>CM060941.1:601941372-603191372 GCA_030765085.1 Allium cepa
TGTTAAAATAAATTGGTTGTTATGGTTGTTAGTATCTGGCTGATACATATGCTTGCTGTTTGAAATTAAATTTTTTTGCTAGATTATTAAATTATCTTTGCTTTTAAATTTCAGGGACGAAATTCTTTTAAGGGGGGAGGAATGTGATGATGCAGAATTGTAGGCAATAACAATTTGATAATCTTCATTTAAAAATTATTTAAATTGACAATATTGATTTAAAATTTGATAATATTGTATAATAATTTTCTTTCATAAATATTTAATGTGGCAAAATATATCTTTATAAACTAATAATTAAATTAGATTGATAATTTTCCTTTATAATTTTATTTTAAATTGGTAAATTTAATCTTTTAAAGGCTAATCAATACTTAATTTGGTAATATTATATCTTTCCTAACAATTTAAAATCGGTAAGATTTATCTTTCAAAGCTAATAAAAATTATGTTCTATTTATAATGTATATATTGCTATATATATTGTGAATAGGAAATTTTTTGTTTAATAAAAGATATGATTCCAAATTGTAATATATATGTATGTATATATTATGATTTGAAGTTTGTTTTAAAATTCAATATAATAATTCTCAAAACTAATGTTAAAAATATTTTCTATTTAAAATTGTACATATATTTGTATGTATTAAAGTTTTGGTTTGAGTTTAATAAAAGTTCTTTCAAATTTTACTATATATAGATTGTAATAATTTAATATAATACTTTTCAATGGTTTTATAAAGTTAAAACTTTATAAAAGTTTGTTTATTTAAAAAATTATATTTTTTCTTAATCTTTAAATAAGATTTAATAAAAGGATTCATCTCTTTTGTTCTATAAATTCTTTCTATTTAAAATTTAACATGAGATAGAATATATATATGTAATAGTTTAAAAATATGCTAATATAAAACATAAGGAGATATTTGAAAATAGTTATAACATTTGTCAAATTATAAAACATATATTAAGACACTTGTAATTTTGATTTTATGCATATAAACAAGTGGCAAGATCTTTATTTTCTCTAAAATTTAATTAAATAAATAAAATGTTAAAAAGGAAGATCCGATTTTCATTTTTCAGTTCTAAAATTTTCCCTTTCTTCTTCATTTTTTTTCCAAAACAAAATATGGAACCAAACTAATGAAACTTGAAAACGAATGCAACTTAAAAAAAATGAAAATCAAATTTTCAAAAGAACAGTTCAACATTATGCTTCAACCTGAGATTTTGCAAATCAAAAATGAAGATTAGCAACAAGCTTCAAGCTAAAGATGCAACAGCAAAACAATTCAAATTCACCAAAACAAAATAAGTTCAAAATCAAACATCAGCAAGCCGGAAACAAGAAAATATATTCTCTACTTATAAAAAATGGTGAGTAAACCTTTTTAAAAACTGTTTGATTTGGATTAACTTTAATGCGTGTGATGATATTTGGTTGTATGAAATTGCATCAGCCTGAAATCATTTGAAAATTTACATGTACGTTGTGTGAGTATGTCTGTTTATATATATTCAAGATCCAGTTCTCTGTTGTTCACAGTCTCTGATTTGCCTTCTAAAATTCAAATCTCTCAATCGAGACAATATTAGACTTTGATATCTAAATGAAAGTTGTTTGCTAGTGTATGATGATGATTATAAAATAGTTTTAGGGTTTAAAATTCAATAAATTATTTTAAAAAATGAAATAACAGTGGAAATGTGTGTGTGTGTGTGTGTGTCTATATATATATGTTAAAATCAACCAATTCAATTTTTGTTTTGAATTGAGTGAATGTGTTCGTGATTGAAAATCACGAATTTTAATATACATTCCATGATTTTTAGATTGTTAATTTATGGGAATTTTCGAGATGATCATTTTGGGCATTTTTGGTGTTTGCTGACCATCGATGGTGTCTAGTTGGTCGATGTTTAGGCTGAAGGTGGTTTGAGGCATGGGGGTCTTAAGAAAAAACTGGTGGTATTTAACGTTGGTCGTGTTGAGTCGAATTAGGGTTCGTCTTCTTGTTTTGGACGTGGTGATTTCGAGCTTCGTGCGGTGTCAATCGATCACTGGAGGTGATTGCGTGAGGGGATTTAGATGCGTGGCGACGAGGTGCAGGTTCAGTGATGTCGGCGAGGAACCTCGTGGATGAGGTTGACGGCAATGGAAGATTTTCCAATGGTGCTATGGTTTCTGGTTTGCTCGATACTGTTCGATTTCGACTCAGGGTGAGATCGACAAAGCTGGATGGTTGGAGCATTGGTAGAGGTCGTGGGTAACTTATAGGCATCATCGGAGGTGATCAGAGTGGCAGCAGTGGCATGTGCACGTGCACGCGAGCAATGGTGTCTGGGTTTTGTCAATCTTTGGGGAAGAAAGCTTCGACTCGGGTTTGGTTCGGGGTGTTCGTGTGTTTATCCCAAAGCAGATGGACGTAGTGGCAATCTCGTGTGTTACTCAGGTTGTAACGACCCGCAAATCCGTACCCCTTGAATCAACACTATTCTATCTCTGTTAACTCAAGTGGCACAGAAATACGAACCATTTAGGGTTAAGAAGAAGAGATAGATGAAGAAGAAACTAAACAAATCAGAATCTCACAGTCGCAGCGGAGTAAATTATAATAGTACATATAGAACTTTACACAAAATGAAATCTATAACTGTTTTATACATCATAACATCAGAGTATCTCATACATCATATTACCAATCAGACATACCATACAATCACAACAGCGGAATATATATATATAGGTATCGATAATACGTCTCGGGCTCCAGCTCCTCTCCTACTCCATAGCATCCTGTCCTGAACATATAATACTCGGTCTGACCCGAGCATTATAATGAAATAACACCCGAGTCAGTCTGGAATACCAGCTGATAATAATAATGCATCCAAATTGATTATTAAAGTTTCAAAAATCCTTTTGAAAACAAAAGCATCTCGTAAGACCACGCCACAAATAAACATGTCGAGTTTTTACCTTACGATAGCTAAATCACTTTTATAGAAATCCTCTGATATTATAATAGGGTCTATATACAAATACTTATAAAATAGCCGAAATTGTTACATCTATTAAATTCCAGCTACTAGCCACAAAAGTGGGTAATACAAACAAAACTCGTACAAGGCTCGTAGGGAGAATGGATTTCCAATAATGACTAGGCACTGGGGTACCACCTGTCACAGTACGGGGCCTAGATCACCGTACCGAGGACAACACTCGATCCCCTGCAACACAAGGCCGGACCCATCCCTTAGTGGACAGTTCCGAATAAGATCACCCCGCGGTTGGCGCGACCAACCGCCCACTAAGCCGAAATAAAAAGGGACATCTAGACAGGGATGGCCTTACTCTCCAGTGGGGCTACCCACGAAGTCTTGCTGCATATCCCCTGGTTTTCAGTCATTCCCGGTTGATGAGGCTTGAGGCTAAGCATTACCTTTAGAACGTTTCGCTTAGAATGCCCATCGTCCACCTGACGATGTTCCGAAAGCATTCGTCCATACAAGTCCGTCCCGGGTTCGAACGGAACCGAAGGCACTATTCCTACTACATCCATTTTGGAAATATCCTCAGGATTAGTAGCGACTAGCCCTTGCACTTCACTGCTCCATCTTCGACTCCGAACACGTTTTTCGCACGAAACGTACAAACCGGATCGAAGTGGTTTTCGAGAAATAAATCTCGACCCCGGTCTCTTCGAAACGATCAACGCACTTGTCCAATATTGATAGTCGTTGATTTAACTATCAATTAATATTCACAAACATCCATCACACAATAAATAATTTCCTACATTATTTATTTTCCTCCAATATTTCTTACAAGATATATTTCCAAATTTTCAAAACTCATTTGAAAACAATTTCCCAAAGTTCTTCCTTTACGAGGTAAATCCTTTACCATTTATTCCCATTGGAAATAACCAAGTTCAAAACAATTTAGATTTAAAATGGTTAAAATACTTTATACTGGAATGTCCTTTAAAATATGAAAATTACTTCTATTTATTTGCTCGAAATATAATTTCAAACTATTTAAATAATATTATTTGATAAGATATAAACTCGATTAAATAAGGGTTTGGTTAACTAAATTTAAGAGTGGAATTTGAAAAAGAATAATACTAGCCTTTACCAATAACTTAAAACAAATCATTGTCAAACGAATTTTATTAATTCCTTCTTTAAAATAATCATATTTTAAAAATACTCTTTAAACAATTCAAAACTTTAACTTTTAATTAAATAAAAGCTTTTAAAACACTAACTTGGTTTTCCCAGGGAAACACCTTTCCATTCAAACATTCCAAAGTATCCTTCATATAAATCCAGCCGATTTACTTCAATTCAATTTGTGTTTATAACATAAGTTCCCAATTCCATACTTAACATAACTTCTTTCGAAGTTCAAACACATTTTCCCCTTTCCTGGAAATTCATTTTTTTTAAATATAGGTTTAAAACATTTTTGAATAAAACATTTAGGAGAATTCTTCAATGAAAAAAAATCATATTTACAATTTTCTCAAATAAAATCCCAATTTTACCAATTTACATTTTTTTCTCTTTTCATCCAAAACATATTCCAATTTTTATATTCCTTTAAATTCTTTATTTATCAATTTCTTGATTTCTTTTTAAAACCCAATTTATTTTCTATATAATTTAACATTCTGAGTTTACAGTTGATCCAACAACATCACAATACAATTTAATCCCAAATTTATCAATCACGATATATAAACAGGCATCATCAATTATAGAAATGATTACTATATTGTGAGGAATCCAGTTGGATCCCTCCAACCTGTTTTCCCTGCATCCACAAATATTAGCACAACAATATATATATATATATATATATATATATATATATATATATCAATCCAGGCTGATATAAATAAACATTTCAACCAATCACACAATCATTTAAATATTAACTACTTAAACCAGCTAACATTCCAGATGTGAGTGAGATTAACTCACCTTGGGTTTCGGTGAGCGTTCGAAAGTTAAATTAAACCGAACGATGTCCGATTTAACTCAAATTTCTACTTGCCTTGCACCATCGCGTAGTACGCGTCTCTGCGATTCCAACGTTTCCAGATTCGCCTGAATCTGACAACGTATGTGACATATGTGAATTTATAAAGTTTCAATAACATTTAAAAACAAATATTATTATTTTCTACCATCTTAACCGTTCGATCTGAGATGAGAAATCACGGCCGCA
The DNA here is from genome assembly GCA_030765085.1 of Allium cepa. NCBI lineage: Eukaryota > Viridiplantae > Streptophyta > Magnoliopsida > Asparagales > Amaryllidaceae > Allium > Allium cepa. The sequence goes on from CM060941.1 coordinate 601,946,618, forward strand.
CGATCTGCAAAATAGCTCACATCTGTTTCCACCTGTCTCCCTTACGCGCGCATTCAGGAATGCTCGAACCCATCATTCTCGAACTAGTGTTCGAGATTGCATCCACCATAAATCCTGAGACGACGATCGGAACCCGGCGCCGCGACGTCCTCGCCGCTAGCCACCTTCGCCCAGAATGCGGGCACACTCGGTCATCTCCAGCTCGTACACGTCGAACTCGAACGGCAGGCCTTCGAGCCAAAATTCCGGTCAATCTACTCCTCCTTCAACGATCTTGACCGTTGGATCTCACGAGCTCACTGAGCTATCCCCTTTTCGTGTTGGAAGATATTGCTATTATGCAATGGATTAGAAGGAAAATTTAGATGAATTTGGGAGGTTTTCGGCCATTAAACGCATATGAGCGGCGGCCTGAATTTAGGGTAGGGTTTAGAGAGATTTAATATATATATATATATATATATATAATAGTTTTAATATTATTTAATTAATAAAATTCTCGATTTTTAACAGATTATGCAAACGACCTCCAAACTACGCATTCCGACAGGCGTTCCTAGGGTTTTTCTGCGTTCTAGACACAATGGAATAGGTTTCGTAAGCTAATTTGATCGTATGCGCGAGTTACGGCATAAAACGATCAACTTAAAATTAAATCGGTTAAATCGATTTCTATGCGTTTCGAGCTGTCACGGTCAAACGACAACTCCGATTGCTACGAAAATTGAAATCTGATAATAACTAACTATTATGGATCCAATGGAACTAGTTTCGTCGAATTCCGAGACTGTGCCCCGGAAGGCTATTTTACCTTGTCTATTAAATCGAGCAAATTTTCCGAAATTGTCGAAACCACTTGAAACTTCACTTTTAAAATTGTATTAACTTAATAATAAATCATATGAAACTTATAAGCACATTAAAAATCATTCTGGCTCATTCGGACCCAAAATCAGATAAATTTCATTTTAATAGTATTAAATTCTATTATTAAATTAATACAAAATCCCAAGTATTAATTTATTAACTTTAAAATTCATCCAAAATTCCCACCATACTATTTACACTCAAATAACTCAAAATAAATTTTTAAAACCATTTTTTTAGCACTATTTACATCCAGATTTACTTTTATTTCAAGTCCGAATATTTAAATTATTATTTTCCCATTATTCAAATCCAATCGGAATTACTATAATTAAAAATGATAGCTTATTTCATTGATTGAACCCGAATTCATTCATTTCAAAATCAATTAAGAATCCACATTAAACATTTAAAACTAATTAAATGTTCAAATTCAATGGCTTAAAAATACGGGATGTTACACAGGTTTTTAGTATTTTGTCTCGGGTTATGTTTTGTTTATGTAACAGGTTTCAAAATTTTTAAAAACAAAAGTGTTCCAGGTTTTAAGAACGAGAAACTTTGGTTTTTCAAATGCTTCAAAGTTTAAAAGTAAAGTAAAAACAAATTTTTAAAAGTTATGGAAATAATTAGTTTCAAAAAGAAATGTTTAACAAATTTTAAAAATATATTAAAATAGATAAGTTTTAGAAGATATGATAAGTAGATTTTCAATAAAATAAAATAAATAAAATAAATACTATGTATTTAAAGTTATTAAACAACCTTGAAAGTTTTTCAAAGATTTAAAAGTTAAATTAGATGTTTAAATTGTCCTTAATTATAATTGATTTCTAAATGTTTTATTTTAAATAAGATTTAATGGTAATTAATCAATTATAATAAAGAATTTATCTTTAAGAAGAAAAGATTTTGATTAATTAAAGATAATAAATTTGTGAAGATAATAAAAGTTAATTAATTATTGTTAGTTAATTAATGTACATGGTTTAATTAAGATAAGTAATTTTCTTAGTTAATTGAAGTCTTTTAAATATAAGGAGTTAAGTAATTATTTAATTAATTTTAAATGATTAGTTAAATTGTATGGTTAATTTAAAATAATCACTTAATTATGAATTAATTAACTATAATTAATTGGTAGACTAATTAGTGGATAATTACCGGATGTAATTAATTAAAAGGGGATTTCTTAATGGAGTAATTAGAGGATAATTACTTAATGGAAATAATTAAGGGTTAATTACTTAGTGTTTTAATTTAGTTAATTAATTAATGTGATTAACTAATTAATAAAAGTGATCAATTTAAGATTAATTACTAAATGTAATTAATTAAAAATGTGATAACTAATGAAGTAATTGATTAAAGATTACTAATTAATGTAATAGTTTACTAATTAATTAATGGAAGTAATTAAGGATTAATTAATTAGTGTAATTAATAAAAGGATTAATATAATTAATTAAGGAGTTAATTAATTAAGGTAAGTAATTACAAGATGATTAATTACTGTTTATGATTAATTAAGACAAATTAATGAGTGTGATTAATTAAGGATTAATTATTTAACTAATTAAAGGTTAATTAATTAGTAAGGAACATTAATTAATATAATTAATGAAATTAATCAAGGTTGATTAATAAAAGTGATAAATTAAAGTATGATTAATACTTGTAATTAATTAAGGATCAGCGTAATTAATTATAGTTAATTAATTAATGAAAGTAAATGGAGGTTACTAATTTGTGTAACTAATGAAAGTAATTAAAGGTTAATTACTGTATATGGTTAAGGATAATTAATTTGTGTAATTAACTAAAGGTCAATTACTTAATGTAATTAAAGGATAATTAATCATGGAAGATTAATTAAGATAGATCATTAAGAGATGATTAATTAATTAATTTGTAATTAATTAATGATATGTAAGTAGGATTAAGGTAATCCAAGTGATTAAAAGTTAGTAATTAATTTAATTAGAGGTTAATTAAATTGATTAAGAGTGAATCAAACCTGCTTATGGATGATTGAATAATATTGGATGATTTGAATATGATATCTTTGATATGTGATATGTGCTGCTTTGTGAGATGTTTGGTTGATATGAATTATCTATTTGTGATAATGTGAATCATCTATCTGTATATGTTATTCTGAATATAAGTTTAATTGTTTAAACCTTTAAACAACTTGAACATTAAAATGGCGTTTTGGATTTCGGTGAGACCGGGATTGGGTTTCCAAATTTGGATATCCGAAAATCACATTGATCCAAATTAAACGTTAGGTCGTGAATCCAAGTGAAGATCAAATGAAGACTCGAAGTGTAAGAACTATTCATCGTTAAAACTCTAAGGATGATTCCGAGATGAGTTTGACGGAGATAGTACTTTCAGGTTCGAGATGGAGATTCAGAGTGCAAGGGCTATGGTCGTTAACTCGAAGGGTGATTCCAAAATGAGTGTAACGAGATAGTGCCTTCGGTTTCGTTCGAACCCGTAACGAACTTGTATGGATTGAATGCTTTCAGAACATCGTCAGGTGGACGATGAGCATTCTAAGATAGATGTGTTCTATAAAGGTAATCGTAGCCTCAAGCCTCATCAACCGGGAATGGCTAAAACAGGGTAGGTGCAGCAAGGCTAAGTGGGTAGCATCTAAGTAGAACAAGATTTACCCCTGTCTAGAGGTCCCTTTTTATTTCGGCTTAGTGTGTGGTTGGTCGCTCCAACCATGGGGTTGTCTTGTTCGGGACTGTCCAGTAAGGGATGTTCTAGCTTTGTGTTGCAGAGGATTGGGAGTAATCCACGGTATGTTGAGCTAGGCCACGTAATGTGACGAGCGGTACCCCAGTAGCCCTGCCATTGATGGAAACCATTCTTCCTACGTACCCTTTACGGTTTTGATTGTATAACCCACTTTGTGGCTAGTATCTAGAATTTAATAAATGTAACAATTTCGGCTATTTCCTATTTACTTTAAAACCCTAAACCCTATTATAATATCACTGGATTTCCTATCAAATGTTTTGGTTATCGTAAGGTAATTTTTTTTTCGAGTTTATGTGTGGGAAGTCTTACGAAATACCTTTTGTTTCAAAGGTTTTCAAAGTTAAACAACTTTAACCCGTTTACTCACACCCGACCCATGTCCGACCCAAGTGTTTATTTTCTGTTTTATTAAACTCTTGGGTACTCAATTTTTTATGAGTAACCAAGGGATTCAGGTTGGTTTTGACGAATTTTGAAGGAGATTTGGAGCAGGAGGCTTCAGCGAGTAGATATATAGTGGTTCCGTTGTGTTTATGTTCTGTCTGTATCTTTGTGATGTCTTAAGTTGTATAATTAGACAGGTGTTTGTAACTGTCTAAATTGAGATGTAAAGGTTGTGTAACTCTGATGTATATGGTACTATGTAATATCTCATGTGATATATTATATTTCATTCGTTCCGCTGTGAGAATCTAATGTTGTTGAGTTTCTTCTTTCCTATTTTTTCTTCTTCTATCCCTTTCTTTCTTAATTCACGATGCGTCTTTCTGGGCTAAGAAAGACGAGTTTGACAAATACATTATATAAGCAAATGAATTATGAAGTATGGAATTATAATTGCGAAATAATCTTATACATAAGAAGTGAAACTACCTGAATGTTTAAAAATATGAGTTGTATGTAAAAATGGATTTAAACTAAGAATTTGAAAATTTGAATCCTGTTGATTTTGGAAGTTGTTTTTTAAAAGTTAAAGAGGTTATATTGTTATAAATCTAAATAATATAAATAAATTGGGAACGAACCTTGCATAAGTAAAGTAAAATAGTGTAATTATATAAGTAAGAATTTATAAATGTGATTTATAAAAAATAAAAGGATTTTTTAAAATAATATAAAGCACTGAATTCACTATTACTGTTGGGAAATAATAAGGGTGATGACTGCAGCACCATCAGTATCATTTTCAAGTTTCTATGTGATGGATTTGCTACCATTAATAAATTTGAAATTTAAGTTTTATTGTGATAAACAAATTTGAATTTAAAATCGAAGTTGAAATTGATGAATATAAGTGAAATGAGTTTTGGACTTATAATATGAAATAATAAATTTGAGTTAGCATAATAAAGTATATGATTTGAAATTTAACTAAAGGATGGTTAAATAAATTGAACTGGATTTGAACTGGATTAGATAAGTTATTGAAAAGGGAGTTAAACTTTAGTGGTAAGTGATTTATACAATATGAATTTGAAAGTTTAAATAAATAAGTTGTATAACTTATAAAATGGGAAAATATAAGTAAAACTAATTATTAAAATGGTAAACAATTTTGTTAAGCAAAACAAAATCTAAATTTGAATAGTGATAGGAAATTTGACTTGAGTAAAAGTTAAATAAAATAGAATTTGAATTAAATTAGAAGTGAACTTCAGCTGTATAGTGAAAGTAAATGCAAGTGAGAATGAAATGAAACATAACTTAAGTAATGTTAAATGAACTTGATTTTTATATCAAAATGGATTAATTAGCTGAATTAATTAATTGGATTAAAGTGATGAATGAATTGAACTAATGGAATAAAGTAGTAAATAAAATATGGATTGAATGTTAATCAAACAAATGTAAATGAATTGACATGGAATAATAGATGTAAGTGTTAATTCATTTAAAGCTAATTGAATATTAAACTGAATCGAATGTAAACGAAGTAAATATGAATGTTGGGAGTAAACTACACTAATTTGGTAATGTTGGATATGCAATGGTTATTAGATGGATGTTAGTTGGATGATAGTTGTTTGATGGTTGTATTTCATGCTTTTGATTGCATCCGTTGTATTGGCATATATAGTTGTTGTATCGGTATATATTGTATATTGACATTACTTTTTTATATACATGTCTCTCATTTTTTTGTTGAGTGTTTAGTAAGTGTGGATGGCGCTTGCTTCGCATTTGGATCTCGCTTTCGCACTATATTAGCCGTATATGTTTGCTTATAATATATAAGGTACATGCTCGAATTACATATCGTACTATTTTTCCCTACAAAATGCCTCATCCTTGAAGATGAGATGTATATTTGTGATATATATATATATATATATATATATATATATATATATATATTGTCATTTTTCTCTAGATCAAACCGTGCAAAGGAGGCTATATGTGATGACCCAGACTCGGCCTTCGAAAATCGGCACCGAATACGACACTCGTATTCAAATGCCGCAGATCCAAACGTCGAATCTGGTCCGCCGGAGCTTATAACACATTAAGTATAACACAGCGGAAGAAGCAGAATGACATATATCAATATACAACATTGACACAATCTCAGATACAATGTGATACAACAGATGATACAGTGAATATCAATATACATCAGAGATATGATACAAGATAATAGTAGCGGAAAGAAAAGATAACACAACAGCGGAACAACAACTCCAATATAGTCTTTAAGGAAGAAACTCCAGCATCAGTAATCTCCATGTAAGCGCCAATGTAGAAATAGCACGAACTCCCAAATCAAGATGAAGAGAAGCTACTCGATCCAAATGCGATTGCCAAATCCTAAGGCAGAAAGCTATCGAATCTACACCTACTATTGATTTTCTGAAAAACCCAACTCTAGACTGCCCGTGTGGGAAAATAGTGGGCACCCAGAGTGTAGGAAATGAACAATAAACTCCAGGTCAGTCGTGGGACTGGTATGAGCAAACAAAAACATTTGGTCTTTTAAAACAAACAAAAGAATTTAAATTTGAAATCCGCAATGCTTTTTAGAAAATGAAACTACCATAAGGCCTTCCGCCACACACACAATGCAAACGCAGACTTGGAGGAGATTTCTCCTTATGATAGTCAAATATGCTTGATACGAGAAAATTCTCTTTGATATTATTACTATAAGTGCAAAGTGTGGAAAACCATTTCGAAAGTATAATATAAATCCTAGCCAGCATAGGCATTTCGCACTTATGCCTACTCTAGCTACCATGTTCAATAGCAGGTTACCGCCACATTCCATGGCAGGTTATACAAATAAAACCGTACAGGGCGCGTAGTGCTTTGATTGGATTTCCAACAAATGGTCAGGCTAAGGAACTTCCTACTGTCCATGGGATCGCCTCTGGCGGGACGTCCCGAGAACCTAACCGAATCTTTGCCAATACAAGGCCGGGTTACCTCTGTAACTAGGTAACTACTACTCGAGCATGCCATCCCCCGGTCCTTTGGGACCTTTATCCGAGGCGCCTCAAAACCACAAAGCAATCACAAAGTAATAGATCTGCAGTATCCACATGAGTAAGTATTTGGGCTCCATACCATGATACCACCCTTTACCAGAAGGGAATGACACACCCTATAGGGCGCGACCCTCATAACCTTGCCGCATCTTTCCTGTTTTGACCATTTCCGGGGTGTGAGCTCCTGATGCAGTCTCGTCCTCAAAGCTACGCTTTATAAAAAGCCATGATTTGATCACAAATGATCAACAAATGATCATCAACACACAACAGCACTTAGCATGCCACACTACCAAATTGGGAATATATCACTGATAAATATCAATTACATAACCTATGAGCTCGTACGTCTCAGAGAAGGGTGTTAAGCTAAGAGAATAAATTCTCCGCCACCAAGCAGAAATGTATTTGATAGAGATCAGTTTAATATCTCAAAGTGTAGTGTCAGACATACAACCATACAAGTCTGTTCCGGGTGCGAACAGAACCGAAGGCACTTCCGAAGAAGCCCTTGCAAAACCGGGTATCCACAATCCCAATCGGACATTCCATCACTTAGGAAATCTCTATACCGTAGCTACTCGGTGTAGAGACAATCGATAGGTTATCCTAATGTTCTCGAAGACACCCGGTCTTCAACACCGGTTTTCAAATGCAAACCATAACGTCGTATTGCTATTCGGAATGGGTTATATGACACAAAGGTCCTCTCCCGGCTAAACGGAATAGCGAGCGCAATATTTAAAAATATATGGATATGGGATTTCGGTTAAGTCACAACTTGAAAATCTAAAGTTTCTCTTTTAAATGGTTAAACAAATTACCATTTTAATTTTTAAATAAAAAGATTCATTTCACAAAGTTCACCTAGTTTCACAAAGATCTATTTATAGATTCCCAAAACAATTTCCATTTCGATTGGATTAACACATTAAATCTTTAAATTAAAGATTTAATTTCTAGCTTTCAAAACAGGTTTCCAAAGATTTATCTATAACTTGGGAAACTATTTCCATTTTAGACTAGAAATCCTTTTAACACGAATTGGAAATTCATTTCTTATGCTAAAGCTCTTATTATTTGAAACATATAGTTTCTGTTTCAGGAAAATTCAATTATATTTATAAAATTTAAAATCTTTGGGTTTAATTTTTTTTAAGGTCCCAAAACATCACTTTTTAAAATGGTTTAAAAATCCATATAAGCCCATTTATAGGTTGAATAACCTTTTTAAACCCTAGTTCCCAAATCATAGAATTCAATTTCAAATATTGAATTCAAATTTAAATCGAATTATTTAAATTTCAAACTCAATTAAGTTGTTCGACATAACTTTTATTTTTGAAATTCATTTTCAAAGTTCCAATTCTAATTCCAAAACTATTTTGGATTAAATCTTTAAAACAATTTCAAAAATTTGTGACTTAACCCATTTCCACGTGCAATCCATATTTGTGTGTGTACAAGTGTGGCCCAGGGGTTCAACACAATAGTGCACAACATCAATCATCATAGATTCAATTATATCGATAAGCGGTATAACCCATAACGCTTATCTTTATTCATAGATTCATAAATGAAATAAATTTGTCAATCACAAAGATTCATCATTATGATTCGATGCGGGTTTCGGATAACCAACTGGAATCCGACTCCCTGTCGCATCGAAATTTAAATGCCGTTTTACGAGCAGAAGGGGTTTCACAAACATATAGGAACAAATCACAAATGGCAATTCATCACAAAGCAATCACAGCATCACAACAAAAATGTCAATCCAGAACAGAATATTTGATGATGGTCAATCATCTTTGATTAGGTGATTACGATTAAGGTGAATTAACCATGTAATTTTCTTACTTTAATTATTTTAAGTCAATGTTTAATTTTACTTAATTATGAATCAATTTAATCTTAATTGGTTTTATTAACTTATTATCCCTTTAATTAATTATTATAACTTACAAATTCTTAACTGTTAACCTGATTATGTTTAATTATCTTTGTTAATTGACTATTCTTCAATTGATTAACTATTAATTATAAAAATCATTACCAAAAACATTAATTGTTAATCCTTATTTTTTTCATATAAATGAATTTGATTTACAGTTAACATTTGATATTTTTTGTTTACTTCTAGAATTTCTTTATTAAGTTAAACCTTTAAAAAAAATTATTTAAAAGAAAATATAAAATATAAAATATTCTTGGACTCCATAAACCTCAAATAATTGTTTTCAATACCATTTACCTATATTCCATTTTCAAATACCATTAATTAATTCAGAAAAATTAATTAACTTGTGTTCCAAAATCTAGTTAAAAGAAAAACTGGATTGCTTGTTGTTTGATGACTGTAACGACCCGATATTTTCAACCATTCGCATCCACACATGTCGGACTTGAATTTTTCAAAATACCGCGTTGTAATTAAAATTTGGCAAATCTCAAAATATACAGTAAATAATTAATCACAGAATCACAGACACAGAATCAGAATACTCGCAGCGGAATTTAAAAATCCTTAGTGGTTCATGAAGCCACTATAATGATCTCAACCGAATAAAAAATTACATAGTTTAAATCTCCAATATAGTTTAAACATCACTAAAAAATCCAAATATCCCAAAGTCTTGATTACATAAATAAGATACGGACTGAAAGTTTTGCCGGCAGCTCGAAAGATCTACAGAATGTCCTAGCTCCGGGATGAAAGCTGAAACTGCAACTCAGGCTGACCCGAGCGTAACACAAAAGATAAACACTCGAGTCAGGACATACATACTTATATAGTGTAATCTAATTCAAGTGTACTGTAATATAAAGCAAGTAACTTAAAGGATGCTTGGGACCGCCCATCCTCTAAGGATCCGTTAAACTATTTACTATGTAGTAATATTTTCGCTATTATAATAGTGTCTATATTAAAATAAACTTACTTTTAAATAGCGTTAAGGAGTGACCCAATATTCCCCTTACCACGTAATAGTCCCAATAGTCCATCCAATATCATGGTCCCTCCTGATCGGGAAGCCACCAGAGGATACCACACGGGCTACAGGAGAAAACCAAACTCGTACAAGGCTCGCTATGGTAGGTGACACGGCACAACTAGGCAATGCCAAGGTAGATATACCAATTACGCTTCCGGACCGATGGTAACGCGTAGCGCGCAGCTACCGCCCACCTCGAACAACTCTCCCAAATCAAAGGTGCACACCAATACAATCACATAAGTAATAGAATGTCATACGAAGAAGTGCGTCCGATCAGAGGTGCTACCTCATTAATCCGTCAATCGCTCCTGTTTTAGCCACCTTATGCCAACTCACGGGAGTCGGGTCCACGTATTTACCTCATAGAAAACGCCACCACCATCCTACTTCATTCTGGAATCTCCACCGCGTACACGGTTGTCAAAATGGTTTTCGGTATCGACAGAGAGTATGCCATATATCCGATCCCGGTCTCTTTAACAACCAAACGTTATTATAACCCGTGGTTACACTTTTAAAAATGGTATTTATACTTTAAAAATCAAAATAAATTTCAAATACATTTCAATATCATAATATCATTTCAAACATCATTTATTTAAACATCAGTCATTTTATTTAATATAAAATACCATATAATCTATTCAAATTTTTAGGACTTAATTGCCTTTTAACTCACATTTAAAAGTTAAATTTTTCCATTTAAAACCATTTAAAGTCAATTAATTACATATTAAATTCCAAAATTTAAGCCCCTTTCCCAAAGATTTTTTTCCATTAAATTTTATTAAAACAATCAACAATTCAGTTTCCGAAGCACTTAAAAATGCTACCTAAAGTTATAGGTTAAGATAGTTATTTACAAAAGACAGCATTTAAGTATTGTAATAGATTATTAACTTGACAATTAAGTTTTAAATTCCCAAAATATAACTTATTATCAATTATTTTACTTAACTAAAGTCGCACTTTTAACAAAAATCAGAATTTCCAAAATAAGTTATATTCCAAAATTTTACTTAAACATTCATTTATTTAACATTTTGACTTATTCAAAAATCATTATAAAATTTGTAAAATACTTTAAATACATTTAAACCAGAATATTATAAACTTCCATTTAAAAATATTTTTAAAACCTTTCAGAAGAATATTATATAAACCACGGGTCTGTATATAGTTTTCTAGCCTAGGTCAAGTGATACGGATATATATCATTTCAATCCGCAATTTACAAAGAAAACCCGGGTTCTATCATTTCAAACCCGCAATCCCAAGTAAAAATAAATAATTAAATAATTAAATAAATGAATAAATAATTATCATTCAGGCCTATTATTTCAGCCTATAACGATCTCAAATTTACAGGGAACTTGCAGTGATTAACATTAAATAAGCATTAAATAGTATAACTGCAGTAATATTAAATAAATAAACAACTGATGATGTGTCAATTAATAATGGGGTTTAACATCATACGCTTATATCACAGGCAGATAAAATTTAGTAAAATAAATTACAATTACACTTGTGATAAATTCACAGATATATAGGTATGTTTGTCTGGTGAGAAATACTCACCTTTTCGCTGTTGAGGATTCAAATCAAACAACGGTATCTATCCCGAAAGAAATGAATAGAGGCATGATAAATCCAGCGGATGTGACACCTCAATTTCGAACTTGAAAAATAAACGAATAATAAATTACGCGATTATGAAGCGATCAAAGCAAAATTTAATACAACCGGAACGAGATTTCTAAATTAAAAGATTTTTGACACCCGCAGCTTGACCACTCCATCACTCAATTTGTTCAACATCTCCAATCCTCTTCCCTTTCCAAATTTGTTATTTAAATGCTTTGGGAAAAATGCTTTAAAAAAATGCTTTTTTCAAATAAATAAATAAATAAAATGCTTTGTTAAATCAAATAGGCTGAGTCTTGAAACAAAACGTTATTAGATTTTCATAAAAAAATACTTGGAAAAAATGTATGCACGCACTTATGAAATGACAAGGTCGTGTGACTTTTTTCACACGCAACTAATAAACCACAAATCATTTTCCAAGTTTGTCTCCATTACACACTCCCATTTGTTAAAATCTTCAAAGTGGCTCACGCATGCAAATTCACATGTCCACCAAAACTACAGGCGTATATGGTTTCTTCTCCAGTGATGCAAAAATGAAAGATATTTATTTTGTTTGTTAACATTTTATTCAAAAGTGACACCCTTATTCAATTTCACGTGGCCACAACTACAGGAACGCAGGCTAATATGTTCTACAGCATGCAAAAGAAAGAAACTAGGCTTGATTCCCTATATTATTGGACATGCATGAGAAGATCAGGAGGAAAGGAGATGCATACTTATCAGGGATGGCAACAACATAGTTGAGAGGTGGAGTAGTCGAGCATGGTGGAACGAGGAGAAGGAGCAAAGTATGCAACGTGAAAAGCATGAGAAGTAGAAATAAAAATAAAATAAAAGACAGATGCGTACCTTCAACACACGCATGCAAGAAAAGAAGGTGAAGCTCTCCAGGTGATGTAAAAATTGTTTTGAACGTGTGTTGTATAAATATAGGGGAAGGTCACGTTGATTTTAAGGATGAGCAAGATTTCAGATAAGGAGAAAAATTAAATGCGTGAAAGAAAAAGGCAGGAAATCTTTGCATTTGAAATTCAACGTTAAAGAAATGACTTCTTGCATTTTTAAGAGTGCGTACATTTCAAGTAATGGTTGAAAAGAAAAAAAAATGCGTAAAAGAAATTTGATCGATCCAAGATACTATTTTAAGAGAAACGTGCATTGATTTAGATGAGCAAATAGAAAGGAAGAATATAAATATTGATTTTTATCAATTGAATGCAAATGGCTACGAAATTAAAACAAAAGAAACGGGTAGTTAAGATTAGATTATGGGATAATATTTTCAAATAATATTGAATGCGTTTATTTTATACTTTTTGTTTGAACGTGTTATAAAAATAGGAAGCAAGAGAAAATGAACGTGCCTAAATTTACGCGCTTAATTATAGGAAAGAAAAGAGGCAATAATTAAATTTCTTCAGGAACGACAAAATTTCCACTTAATTGCGTAGAAAGAATGGCGGCTGAATTTAATTGTTAACCGAAAAAAATGTTTCATTACATATTAAAGGTTGCGTGAAAAAAATTTGTTAGGCTAAAAGATGTATACATATACAGAAAATTTCGAAATCTGGGTAAGAAATAAATGCAGATAAGAAAGAAACGGCAACTAGAAAATTTGAAATTTCCATGCATTGATAAAGAGGGATGAGTGAAATTTATGCTGAAGAAACGGCAAGTGATTAATAGATTGGTTCATTTTAAACTTTTTCTTCAATTAATGATTGTCTGCGTTTCTTTCTTTATATAGGATAAGTGATTTTAGCAAGGATTTTACGCCAATTTAAAACCAATGAAAGCTGTGGAAAAAGTAACGTTTTGCTATAAAAATCTACTAACTGATTTATTAATCCATATTGCAGTATGCATTTTAAAATACGCCAAACCGACGCTATACAATACGTCCAAAATTTATGCAAAAGTAACATTTTTAATTTATACGTTTATACGTTACTTATACCATTACAATGCGTGCCCTTTTTAAATGTGAAATTTAACAGTCTGTAAAACACTGAATTTTACAAAGTTATTACTTAACTAAAATTTTAACTTGTTTACATTCTTCGTATTTACTTATTTTAAATATACAAAATTCATTTTTATTTAAAATTCCAAATGGAGTTGTCTTTTAACAAAGTAAAAATTTCAAAACTTCCAAATTTATATTTAGACTTTGAAACAGTAAAGGAAAATAACAAATTTTGGTGCATTAAAAAGTGCCGTAAATCAAGTGATAAAATTTTGCAAGGAATAACGTACGTTCAAATTGGAAGTGAATGCGTTAATTCAAGGAAAGAAAGTTGCAAGCACTAAATATTTAGATGGTGTTGATTTAAGTGGAAGAAAACGTCACTAATTTATGGTTTGACGTTTTTTTTAAACAAATGCGTTTTATTTCTATTAATTCCACTTGTTAAGTTTTCAATTTATCCTATGGTTTTCCACTTTTTGATTTCTACCATTGGGACATCTAGCAATCTAGCCCCAATTCCCTAACTAATATTTTTAAATTAGTTAATTCACTCTAATTGATTTCCATATTCTTCTAATCAATTAATTCCCCTTTAATTGCCTTTAATTGATTTCAATTGATTACCTTATCCCTTTTAATTAACCTCCTTAATTGGTTTCAATTAATTACCATATTACCAATTAATTATCCTCCTTAATTTATTTCAATTAATTACCATATTCCTTCATGTCAATCAATCTCCTTTAATTACATATTCAAATTTGGTTACTAACTTAATTAGTTAATTAACCTTTTTGGATTAATTATCAATCCTGCGACGTCTCACATTAATCCGTCCACTTTGTAGGCACTGGTAGCCGGACTGGTTACACGGGCAGATTTCTCCTACAAAATAGGGATTAACCTCGCGTCATCATGCAATTAACCAAAAGAATTTACTTATTTATCTTTCATCAATTAAATTAACTTGCATTAATTATTCAATAAATTAATTCTGCTCAACTACTGAAATTTTACAATTAATTTCCTTTTTGAAATATCTATTAATTGTCATAAACTCCATTTTAAAATATCTGTATATGCCTTTATTCAAGTTTTGAATTGCTAACTAGGAATAAGGTAGATTCATCAAATAAATTGATTGCAAGTTTCATTGTTTTAAATTGCTTAACAATGTTCACCACTAACATAATTAATATGTCAAAATTGACAATATTCCACCAACATGATTTGCATGTCATAACCTACCAAATTAACATAATTAATTAACTACTTTAATATGTTACAAATTTTCCCTTTTCATTATTTTTAGGGAATGGGTATAACAACAGATATTATGATAATATCCAAAAACATTTAGTTACCACTCACTTCATTACAAATTATAAAGGTTTTTTTTCTTCTTAAATTTAGTTACAAAAAATCTTATTAAATTAACGAGTTTAATTCTCTAAATTTACAGGTCATTACACTCTCCCACACTCAAAACTTTTCGTCCCCGAAAAGGAAAGAGGTAGGAGAATAGAAACACCCTGAAAGAAAACTAAATTGAAACTCAAAATGGAGTCATTTATAAATTCAATTTAAATTAATTAATATTCAATAATTGATTTAATTCATTTGATTTTTACTGAAGATAAATCAATCTTAACTATTAGTTATCTTATTACCCAATTATTTTGAAATTAACAATTTCTAAAATCATAAATTTGTATAGTCATTTAAAATAATCATATTTTATTCAACAAATTTAATTCTTCTTTATTCCAGATTATTATTAAATATATCATACTTAATATATCTTATCGCACATATTAAGTAGATTACATTTATTATAAATATTCCAATTTATTTCTAAATTTCCTTTAACATCGTTTGATATTGTATATTATTCAACTTTTTTTTATTCTATTTACCTCTATTTGTCTTTTTGTAACTGAAACTTTAAGTGTATATCCTTTATTATAACCACTCAAATTTTATTTATAAAATCCTTTTATATTGTACATTATCCAATTACATAGTTAATTTCTGAATGATTCAGGTAAGTTATATTGGCATGCAATTATACAAGTAATTATTTTTTCAATTCTATTATTCAAGTTTAAATATTCATTCAAAATTTGACTTTATTTTATCATTAGAATCACCTTTTAACATAAATTTATGAATTAAATTTCCAATTAACTTCAAACCCTTTAGAGATAAATAAATACATACAAATAGCATATGTCAAATAAAATTTAAATCATATATCTATATACATTATAAATTAAGTCATATTTAGAAATTCAAATCAATTAAATTTTTGAAGCAAAACTACAGCGTGGTCTCTTTACTTCGATACTTGAAAATGAATGTCGATGATGTTGTAGTCATCACCGTAATTATTTTCCAGCGACAAAGAGAAGAGCACTAATTTTTAAACTTTAAAATTCTTTGGAAACAAATTTATATTCGAAAATAATTTAAATAATAATATATCCTTTTAAGACTTTAAACACAAGGTTTGAAACTATCAGAAATTAAATTCTTAAATTCTTGTTTTAAATTCATTTCTGTTTCCAAATAAATTTATAACCATGTTTTATAGTTCAATTATTTATATAAGACAAAACCAATGGTTTACAAAACCATAAATAAAATCAAACACTATTATCTCTAAACAACTAGTTAAATTCTGAAAATTATACTTATATATATAATATTAGATTTTTCCCAAATATAGGAATAAATTTTTCAAAACAAGTACAGAGATTTAAATTTAAAGAACTCAAACCAAAGAGAATTTTGATTTAAAGATAAGTTGGAATCAGAAGATCCGATGATTAAATAACAGAACAAGGAACTAGATACGTTTATATAAATCGCGGGCAACCTTAACCTGGTCAACCGTGACTTAAAGAGCAGATCGAATGTAGATTTACCATTCGATCCGAAGAGATAGAGTTCGGAATAACCAAAGATACTAGCATCTAAACTGAGGTTAAATATAAATCTCTGGTGAATCAATGCTAATTGTAAAGGAGTTTCACCCCTTTATTAGAATATTGGCGAGACCGCCAATTCACTATAAAGATCATCCGAAGTGGAGTTATGGAATACTCCAGAATCGAAAGAAAATGAATAGTGAGGGACACGAATGAACTTTGAAACCGCAGGAAACGTTCCAAAATTCGAAAAGGAAGAGATTCAAGCTCAAATGAAAGTGATTCTGCAAATCAAATTTACCATACACTCTAAGTTTTGCCTAGAGCCAAAGCTCTGATACCAAATGTAACTACCCGATATTTTCAACCATTCGCATCCGCACATGTCGGACTTGAATTGTTCAAAATACCGCGTTGTAATTAAAATTTGGCAAATCTCAAAATATACAGTAAATAGTTAATCATAGAATCACAGACACAGAATCAGAATACTCGCAGCGGAATTTAAAAATCCTTAGTGGTTCATGAAGCCACTATAATGGTCTCAACCGAATAAAAAATTACATAGTTTGAATCTCCAATATAGTTTAAACATCACTAAAAAATCCAAATATCCCAAAGTCTCGATTACATAAATAAGATACGGACTGAAAGTTTTGCCGGCAGCTCGAAAGATCTACAGAATGTCCTAGCTCCGGGATGAAAGCCGAAACTGCAACTCAGGCTGACCCGAGCGTAACATAAAACATAAACACTCAAGTCAGGACATACATACTTATATAGTGTAAGCTAATTCAAGTGTACTGTAATATAAAGCAAGTAACTTAAAGGATGCTTGGGACCGCCCATCCTCTAAGGATGCGTTAAACTATTTACTATGTAGTAATATTTGCGCTATTATAATAGTGTCTATATTAAAATAAACTTACTTTCAAATAGCGTTAAGGAGTGACCCAATATTCCCCTTACCACGTAATAGTCCCAATAGTCCATCCAATATCATGGTCCCTCCTGATCGGGAAGCCACCAGAGGACACCACACGGGCTACGGGAGAAAACCAAACTCGTACAAGGCTCGCTATGGTAGGTGACACGGCACAACTAGGCAATGCCAGGGTAGATATACCAATTACGCTTCCGGACCGATGGTAACGCGAAGCGCGCAGCTACCGCCCACCTCGAACAACACTCCCAAATCAAAGGTGCGCACCAATACAATCACATAAGTAATAGAATGGCATACGAAGAAGTGAGTCCGATCAGAGGTGCTACCTCATTAATCCGTTAATCGCTCCTGTTTTAGCCACCTTATGCCAACTCACGGGAGTCGGGTCCACGTATTTACCTCATAGAAAACGCCACCACCATCCTACTTCATTCTGGAATCTCCACCGCGTACACGGTTGTCAATGTGGTTTTCGGTATCGACGGAGAGTATGCCAGATATCTGATCCCGGTCTCTTTAACAACCAAACGTTATTATAACCCGTGGTTACACTTTTAAAAAAGGTATTTATACTTTAAAAATCAAAATAAATTTCAAATACATTTCAATATCATAATATCATTTCAAACATCATTTATTTAAACATCAGTCATTTTATTTAATATAAAATACCATTTAAATCTATTCAAATTTTAAGGACTTAATTGCCTTTTAACTCACATTTAAAAGTTAAATTTTTCCATTTAAAACCATTTAAAGTCAATTAATTACATATTAAATTCCAAAATTTAAGCCCCTTTCCCAAAGATTTTTTTCCATTAAATTTTATTAAAACAATCAACAATTCAATTTCCGAAGCACTTAAAAATGCTACCTAAAGTTATAGGTTAAGATAGTTATTTACAAAAGACAGCATTTAAGTGTTGTAATAGATTATTAACTTGACAATTAATTTTAAATTCCCAAAATATAACTTATTATCAATTATTTTACTTAACTAAAATCGCACTTTTAACAAAAATCAGAATTTCCAAAATAAGTTATATTCCAAAATTTTACTTAAACATTCATTTATTTAACATTTTGACTTATTCAAAAATCATTATAAATTTTATAAAATCCTTTAAATACATTTAAACTAGAATATTATAAACTTCCATTTAAAAATATTTTTAAAACCTTTTAGAAGAATATTATATAAACCACGGGTCTATATATAGTTTTCTAGCCTAGGTCAAGTGATACGGATATATATCATTTCAATCCGCAATTTACAAAAAAAAACCCGAGTTCTATCATTTCAAACCCGCAATCCCAAGTAAAAATAAATAATTAAATAAATGAATAAATAATTATCGTTCAGGCCTATCATTTCAGCCTATAACGATCTCAAATTTACAGGGAACTTGCAGTGATTAACATTAAATAAGCATTAAATAGTATAACTGCAATAATATTAAAATAAATAAACAACTGATGATGTGTCAATTAATAATGGGGTTTAACATCATACGCTTATATCACAGGCAGATAAAATTTAACAAAATAAATTACAATTACACTTGTGATAAATTCACAGATATATAGGTATGTTTGTCTGGTGAGAAATACTCACCTTTTCGCTGCTGAGGATTCAAATCAAACAACGGTATCTATATCGAAAGAAATGAATAGAGGCACGATAAATCCAGCAGATGTGACACCTCAATTTTGAACTTGAAAAATAAACGAATAATAAATTACGCGATTATGAAGCGATCAAAGCAAAATTTAATACAACCGGAACGAGATTTCTAAATTAAAAGATTTTTGACACCCGCAGCTTGACCACTCCATCACTTAATTTGTTCAACATCTCCAATCCTCTTCCCTTTCCAAATTTGTTATTTAAATGCTTTGGGAAAAATGCTTTAAAAGAAAATGCTTTTTTTAAAAAAATAAATAAAATGCTTTGTTAAATCAAATAGGCTGAGTCTTGAAACAAAACGTTATTAGATTTTCATACAAAAATACTTGGAAAAAATGTATGCACGCACTTATGAAATGACAAGGTCGTGTGATTTGTTTCACACGCAACTAATAAACCACAAATCATTTTTCAAGTTTGTCTCCATTACACTCTCCCATTTGTTAAAATCTTCAAAGTGGCTCACGCATGCAAATTCACATGTCCACCAAAACTACAGGCGTATATGGTTTTTTCTCCAGTGATGCAAAAATGAAAGATATTTATTTTGTTTGTTAACATTTTATTCAAAAGTGACACCCTTATTCAATTTCACGTGGCCACAACTACAGGAACGCAGGCTAATATGTTCTACCGCATGCAAAAGAAAGAAACTAGGCTTGATTCCCTATATTATTGGACATGCATGGCAAGATCAGGAGGAATGGAGATGCATACTTATCAGGGATGGCAACAACATACTTGAGAGGTGGAGTAGTCGAGCATGGTGGAACGAGGAGAAGGAGCAAAGTATGCAACGTGAAAAGCATGAGAAGTAGAAATAAAAATAAAATAAAAGACAGATGCGTACCTTCAACACACACATGCAAGAAAAGAAGGTGAAGCTCTCCAGGTGATGTAAAAATTGTTTTGAACGTGTGTTGTATAAATATAGGGGAAGGTCACGTTGAGTTTAAGGATGAGCAAGATTTCAGGTAAGGAGAAAAATTAAATGCGTGAAAGAAAAAGGCAGGAAATCTTTGCATTTGAAATTCAACGTTAAAAGAAATGACTTCTTGCATTTTTAAGAGTGCATACATTTCAAGTAACGGTTGAAAAGAAAGAAAAAAAAATGCGTAAAAGAAATTTGATCGATCCAAGATAATATTTTAAGAGAAACGTGCATTGATTTAGATGAGCAAATAGATAGGAAGAATATAAATATTGATTTTTATCAATTGAATGCAAATGGCTACGAAATTAAAACAAAAGAAACGGGTAGTTAAGATTAGATTATGGGATAATATTTTCAAATATTATTGAATGCGTTTATTTTATCCTTTTTGTTTGAACGTGTTGTAAAAATAGGAAGCAAGAGAAAATGAACGTGCCTAAATTTACGCGCTTAATTATAGGAAAGAAAAGAGGCAATAATTAAATTTCTTCAGGAACGACAAAATTTCCACTTAATTGCGTAGAAAGAATGGCGACTGAATTTAATTGTTAACCGAAAAAATTGTTTCATTGCATATTAAAGGTTGCGTGAAAAAAATTTGTTAGGCTAAAAGATGTATACATATACAGAAAATTTCGAAATCTGGGTAAGAAATAAATGCAGACAAGAAAGAAACGGCAACTAGAAAAATTGAAATTTCCGTGCGTTGATAAAGAGGGATGAGTGAAATTTATGGTGAAGAAACGGCAAGTGATTAATAGATTGGTTCATTTTAAACTTTTTCTTTAATTAACGATTGTGTGCGTTTCTTTCTTTATATAGGCTAAGTGATTTTAGCAAGGATTTTACGCCAATTTAAAACCAATGAAAGCTGTGGAAAAAGTAACGTTTTGCTATAAAAATCTACTAACTGATTTATTAATCCATATTGCAGTATGCATTTTAAAATACGCCAAACCGAAACAATACAATACGCCCAAAATTTATGCAAAAGTAACATTCTTAATTTATACGTTTATACGTTACTTATACCATTACAATGCGTGCCCTTTTTAAATGTGAAATTTAACAGTCTGTAAAACACTGAATTTTACAAAGTTATTACTTAATTAAAATTTTAACTTGTTTACATTCTTCGTATTTACTTATTTTAAATATACAAAATTCATTTTTATTTAAAATTCCAAATGGAGTTGTCTTTTAACAAAGTAAAAATTTCAAAACTTCCAAAATTTATATTTAGACTTTGAAACAGTAAAGGAAAATAACAAATTTTGGTGCATTAAAAAGTGGCGTAAATCAAGTGATAAAATTTTGCAAGGAATAACGTACGTTCAAATTGGAAGTGAATGCGTTGATTCAAGGAAAGAAAGTTGCCAGCACTAAATATTTAGATGGTGTTGATTTAAGTGGAAGAAAACGTCACTAATTTATGGTTTGACGTTTTTTTTAAACAAATGCGTTTTATTTCTATTAATTCCACTTGTTAAGTTTTCAATTTATCCTTTAGGCTTCCACTTTTTGATTTCTACCATTGGGACATCTAGCAATCTAGCCCCAATTCCCTAACTAATATTTTTAAATTAGTTAATTCACTCTAATTGATTTCCATATTCTTCTAATCAATTAATTCCCCTTTAATTGCCTTTAGTTGATTTCAATTGATTACCTTATCCCTTTTAATTAACCTCCTTAATTGGTTTCGATTAATTACCATATTACCAATTAATTATCCTCCTTAATTGATTTCAATTAATTACCATATTCCTTCATGTCAATCAATCTCCTTTAATTACATATTCAAATTTGGTTACTAACTTAATTGGTTAATTAACCTTTTTGGATTAATTATCAATGCTGCGACGTCTCACATTAATCCGTCCACTTTGTAGGCACTGGTAGCCGGACTGGTTACACGGGCAGATTTCTCATACCAAATGGGGACTAACCTCGCGTCCTCCTGCAATTAACCAAAAGAATTTACTTATTTATCTTTCATCAATTAAATTAACTTGCATTAATTATTCAATAAATTAATTCTGCTCAACTACTGAAATTTTACAATTAATTTCCCTATTAATTATCATTAATTTCCTTTTTGAAATATCTATTAATTGTCATAAACTCCATTTTAAAATATCTGTATATGCCTTTATTCAAGTTTTGAATTGATAACTAGGAATAAGGTAGATTCATCAAATAAATTGATTGCAAGTTTCATTGTTTTAAATTGCTTAACAATGTTCACCACAAACATAATTAATATGTCAAAATTGACAATATTCCACCAACATGATTTGCATGTCATAACCTACCCAATTAACATAATTAATTAACTACTTTAATATGTTACAAATTTTCCCTTTTCATTATTTTTAGGGAATGGGTATAACAACAGATATTATGATAATATCCAAAAACATTTAGTTACCACTCACTTCATTACAAATTATAAAGGTTTTTTCTTCTTCTTAAATTTAGTTACAAAAAATCTTATTAAATTAACGAGTTTAATTCTCTAAATTTACAGGTCATTACAATGACTAACCCAAGCCTTGAGTCATACCCGAGGAAAAAGACCCCCAACTTCTAGTTTTCCCCAGATTTACCCGTGGTGCCCTTCTTTTGCAAATTTTTTTTAAGTTTTTAAATTCAACCCGGTACAAACCAAAACAACTCGAGCATGACTTCGAGTTTTCCCCTCCCTGAACTGAGCAGTGCTTCGAGTTCCTCTCTCTCTCCCCAAAACTGGAACGACCAGAAAACAAAACGTGCACGTGCACGTTGCACAATGCTCTGACAACCTCCGGTCAGTCCTACGACTGTCGACAAGTCATCGACAGCCAACTCCACCTACCAGACAACCCAACACCACGAGTCAGCGACCAATTCGAAATCTAGCCGATCAACTATTGCCTGGAACCCACACTGGAATCGACTCTACTCACTAATTCACCTCGCCCCGCCGCCTGACGCCACCAGAACCTAACCAACTTCGTCCATAGTTGCCTCCGTGACTCCTGAACCCTTCCCCCCGGGACCGATCATCTCAGACCCCTCGACGATGACGCGGTTTTCTTAAGAACGCGAGCACCTCAAACATGCCCACAAACCCTAAATCCCTCTCGTTTGCTCCCCATGATAAATTTCAAAACAATCGAGCATTTTTCAAACGATCATCAACCTCCAAACATACTTCGCCTTTAAATCCCAAGATTTATAATTACTTTGATTTTTGGAAATTGACAAATTAATGTTTCTCGTTCATCTTATGGTTACTTGCTCATAAATGAATTTAAAATCTGGATCATTCTTTTGAAATTCATGATTTAGGAAGTAGAATATGATTTTGTAATCAAAGTTCATATTTGAATCAACTAAATTTTCTTACAAAATTTCGATTCTATTGTGTTTTCATCCTGTCTAGAAATTCTTAAACTAATTATACTTATAGTTAATTTTAAAATTTAGGTTACATTTTTACCATCATCTTTTATTTGAAAATCAAGGCTTATATTTGATGGTATAACAAGAAATCGAATTGGATTTAAGCTATGGTGAAACCTGGAAAACGACAGAGGTTTCTTTTTTCTTTTTGTATACCAAACATATATATATGCTCCGATACTTTGCATCAACACCAACATGCCATAATGAGTCCAATCACAAGCATCAGGAAATTCATCACCCAATCAAGATATAAACAGAGTTGAAAACAGAAATGGGGTAGTTTGCTCACAGGCATTAACAAGAAAATAGATTTCAGGAGGGAAAGTTGCTCACAACAACAAGAACAGATTCAAAGTAGAAGTTTTGCTCACTTTTTTTCTTTCTTTTAGATGATGAACAGAGGACAGGGGCCTGTCTGTACACACAATACCCCATATATATGCACACATGTATATTTATACTCATGCAAGCACAATCCACAACCAAACATTCAATGCTAATTACATGCAACACCAAAATAAAAATAAAAATAAAAATGGGTTTGAGAGTTTGCTCACTTTTTTTCTTTCTTTTAGATGATGAACAGAGGACAGGGCCCGTCTGTACAAACAGTACCCCATATATACGCACACAGTTATATTTATACTCATGCAAGCACAATCCACAACCAAACATTCAATGCTAATTACATGCAACACGAAAAAATAAAAATGGGTTTGAGAGTTTGCTCACATGAAAGGGGTTGAGGCAGAGACAAGCTTTGCCTGACAGTTTTCAAAGGTAGATGAAGGCCTGCCTCTTTTTTTTCTTCTTTAAATCTTGGAGTTTTAGATCTGTAAATTGTAAATACATATTTTCATTTACTCTTTGTTGTTCTTAATTCATTCAATACAAAAGAAAAAAAAATTAAATTACTTATAATTTAAATGACAGAGAAGTTTTCACTTTTTTTTTTCTCTGCAACTTGAAAACAGAATCAAATTTGCCTTGAACTTGATTTGGTTTCCTGCAATTAATTAGTTTTATTGATTTAAACTTTTGCTTTAGTTACTGATTACTAACAATATTAAGTTCAAATCTTAAAAAATTACTTGCCTTTAGATTTTCTCCTAGAGAAAACTGCATTTGATTTCCAGATTGAAGCTTGATTGCCTTCTTCAATTTCCAGATTTTGGTTTGATCTGTTTTCTTTGATTTCTTTGCTTTGCTTCTGATTTCCATTTCAGTTTGGAATTGATTTTCCAGAAACAGAGACGGTTTTTTTTTTCAAATTTTATTTGTTTTGATTTGGAACCCCTGCTTGATTATTTTATCTACCTGAGCTTGATTTTCTGTTTTTCTGGTTTGATGGTTTTTAAGATTTGCAAGATCTTCTTGGTTGTATTTTAGAGATTTGAGGCTTATAATTTCGAAATCTTGGGAGCTGAAAGGTTATTAATTTTTTTTATTTGAATATTTTATTTTTTTATAAAGACAATTCATGCCATTTGTAAAAAGCAATGATGAAAGCAAGATTTTGTTCATTTTCCTACTCATGTATATGTACTTACATTTAAATTTTTAAAGACAAAAGAATGTTTATAAATCTCTTTATGTCATATTTATTTTATAGATGAACACACATTTTATTTCATTAGCATATGTATCTATACAATGTTGAAAGACAATTGTTTTTTCTAACCAATATTTAATTATATATATACATTACATCTTATTTCTTTTTAAATGCTACTTAAAATTTTTAACATTTATTTTAAATTTAATTTCAAATTCCTATTCACTTGAATAAAAATTCATTTATGTCTATTATCTTTACTTATACCGATTTAAAGAAAGAAATGATTTTTTTTTAAAGACTAATTTTATTAATAGGTGATTTTTATTTTTCAAAAGAAAGTATGTATTACATATATATAAATATTGAATTCAAATGACCTTTTTTTTCTCTTCCAAAATATTTATCAAAAGAAATTGGAGTTTTATCCATATATAGTTATTACTTATTTTATTTGTTTGAGATTTCCTTTCAATCTATTTTCAAATTAAATCTCAAAATTTTAAAATATATTATTATTTATGTTGACAAATTTTAGGATGTTACTTTTTTTTCATTTATAAGACTTTAAATACACAATTTCAAATCCACGGTTAAATTTTAAAAATAGATGTCTATATAAATATCCTATTTAATTTGAAAAATTCAAATTAATCTACAATTTTATTCCAAAATTCATTTAATTATCCATTTGAATCTAATTAAAAATCGGGATCGCTACAGATTCTCCCCTTAAAAAAATTTCGTCCTCGAAATTTGCAAAGAAGACAACAAAGAATAGATGAAAGATAGAGAAATATCTTTCCAAATCAAATGAATATTAATTCTGTATTTGGCTTACCAAATAAGAATATCGACAACATGAGAACAAATTCATACAATTATTACACAAGATATTCGGGTCGTCCGGTCTACGAATATGTAAGGGCATTGATTAGTTCGAAGGGATAACTAATCGTTCGTAGAATATATCGGATCCCAGAGAATAGATAGTTGGATTCAATCTTCCACAATTTCTCAAACAATAGATATGAATTCCAAATTCAGGTTGGAATACTCCAAAATATATTTCAACTTGTCCCACTTCGGACTTTGATATACACAGGAAATTACGATAGAATTTCCAATTTGGTTTTAAACGAAATCGTTTTATCGATACAATTCAAATTTAGCTTCATATTAGTTAACCAATTTACATAATTTAAAATTTTCAATTTATTTAATTTAAATTTTCAATTCCAAATTCATTAGAGTTTAGATAGAAAGTTGATAAGAAACCGATGAAGATACGAAGTAAGAATTTTCTACAACGATTTGTAAGGCTACCATTACATCAAAACATCTTCTTGTGGCTGCTACGACGCAATCAAAAGAATTTGGAATCGAATCAAAGGAGATTGAGAAGAAATGTTGTTTCCACTGTTGCAGGGTATTGTCCATTTATAGTGGTACTCCCCTGTCCCCTATCTCGTCCTCTTCTCGCACTCATACTTACCATCGGTGAATAGTAAGAGAATTTACTGAGGCATTCGAATGGATATCTTAAGGGTATACTCATTCTAGGGTATACTTCACCCTATCTCTAATGAGCTACTTAATGTGTTATACTCCTGAGCTAAAGTTTTAATCCTCAGCTCTGATACCAAATGTGACGACCCAGACTCGGCCTTCAAAAATCGACACCGAATACGACACTCGTATTCAAATTTCGCAGATCCAAACGTCGAATCTGGTTCGTTGGAGCTTATAACACATTAAGTATAACACAGCGGAAGAAACATAATAACATATATCAATAGACAACATTGATACAATCTCAGATACAATATGATACAACAAATGATACAATGAATATCAATATACATCAGAGATATGATACAAGATAATAACAGCGGAAAGAAAAGATAACACAGCAGTGGAACAACAACTCCAATATAGTCTTTAAGGAAGAAACTCCAGCATCAGTAATCTCCATCTCCAAAGCGTCAATGTAGAAATAGCACGAACTCCCAAATCAAGATGAAGAGAAGCTACTCGATCCAAATGCGATTGTCAAATCCTAAGGCAGAAAGCTATCGAATCTACACCTACCATTGATTATCTGAAAAACCCAACTCTAGACTGCCCGTGTGGGAAAATAGTGGGCACCCAGAGTTTAGGAAATGAACAATAAACTCCAGGTCAGTCGTGGGACTGGTATGGGCAAATAAAAACATTTGGTCTTTTAAAACAAACAAAAGAATTTAAATTTGATATCCGCAATGCTTTTTAGAAAATGAAACTACCATAAGGCCTCCCGCCACACACACAATGCAAACGCAGACTTGGAGGAGATTTCTCCTTATGATAGTCAAATATGCTTGATACGAGAAAATTCTCTTTGATATTACTACTATAAGTGCAAAGTGTGGAAAACCATTTCGAAAGTATAACATAAATCCTAGCCAGCATAGGCATTTCGCACTTATGCCTACTATAGCTACCATGTTCAATAGCAGGTTACCGCCACATTCCATGGCAGGTTATACAACTAAAACCGTACAGGGCGCGTAGTGCTTTGATTGGATTTCCAACAAATGGTCAGGTTAAGGAATTTCCTACTGTCCATGGGATCGCCTCTGGTGGGACGTCCCGTGAACCTAACCGGATCTTTGCCAACACAAGGCGGGGTTACCTCTGTAACTAGGTAAATACTACTCGAGCATGCCATCCCCCGGTCCTTTGGGACCTTTATCCGAGGCGCCTCAAAACCACAAAGCAATCACAAATTAATAGATCTGCAGTATCCACAAGAGTAAGTATCTGGGCTCCATACTATGATACCACCCTTTACCAGAAGGGAATGACACACCCTAAAGGCCGCGACCCTCATAACCTTGCCGCATCTTTCCTGTTTTGACCATTTCCGGGGTGTGAGGTCCTGATGCTGTCTCTTCCTCAAAGCTACGCTTTATAAAAAGCCATGCTTTGATCACAAATGAGCAACAAATGATCATCAACACACAGCAGCACTTAGCATGCCACACTACCAAATTGGGAATATATCACTGATAAATATCAATTACATAACCTCTGAGCTCGTACGTCTCAGAGAAGGGTGTTAAGCTAAGAGAATAAATTCTCCGCCACCAAGAAGAAATGTATTTGATAGAGATCAGTTTAATAACTCAAAGTGTAGTGTCAGACATACAACCATACAAGTCTGTTCCGGGTTCGAACAGAACCGAAGGCACTTCCGAAGAAGCCCTTGCAAACCCGGGTATCCACAATCCCGATCGGACTTCCCATCACTTAGGGAATCTCTATACCGTAGCTACTCGGTGAAGAGACAATCGACAGGTTATCCTAGCATTCTCGAAGACACCCGGTCTTCAACAGCGGTCTTCAAATGCAAACCATAACGTCGTATCGCTATTCGGAATGGGTTATATGACACAAAGGTCCTCTCCCGGCTAAACCGAATAGCGAGCACAATATTTGAAAACATATAGATATGGGATTTCAGTTAAGTCACAACTTGAAAATCCAAAGTTTCTCTTTTAAATGGTTAAACAAATTACCATTTTAAATCTTTAAATAAAAAGATTCATTTCACAAAGTTCACCTAGTTTCACAAAGATCTATTTATAGATTCCCAAAACAATTTCCATTTCGATTGGATTAACACATTAAATCTTTAAATTAAAGATTTAATTTCTAGCTTTCAAAACACGTTTCCAAAGATTTATCTATAACTTGGGAAACTATTTCCAATTTAGACTTGAAATCCTTTTAACACTAATTGGAAATTCATTTCTTATGCTAAAGCTCTTATTATTTGAAACATATAGTTTCCGTTTCAGAAAAATTCAATTATATTTATACAAGTTAAAATATTTGGGTTTAATATTTTTAAGGTCCCAAAACATCACTTTTTAAAATGGTTTAGAAACCCATATAAGCCCATTTATAGGTTGAATAACCTTTCTAAACCCCAGTTCCCAAATCATAGAATTCAATTTCAAATATTGAATTCAAATTTAAATCGAATTATTTAAATTTCAAACTCAATTAAGTTGTTCAAAATAACTTTTATTTTTGAAATTCATTTTCAAAGTTCCAATTCTAATTCCAAAACTATTATGGATTAAATCTTTAAAACAATTTCAAAAATTTGCGACTAACCCATTTCCACGTGCAATCCATATTTGTGTGAGTACAAGTGTGGTCCAGGGGTTCAACACAATAGTGCACAACATCAATCATCACAGACTCAATCATATCGATAAGTGGTATAACCCATAACGCTTATCTTTATTCACAGATTCATAAATGAAATAAATTTGTCAATTACAAAGATTCATCATTATGATTCGATGTGAGTTTCGGATAACCAACTGGAATCCGACTCCCAGTCGCATCGAAATTAAAATGCTGTTTTACGGGCAGAAGGGGTTTCACAAACATATAGGAACAAATCACAAATCGCAATTCATCACAAAGCAATCACAGCATCACAACAAAAATGTCAATCCAGAACAGAATATTTGATGATGGTCAATCATCTTTGATTAGGTGATTACGAATAAGGTGAATTAACCATGTAGTTTTCTTACTTTAATTATTTTAAGTCAATGTTTAATTTTACTTAATTATGAATCAATTTAATCTTAATTGATTTTATTAACTAATTATCCCTTTAATTAATTATTATAACTTACAAATTCTTAACTGTTAACCTGATTAAGTTTAATTATCTTTGCTAATTGACTATTCTTCAATTGATTAACTATTAATTATAAAAATCATTACCAAAAACATTAATTGTTAATCCTTATTTTTGTCTTATAAATGAATTTGATTTACAGTTAACACTTGATATTTTTGATTTACTTCTAGAATTTCTTTATTAAGTTAAACCTTTAAAACAATTTTTATTTAAAAGAAAATATAAAATATAAAATATTCTTGGACTCCATAAACCTCAAATAATTGTTTTCAATACCATTTACCTATATTCCATTTACAAATACCATTAATTAATTCAGAAAAATTAATTAACTTGTGTTCCAAAATCTAGTTAAAAGAAAAACTGGATTGCTTGCTGTTTAATGACTAACCCGAGCCTTCCTCGAGTCATACCCGAGGAAAAACACCCCCAACTTCGAGTTTTCCCCAGATTTACCCGTGTTGCCCTACTTTTGCAAAAATTTGTTAAGTTTTTAAATTCAACCCAGTACAAACCAAAACAACTCGAGCATGACTTCGAGTTTTCCCCTCCCTGACCTGAGCAGTTCTTCGAGTTCCTCTCTCTCTTCCCAAAACTGGAACGACCAGAAAACAAAACGTGCACGTGCATGTTGCACAATGCTCTGACAACCTCCGGTCAGTCCTACGACTGTCGACAAGTCATCGGCAGCCAACTCTACCTACCAGACAACCCAACACCACGAGTCAGCGACCAATTCAAAATCTAGCCGATCAACTCTTGCCTGGAACCCACACTGGAATCGACTCTACTCACTAATTCACCTCGCCCCGCCGCCTGACGCCACCAGAACCCAACCAACTTCGTCCATAGTTGCCTCCATGACTCCTGAACCCTTCCCCCCGGGACCGATCATCTCAGACCTCTCGACGATGACGCGGTTTGCTTAAGAATGCAAGCACCTCAAACATGCCCACAAACCCTAAATCCCTCTCGTTTGCTCCCCATGACAAATTTCAAAACAATAGAGCATTTTTCTAACGATCATCGACCTCCAAACATACTTCCCCTTTAAATCCCAAGATTTATAATTACTTTGATTTCTGGAAATTGACAAATTAATGTTTCTCATTCATCTTATGGTTACTTGCTCATAAACGAATTTAAAATCTAGATCATTCTTTTGAAATTCATGATTTAGGAAGTAGAATATGATTTTGTAATCAAAGTTCATATTTGAATCAACTAAATTTTCTTACAAAATTTCGATTCTACTGTGTTTTCATCCTGTCTAGAAATTCTTTAACTAATTATACTTATAGTTAATTTTAAAATTTAGGTTACACTTTCACCATCATCTTTTATTTGAAAATCAAGGCTTATATTTTATGGTATAACAAGAAATCGAATTGGATTTAAGCTATGGTGAAACCTGGAAAATGACAGAGGTTTGTTTTTTTCTTTTTGTATACCAGACACACACACACACACACACACACACAGATATATATATGCTCTGATACTTTGCATCAACACCAACATGCTATAATGATTCCAATCACAAGCATCAGGAAATTCATCACCCAATCAAGATATAAACAGAGTTGAAAACAGAAATGGTGTAGTTTGCTCACAGGCATTAACAAGAAAATAGGTTTCAGGAGGGAAAGTTGCTCACAACAACAAGAACAGATTCAAAGTAGAAGGTTTGCTCACTTTTTTTCTTTTTTTAGACGATGAACAGAGGACAGGGGCATGTCTGTACACACAGTACCCCATATATATGCACACAAGTATATTTATACTCATGCAAGCACAATCCACAACCAAACATTCAATGCTAATTACATGCAACACCAAAATAAAAATAAAAATGGGTTTGAGAGTTTGCTCACTTTTTTATTTCTTTTAGATGATGAACAGAGGACAGGGGCCTGTGTGTACACACAGTACCCTATATATATGCACACAGGTATATTTATACTCATGCAAGCACAATCCACAACCAAACATTCAATGCTAATTACATGCAACACCAAAATAAAAATAAAAACGGGTTTGAGAGTTTGGTCACATGAAAGGGGTTGAGGCAGAGACAAGCTTTGCCTGACAATTTTCAAAAGATAGATGAAGGCCTGCCTCTTTTTTTCTTCTTTAAATCTTGGAGTTTTAGATCTGTAAATTGTAAATACATATTTTCATTTACTCTTTGTTGTTCTTAATTCATTCAATACAAAAGAAAAAAAAATACTTACAGTTTAAATGACAGAGAAGTTCTCTTTTTTTTTCTCTGCAACTTGAAAACAGAATCAAATTTGCCTTGAACTTGATTTGGTTTCCTGCAATTAATTAGTTTTATTGATTTAAACTTATGCTTTAGTTATTGATTACTAACAATATTAAGTTCAAATCTTAAAAAAATTACTTGCCTTTAGATTTTCTCCCAGAGAAAACTGCATTTGATTTCCAGATTGAAGCTTGATTGCCTTCTTCAATTTCCAGATTTTGGTTTGATCTGTTTTCTTTGATCTGTTTGCTTTGCTTCTGATTTCCATTTCAGTTTGGAATTGATTTTCCAGAAACAAAGACAGTTATTTTTTTCTAATTTTATTTGTTTTGATCTGGAACCCCTGCTTGATTATTTGATCTGCTTGAGCTTGATTTTCTGTTTTTCTGGTTTGATGGTTTTTAAGATTTGCAAGATCTTCTTGGTTGTATTTTAGAGATTTGAGGCTTATAATTTCGAAATCTTGGGAGCTGAAAGGTTTTTAATTTTTTTTTATTTGAATATTTTATTTTTTTATAAAGACAATTTATGCCATTTGTAAAAAGCAATGATGAAAGCAAGATTTTGTTCATTTTCCTACTCATGTATATGTACTTACATTTAAATTTTTAAAGAAAAAAGAATGTTTATAAATCTCTTTATGTCATATTTATTTTATAAATGAACACATATTTTATTCCAATAGCATATGTATCTATACAATGTTGAAAGACAATTGTTTTTTTAACCAATATTTAATTATATATATACATTACATCTTATTTCTTTTTAAATGCTACTTAAAATTTTTAACATTTATTTTAAATTTAATTTCAAATTCCAATTCACTTGAATAAAAATTCATTTATGTCTATTGTCTTTACTTATACCGATTTAAAGAAAGAAATGATTTTTTTTTAAAAGCTAATTTTATTAATAGGTGATTTTTCTTTTTCAAAAGAAAGTATGTATTACATATATATAAATATTGAATTCAAATGACCTTTTTTTCTCTTCCAAAATATTTATCAAAGGAAATTGGAGTTTTATCCATATATAGTTATTACTTATTTTATTTGTTTGAGATTTCCTTTCAATCTATTTTCAAATAAATCTCAAAATTTTAAAATATATTATTATTTATGTTGACAAATTTTAGGATGTTACTTTTTTTTTCATTTATAAGATTTTAAATACACAATTTCAAATCCACAGTTAAATTTTAAAAATAGATGTCTATATAAATATCCTATTTAATTTGAAAAATTCAAATTAATCTACAATTTTATTCCAAAATTCATTTTAATTATCCATTTGAATCTAATTAAAAATCGGGATCGTTACACTATGGCAAAACATTGAAAATTTAAGGCATGGGAAAAATTTTGACAACTAAAATTTTGATTTTGAGTTAAAAGTTAAACTATATTAGTTGATTTATGGAATAGTATTAGTAAATAACTATGAATGGATTTGAAAACATAAAAATGTTTCATAAGAAGTTCAACTAATGGATTTTGGAAAAGGCTTAAAGGTTTTAAATGTTGGTAAATCTAATTTAAACGAATTGTTTTGAAAAGTTAATGGATGTTATGGCTTTTTCTTACTTGGTAATTTCGAGGACGAAATTTTTTTAAGTAGGGGAGAATTAACGATCCGAAATTTCAATCATTTCAAAGTCGTATATTTAATTGATTTTAAATACTCAAAAGTTAATTTTATAAGTTGGATAACTTATATTTCAAATATCTTGATATAATTGGATAATTAAATTTTTAATTTAATATTTGAAATTGTGTAAATAATTGTAAATTGAATTTAATGTGAATAAAAATGAATTATAAAGTTGAATTTAATTCTATTTGAATTAGAATGATGATAGAGAACATTTAAAATTGAATTAAAAGTTAATTTACAGAAATAGAATATTTTAATATTTAATTAACATGTAAAAATAGCCATTTTTCACTCGGTCTCAGATTTGGACGAAACTAGTTTTATTGGATCCTTTATGCTATATTATTGTAGGATTTTAAATTTTATATCAATCAGATTTACGGCTTAGTCACGACAAGCTGAAATGCGTAGAAATTTGTTTAAGTAAAGTTTAATTAAAATAAGTCGATTCGAAAACCAATCTTCCAAATATAATCGAATTGGCTCCTGATATATATTGCATTATGTTCGAAATAGGGGCAAAACATTATAAATGCCAGGCGGGACGCTTTGATTGGAGTTTGAAATATTTTTGGATGAATAGTGTCGCGAAATTTTCTATACAAGGCCATAACATTTTATAATTTGCAAACAAAACGAAACCCTAAACTTAAATCTCTACCAGCCGCCACTAACGAAATCAATGGCTAGAAAGCTCGATCCTTTCTCACTCGTTTTCTCCCAGTCTATCCAATATTGTTGAAAACTTTCTAAAGCAAAATGGTAGTGGGTGGCAAGATCTATAACCTCAGCGGTCATGATCGTGATTAGGGCAGTCGATCAACATGGTTTTACTTGTGAAGTAATGGCGTTTGCAGTCATTTTCCTCGACACTTGTAGGCTCAAGTGCATTGGCATTGTGGCCGTGGGTGGAGCTCGGCAAGGGCTTCGTTTTGGTTGTACTCGATCGTTGCATTGATGATCATGGAGAGAGCAAAATTCAAAGAAGCGATGGTGGCATTTGGTTGTTTGCATGCGTGAAAGCCTGGGGAGGAAGAACATGTTATGCGGCCGAGATCTGTTGTATTGAAGTCAACGGTCTTGATTGATTAAAGGTTTTAAAAATAAAAATAAAAGTGTAAATTTTATTGTACAAATTCCTATATACTTCTTAATATCATAACTTCTTCATACGAGGTCCGTTTTTGACAAAACGAGTTGCGTTAGGTTCGTATTGAGGAGCACTACATTTTATAGCTTATTTAGAGTTGATTGGGGCTAGTGAAAATTTTGGGTAAAATTAAACGTTTGTTTAATTTATTCGAAATAAAATATTGCAACTCCTATTGGAACCAAAGTGAGTACAACTCACTCTTTCCGACTCACTGATATTTTTATATAAGTGAAAATAAATTTATTTTGTGTTGATTGATGATTGTTTGGGTGATATATGATAGTACATATATTGATTAGTATTTGGATATATTCCTGCCTATTCTAGCAGATGAGACCCCATACGTTCCCGTGTATGAGCGGGTTGTACGCACGCTTGGCTCGAAGCGGACATTGTACACATGTTATCTTGTATGTATATTTGTTGCAGGTTATAGGTTGGAGGGATCCAACTGAATTCCTCACTAGTGTTGGTTTTATTTACAGATATTTATATATATCTTATTATCATCTGATATATATGTTTTAGATGCCGTGATTGATGTATTTAGTGCTGTTGCATCATTAGGCCTATTTTTGGAATTTTAAAATATTAAAGCTATGATTTCAATTAAAAGGGGATTTCAAAGAGAGATTGAAAATATATGTTTTATTAAAATTTGAATTGTTGAGGAAATGGATTTATTTTAAATAAATAAATAATTATAATTTTTATGTTATAAAAATTATGATTTTTATGAAATATAATCAGAATACGATTTTGGAAATATGAAGTTAACTATTTTGTTAATTAAGTTAAAATGAGATTTTGAATTATTATAAATGGTTTATATAAAAGATTTATAAAATTGATATTTTATAAGTCAAAATAATTGGAATTATAAAGGAGTTTTATAAGTGTTTGAAATGAAGTTATAAATGGATCTTATAAGTAAATAAGATTTATAGATTTATGAATTTGTGAAGTTATAAAAAGAATGAATATGTAAATAAGAGATTTATAAGTGAATAAACTTATAATCAGATTTTGGCATGTAAATGTGATATAAATAGAATTGGTTAATGAAGGAATTTTATAAATAGAAGCTTTTATAAAAAATAAATGGAATTTATAAACATTATTTTATAAATATGAAATCGACTTATTTTGTAAGTTAAATATGGAAGTTTATTAAAGGAATTGTATTCACGATTTTGGGCACTGGATAATCCTTCAATTAAATATGTAGAAATAATGAATTTGGATAAGAGAATTTATTCATGATTTTGGATGGTGAATAATGTTTTTAAATTAGATAAGCATTTCGAAAGTTATTTTTAAATGAAGTTAAATGGTTTGAAGATGTTTTAAAATGTGTTAAGTATCGAATATATAGATTTCTACATTTATTGTTGAAGTAGACGTTTTCGAGAAGTAAGGAAATGATGGACTATAACACTATTGTTATAGTAAATGATTTTCAGAAGGAGATGTTTTGTATAGTATATGGGATTTATATATCCATCTAATTTTAAATCCCTATACTAATGATTTTAGGTTGTCGTAACGATGTTTTACGCAACATTCGTTTTGACCCAAATAAACATGTTTAAAAGGAAGTTTTCCTTAAAGAATTAAATATAAACTTAATCCTGATTTAAGTATATGTATTATTTTCTAAGTTTTGAAAATAAATTGAATTGGGAATTACTTATTATGAAATAAGTATATGGAAATGTTTTCCAAATCGTGAAATATTGAAATGGTTTGAGAATATATCTTTTTAATGATAATTTGAAGTGAATATTTGAGAAGTGATTTAATCAGTAAAAGATTAATTAAAAGGGCCTAGTGATTGCTTATGGTGCTAGATATTTCTTTGTTTGCTTTGATAGTTAAATAACCGACTATAAAATTTGGCTACTTTAGTTCCTCGACATAGTGTGAGAACTATTTGGTTGTACACTTAGTACGTAGCCTTCTGTGTAGGCTTGATTATCATTTATGTTGAGGATGTTGATTCATCTAGTATGGAGTATTACTCCAATCTAGCGAGCTTCGTTCTGGGCCAAAGGATAGCAAGTTGAAAGTTGGAGATATGATAATTCTATGAGACTTAGTTTCTGTGTAAGATTGAGAAATGCTTTTGCGTTGTTGGTGCGAAGAGACCAGGATCGATTTATTCGAAAACCACTTCGGACCAATATTTATGCAAAGATTATGCAGGTTGGTTGTGATGATATTGATAATTAGGATTTTCATAGTGGAAGATTGCTTGTTGATCATTTATTGTTAAAATCCTAATATACATCCAGTAGCAGTAGTCTCTTTGTTATAAAATATCCATTGCAAGGGCTGTCACTACTAATCCTAGGGATATCTCGACAGGATGTGGTAGGAAAGTACCTACGGTTTGTCCTGAACCTGGACATCTTGTATGGATGTTTGTGTGACATTGCATTTCTAAAGATTACATACATTGGTTTTTACAAACGTACATCAGCGGTGGGGGCGAAAGCAACTTCTCTTAGCTCAACACACTTCATGAGACATACGAACTCAAGGGTTGTATTTTTGTGGAAGACAATTAGTAGTCAACGGAAATGGCCATGTGACATTCAAAGTGATGTGATATATGAAAGGTAATCGCTACCTTAGGCCTCATCAACCGAAAATGACCGAAATAGGGCCGTCATTCCCAATTAGGATATGATCATCCTCTTCTAGATATATTTCTTCCCGCTATAACGTTCGGATGTAAAATATTGTAGTTTGTACGCTATGAGGGCCCTCGGAAAGGTTGGTAACGACTGGGGGATAATATATTCGGTACTATCTAGTTACGAAGATAGGCCTATCTTGTGTTGGTGGAGGTTCCTTTGTGATGTTCCTTAGTACATTCCTCTAGAGATGTACTGCTAGAAGGTAGTCACTTTACCTTGTCATTTGTATGGAAATCTAAACTCCTCTAAGTGCCTGCCATTTTGATTGTATTACCCATTTTGGGGTATATGCTGGAATTTAATCAATGCAACAATTTCGGCTGTGATTAATATTATTTGTGCAATAGACACTATTATAATATAAGAGGATTGGATATGAAGTGTTTTAGTTATCGTAAGGTAAAAACATGTTTGTGTTTATGTGTGGGCATGTCTTACAAGATACTTTTGTTTTGAAAGGAAAATTTGGTAATTTAATAAATTCAATTGAGTATGTTTCTCATGCTGGTTTACCAGACTGATCTGGGCGTTTTTCCCTTTCAATGCTCAGGTCAAATCGAGTGTTTTTACAAGTTCAGATTTGGTGCTTTTGGAGCTTCAAAAGGCAAGCTAGAGATCTTCATTTTCATATACATGTATGTGTTTATTATCTTCTTTGCGCATTGCTGTTGTTTATATTATCTACAATTGTAAAGACAGGTTATTATAACTGCCCGGGCTGATGATTAGTGATTGATTGTTGAACTCTGATTAGTGTATGTACATACAGTTTCTGTTTTGTAAAGATCATTGATATGATTATATGTTTTCCGCTGCGATGTGAGATTCTGTATTGTTCTGTTTGGTTCTCTCTTCTTTCTTTCTTCTCTTCACTTCTTCTTTCTTCTTTTCTTTCTCCTGATTTTCCGTCAGTCTGTGCTTTTTTGGGTCGGACATGTGTGATTTACTGTCGATTCAAAGGATACAGATTTATGGGTCGTCACACTTTCCTCTATTTATGAGATCAAAAACCTGATTTTCTCGATTAGGAATAGAGAAGTCAAAATGTCAGAAATGCGATAAGTATAAGAGAGTTAATTTGAATAAATGGATCATGATTAATTAAGTATATAGAAGAAACTTCAAAGTATATGTAACACCAAATTCCAAGGTATGGAAACTCATCCCTATCTCGAGAAGTAATAATGTACGTTGAGCCAAGGTTAGTGCCCTAACTTGCCCGACTTCATTGTTAATCAAGGGATAGTACCATTTGAAATCGATGAGTGGGGATAAGTATAGGATGTCTTTTTTTCATATGCAAATCTATACACTCCCTGATAGTGGATTTTTCCACCATCGATAACCTGGCCCACTTTCAAATTATCGAATGTTGGTTCAAAGAGGCCGGTATGGACAAGCATGAGTTATCCGAATACTACTTCGAACACCCGTAAATATTCAAATTGGAAACCATTTCAATGATGATGGAATCAAAGATGAACATCTTTGAAGTGCAAGGATACTTATTACTAATATTGAGTGTGATTCCAAAATGGATGTAGTAGAAGTAGTGCCTTTGGTTTCTTTATATCATGAATAACTTGTATGGATGAATGCTAGCATTGCATTGTAACATCCCTTATTTTGGTGCCCGAAACTAAGCGCTAAAGATGCTACGGTTAACTATAGTATTAATCTCGAACGACAACATGTTGATATGTTAATTATATCAATAACATCAAAGCACAAGAATTTGAAATATTTTAAACATAATTTCAGAAAAAAATTGCATTTCATTTCAAATACATAATTTCATATTCAGTACATAATCCAAACGTTACCCAGGTTAAGATAAAATATAGTCTAGAAATACTGCAAGAGTGACATATGAAGATGCCCCCTTGGTTTATTAGAGTTACTAACAGACACTTAAATGATCTGCCTTCGCATACACTTTAACGAAATAGCTTCACAGCAAACTAATAATATATAAATATAGACTCCTAAATAGTTAGCTCTGCCTCCTCCACGTCTTTGGAAGCTTTATTCACCATAATGTACATAACCCGTAAATCCTTACGTCCGACCTACTCAAATTGTATTTTGTGCAGCCGAGAGTTTAAGGGGAAACATTAACTTCGTGTCGGAAAAAAAACTTGGTGTGAATAATAACATGCCATCTCGATTTATGGACATCTAGTGAGAACACGCCACCAAGCAGAATGGGATTTCCCCTTACTAATATCACTTTTAAATAATATTTTGCAAAATAACTCTTGCAACCATAATGGTTATAATAGCCAATAAAAACAATAATGTGCATGAATGCATGCAACATAGGTAATTATGACCAATCTATCTAAATCATTGGACTATCAGTCCTAGCATCATAATTTTCTCAGGGTAACTACAAACCTGTGGTTGACTCAGGCCTACTAGATATATCAAATTCTCTAACATACCGTTGGAATATAACTGGACGGTCTGCCCAAAACATATGATTCCTATGGTCACTCTGATCCTAATGGTTTTCCCGGCTCACCAATAAACTATTTCATCTTAGTGTATTCCTTTCTGTGCGTAAATCTACTTTTAATCTTACCTATGACAAAGCCTTACTCATTCGAATTTTAGATTTATATAAGCTAATGGCTAAATGCTGAAGTATAGGGCGCTACGCTACACTAGTCCTACCTTGGGTTTGAAAAAAGTGCAGTGTGCAAGTGCACGTGCTAATATAGTACACACGGATCGTGTAATATGGAATTTAATATAAATGCGAAAATAGATGATAGTAGCAAAGTAAATAAAAATAGAAAAATCACACCAGAGATTTTTATACTGGTTCGGAGCACCGTCCTACGTCCAGTCCCAGACTTCTATCTGGATTTTCACTACCAACTACCTCGCTTCACCCGGAGGAACAGGTTTACAACACCCGAGCAGACGAACAGGATTTCATGCCTCTAATACACTGAGGACTTCAACACTTTGCCTCTTACAACACCGAGGACTTCAACACTTGCCTCTTACAACACGAGGACTTCAGTAAATGAAAATAATTGTTTGGTGACGGTATGTGTTCTTGCTAACACTATTTTGTCACTTATAGTACAAACTTCCTATAATCTTATCCTCAAATAGATTATTTGTATATATGAAGATTTGGAAGTGGATATCGTATTGAATCAAAAGGATGTTAAATAAATTTTAGGATTCAAAACGATATATGATAGAATATGAGCAATTTGAACGCTTGAGAGTACAAGATAGTGATCAATAGAATAGAGATTAGAAGAATAGAAAATTAGATATTTGGAATAATGATTTCATGATGTTTATATAAGAAATAAACAGTTGTAACCTTTTGTGAAAAGGTGTGAACAAAGGTCATGATCATTGGTGAAGAGAAAGAGAAGCAACCGTTGAAGAAAAGGAGGTGTCTATACGAAGGGTTGCTTTCTGTTTGAAAACGGTCCATAGGTCAAAAAGGACCAGTAGACAGGAATTAGAATATACATACGTTATGTTCACTTGTGCACGTTATCTGTGCATTTTGGGCAGACGGTCGACCACCTGGTTTTGACCAGTCGACCGGTTTTACCCAGAGTGCACAGTTAATGTGCACTCATATATATATATATATATATATATATATATATATATATATATATATATATATATATATATATTCCAAGATTGAAGGTATATGCTATTTGAGGATAGATTTTAGCATAAATAATCATGACTAACATACCAAAAAATCAACCTCTAATCATATGGAGCTCTTTGTGTCTGAATAACTTCTTTTTGTCGATCCCGGCTTATCCGTTTGTCAGAAATCAAAACTCTATATAAAAAATCTTGACTCAACATTCTCCCCCTTTTTGATTGATGACAACATATTTATGAATCTCCCCCGATATATGATATCTCCCTGAGATTTTGTCCTGCATATATACTGTTAGCACAATTTTCTCCCCCTTTGTCATCGACAAAAAGGGGTTGTTAAATGGAAGATATAAAAGAGATTATAAGCAACATAAAACTACTATCACAGATCAAGAGTAACATTCACACAGAATTATAATACACATAAGTCTAGTACGAATTAAAACATGACACTATTTAGTACAAGTGCCAGATAATGTATTTAAA
Source organism: Allium cepa (assembly GCA_030765085.1). Lineage (NCBI taxonomy): Eukaryota > Viridiplantae > Streptophyta > Magnoliopsida > Asparagales > Amaryllidaceae > Allium > Allium cepa. The sequence goes on from CM060941.1 coordinate 601,988,496, forward strand.
GCAAAAGCTAAAGTCATAAGTACGCATAAAAGATAAAAAGAGATAGGCCAAAAAGGACTTATTCTGACTCCATCTCACCCTCTTCTTCTTCTTCTTCAACAAGCTGAGATTTCCTGTGTCGACGTTCATGACTAGTTCCCGAGTTTGTGCCCTCCTCAGAAGATGTCCAACCAAAAGTAGGAGGAGCTAGGCACTTGCCAGGGTCTGAAGTTTGCATTGATGAAAATGATGCACCACAAGATATTGCTCCTATATAGAAACGAAGAAAGACTTAAGTTTGTTAAAGAGTTTATCCATTTTTGTGTCCATGCGCTTAAGTCGTGCTTCGAGAAGGAATTGATTCCGAGCACTAGTTTCAAGTGATTCTTTTGTTGAGGAAGATGATCGTAAAAGTTTGACTTCCTCAGGTTTAGGGCGAGATGGGCGAGATGGGCGAGATGAAGCTTCTTTATGTCCTTGTTCTTTCCATTGTTCGAAAGGCATAATAATAAAGTATGGAGAGGGAAGCTTCATTCTTGTAATGGTTGCTTTGTTGATGACTTTTGGTTTGGAGATTGAAGACTTGGGAGGTTCAATGCCACAATCAAGCAAGAGACGCATAATATACTCGTTATAGAACAAGTGTGGTCTAGAGGAATCATTAACCTTCAAAATCTCATCAAAGATCATGCCAATCCAATTTATGCGAATACCCCCATAGATTGAGTATAATGCCTTGAAATTTTCTTTATAGACGGCATCAAAATTTCCTATTCTTGGTAAAAGAGAGTGCATAAGAGTGTAGTGAAGAATTCTTGCAGATGGCCGTAAACCCATAGACTTAGTACTATCCTTGTCATCTTCAATAAATTAATGACTAATTTGATTACGGATATGAACATTGCATAAATTGCTTGAGACTTTTTCACCAATAAATGAAGAACCAAGAACTGTTGCCATCCTATCACATGAGATGAATACTTCTTTTCCACAAACAACGGACCAAAGACAATAATTGGGATTCTCGGGCTTGTTTTTCTCTAAATTTAGATTAGCATAGAATAATTTGATCATTACATGGTTAATTTCAACATTGTTTTGATCAAAATCAATGAAATTTTCAATGTCGGCTTCCTTTGCTAAACTAAGAATACGATAACTAGAGAAATCTGAAAATTTAATAAAAGAACACGGATGGATTTTAAAATCCTTCATCTCATTCCACCTTTTGATTGCTATTGGATCTACAAGCCACTTCTTGATAGAGAGATCAATTGGTTGTGTTTCGAACGTCTATCAATTGGTTGTGTTTCGAAGAGTTGAGTACTAGGGTTAGGAGAGTTTTTTATTTAGAAAAAAAAAAGAACAGATGGAGAAAAATGAACCGTATGTGCCTTTTAGAAAAAAAACAACACAACACGAAACCGGTCGACCGCCCATAAATAACCGGTCGACCGTTTTCTTCCAGAGACAAAAACGGTCGACTGGTAGTTTTTGGCCGGTCGACTTGTTTGCCAGTGTGGTGTTTTTCCTTCTTTTGCATGTATTTCTGAACGTTAACGGTCCATATAATATCAAATTTCAAGAACATGATATATATATATATATATATCGATTCATAAGAAATATAAAAATACAATCATAACATTAAACAAATTTTAATGAGAGGTAGAGGAATTATGATCGGAAGTCTCTTCTTTGACATCGGTAATGCGTGGTTTGCATGTCGACCATTTTTCTTTCGCTCCTTCATTCTGAGCATAGTTTTTATCCCATGAATTTGGGCTTCTAGAGGATGAAGGTGCATGAGGCATTGGCTCGTATACTCCATGTTTGTTTGAACCACAAAAGAATGATGCCATTCTTTCTAGAAGAGATAGACGTTCCGAAGTCAGTTGTTGCTCATAATGCAGCTGCCTTTGAAGATCAATTTGATGTTTTTGATAATGATGAATCTCATTGATCTTTTCTCTAGTATGGGGTGAACAAAACAACACTTTCTTTGCTCATTTCGAAGTAGGCGTATTGCCAGGAGTATGAATGCATTGGTGATGACACTTTGATTTGTGTTTTGGAGTTTCAGGAGAGTAATATTCTTCTGGCTCAGAACTTGTGACCGAAATATGGGTCCTTTGACCACACTCATCACAAATATGTGCCATAATGATATATACATAAACTTTTAGGCACAGATAGGAAGTGATGAAAACAATATTTTTGTTAAGCTTATATAACAATTCCTATATATAAGCTTGTGGATGAGAATGTTATGCAAAATTTGGCCATAGAAAAAATTTGAAGCTCATATTGAATTTCCTAATATAGTAATAGAAAAGTAATCCAAAAAGGACTTAGGATACAACATTAAAGATTTACTTATCAAGTTCCTTTCTAGAAATTAAACAAAGTTCTCTACAAAATTCAATGAAATTAGACTCAAGTAGAGGCTTAGTAAAAATGTCCGCTAGTTGACTATCAGTTTGGATATATTCGAGACATATATTTCCTTTTTCGATATTGTCTCTAAGGAAATGATGACGGATATCAATGTGTTTGGTTCTGGAGTGATTCACTGGATTCTTAGAAAAATTTATAGCACTTGTGTTATCACAGTATATAGTAGAATTTGATAAATGAATATCAAAATCTTGAAGTGTTTGTTGCATGTATATAACTTGAGTACAAGCGAGAGCCGCTGATATATATTCAGCTTCACATGTTGATAGTGAAACACAATTTTGTTTCTTACTAAACCAAGAGACAAGTGATTTTCCAATAAAGTGGCATGTACCACTTGTACTCTTTCTATCCGTTCGAGAGCCTCCAAAATCAGCATCACTATATGATACTAATTCAAATGGACATTCTTTTGTATAAAAAAGACCGAAATCTTTGGTATTATTAAGATAACGAATTATACGTTTCACTGCTCGTAGGTGTGATTCCTTTGGATCTGCTTGAAAGCATGCACATAGACAAACACTCATCATTATATCTGGACGACTTGCTGTAAGATAAAGAAGAGAACCAATCATGCTTCGGTAAAGTTTCGGGTAAACATTCTTACCTTTTTCATCTTTTTCAAGATGTGTAGATGTACTCATGGGAGTAGGTTTAGCAGATGTGTTATTTAACCCGAAGCGATTGATAAGATTTCCGCAATATTTTTATTGATTAATAAAGATACCATTCGGAAGTTGTTTGATTTGAAGTTCAAGAAAATATGACAGTTCTCCCATATGAGACATTTCGAACTCTTTGGTCACAATACTTGCAAATTCCTTGCAGAGTTTATCGTTTGTTGAACCAAAGATGATGTCGTCTACATATATCTGGATAACTAGAATATCCTTTTGAGAATGTTTGATAAACAAAGTTTGATCGACTTTGCCTATTTTAAATCCTGAGTTAATAAGATAGCTACATAATCGTTCATACCAAGCACGAGGTGCTTGTTTTAAACCATACAGAGCTTTCTTAAGTTTGAACATATGGTCAGGATATTTTTCATGTACGAACAAAGGAGGTTGTTCGACATATACATTCTCTTTGATAAATCCATTGAGAAATGCACTTTTGACATCATCTGATAAAGTTTGAAATTATGGTGACAAGCAAAAGATAATAGGATTCTAATAGCTTCTGGTCGAGTAACTGGTGCAAAAGTTTCTTCATAATCGATACCTTCTCCCTGATTATACCCTTGAGCTACTAATCTTGCTTTATTTTTGGTGATATTTCCTTGTTCGTCAGCCTTATTTTTATAGACCCATTTAGTACCAATAACTGACTGATCAGTTGTTCTTGGAACAAGTTCCCAAATGTCATTGCGATCGAACTGATTTAGTTCTTCCTGCATGGCAATGATCTAGTAATCGTCTGTAGCAGCTTCTTTTGGATTCTTAGGTTCGATATTTGAGAGAAAAGCGACATGACCCATTTGGTTGAGTTGATTCCTTGTTCTGACATGTGATGTTACTTCACCGATTATATTTTGGGCCGGATGGTCTCTTAATATTCTTGGTGGTGATTGTAACTCACATATTTGAGGAATATTCTCAATAATTATTTTCGAGTCAGAATCAACATTTGTGATGATTGGATTGTCAGTGACTATTGTATCGTCATCATCTGAAATAGTTTGAGGATGCCGATAGAATTCATCAAAAGAGACATGAAGTGATTCTTCAATAGTTTTGGTTCGTTTATTAAATATACGATAGGCCTTGCTTCGTTCCGAATAACCGACAAATATTCCTTCATCAGCTTTTGGATCGAATTTGCCAAGCTGGTCTTTCGTACTTAAAATAAACTATTTGGAACCAAAAACTTTGAAGTATGAGATTTTAGGCTTTCTTTTGCTAAATACTTCATAAGGAGTATTCTTGGTAAGAGGTCTTATGGACACACGATTTAAAACATAACAGGCAGTTGCGACGGCTTCTGCCTAGAAATGTTTTCGTAAGGTGGTTCCATTCAATAATGTTCTTGCACATTCTTGTAAAGTTCGATTCTTCCGTTCTACAACTCCGTTCTGTTGTGGAGTTCTGGGAAACGAAAAATTATGATATATACCTTTCTTTGTAAAAAAATGTTCAAATTCATTATTTTCAAACTCTCCGCCATGATCACTTTTTATATTTTTAACTTTAATCCCTTTTGACTTTTGAATTCTTTTGACGAAAGATTTGAAATGATCGAAAGTGTCACTTTTATTTCTTAAGAAAATTGTCCATGTGTAACGAGAGAAATCATCAACAATTACAAGCACATATCAACTGTGATTTATTGACTGAACCCTAGTATGTCCAAATAAATCCATGTGTAGTAACTCAAGTGGTTGTAATGTTGATATGACTTTCTTGGATTTAAAAGCTGATTTGGTCAATTTTCCTAATTGACATGCATCACAAATGTTGTTAACCTTAAAACTCATTTTGGGTAGTCCTCTAACTAGATTGTTTTTGGCTAGCTTGTCAATAGTTCTGAAGTTTATATGACAGAAGTGTTTGTGGCATAGCCATGGATCATTATCATTAGCCACAAGACACATATCTGAATTATGATTAATATTCATATTCAGAATATATATATTTCTGTCTCTATAACCTTCGAAAACTAAATTATGGTCTTTATCTAAAATACTACACTTATTATTCGAAAAGGAAATTGTAAAACCCTTGTCACATAGCTGACTAATACTAAGTAAATTGTGTTTTAAATTTCTAACTAGCATGACATTAGTAATAAGAGGTAAGTTAGATGTACCGCAATTGCTCACATCGCCTTTGCCGATGATATAGCCTTTTGAATTATCTCCAAAAGTGACGGAGCCACCATCTGAGTATGTAATATTTGTTAATAAGCTCTTGTCGCCAGTCATGTGCTTCGAGCAACCACTGTCCAATATCCACTTTCCTCTTTTCTTAAGTGGGACCTGCAAAAAATAAAATTAAGTCCATGGTACCCACTTTTTAAGGGGTCCTAAGAGTTAGGTCTTAGGAGTCCAAACCCATACGGGTCTGGTATCCCCTTTATATACATAATTAGTATTAAGATGCACAGTATTCATGAAATTCTGAATATATCTGTTCCTAATCAAATTGTTATTTGTTTTAGGAACCCATATTTTGATAGTCTTGACATTTTTCTTTTGAAATTTCACAACTAGTTTTGGTTTGGAATATAATAAACTAATATTTTTCTTAGCTTCAGTTTTTTGTACTTTCTTCTTCCTTTTATTACCAAGATGTTTCTTGGTTTCTTTTTTCTTATATCCCAAACCTTGTTTACTTGAAATAGATTGTGAATTTTCAATGATTTTTGTCAAATTTTCTCGACCTTTATTAAAGTTAGAAACATTTGGAGAAATGTTATCTAACTTAGTTTGTAAACTAGCCTTTTCTAGGTCCAGAATTTTGACTTTTGCCTCAAGCTCATGATTTTTAGTAGTGAGAGCATCATTTTTCTCTTTTTGAGTTTCAATTTCTTGACTCAAAAGAACTAATTGAGAGTCAACATTAGATGATGATTCTTGAAAATTTTCAAGTTCTTCTTCTAATATTTTCTTCTCGTCTTTTAACATATCTCGTTCAAATTCTACTCTACTCAAATCTGCTTTGGCTTCTTTTAGCTTTCATTTCATATCTTTATATTTTACTATCAATTAGGCATTAATGTCAAGTACTTCATCAAATGTACGAATTTGTACCTCATCTTCTGTTGCCATGAAACAGACATTTGCTTGTTCATCTTCCGTATCACTCTCACTTTCTGATGAGTCAGTATCATCCCATGTTACCGAGAATGCTCGTTTCTTTGATTTGTCCTTCTTATATCTTAATTTGTCATTTTCTAACTTCTTCATTTGCTCTGGACAATCCTTGTGCATGTGCCCCTTTTTGTGACAGTTGAAGCATTCTATAGAGGATGATGTTGGTTTATTTGATCCAGATTTCTTCTGTTATAACGACTGGTTTTTCGCTGTTTTAGGAATTTTTTGAAACCTTTTGCTATAAATGCCAGATCTTCATCTTCAGACTCTGATTCATTTTCGTCTTTTTCAGCATGAAATGCCACGTTTTTCTTTTCTTCTTTTTGTTCCCTTCTAGTCTGCAAGTTAGCTTCGTAGGACATTAGATTTCCTATCAATTCATCTGGCTTTATGACAGAAAGGTCATTAGCTTCTTCAATTGCTAATACTTTTCCTTCCCATTCACTAGTCAGAGAATGTAGGACTGTTGAAACAACATCAAAATCAGAATACTTTTGTCCTAAGCCAATAAGTGCATGGTGGATAGTTTGAAACCGTGAGTACATATCATTGATTGTCTCATTTGGTTTCATTTTGAAATTCTGAAATTGACTTTTCAGCATGGCTATTTTGGCTTGTTTAACCTTGTTAGTGCCTTCATGAGTGATTTTTAGCGTTTGCCAAATTTGATATGCAGTAGTGTAGATACTAACACGGTTATATTCATTTTGGTCTAATGCACAAAACAACATATTTATTGCTCTTGCATTTACGGCTGCTGCCGTTTTCTCAGCCGTAGTCCATTCTGAATAATCAGTTGTTGGATTCACTATTTCTTTTTGAGTAGCATTCCAGGCATCACAACTATTTGATTGCATAAAGAATGACATACGTGTTGCCCAATAACTATAGTTAAGACCATTGAAAAATGGAGGTCTTTGTGTCGATTGACCTTCCGTGTAAGTGGTGTTTTGAGTGCTAGTACTTACGTTATTTGCCATATTACAAGAATATATCAAATAACTGTGTTACGGTTATATGATGGCCGTGCTCTGATACCAAATGAAAAAAGTGCTGTGTGCAAGTGCACGTGCTAATATGGTACACATGGATCGTGTAATATGGAATATAATATAAATGCGAAAATAGATGATAGTAGAAAAGTAAATAAAAATAGAAAAATCACACCAGAGATTTTTATACTGGTTCGGAGCACCGTCCTACGTCCAGTCCCAGACTTCTATCTGGATTTTCACTACCAACTACCTCTCTTCACCTGGAGGAACAGGTTTACAACACCCGAGCAGACGAACGGGATTTCACGCCTCTAATACACTGAGGACTTCAACACTTTGCCTCTTACAACACCGAGGACTTCAACACTTGCCTCTTACAACACGAGGACTTCAACAAATGAAAATAATTGTTTGGTGACGGTATGTGTTCTTGCTAACACTATTTTGTCACTTATAGTACAAACTTCCTATAATCTTATCCTCAAATAGATTATTTGTATATATGAAGATTTGGAAGTGGATATCGTATTGAATCAAAAGGATGTTAAATAAATTTCAGGATTCAAAACGATATATGATAGAATATGAGCAATTTGAACGCTTGAGAGTACAAGATAGTGATCAATAGAATAGAGATTAGAAGAATAGAAAATTAGATATTTGGAATAATGATTTCATGATGTTTATATAAGAAATAAACAGTTGTAACCTTTTGTGAAAAGGTATGAACAAAGGTCATGATCATTGGTGAAGAGAAAGAGAAGCAACCGTTGAAGAAAAGGAGGTGTCTATACGAAGGGTTGCTTTCTATTTGAAAACGGTCGACAGGTCAAAAAGGACCAGTAGACAGGAATTTGAATATATATACGTTATGTTCACTCGTGCACGTTATCTGTGCATTCTGGACAGAAACGGTCGACCACCTGGTTTTGACCAGTCGACCGGTTTTGCCCAGAGTGCACAGTTAATGTGCACTCATATATATTTATATATATATTCGAAGATTGAAGGTATATGCTATTTGAGGATAGATTTTAACATAAATAATCATTACTAACATACCAAAAAATCAACCTCTAATCATATGAAGCTCTTTGTGTCTGAATAACTTCTTTTCGTCGATCACGGCTTATCCCTTTGTCAGAAATCAAAACTCTATATAAAATATCTTGACTCAACAGGGTTTCTTATCTCTTAATAAATTCATCCTACCACTATTTATTTAAAAGTGATAAGGACACTAATCTCTTTAGTAAAATTCTAGTAGAATACCCTTTTTATTTCCTTGAAAACATATATCTGTTAGAACCCTTAGTTTACGATTTTGACGATGACAACTGTACAACTATGCAGATACAACTCAAAGAAAGACAAACCGCTGTTGTGATAAGATGAAGACTAAAGCACTAAAATAGATTCATCAACAAAGTTACACGAAGATCGAAGAGAGATGAAATCAAGAGTAAACCAAGGAGAACTTCAATTAATAGGTTCAGACGTCTGAATGCAGAACTTCAGACATTTGAATGTAGAAAATGAATAAAAATAATTATAGAGTCTCAGATGTAAGAACACGATTCAAACATCTGAAACTGGGCTCGGGGAAAATATTTCAAATTACAACTGTCACCTCCGAAGAGACACAACTCCATCTCTCCTCCGCAACTCTTCACTAGTGAACAGTGACGACTCTAGACTGAAAGGGAAGAGATGTGACTACAAGAAGCAACTCTCTACAACTATATAAACAAAAATCAAGATGAATCAAAGCACTTACTTACTTACTTACTCACAAACTTCTTACTTATCTAATTCATTCTATTATCTTGATCATCTCTTGTTCTAATCATCCACTTGCTAACCAATCTGCAAATCTAAAATCATACACTTCCATATTCTCTCAAACAATATTGTATTCAATCATTCAAGAGCTATAGGAAGTTCAATTGCATGATATAGTCAAAATCTATGTAACAGAGAACACACTATTGACAAAGAAACTCTACTATTGTAAAAATGTTCCTCCGGGTGAAGTGAGGGTTATTTGGTGAAAGGAAATTTCGAAGAGGAGCTTCGGGACTAGACGTAGGACGGGAGTGTTGAATATGCACTTATATGATTTTTGTTTGAATATGATTTTTGTTTGATGATAATAAACATATATACATTCATTTAAATGTATTTGATAATATGCTATTTATTTTCACAGATTAAATAAATATTTGCTGAATAAAATAAATAACACGGAATTTGAATTCAAACGAATATTTTATTCAAACAAATATTTATTACAATTTTGAATAGTACAAATTCAAGCTCTCACTATTCACTATACAACTTTGATACAAATTCAATTACATCACTATTTTACACATTCACCTCACTACGTATCACTCACACTCGTATTTTTATCTTCAAATTCATTCCAGTTAGAATCCAGCATCTGAGCAATCTGCAAAAATATTCACTAACCCAGTAAAATTGAAAAAGAAATATTTTGGCAATATAAAATGAAATATGAATTTTGAAGATATCATTTTCCTCAGTTATTTCGGTTGTTCGTCATCATTCACACTTGAATTCATCTCAAAGTCATGCACATAGATATTACAGGGACAGGTAATCATAAGTGGCTGCAATACACACGTGTACATTCATACACGTGTGCACTGCCTCGCCAACTCGTGTGCGCAGCCAACAATAGCAAGTGTGCAAGCACAACTTCAACAAAGAAGGCAATGCACTATGCAGGGTACAACAAGTCCAGAAGCCCAAATATAACAGTGAATACAAGAACAAGTTGAGATGAACAATGCAAATGAAACAAGTCCAGAAGCCCAAATATAACAGTGAATACAAGAACAAGTTGAGATGAACAATGCAAATGAAACACAGTGGCAACACTGGAAGCACACAAGCTAATGAAGACTGCAATATCAAGTTCATATGCAAAGTGCAATAGCAGATACATGAATACCATTACAGTGATCTCAATATAGCAATGACAAAGTACATGCAAATGCATCAACGTGCCAAAAGATACAGTAATGCAACAGTGGCCAACCAGAACTGAAGATTGCAGCAACATCAAGTGACATGAAATAAAGATTATGGTCAATGCCAAGAAACAATGTACACAAATGAAACACAAGTTAGTTGCAAGTACAACAATGCACAATGATTCAAAGCAAATTCGACAGGCAAACAACAATCCCAACAGCAATGCATGTATCATGAAACCAAAGTACACAGTGCAGACAAAATGCAATTATACATCAGTGAAGAATAACTAGAGTAATGCAAGTGTCGACCAAGTGACAATGCAAGCAAAAACTCAAGTGCAACAGTGAATTTCAGTATGGAAGTGAAACAGACAACTACTGAAGCTCAAGAGGTGGTGTAAATACAACTCGAATGAATGCAAGTTCATATGAACAGCAATACTGCGACAACAAGTGCATGCAACAGTGAAACTCGAGACCAAATGCAACAAAGTGAAATAGAGTTCACTGAGAAATGCAATGCAGATGCCAACATTGATGAATATATGTAGTAGCAGAGAAGCAAGTTACAGAATGCATGAAATAGGAAAAAGAAAAAAAAATTCGTATCTTTATTTTTGAAATAGTCAGCAATTAAAAAAAAAGGGAAAGTTTCTGCCTTGTTATTCAAGATGGGTCGAACGTTCTCAAAACAAAGCCGTATGAATCAAGTAAGTATCGAACGCATTAACATCAAGGCCGTGAGTAACAAGTTGCAAAAAATATCAGGAAAGTCGTGTGCATCAGGAAAGTGAATTTCAGGAAAGTATCGAGTTAATTAGTGTATTCGAATTCATATAAATACGAGTACCAAAGTATCATCATCGGCATGAATGAAAAAGCAATCGAATTCAAGCAATCAAACCTGAAAGCAAAAGATACAAATAACATACCAAGGCGAATTCAATTATCTCGAAGCAATTGAAGCCGAACCCTAATTTCACAAATCAAGAGAAGCAGCCGAGCGCGACTCCAAGATTAATAGAGCATCAATATCAAACGGCATCCGAAACCCTAATTTTGATCGAAGGACAAAAGCCCTAAATTATGATCGAAGAAGCCGCCATTTTCCAAAGGACCGAATAGAAAAGGAAGCGGGTCTAAATAATAAAGGGGCCATTCACTAAGTATTAGGGTTTTTGTATAAGGGATTTATTTTTTAAATAAGGGCTTTATTTATTTTCTGTTTTAAATTTGTTTTTTAAACTCTTTTCAAACCGTTGTATTTGCTAGTCGTGTGACTAGGGGACAAGCTACGTGGCGTAGCTTGAGAATTCGCAACTCAGTGGCTGAGTTGTAGCAGGGTTTTTAGCGTAGAGTTAGGTTTGTCAGTAGCGAGTGTCGCGAGTTTACATGTGTAAGCGTGTGACTATCTAATTTTTAGTAGAAACATTGGGGGCAGCACGTAGGCAGTTCTTGCCGAAGCTGGGTAAATTCTGTGTCGTTCTATTTCTGCATTTATTATTCTGTTTTTATCTGTGCTGCTTCTATTCTTGATCTGTGTTGAAATTATTTTATAAGCTTCCGCAATTAATTTTTATAATTAATACTATCACCCTATTCACCCCCCTCTAGGGTGAAATCGATCCTACAAGTGGTATCAGAGCAAGGTTTAGAAGTCAATTTTTTTCATTTTTCAAAAATCAGTTTCTGTTTAAAAATTCGAAAAAATGGCTTCTTTTAATAATGCTTTTGCTGAAGGTCAGTCCATAGTTAGACCACCAATGTTCAATGGTGAATATGCCTACTGGAAAAACAGAATGAAATTTTTTCTGAAAACCATTGACGCTTGGAACATTGCTGAGACAGGTTATAGATCACCAACTATAATTGTAGACAATCAAGAAATAGATAAACCGATGGACCAATGGACAGAGCTAGAAAATAAATTACAAAATGCTAATGCTAAAGCTATGAATTCTATTATCTGTTCATTGGATCAATTTGAATTTAATCGTGTCTCTCATTGTTTAACTGCACAGGAAATATGGCACACACTCGAAGTAACTCACGAAGGAACATCTCAAGTCAAAGAATCTCGCCTAGCCATTTTAAGCAGCGAATACGAGAATTTCACAATGGAAAAATAAGAAAATGTCAAAGAGATGTACGGACGACTGTCCAATATAGTATACAAATCAAAGGCTCTTGGAAAATCGTACACAGAGTTGGAGATAGTTCGGAAAATTCTCTGAGTTCTTCCTCGAAGATTTGAAGCAAAAGTCACAGCTATTCAAGAGTCAAAGGATTTGAAACAAATCAAGGTGGAAGAGCTCATTGGAAATCTCACCGCCTATGAGCTAGAGCTAAAGTTCAAGGAAGAGCGAGAAGGAGGCGATACTCGAAAGAATTCAATTGCTCTCAAAGGAACAACTGAAAATGACGAGGATGACGATGATGATGGTGAAGCTGAATTAGCACTATTAATAAAGAGATTAAAAAAGTGGAATCGCAAATATGGCAATCCAACCAGAAACCATCAAATTAAAAGCAGAATAAACAAAGCACTAGACATTTCGGAGAAGCAAGAGATCATCTGCCACAAATGTAATAAACCGGGACATATCAAGCCAAATTGTCCTCAAAATCGACCAAACCAAGGAAAGAAACTGAAGAAGAAAAGTTTTGCGGCTACTTGGGATGAAATTGATGAAGATGAAAGTGATAGCACCGAAAGTGCAAGTGAAAGAGCAAATCTATGTCTTCTTGGTGAAGTAACTGACAGTGATGATGATGAGCCAAGTGAGGTATCAAATTTTTCTCATTCAGAACTACTTATATATTTTCACGAAGTAAATGGCTGTTTTGAACGACTTAAGGAAAAACATGCCAAACTTGAATCACAAAAGGATTCTTTAATTGATTTAAATAAACAACTTAACCAATTAGTTAAAACCTATCAAAGCAGAATCCCTAAGTGTGAGAAGTGTCCAACATTCGAAGAAGAGGTTAAAAATTCAGAAAACAAAATTAAATCGCTTGAAAATGAAATCCTACTTTTGAAAGAAATTGAAAACACAAGAATAGAAGACTCTATTAAAAGGTGCACACAACTGATAAATGAAAATGAATCTCTCAAGACCCAAGTCCTACAACTATCAACAACGTTGGATAAATTCTCAAAAGGAGAAAAATCATTGAATATGCTACTAGGGAAACAAACTCTTAATACGTCTAGGCAAGGACTTAGATATAACAAATTTCAAAAAGATAGAAACCAAATTAATCAAGTCAATTCATTTGGACATAATCAAAATAGTCATTTGTATAAACCCGAACATGTGAAGACTGTATCGATTTGGGTTCCAAAAGGCACAAATATAAAATCTCTCAAAGTAAAACAAATTTGGGTGCCAAAAGGAACATGTTTAAATAGTTTTCAGTCTCCTCTAAATTATCTTCCAAAATATCTTGGCACTAACAATTTTGGACCTATAATAACAAATAGGTCACTAAATTTTTTTCTCGTGTAGGTATGCTGGCAGGCTAAGGAACAACGGCAATGGTATCTGGATTCTGACTGTTCCAGACACATGACAGGCGATAAATCAAAGTTCCTTAGCCTAGAAAAGTATAAAGGTGGCAGGGTCACAATGGGTAACAATGAAAAGTGTAAAATTGTTGGCAAAGGTAAAGTAGGTAACAATACATTTACCCTGAATGATGTACTGTATGTTGAAAATCTGCACCACAACTTGATATCAATCAGCCAGCTATGCGATAAAGGTATGAATGTTATTTTTGACTCTGACTTATGCAAAATTGTTGAAAATTCATCTAAAGAAATCTTATTTTCAGGTAAGAGGAAAGTTAATATATATTCTCTATCTTTTGATGATCTCACCCTTTCAAAATACTTGGTTGCTAAGGACATAGAAGTAGATTTATGGCATCGACGTTTAGGGCATGCTAGTATGAACTTGCTAAACAAATTAAAAAGGAAAAATTTGGTAAGAGGATTGCCTTCACATGAGTTTAAAACAGAAAACATTTGTAAAGCATGCACTTTAGGAAAACTTAAAAAATCATCATTTCATGCCAAAAACAGTGTAAGCACTTCTAGAGTACTTGAGCTAGTTCATATGGATCTATTCGGACCTAATGACATTGCTAGCTTAGGAGGTAAAAAATATTGTTTTGTTATAGTTGATGACTACTCAAGATATACATGGGTATATTTCTTAGCCAAGAAATCAGAAACATTTTCATATCTCAAGAATATCACAAAATTGGTCCAAAATGAAAAAGAAGTTTCCATTATTTCACTAAGAAGTGATCATGGTGGAGAATTTGAAAATTATGAATTTGAAATTTTTTGTAATGAAAATGGAATCAAACATGAATTCTCTGCACCACGTACTCCACAACAAAATGGGGTAGTTGAGAGAAAGAATAGAACTTTACAAGAGTTAGCTAGATCTATGATAAATGAGTATGAACTACCTTTACATTTTTGAGCAGAAGCAGTAAATACAGCATGTTATGTAATGAATAGAGTTATGATTAGACCGCTTCTCAACAAAACTCCTTATGAGCTATGGTTCAATAATAAACCAAACATTGCTTACTTTAAAGTATTTGGATGTACTTGCTATATTCTCAATACATGTGATCAATTAGGAAAATTTGAAGCAAAAGCTGATGAGGGTATCTTCATGGGATACTCTTCGAGAAGCAAAGCTTACAGAGTCTACAACAAAAGGACTAAAACAATCGTGGAATCAATCAATGTGAAATTTGATGAAGGCATTGATAATCCGGAAACATCCAAAAGCAATGTTGAAGAGGAGAAAGAAAAAGATGAACATGAAGAACCAAAAGAAACTGATGATATCAGAGAAACTGTCATAACTCCAGAAGTCCGAAGGAATCTAGATGCAGCAAAAATGAAATACAAAGCAGACCATCCTCAAGAATTGGTAATTGGAAACCCTATAGCAGGTATACAGACTCGTTCCTCCTTTAGAAATCTATGTGATCTGTGCTTATATAGTGGATTTATTTCAGAAATAGAACCAAATAACATAGATTCAGCCCTTAACGATGAAAACTGGTTTATGGCCATGCAAGAAGAGCTAAACCAATTTGAACGAAATAATGTTTGGAGTCTAGCACTTAGACCTAAGGATTATCCAGTTATAGGAACAAAATGGATTTTTAAAAATAAATATGATGAATCTGGAAATGTAATTAGAAATAAAGCTAGACTAGTCGCTAAGGGATAGAATCAAATTGAAGGAGTTGACTTTGATGAAACTTTTGCACCTGTAGCTAGACTAGAATCAATTAGAATATTATTAGCTTTTGCTTGCTACAAAGGATTTAAACTAAGACAAATGGACATTAAGAGTGCTTTTCTTAACGGAATGTTAAAAGAAGATGTGTTTGTTGAACAACCAGAAGGTTTTGAAAGTCATGAATATCCAAACCATGTATATAAACTGAAATAGGATTTATACGGATTAAAACAAGCCCCTAGAGCCTGGTATGAATGTCTTAGTTCTTATCTTCTTGAAAATGGGTTCAAAAAGGGATGTGTAGACACCACACTATTTCTGCTGCATGAAAACGATGATCTTTTAATTGTTCAAATATATGTTGATGACATCATTTATGGTGCTACTAACAAGTTATTGTATGAGAAATTTGAAAAGGTCATGCAGGAAAAGTTTGAAATGAGCTTGGTTGGAGAGTTAAAATTCTTTTTAGGATTTCAAATCAAGCAAAGCGATAAAGGAACATTCATTTCTCAAACAAAGTATATTAAGGAACTTGTCAACAAATTTGGATTGAAAGATGCCAAACCAGCAAGAACTCCCATGAGTACAACACTTAAACTTGACAAGGATGAAAAAGGCAAGACAGTTGATCAAAAGTAGTACAGAGGTATGATTGGATCACTTCTTTATCTTACCGCTTCTAGACCTGACATCATGTTTTCTGTTTGCCTGTGTGCACGTTTTCAATCTAACCCAAAAGAATCTCATTTAAAAGCTATTAAAAGAATTATAAGATATTTGTTGCACACCCCACGGTTTGGTCTTTGGTATCCATCAAACGATAACTTCGAATTAAAAGGTTTTTCAGATGCTGATTACACTGGGAATTTAGTTGATAGAAAAAGTACTAATGGAGCATGTTTTATGTTAGGGCATTCATTAGTTGCATGGTCAAGAAGAAAACAAAATTGTATTGCATTATCCACCACAGAAGCAGAGTATATTGCTCTAAGTGGTTGCTCTGCTCAAATCTTATGGATGATACAGACTTTGCAAGACTATGGTCTAAATTTTAAATGTGTACCACTAATGTGTGATAGTAAAAGCGCAATTGATCTCACAAATAACCCTGTGCATCACTCACGAACAAAACATATAGATGTTAGGCATCATTTTATTCGAGATCATATTTCTAAAGAAAATATCAGCATAAATTTTATTTCAACTGATTCACAAGTGGCAGACATCTTTACAAAACCCCTTCTAGAAAATAGTTTTTGCAAACTACGTCTCAGTTTAGGTGTTTTAGTAATTTGATTGCCTAATTAACAAATCTATCCCCCTCCTAATTATCAAAAAGGTAATAGTGACTGAAAAATGATAAGGGGTGATATTAATCATACATTTTTCCTCAAGATAGTATACTTAGTAAATTTCTTTAGAAATTCACACAAGAGTTATAAAATTCTTTGTTTGGCAAAGATTCTATGACCAGTTCTAATTCTATCATAATTCTATCGACCATCGCTTATCAAAAATCCAATATAGTTTGTCGATATGTGGTATCATAATCAGGAATCATTAGTTTTTCAGTTTATAAAATAAAATAAAATTCAAAGTATTCACTTTCATTTAAAAGTCCGCACGGTTATGCATGGGTGAATTACTTGGAATTTGATATGTAGTTTCATGCTCATTTAAAAGTCCTCACGGTTATGCATGTATGGAATGCATATCAAAATTAATTTATTAAGTAAACAAGTTGATTCTAATCCCATTTAAAAGTCCTCACGGTCATGCGTGGTTAGAAGATACTTGAATTCATCTTTAAATTAAATTTTTTTTGAAATACTACTAACCTCATTTAAAAGTCCTAACGGTTATGCATGGTTAGTAGAAATTCAAATTCCTGATAGATATATACCACAACTCGACATAACTATATGATTTTATGATAACATCATTCCCATCATCTCTAAAATGGAATTTGCTCCCAACAAGAATGGTTATGATTTTTGTTTGATTTTCTATTTAAATTACATAGTTATAGTCGATTGAGTTTTAATGTTATATTACTATCTATCACCTTACCTCTATTTCATGACACTTTTACTCTTTTGCTGATAACAAAAGGGGGAGAGAAATGTTGGATTTTGGCATTTAAATCTTATACTGATATGCATATAAGAAGGGGGAGTTTCATAAAGATAAAGCATTTAAATAGAGGGGAGCAAGCATTGAAATGGTGGAATCATCAAATACATTTAATATGTTTCAAAATCCTAAGTATATGTTTGTTATCATCAAAAGGGGGAGATTGTTGAATATGCGCTTATATGATTTTTGTTTGAATATGATTTTTGTTTGATGATAATAAACATATATACATTCATTTAAATGTATTTGATAATATACTATTTATTTTCACAGATTAAATAAATATTTGCTGAATAAAATAAATAACACAGAATTTGAATTCAAACGAATATTTTATTCAAACAAATATTTATTACAATTTTGAATAGTACAAATTCAAGCTGTCACTATTCACTATACAACTTTGATACAAAGTCAATTACATCACTATTTTACACATTCACCTCAGTACATATCACTCACACTCATATTTTTATCTTCAACTTCATTCCAGTTAGAATCCATCATCTGAGCAATCTGCAAAAATATTCACTAACGCAATAAAATTGAAAAAGAAATATTTTTGCAATATAAAATAAAATATGAATTTTGAAGATATCATTTGCCTCAATTATTTCGGTTGTTCGTCATCATTCACACTTGAATTTATCACAAAGTCGTGCACATAGATATTACAGGGACAGGCAATTATAAGTGGCTGCAATACACACGTGTACATTCATACACGCGTGCACTGCCTCGCCAGCTCGTGTGCGCAGCCAACAATAGCAAGTGTGCAAGCACAACTTCAACAAACAAGGCAATGCACTATGCAGGGTACAACAAGTCCAGAAGCCCAAATATAACAGTGAATAAAAGAACAAGTTGAGATGAACAATGCAAATGAAACAAGTCCAGAAGCCCAAATATAACAGTGAATACAAGAACAAGTTGAGATGAACAATACAAATGAAACACAGTGGCAACACTAGAAGCACACAAGCTAATGAAGACTGCAATATCAAGTTCATATGCAAAGTGCAATAGCAGATACATGAATACCATTACAGTGATCTCAATATAGCAATGACAGAGTACATGCAAATGCATCAACGTGCCAAAAGATACACTAATGCAACAGTGGCCAACCAGAACTGAAGATTGCAGCAACATCAAGTGACATGAAATGAAGATAGTGGTCAATGCCAAGAAACAATGTACACAAATGAAACACAAGTTAGTTGCAAGTACAACAATGCATAATGATTCAAAGCAAATTCGATAGGCAAACAACAATCCAACAGCAATGCATGTACCATGAAACCAAAGTACACAGTGCAGACCAAATGCAATTATACATCAGTGAAGAATAACTAGAGTAATGCAAGTGTCGACAAAGTGACAATGCAAGCAAAAACTCAAGTGCAACAGTGAATTTCAGTATGGAAGTGAAACAGACAACTACTGAAGCTCAAGAGGTGGTGTAAATACAACTCGAATGAATGCAAGTTCATATGAACAGCAATACTGCGACAACAAGTGCATGCAACAGTGAAACTCGAGACCAAATGCAACAAAGTGAAATGGAGTTCACTGAGAAATGCAATGCAGATGCCAACATTGATGAATATATGTAGTAGCAGAGAAGCAAATTACAGAATGCACGAAATAGGAAAAAGAAAAAAAAACGTATCTTTATTTTTGAAATAGTCAACAATTAAAAAAAAAAGGGAAAGTTTCTGCCTTGTTATACAAGAAGGATCGAACGTTCTCAAAACAAAGCCGTATGAATCAAGTAAGTATCGAACGCATCAACATCAAGGCCGTGAGTAACAAGTTGCAAAAAATATCAGGAAAGTCGTGTGCATCGGGAAAGTGAATTTTAGGAAAGTATCGAGTTAATTAGTGTATTCGAATTCATATAAATACGAGTACCAAAGTATCATCATCGACATGAATGAAAAAGCAATCGAATTCAAGCAATCAAACCTGAAAGCAAAAGATACAAATAACATACCAAGGCGAATTCAATTATCTCGAAGCAACCGAAGCCGAACCCTAATTTCACAAATCAAGAGAAGCAGCCAAGCGTGACTCCAAGATCAATAGAGCATCAATATCAAACGGCATCCGAACCCTAATTTTGATCGAAGGACAAAAGCCCTAAATTATGATCGAAGAAGTCGCCATTTTCCAAAGGACCGAATATAAAAGGAAGCGGGTCTAAATAATAAAGGGGCCATTCACTAAGTATTAGGGTTTTAGTATAAGGGATTTAGTTTTTAAATAAGGGCATTATTTATTTTCTGTTTTAAATTTGTTTTTAAAACTCTTTTCAAACCGTTGTATTCGCTAGTCGTGTGACTACGGGACAAGCTACGTGGCGTAGCTTGAGAATTCGCAACTCAGTGGCTGAGTTGTGGCAGAGTTTTGCGCGTAGAGTTAGGTTAGTCAGTAGCGAGTGTCGCGAGTTTACGTGTGTAAGCGTGTGACTATCTAATTTCTAGTAGAAACCTTGGGGGCAGCACGTAGGCAGTTCTTGCCGAAGCTGGGTAAATTCTGTGTCGTTCTATTTCTGCATTTATTATTCTGTTTTTATCTGTGCTGCTTCTATTCTGTGATCTGTGTTGAAATTATTTTATAAGCTTCCGCAATTAATTTTTATAATTAATACTATCACCCTATTCACCCCCCTTCTAGGGTGAAATCGATCCTACAGGGAGGTCCGAACTAGTATAAAATCCTTGGTTTGATTATTCATATTTACATACTTTATTATTATTACATTATAGTTTAGTTTAGTCATATACCTGTCATTTGTATAATCGATCACCATACATTAGACTTACAATTATCAGAGTAAGGTTTGATCAAAAGTACTGTAACAAGTCTTTGAATTACTAATATGGCAAGTATCTTTCAAGAAGGTCAGTCTACCGCACGTTCCCCACTATTTAGCGGCTCAAACTATGCATATTGGTCAACTCATATGTGTTTTTTTATGGAAGCCAATGGTCTAGAAATATGGTCTTCTACACAAAAAAAATATAAAGCACCTGACACTGCTATGAACACATGGACCGATGCACAAAAGACCTTAGCATCAAACAATGTTAAAGCTATGAACATCTAATTTTTCTCTCTGGATAAAAATGAATTTTCACATGTTATGTTATGCACAACTGCATTGGACATTTGGCGTACCTTACAAATTACACATGAAGGCACAACAAAGGTCAAACAACTAGGATTTTAATCTTGCAAAACCAATTCTCCTCATTTAAAATGAAGCAAAATGAAACTATTGTTGACATGTATTCTAGATTTCAAACTATTCAACATGATCTTATGGCATTAGGAGTTAAGTTTACTGATTTTTATTTAGTTTCTCGAATACTCAACTCTTTAACATCCAACTGGGAAAGGAAGGTATTAGCTATTGAAGAAGCTAATGGTCTTTCTACTCTCAAGGTTGAAGAGTTGATAGGAAATTTAATGTCATATGAAGCTAACTTACAGGCAAGAAAAGAACAAAATGTTGAACAGAAGAACATAGCATTTCAAGCAAAGAATGATGACTCGGATTTGGATGAAGAAGAGATAGTCTTCATTGCCAAGAATTATAACAAATTCAAGAAATTTACAAAGATGACCAAATTCCAAAAAGAAGAGACACATGAAGACTAAGAAATTTAGAAGAAGACTTAGAGATTTCACAAGAAAAATGTAAAAAGTCTATCGAATATGATACACAACTTAGTGAAATAGATAGGTTAAAGCTTAAGAATAATAATTTGATTAAGGAGAATATTGTACTAAAAAGTAGTATAGAAATTTCAAAAACTGAAATTTGTGATTTAAAGGATAAACTAGAAAAAATTACTAACAATGTTTCAAAGTCTAACAAAGGAAAACAAGATCTTGATAATTTAATTAAAATTTCGAAACCTTTCGGTAATCGAAATGGATTAGGATTTGAAAAGAATTCACAAAAGAAAAAAGGTAATACTGCAAAGCAAAGTATATTGTATCAAAGTTTTAAAAAGACACCAAAGTCAAGTAAAGAGTTAAAATTTAAAAGTATAAAAATTTGGATACCAAAGTCTAATAACAGTTTAATTAGACAAAAACATATTGATAGTTTTCTATCGAGTGTAGTATTTAACAATAATTATGTTTTTAAAGGACCCAAACCCACATGGGTATGGCTACCCTCCACTTCTAACATTTAGGACCCTGATAAAAGAAGTGGGCACCAATTGAAAATTTTGTGTTTTGTAGGTACCCAAAAATAATAACAAGGAGAAATGGATACTCGATAGTGGCTGCTCAAAACACATAACCGGGGATGCTAAGATGCTCTCAAATATAAAATATATCGATGGAGACACCGTAACCTTTGGAGACAACTCAAAAGAATATGTCATTGGAATTGGAGAAGTCATAAACATTGGTATTTCTAACTCTCCTATTATTTCGAATGTTTTATTAGTAGAAAATTTAAAACATAATTTACTTAGCATTAGTCAACTATGTGATAAAGGTTTTCAAATAAACTTCGAGAAAAATCGATGCAATATATTTGATAATAATAAAAATTTATTATTCAAAAGATTCGAAATAAGAATATTTATATTTTAAATATGAATATAAAACAAAATTTGGATTTACGCTTGATGGCTAAACTTGATGATCCATGGCTATGGCATAAATGATTTTGTCACATGAATTTCAAATAAATAAATAAATTATCAAAACATGAACTAGTTAGAGGTTTACCAAAAATAAATTTTAAAATAGACAATTTGTGTGATGCACGTCAAATTGGAAAATTAGAAAGGAGATCTTTTAAACCTAAAAATAATATTTCAACAAAACAACCATTAGAATTGTTGCATTTAGATTTATTTGGCCCTACTCAAATAAGATCAATAAATTAAAACAAGTATGTTTTTGTAATTGTTGATGACTTTCCATGATATACATGGACTTTGTTTTTAGAACATAAAAGTGACACTTTTGATATGTTTAAAATTTTTGCAAAAAGAATTAAAAATCGAATGAATTTGAAAATTAAAAATATTCGCAGTGATCAGGGAAGAGAATTCAAAAATGAACTTTTTACAAACTTTTTCAATAAAAGGGAATTAATCATAACTTTTCAACACCACGTACACCATAACAGAAAGGTGTAGTTGAATGGAAAAATTGAACATTACAAGAATGAGCAAGAAAAATATTATACAGTAGTAATCTACCAAAACATTTTTGGGCTGAAGCTATTGCCAGTGCTCGTTATGTGTTGAATAGAGTAACACTACGACCAATGGAAAAAAATGCTTTTTATGAAATATTTTTTGGTAAAATACTAAAGGCAATCTAGGAAAGTTTGATCCTAAGGCTGCTGAAGGAATATTTGTTGGTTATTCGGATCGTAGCAAATCTTATAGAATTTATAACAAAAGAATGAGTATTATAGAAGAAAGTTTACATGTTTCTTTTGATGAAAATTTTATAACTACGCACATTACCGACAAAGAAGAAATACATCCAAATGATTCCTCTAACACATCTCACAATAATGATGAAGCTATTGATCAAAATAATAATCTAGTTTGACCTCCTAGGTTTTTAAAGAATCATCCTATAGATAACATTATTGGAATTTTAAATTATAGAGTAACTCGAAATCAACTTAATCAAATAAGTCATGTTGCATTCATTTCAAATTTTAAACCAAAGAACTATAAAGAAGCTTCTAAAGACGACTTTTGGGTTTTAGTCATGCAAGAAGAATTAAATCAGTTCGAACGAAATAATGTTTGGGAACTCGTACCAAGACCAAAGAGCAATCGTTCAGTGGAACTAAATGGGTATTTAAAAATAAAGCCGATGAAACCGGAAATATTGTTCGAAATAAAGTACGTTTAGTAGCACAGGTGTATAATTAAGAAGAAGGAATCGATTACCATGAAACATTTGCGCCTGTAGCTAGATTAGAAGCTATACAAACTATACTCACTTTTGCTTATCATAACAATTTTAAATTATATCAAATGGACGTCAAAAGTGCATTTTTAAATGGTTTTATCAAAGAAAACGTTTATGTTGAACAACCACCGTTATTTGAACATGAAATTTTTTCAAATCATGTTTGTAAATTAAATAAAGCATTATATGGGTTAAAACAAGCTCCTAGAGCATGGTACGATAAGCTTAAAGCTCATTTAATCTCATCAGGGTTTCAAATTGGTAAAATTGACTCGATTTTATTTAATAAAAAAGAAAATAATGATATTTTAGCTATTCAAATTTATGTCGATGATACCATATTTGGATCAACTAATTAAAATTTAAGTGTACAATTCTCTAATATGATGAAAAATGAATTTGAAATGTCACACATGGGCGAATTAAATTTCATTTTAGGATTACAAATAAAACAACTAGAGAATGGTATCTCCACACATCAAGAAAAATATTACAATGAACTATTAAAACATTTCGTTATGGATAAACTCTAGTAAACCTACTCCTATGAGTACTACAGTCTATCTTGATAAAGATGAAAATGGGAAAGATTTTAAAGAAAAATTATACAGAAGTATGATTGGTTCGTTATTATATTTAACCGCAAGCCGACCCGATATAATGATGAGTGTTTGTCTCTGCACATGTTTTCAAGCAAAACCAAAAGAATCTCATCGAAGAGCCGTTAAACATATTTTGATATATTTATCTAACACAAAAAACTATGGACTATTATATCTAAAAGGATCATCCTTCGAACTTGTATCATATAGCGATGCGGATTTTGGAGGATGTAAAACGGATAGAAAAAGTACTAGTGGAACGTGTCATTTCATTAGACAATCTCTCATCTCATGGTTTAGTAAAAAACAAAATTGTGTTTCGTTATCCACTTACAAAGCCAAATATATTTCAATGGTATTAGCATGTGCACAAGTAATTTACATACAACAAACCTTAAAATATTTTGGAAAAATAATTGAAAAATCCCCGATTTATTGTGATAATACTAGCGATCAATCTATCTAAAAATCCGATAAATCATTCTCGAACTAAACATATAGATATAAGACATCATTTCTTAAGAGATAATGTTGAAAAAGGAACTATAACTTTAGAATATGTTAACACTGAAAATCAAATAGCCGATATCTTTACAAAACCATTAAACTAACAAACTTTTTTAAAATTACGACGAGACCTAGGCATTTGTTCACTTAGTGAACTTTTAAACTAAGAAAAATTTCTTATATCCATAAGTTTTTTAGCTGATTAAAAATCTTTAAAAGTTTAGACAATAATGCTGGACCATAAAAATACTAACTATTTTTATATTTGGATTGTTATAAATCTAACTTTCAAAAGTTTCTCTTTAAAAATTTATCAAATATAAAAATCAAAATGTCATCTCAAGAAATAACTTCATATAATTCTGGATCGCCATCCTCAAACGTATCCACCCCTTCACTTCGAACTCCTTCACCTCCCCGTTCCCTACCTTCTCCTGACGTCTTAAAAAATCGATGGGGACTATCACCACTGCTGAAGAAATCCAAAAAATAAAAAACACCTATAATTTATGAAAAACTTGATGAAATATCACATTATCAATTCACAATGATGGATGTTCAAAAGGAAATGTACTATACACAGCAAGGAACGATCAAACATTTGAATTTTCTAGAAAAAGCTCTATACGCTATATGCGGTCATTCTCCAACAAAGAAATGTTTACATAAAAAGTCTCCACGCTTTGTACAAACTCCTAGGGACGAACCGTCAACATCGATACCCAAACCTCCTTCTTGGTCCCCAATCAACTATGGTGATCCCACCTACGAATTAAATTCATGGGATTGTCAGGAATGGAATCAAGGCAAATAAACTATGACGTTTGTAAACAATTATATATATAGTTTTGTGTGTACTATATTCCATTCATTAAATAAATTTTTCAAACTATCAATAAAAAATAATAATTAGACGTCTAAAAAAGATTCCAGACGTCTGAAATAGGAATCTGGAACAACTAATAAATGTTTCCAAACGTCTGAACTCTTTTCCAGACGTCTGAAGTTACTCTCTGACTCTATTTGAACTTTCTAGACGTCTGAATTCTATTTCCAGAAGTCTGATTCTACTCACTGTTTCTAAATTAAGCATCTTCAGACGTCTAATCCAGTATTTCAGACATCTGGAACTAAAAATGATAGTTTTTTTAAAACCCTATATCTAATCGATCAGACGTATTGGGCTCAATTCATCTACGACGAACTAAAATGTTTTTGGAATATATCTCGCCAGACTATCATTTACCCGACATATGTTATGCAAATCCTCAAAGCGCTAAACATCCCATCATACATTTCTGCTTTTGAGGTGTTACCTATAAAATATAGTGGAACAAAAATTTTCAACCTTATGCATTTGCCGGAGGAACCACCATCTTATTTGACTTTTCTAGAATGGAGAAATGCACAAGATCAACCTCCTCCTCCTCCACAACAACAACAACAACAAGAAGGTAATATAGAACTACCAAGGCAACCATCTCCACCTCTTCCTTCCTCGTTTGAATATCACTCTGATGTGGAGATTTTGGAAGCATGAACTCAGCCTAATGCTAATGAAAGTATTGCTCACTTAACCTTACAAAACCAAGTGCTCCTATCTAGAAATCAAATTCTTCTTGGTAAAAAAACAGCAAGCCTTGATCACACATTGTCCAAAAAGGCTTTCCAAAGTTGAAGACTCTATTGCTTCATTAGTTTCCAAACTTGATCAATCACTTCAACAAGCTCGACAACCTTCTTCTGACTGGTCTACACCTTCTCCATCTCCTCATACATCACCAAAGACCGGCAATAAGGACACAAGAAAATTGGACTCCTCTTATGATGAACTATCTTGACTTCATTCAAAATATTTTGTTGTTCTCTTTTCATAATTCTGGTAAGACACTATCAATATTTTGCTGTGCTTCAAGATGTAATCATAATTTTTGTTACTGTTGTAATTATGTTTGTATATCATACTTGACTTTGCGTTATGGTTATACTTCTTCAATTATTTTTGATAATGAAAAAAGGGGAGAAAAACAGATATGCACACCTATAGAGGGAGATTACATTTAGGGGGACAACCCATCTATAATTATTATCTAAGTACATTGTATAGTTGTCATCATCAAAAGGGGGGAGAATGTTAGAACCCATAGTTTATGATTTCGATGATGACAACTATACAACTATGTAGATACAACTCAAAGCAAGACAAACCACTACTGTGACAAGACAAAGACTAAAGCACTAAAAGAGATTCGTCTACAAAGTTACACGAAGATCGAAGAGAGATGCAATCTAGAATAAGCCCAGGAGAACTTCAATTAACAGGTTCAGACGTCTGAATGCAGAACTTCAGACGTCTGAACGTAGAAAATGAATAAAAATAATAATAGAGTCTCAGACGTCTGAGAACACCATTCAGATGTCTGAAACTGGGCTCGGGGAAAATATTTCAAATTACAACTGTCATCTCCAAAGAGACATAACTCCATCTCTCCTCCGTAACTCTTCACCAGTGAACAGTGACGACTCTAGACTGAAAGGGAAGAGATGTGACTACTATAAGCAACTCTCTACAACTATATAAACAAGAATCATGGTGAATCAAAGCACTCACTTACTTACACACTTACTTCTTGCTTATCTAATTTATTCTACTATCTTGATCATCTCTTGTTCTAATCATCCACTTGCTAACCAATCTGCAAATCCAAAATCATACACTTCCATGTTCTATCAAACAATATTGTATTCAATCATTCAAGAGATATAGAAAGTTCAATTGCACGATATAGTCAAAATCTGTGTAATAGAGAACACACAATTGACAAAGAAACTCTTCTACTATAAATCCGTTGCTCTGGTAGAAGTGAGGGTTATTTGGTGAAAGGAAATTCCGAAGAGGAGCTTCAAGACTGGACGTAGGATGGAAGGTCCGAACCAGTATAAAATCCCTGGTTTGATTATTCATATTTACATACTTAATTATTGTTACACTATAGTTAGTTTAGTCATATACTTGTCATTTGTTTAATCGATCCATCACACATTAGACTTACAATATCTTTATAAATAATTTTGTTAGTACCTTAGGTATCAGTTTTGATGTTTACAGCTGTAGAACATTATATGTAATATAGATATTAATGTTTTATCTAGTTATATATAGAATATAGTATACGGTATTAGACATGAGTTGATTAAGAAGACTGCACGGTATCAAGATGTTGATATCAAGATTAGATTCAAGTTGCTGATATAAAGTTTCAAGAGTTCAAGAATGAAGACACATGAGTGTTGAAGAGTTCAAGATTTCAAGATATTCCAAAAAAGTTATAGAGTTGAAGAATTAATGTTAAAACCTTGATAAAGCTTTCATGATCTCCCCCATCTTCTCTTATTTTTTAAATTATTTTTCTAATATTCTGCTTTTAAAATAATATTTTCAAAATATTTCCCAACAAGATTTTCATTCTCTTACTTATACAGATATTATTTTAGTGTTTTTAAGTTGATGTTTATATATATATATATATTGGATTTTGTTCATATTTATATTAATTTATATATATATTGTTGAATATTATTATTAAATATTTAGAAATTATTTTATAAAGTATTACTGAGTTATATTTCGATTAAAATGTGTATAAACTATATTTAAATGATTCTAAAGAGTACCAATGTATTTTACGAAGCAACGAATATTCAAAATAATACTTTTTAAGTGTTTTTCAAAATAGAAAGGGAAATGTTGACATATCCTTTCTATGTACGTCGACATATTGGCCATACAATTCAAAATTCAAATTTTAATGGAAGTGTATTTTCGTTGTATTTCTTCACGAATGGACATAACTACTGTTTTCCTATATATATACACTAGACTTCCAAACGAATTTTCATTAAATGCTTTCTTATTTCTACTCTCTTGATTTCTAAATCAATTTCTACTGAAACTTTGTTGAAATTAAATATGAATCAAATTCAATCATTTCTAGTTTGATTCTCTTCATATATTCTCTAATTTCTCTAACCTTTCTCAAGATCAAAGTGCTATTAAAGAGTTATAGGATCAATTATAATCAAGATTGAAGATTTGAGTCTGTAAGCTCTATCAAATCATACTCTAATACTTTATGGTGTGCTTGGTAACCCTGAAATCCAAGTAGGTGTAATCATAGCCGCTTAAAATCAATTTGATGTGCTTAGTAACCCGTGAAGCTAGTGGGTGTGCTTGTAGCCCGAAAATCAAGCGGCTCTATGCAGAGGCCAGGATTTGGAGGGTGTGCCTTGTAGTCTTGAAATTGAGATTGTATTTGCATTTACTAGTTGAAAAGAAATCCGTACAAGGAATAATGCGGGATTGGATGTAAATCCCGGTGTGTTCTTTCCATTTTACTTTTACTACAATTTTTTGTATTTTGATCCCACGAATGTTTCTGTAATTGTTAATTACATCATTCCAAGTAGAATCTAAAAGAATTGGAAAAATATTCATATAATCCATTAAACACCATCCACCCCCATCTAGTGTTATTTAGCCTTAAGATCCCTATTCGGCTGACTCACATTTGGTATCAGAGCATTGGTTTTCAAAATATTCATAATTTGATTTTTGAAAAAATTTCAATGGAAATTTTGGATAATATTTTTAATATTGTTTTCAATAAGATAATTTGCAAAATAATCATAATGCTATTTCAAAAATTTGCATCTATTTATTATATAAAATCGCATGATCTTTTAAAATGGTACAAATTGCAGGAACAGGTGTGTTACATGGATTTGATGAACGGATATCTGATGATCAAATGATATAGATCAAAAAAGACAAATGTATATTGGATAGTGGATGCTCACATGAATGGAAATCCAGAGATTTTGAAAGTTATAGCTTACAATGATGGTGGATCAATAAATTTTGGAGACAACTCTAAAGGATATATGATTGGCATCGGCAATGTCGATAATTCTTTAACTCCTACTTTTTATAATGTTTTGTTAGTAAGGAATTTAAAGGATAACCTATTGAGTGTTAGTCAATTATGTGATAAAGATTTCAAAATTATGTAAAATATAAATGTCAAATTGAAGATAATGAGTCCAACAATATATTTGAAGGCGTTAGGAAGTGAAAGATCTATATATTAATTATGAGAATCTCAAATGATAACTTATGTCTTTGGGTTGAATCAAGTGACCCTCTTGGATTTGGCATAAAAGATTTGGTCATTTGAATTTAAAACTAATGTCTAAAATTGCTAAATATTATGTAGTTAGAGGTCTTTCTAAAATGAATTTTAAAGTTAATAATTTATGCAATGCATGTCAATTGGGAAAACTTAGAAGTTCTTTTAAATCAAAAGATATGATTTCTACCTCTCAACCCATTGAACTTCTTCATTTATATCTTCTTCATCCCTCATTTACAGTCTATAAATTAGAGTAGATATGTATTTGTAATCATAGATGATTATTTTAGGTTTACCTAAAGATGATTTTCTTAAAACTTAAAAGTGATGCTTTTGAAATCTTTAGAATCTTTGTTAAACAAATTCAAAATCAAATGGCTAGTAAAATTAAAACTATTCAGAGTGTTTACGGTGGATACTTCGAAAAATGAAAATTTTGAGAATTTCTGTATTAAGAAAGGTATAACTTATAATTTTTCATTTTCAAGAACAATATAACAAGACGGAGTGGTAGAAGGTAAAAATGGGACAATTTAAGAATGTACAAGAACTATGCTAAATGATAGCAATTTATGTAAAAAAGTTTGGGCTGAAGCGGTTGGTACTACATGTTATATATTAAATAGAATTTTAATAAAACCATTAACTAAGAAAACACTATATGAATTATTCTATAATAAAAATCCTAAAGTATCACAATTTAGAATTTTTGGTAGTAATTTTTTTATTTTAAATACTAAAGATAATTTGGATAAATTTGATGCTAGATCAGATAAAGGAATTTTTATCAAACATTCAAATAGAAGTAAAGTTTACAGAGTTTTCAGTAGTAAAACTAATACTATTGAAGAGATATTACATTTCTCATTTGATGAAAATTTTAAAGATTATAATCCAAATATTGATGAAGGAGAAAACATTGATAACCCAAATGAAATTGTCATAATGAGATTACCGAAAACGAAAATAATAATAATAATAATTCAGAAAATTCACATCCAAATAAAAGAACAAAATACTTAAAAGATCAATCTATAGAACATATACTTGGACATATCGAATCTGTTCTTAAAACTAGAAATCAACTAAATAAAATGAGCAACCTTGCTTTTATTTCAACTATTGAACCTAAAAATCTAAAGGAAGCATCCACTGATGGTTCATGGGTTCTTGCTAGGCAAGAGGAATTAAATAAATTTACAAGATATGATGTATGGGAATTAATCCCAAGACCTAAGAATAAATCGACAATAGGAACTAAATGGTTATACAGAAACAAATAAATGAATAAGGAGAGGTTGTGAGGAATAAAAGTCGATTAGTTGCACGAGGTTATTGTCAAGAAGAAGAAATATATTTTGATGAAATCTTTGCATCCGCAGCAAGATTAGAAGCTATAAGAATTTTACTTGCATTCGCTAATCATAATAATTTTAAGTTATATCAAATGAATGTCAAAAATGTATTTTTAAACGATTTTATTAAAGAAGATGTATATGTAGAATAACTCCTACTTTTTGAAGATAAAAAACTACCAAATCATGTTTATAAATTAAAGAAGGCTTTATATGATCTGAAACGGGCTCCAAAAGTTTGGTATGACAGACTTTAATCCTATCTATTACAATCAAGTTTGAAATAAGCAAAGTAGATAGTACACTTTTTGTTAAAAGAAATAAAAATGATATTCAGATAATACGAATATATGTAGATGATATCATTTTCGGATCTATTAGTGATAAACTAAATAAAGAACATTCATAAATAATGACCGAGGAATTTGAAATGAGTCGTATGTAATAACTAAATTATTTTCTAGGATTACAAATAAAATGAATAATTAATGGAATTTTTATTTGTCAAGAAAAACATGTTAAACATTTAGTTTAGAAATTTGGTCTGTGAAATAACAGTGGTAAGCCAACTCCCATGGAAACTAACGGAAAATTAAATAAAGTAAAAATTCAAAATATGTAGATAAAACATTATATAAAGAAATGATTGGATCACTACTCTATATAACTACTAGTGGACCTAATATAACGCATAGTGTTTGTCTTTGTGCAAGATATTAATCACAATCTAAAGAAACCCATTTAGAATCTGTAAAATGAATTTTAAGATATGTAAGTAACACATTAGACCATGGGCTCTTTTACCCAAAAGAAGACTCCTTTGAATTCATTTCATATAGTGATGTTGACTATGCTGGTTGCAAATCAGATCAAAAATGTTGAAATGGAAAATGTCACTTTTTGGACGCTATCTGGTTTTCTGGTTTAGTAAGAAGCAAATCTCTACATCTATGTCTACGGTAGAAACAGAATATATTTAAGCGGTATTAGTCTATTCACAAGTTATCTATATGCAACAAAATTTAAAAGATTTTGGTTTAAATTTTACTAACTCACTATTACACTACGATAATAAAAGTGTGATCAATCTATCTAAAAATCCAACTCATTATGCTAGAACTATACATATTGATATAAGACGTCATTTTCTAAGAGATAATGTAAACAAATAAATGACATCACTTGAATTTATAAACATTGAAAATCAAATAGCTGATATATTAAGAAAACCATTGAATCAAACATCCCTTACTAAGATAAGAAGAGAGATAGGAATTTGTTCTATCGGAAATATAAAAATAATGAAGTAAAAATTGGAAAATATAAAGAAAAGCAAAATAATAAAAATAATACCATGCATTTTGACATATCCTAACCTTGTATGTCCAAAGTAACGTTAAATTCTATTTTTTATCTTCCCTCTAAAAGTTCAAATTATGGGTTATAAAATAATCAAATTTTGACATTTTTCTTCATATTTCTGTATTCTCTATTTTAAACTTCTAAAACAAATAAACATGGCCTCATCTAATCCCAGATGTTCCAAATAAGAGAAATAATCGTTTTCCTTCCCTTCTCTTACCTAAGGCCCCTTCCAAAATACTATTATGGTCAAGGTCACTAAAATAAAGGGTGAAATGTAGAATATTTTGTGAATGCTCACTAAAATTCAAGTGGTGCAACTTCGTGTGACCAAAGAACAAGAAAGAAAAGCAGAATTCTTCGCAATTTACAAAAATATATATTGGATAATCCTACGATTCTAGTAGTTATTAAAGATGATTCTATGGATTTGGCTATTCATAACCCATTCTAGGAAGTGAATATAAGGAATAAGAGGAAGAAGAAGGGGAACAAGAACACATGGAGGAAGATGATGAAGTTCGATGCATTGGAGAAGCATGTTTCGATCGAGATGGAAATCTCCTTGAACAAAAATGGAACTTTTGCCTTCATTATCCTCATTGCCCTATTCACAAATCCTCAGTCATTAGGAAATCATGTTAGGATAATAGTTGATTTTCTTTGATTACATTAAATGTGTGGTGTGTACATTTGATTTGATTTGACAGTTTTACTTTGAACATGTATAGTTTAGGGTTTGATAGTATCTTGATTACTTTGTATTGTCATGTTGAATGAATATATAGTATGGTATAGTTACTTTTAATGATTTCTATTATCACTCATCATTTCTTATATATAATTCATATTGTTATTACCATGAGTATCTTAGTTAGGGGGAGTTATAGTTGGTTTATTTTTGTTAATGACAAAGAGGGAGGAACATATAAAATCTAGGCTTAGATTAAGTGGGAGTTTTGTAACTCAGGGGGAGATATATTATATTTTATATATAGAGCTTTCATCATCAAAAATGGGGAGATTATTAGTACCTTAGGTATTGGTTTAATGATAACAAAGATAGGACATTGTATAAAATATATATACTAATTTTTTATCAAGTATTATATATTCTAGTATATAGTGCAGAATATTAGATAGGTGTTGATTAAGAAGACTATACAGTATTAAGATGCTGATATCAAGAGTAGATTTATGATGCTAATATAAAAGTTTCAAGAGTTCAAGAATGAAGACCCATGAGTATTGAAGAGTTCAAGATTTCATGATATTCCAGATAATTTATAGAGTCTGAGAATTAATGTTAAAACCTTGATAACACTTTCCCGATCTCTCTTATCTTCTCTATTTCGTTTTAAATTATTATTCAAATGTTCTGTTTCAAAAATATTCTTTTCGAAATATTTCCCAAAATGATTTTTAATCTCTTGTTTATAAAGATATCATTTTAGTGTTTTTACGTTTATATTTATATTGAACTTTTGTTTATATTTATATCAAAATTTATATAAATGATTGAATATTATTATCAAATCTTTCAAAATTATTTTATAAAGCATTTTTGAGTTATAATTTTATTAAAGTGTGTATTACTATATTTAAATGATTATACAAAGTATCTAAGTATTTTACAAAGCAACGAATTTTCAAAATAATATTTTTAAAGTGTTTTTTAAAATACAAAGGGATGTGTCAACATATCCTATCTATTATGTAGACATAGTGGCTGTAAAATTCAAAATTCAAATTTGAATGGAAGTGTTTTTTCCTCTTATCTCTGCATGAATGGATATGACCGTTGTTTTCCTATATATACTAGACTTCCAAACGAATTTTCATTAACTACTTTCTTATTTTTCTCTCCTTTTTTCATCTCTTGATTTTTAAATCATTTCAATCGAAACTCTGTCGAAATTCAACCAAAATCAAATTCAATCACTATTTGTATGATTCTCTTTCATATACACTCTGATTTCTCTCAACTCTCTCAAGATCATAGTGCTATTTAAGAGTTATAGGATCAATTGTAATCAAGATCAAAGATCTAAATCTATAAACTCTTTCGAGTCATACTCTTATACTTTGTGGTGTTCTTGGTATCCTTAAAATCAAAGTAGGTGCAATTGTAGGCTACTAAAATCAATTAAGTGCCCTTAGTAGCCTATAAATCTAGTGCTTGTGCTTATAGCCTAGAAATCAAGTGGCTCTACCTAGGGGCCAGGGTTCTGGAGGATGTGTCTCGTAGCCTTGAAATCAAGATTTTATTTGCATTTACTAGTTGAAAAAAAATACGTGTGAGGAATTATGCGAAACTGGATGTAGGGTAACTCCAAACCTGTATAAAATCCTGGTATGCTCTTTCCTTTTTTACTTTTACTGCATTTATTTTTATCCAGACTTTGCATTACTTTAAAAATCAACCTTTGGATTAAGATGAAAGGTCTATCAACAAGAGCAAAGGAAGAGAAACACATCCTAAACCTTTTGAAAGAGTCAGAGGGATGCAATCATCATATTTCATTAGCATCAAACCTTTCAAAGGAGTCGAAAGGTTCTGTCTCCTGTATCTAAAGTGTTCTTACCTTTCAAAGGGGATGAAAAAGTCAAAACAAGTGTGAGCAAGTACTTAATGACCTTTTTGAAATCATAATAATTCTTTCGAACCAGTTGAAGCACATCCAGGTTACCCTTCGACAGTGACGAAAGATTATTAAAGAAAGCAGCACTCATAAGTCAACAAAAGAGTAAAAGACAACCTCTCGACGACATTGAAGGAATGCATAGCTCTCGAAAATAATCAAGTGAAGAGTAACCTTTCAACAAGGTCGAAGGGTTTACAGCAACTAGGGGAAAAGCAACCTTCCGACAAGGTTGAAGGGTTCACAGCAGTATAATGAAAACAAACCCTTCGATAAGGGTATGTGGATCATGGAGGCATAAAAGTAATAAAAGCTCCGAAAAAGGCGGAAGGTTCATAATAGCAGATGGAAAAGTAAACCTTTCGATGAAGATGAAGGGTTTAAGGTGGCATACAAAAGGGAGACCTTCCGATCCAGTCGAGAGCATGAAGTCGAAAAGAGGGCCGCTTGCATCTACAAATAAGACCTAAGGGGTCCAGTTTGGGGGATCCAATTTCTTTCATTCTAGTCTTGTAACTTCTTAATCACAGTACTGTAACCCTAATTGAGTGTGATTTAGAGATATTTAATAGAATGAATATTTTTCGTGGATACATAGGGAAGTCTTCAGCTTTATTAATTACTTTACTATTTGCTTAAACCATTCTTGGATAAACTTATATATTTTTAGGTTCAACTCCATCGAAAGTGTCCTGTCGGCAATGTCGACAACACTTTTACAATAAGTAACCACGGCAACCCTTCGAAGCCTCCAACTCAGCAATCTAAACCTTTCGACTAGGTTGGCAATTCTACATACCTTAATAACATTTGTTCTTTCCAAAGCTACCAAAAAAGTGGTCAAACGTTTCGACAAGGTTGAAACTTACTTTGTATAAGAAGTTAAACTTTTCGACAAAGTCGAGAGCCTCTGCATATCCATAAAGAAGATTGATATCCTACCTTAACCTAAAGAAGGCAATCAACCTAACCTTTTGATAAGGTAAATCTAACCTCCCAAGGATAAATTTAAGGAAATTCAATCTAAACAAGGAAGCAATCTCTCAAAGAGACTCTCACGCTAACTTAATAAAGCCGGAAGGTTTCATAACCAAGCACCTAAACCTTTCGACGGCATCGAAAGGTTTGGTTCAAAGGATACAATCAAATGAAAATACAAAGGCAATCCCTAAGGATATCAATCCCTTTATTCTAATAAGACTAATCACACTACTTAGAATAACTTTGGGTTGTTGACCATAAATTTGGTTAACATTTTGGCGCTAAAAGGAGGACTCCAACCTCCAACCTTATTGAATTCCCCACCTACTCTTCTACTTTCTTAGATCTCTTAAGACTTATCTGCCCTCTTTTTGGACAAGAAAGGATCTATTTTGAATAAAAGACACATAATTCGTCTTATTGCATTTAAAGGACAAGGAATGGATTCAATGTTCAAAACAAGAGAAAGTTTTTGCAAGGAAAAATCGGTTCAAGGGTCTATGGAACCTCTAGAATAAAAGTCTAATCATCAAGAGGATTATAACTCATACTTACCTGAGGAGCAAGCCCTTCGGCTTCAAGCTTTATTGGTCATTAAGAGGTAAAGAAGGATTATACCCTATGACCCTTTAAAATGGAGTATCAACCCATTCGATTTGGGATCAACCCTAATATTTTCTCTCAAAAGGAAGAATTCGATGAAAGAAGACCTATTTCTACAAATGAGGAGGACCATTCAGTCATATTCCCATGGGACTATCTTTGAGAATGAAATGATAAAAGATTATGATGGTTTTGCAAATAAATGGAGTAAGATTATAAATGAGGCTCGGCATTCCAGGGAAAACCATGAACGTATATAAAAATCCTCACACCGAAAAACTAAGGATAAATGAGGAATTACCAAGTGGAAGTACAATGATTACTAAGAAATTTCTAACCGAAACCCTAAGATTGAAAGAAAGGCCTTTGAAAGATTATCAATGGATAATGAAAAGGAAACTTATACCTCTAGAAGAAGTACTTGAACCAAGCTATGAAAGTATTAGATGCTAGTCAAGGACGGCTCAAAAATCAAGACTTCTTAGAGAATATAATCTTACTACCTCAATGTAGACATTTATATTTGAACCAATGAAGAACTGAATTATTGGCCTTCTCAAAAAAAGAGGCCAGGATTTGAAAAGAAACTTAAGGGATTATATTACAACTTTCATCTAATGAACGGACATGAAATAAATCATGCTTGAAAAGATGGTCCTACATTTTCTAAGACAAGGAAAACTTAAAAAGTTTGTAAAGGATTGAACCAGTTATTTAATAAAAATTATTTTCTAAAAGTAAGAGAAGTCTACATGGTTGGGAGTAAAATTCTCTTTATCAACTTGGACTACCTAAAATGGTAGCCTACCAATAATGGTACAAACCCTTGGTCGCGCCAAGATGGCCAGGTCAAGGCACCTCCTGGAGGGAGGGTGTAAGTCTTTTGCCACGCCAAAGTCAGAAATGACTAGGTAAAAGTAGCATAAGTCCTTATTCATGTCATGTTATGGTCAAGATAAAACGCCTCCTAGAAGGAGGACGGGTAATCCCTTAGTCCCGTCATGTTATGGCTTGTCCAAGTTATCAAACAAGCCCTTAGCCGCGTCATGTTATGGCCAAGTTAAGGTGCCTCCTGGAGGAAGATCAGGTAAGTCCTTGGGCCCTGCTTGAGAATAAGCTAGCCGAGTGCACGGAAACCCTGACGAATTGTCCAATGGACTAAGAAAAGTCCCTGCTTGAAAGGGGCACTGCCAGAAATCGGCACCGCCTAAAATAACAATTACTAAATAAGCATAAGAATTGGACAAAAGAGTCCCTGCCCAAAATAGGCTAAAAAGAATAAAGAAACTCGGGCCCGAGAAAGAAAAAGCATGCAAAATATTATCAAAGCCTGAAGATGGTGCATTCAACAAGAGAATCCGAAAGAATTTACTGACTTCTTTCCATGAACATCGACTAGATTAGTTTTCTGGTCATCTATTACGTATTATCAGAAATGGTATTCTGATCATCTATTACATGTTTCCAGATTGGTATTCTGGTCTTCTACTAATTATCATCAAATTGGTTTTCTAGTCTTCTATTATTTATCGCCAGATTGGTTTTCTTGTCTTCGGTTACTTATTGCCAGATTGATTTTTTGATCTTCCATTACTTATTGCCAGATTGGTTTTTTGGATTTCTATTACTTATTATCAGAATTGTTATTCTGGTTTTCTATTACTTATTGCCAGATTGATTCTCTGGTCTTCTATTACTTGTTGCCAGAATGATTTTTTGGTTTTCTGACACTTATTGCCGAAAATGGTCTTCTGGTCTTCCATTATTAATACCAGATAAGCAGATATGGATTTCTAACCTTACATTATCCATTATTAGAGATGGTACTTCGGACTGCTATTACTTACTACCAAGAAGGGTATTTTGATGTTCTAATATTCTTTTACTAAAACTGGCATTCCAATCTTCCCTCGCTTATTATTAGAGGATTCTGGATGGTGAATTTCAACTTAACTTCCATCAATTAATACCCGAATCTAGGTCAATGACACCTCATTAAACTCTACCATTAACACCTAAATCTGGGTGTCAAGACCGTTGTTTATTTGAAAACCTAACCAAGGTACAAAATCTTTGGTTTTCTATTCATCTCAAGTGCTTAAATCCGAGCGAAAAAAATATATTATAAAAAGAAGATCGCTATTAAAAGCCTCCGAACAGTTTGAAGACCTACTACATAAAAATTTCAGACATTGATATCTAATCGGGTTCTTTATTAAGTAAAAGCTATATTTCGATATCTGTGCGAAACTTACTACTAACTAATCTTAGGCATTCCGAACAAGTGGTAGGAGTTAAATCCATGGTCATTTATCATCGTGGTAAAGATGAGATCTTTACATTTTAAATAAATTAATTTTCACACAATTGGTATGATGATTTTCTAATCTAGGAAAATTATATACATAGACAAACTATCAATTTGAAAGCTAACAATTAAAAGCATTGTCTGCTACATGTTCTGTAGGAAAGTCAGAATGGCAAGGCATAACAAAAGACTTAGCAAGCATAAGCGTCGTTGAATGAGCAATTCAAAGGCATATTAAAAGTTACACTACAAAGGATCACACATCAGGTGATATTTACAAAATTTCCATAATCGCATGATTTATGTGATCATTTACAAACAATGAAATTATGTACAAGATAGATTTACATGGCTCATGTACATAGATTACTAAGCTTGAGCTGTTTTATTGAGAGCCTCCACCACTGAAGGATTTACTATGTGATTAATTGTTGTGCGAAGGACTTCCTTAAACTTTTGCTTCTTTCTCCTAATATATTCTCATCGTCGATAGCATCAGTGTTAGTTTTTAGGGCACGATTAAAGGCCCTATACGCAGTTTTAAGGGTTTTATTTTCCCTTTCCAACTAAACAATGTGCTTGTCAAGCAAATAATTATCATGCTCAAGCTTCTGATTCCTAGCGGCATAATCATTAATAGTTTGGGAATACTATATTTTCTGCTACTCATCGAAATACTTGGCAATTTCAAACTTCACCCTCCGACGCCAGTTTCCAATTACATTATCATTTAAATCCGGAGGAGGTTTAGTATGGCTGGAAATCCTGAGCAGCGAGAAGGTTTTACCTAGTAGGCCTGACAATTAGAAGGGTTGTTTGAGGGAGCGGAAGATCAACATTTGGAATCTTTTCTCCTATGAGGAATTCTAAAAAGGAACATTGAGCTCGACTATCTCTCAATCATAACTCTAAATGGCTTATCTGTTGGATGAGTTCGGACATCTCTTCATCAAAGTCGATTATAGGATTCGACTTCACTTGTCGCTTAAGTATAATAATTACTTCGTCTTTTCTCCTAATCTCAGTCTCAAGATGGTTGATGTGATTCTTATCATTGCTTCCTATGATCTTTTGGATGAGATATTTTTCATGCCACTTCACGGCTTCAGTGTTACCACCGAAATACTCAAGAAGGGCTTCGTCATGGGCCACGATCTCACCACTTCTGCTTAATAACCTACCTATGATAGCGTCAACATGAGAAAGTTAAATTTGAGAACAATGGATCATAGCTAACTCTGGCTCCTATTTAAATCAAAATAAATGGAATGAGATCAAAATTGAGTTAAAATATATCTTTATTACTATAATGATGGATTACAACTCAAGTAGCCACAAAGTTAAAGGAATAACAAACGCTTTCATTACATCTAAAGTTGAGAGGCGACAATCCTAACTTTACCTAGATTAGCAGAAAGTATAACCGTTGAGTCATAATGTATAGTAACTCCTTCAGGAGTAATAACTGGCAAACATTTACTATATTCCCATTCTCCAGAAGGTGGACTGTCGCAACCACAAATTAACTTAGTACGGAAAGTTCTGATTTCTTTTAAGAAAGTTTCCTTCTCTTCACCAAGAAAGTTAAAGAGGAGACAAGGGTATCCCAAATATAACTTTTGTAAATCCTGAAGAAAAAAATATCTTGCTAACTTTGAAGTCCTTGAGAGTGGTGCATTTTTAGAGTAAAACCTTCTCAGGTTAACATATTGACTTAGATGGTCTCTTGAGATGACACGACCTAAAGAACTGATATTCTAAAATAGCACAGCGAAAAGAAGCTAAGTATAGGGAGCATTACAAAAACATATATTCATAAACTAACTATCTGTTACATGTTAACAATTACTCATCAGGTTTATACAAAATAGACTTAAAGAAAAACTCAAAAACAAATTTATCCATATAATACTTAAGCTTTTCAGGAGGAGCTTTTGTGGAATTGATATGACCTGCGGTAAATTCCAGCAAGCCTCGGGGTGCAGGTCAGAACCAAATTCATCTAAGTATCTTTTATGAAAACATCTAAGAAGACCCGCACTGAATTCACCTAAATATGAAAAATATACGATTGAGCATCTACAGCATGTTTCATACAAAATTAATTAAAATATCTCTGTCTCCCATCATCATTAAGAATAGGGTTGTTAACTCCATATTTTCCTTTTGAGAGGGAATTGTACCGAAGACGCACTTTCTTTACTAAAGGAGCAGTCCTCTGATATTTAAAAGATACTAGCGCGGAGCTTGTTAACAATTTAGGGATGACGATCCATGAATTCGAAGTGGTTTATATAAAAGCTTGTCTTATGTAGGAATTCACTAGACAGTTCTTGTTCTTTACTTATCTTTGGACCAAATTCGAGCGTTATGCCAACAGTTGTCTCGAGCAACCAAGCTTCCTTTCTACCAACCAGAAATATACTTGATAATGTGCTTCTTGCTCAAGAATTTCTAAAAGGTTATAGTAGAGGAAATGTGACCCCTGCTACTGCACTTAAAATTGATATATCAAAAGCCTATGATTCAACACACTGGGCATCAATTGTTAGGATAATGGCTGTGATGGGATTTCTAAAAAAATTTGTGTCTTGGATTTATGTGTGCATTTCCACGCCACCCTTCTCTGTTGTAATAAATGGTAGACCTGTGGGTATCTTCAGAAGCAGCAAAGGCACTCGACAAGGAGATCCTATATCATCTTACCTATTTTTGTTAGTTATGGAAGTATTTACTGTTATACTTAAGTCTAGATACACTCAGAAGATTATTAAATTCCATCCTAAGTGCTCTCAGCATCAAATAACCTCTATTATGTTTGCTGATGATGTTATGTTGTTTACCAAGCCTGAATTTCCCTGCTTGACTGGTATATTGGAGGCATTGTAGTCCTTCTATTGTATGACTGGTCTTTCAATTAATCAAGCCAAATCTTCCATGTTAGTTGTTGGTGTTAGTGATGTTCATGCAGCTGCCCTACATCAACACATTGGCTTCTCTTGTATGGACAATGATATGAGGTATCTTGGTCTTCCATTAATATCTAAAAGAATAAAAAATGCTGATTGTTTACCATTATACAATAAAATTACTTCTGTTATGTGTGCATGGGGTAACAGGCAATTGACTTAAAGTGGTAGGCTTGTCCTAATTAAATCTGTTGTATTTTCCTCTTTAGTCTATTGGGCCCGTACATTAATTCTCCCATCAAAGCTGTTGCATCTTGTTAGGTCTGCCATGAATATATTTTTTTGGACTGGTAGTATACACAACAGGAAGTTGCTGCCATGCTCATTTTCTAAATTTGAAACAACCATGATATTGGGAGTACTTGGTGTAATTAATGCTAGGAGGTGGAATATTGCAGCGATTAGTAAACACTTCGATGACCTCATCAATAAAAGAGGTAGTTTATGGGTAAATTGGACATGGCATCACAATATAAAGACTAATTATTTTTGGTGTATGGATATTCCTCAAAATTGCAGCTGGAACTGGAGAAATATGTTGAAGCTAAGAGAAGTTTATCTCCCTATGATACAATATCAAGTAACTGCAAATTCTGATGTAAGCTTCTGGCATGATCCATGGTTTAGCAAAGGTCTAATCCTATCAAAAGTGTGTGATTACTCTCAAATTTTACAATCTGAAATACACAATGATGCAAAGGCTAATGAATTTTTACATGAAGGAAAAATGCAACTGCCATACAGTAGTAATCAGTTGCTCAGGCAGTTGTGGACTGACATACAAAAAAACTTCTGCTCCGCTCATCAAATGGACTCTGTTTCTTGGGACAAGAAGCCACACACTTTTAAAGGTGTGTACAACTTTGTATCTGCTGATGCTCCTCTGCCTTCTTCCAGGTGGAATTCTGTTATTTGGACTAGTGATTCTGTTCCATTTGATAACCTGATGTTATGGAAAGTTATTAATCAAGCATTACTAACTAGAAGTGTTTTGATCAAGTATGGATTGGCATTCTCTCCTCTGTGCCTATTTTGTGAGTTGCATGAGGAAACTTCTGAACACCTCTATTTTGACTGTCCTGCTCTAAATTTCATGATGATCAGAATCAGTGGCATTACTAGGATTAACTTATCATCTGCTAATTCAAACGTAGTCTGGAGTATTATCTATAAAGCCACAAGATGGAGAAATGATGGATCTAGAGTGTTAGCTGTTTGCTTGAAAATTTACTTGAGTGTTATATGGAGGGAAAGGAATGCAATAGTATTTGAAAATCAAAGGAAGAAGTTAGAGGTTCTTTGGCATGAAGTTAAGAATGGCACTCTCAGGCAATTGAAGAATAGCAACAGAGCATACCCTGATTATTTGATTCTTGGATGGGTTTGATTGTTGTTGTTTCTTCTATTGTTTTTTTCTTGTTTGTTTTTCTTCTCTTTCTTTTTTCCAA
This sequence comes from Allium cepa, assembly GCA_030765085.1. Classification (NCBI taxonomy): domain Eukaryota; kingdom Viridiplantae; phylum Streptophyta; class Magnoliopsida; order Asparagales; family Amaryllidaceae; genus Allium; species Allium cepa. Next base: position 602,032,097 of record CM060941.1, read on the forward strand.
TTTTCCTTTTTGCTTGGTTCAGGCAAGATTGTACTCTTTTATTGTGTTGCAATAAAACTGGTAGGGGTCCAGTCAACCCCGCCGGCTTTGCCAATAAAAAAAAGATCGTAGTGACACAACATGACAAAATAACTCCATTACATTTTCAAGATATATGAAAGAGAACGCCTAATTTTTCCCACCAAAATAGCAGTCTCAACCCATTCGTCTTCTCCCCTCTTTTATAATAATAACAATAATATTATATTATTCGTCTCTGCAATACGAAGAGTACGTTGGCAGCCTGTAATGTTCATCCAATCCATACCGACTTTATTAACGCAGAGGTGCCATACCACTGCTGCTGCTACGCGATGAGACTATTAAATCAACCCCATGAGGCGGAGGAGGCGCAAAGTGCTCAATCTAGTAACGCAAATCACTAACAACACAATTTTTTCAACCACCACATAATGGCCACATGGTCTATGCTTAATGACTTAACTACGACCACGTTCTGAATGGATTTGGCCATTTGGGACACCACCGATGAAAACCGTGCACTGGTGATGTATTCACCTTATCATCCAATGTAGGTTGAACCCATCATCATCAACCTAGTCAATTTGGCTCCGGACCTACCTTCCCTTCCAAACGAGCTAAGATTAAGGGTCACCTTACCCTTTTGTTAATCGTTCCCAATGTTTAACATTAGAATAGTGACATCTTTTTGAATGTGTATAAACTAACTGATTATTTTAAAGAATGTACCACATGACAATATATAAGTTAATCTTGAAATTCTAGTTTAGTTAAATTTCAGGAGTGATGTTGTGTAACCGAAAATGTGCTTAAGGGATTAGTATTTTGTTGAATGATGTTTTGTCATACAGGAAGAAATTAGAAGGTTTGGGGCACTGACTTTAAAGAAACATTGGTTTCACCAATTCTTAAATTTGTTGATCCCACCTTATAAAATAGCAAACAAGCTTCCTTAAATGGTCTGATTACAAAAACACACACAAAGTTTAAGTCAAAAACTTGACAGTCAAAGATTTCGGCAAATTCGAAAGGTTTATAGAAAAGTCTTTTGATAAAGTCATAAGGTTAACAGGAAAAGCCCCTTTAACCTTGTCGAAAACTCTATGGAAACCCGAACCTATTCCAAGTGTAACATGAAGATAAGTAGTAAGACCTTCCGACATGATCGAACCCAAAACTTCGAAATTCCAAAATTAGAAAATATTGATATTATTAATTTTATCAAAACGTCTGGACAAAATTATCAAAATATGTTATACCCATTGAAGTTGAAAGGTTTCAAGTTTAACTAATGAAAACTTTAAACTTTTCGAAAAAATGGGCATAAGTAACACAAAGGTTGAAGAGTTCCAATCTTGTCAAAAGCTGATAAACGAAAGGTTTGAAACCCCCCAACCTTGTCAGGGCATGTTGTTGGAGGGTTGGACAATTTACTTATCTAACCTTTCAACAACAATTGAAGGTTGGCATCATAATACCTTCTGGCCTTATCGAAGGGTACGAAGAGGGTAAATCCATTATTTCCGCCTCAGTCTCCATCGAAGGTGTGGAAAGATGATTTTGAGCTACCAAAATTGTACACTAGTGGGTTCTAGGCTACCCTATCAAGTTTGTCCAAATCCAAATCCAATAGTAAATGCAGTTTTCAAATCCTCCTTCGAGGACAAGGAAGAAAGGAGGTTACTCTAAAGTTTTAAATCAAATGTGAGAAGTAACCTTGTTGTTCAAGAAGTTTAGGAGGATTCTTTTACTTATGCTCGATGATTTTATTTGTAGAAAGAAAAAGTGGAAAGAGAAGTAGAATACTATATATGAAAAATCACCAATATTCTCAACCAATTGGACCAGACTTAAATAGGTATCCCAGATTGATGCATTAAGGACAAGAGATGGGAAATTTCATAGCTTACGACAAGAGTGACTTGAAAAGTCAAGAGCATCCCTTCAAATGGGAGCAGGTAAATGTTACACTAAAAATAAACCTTTAGATTAAGATGTAAGGTCTATCAATAAGAGCGAATGAATAGAAACATAGCCCAAACCATTCGAAATAGTCGAAGGGATGCAAGCATCAAATTTCATTAGCATCAAATCTTTCAAAGGAGTCAAAAGGTTATGTTTCTAGTATCCAAAGTGTACTTATCTTTCGAAGGGGATGAAGAAGTCAAAGTAAGTGTGAGCGGATACTTAATGACCTTTTCGAAAACATAGTAAGCTTTTTGAACCGGTTGAAGCACATCCAGGTTACCTTTCGATAAAGACGAAAGGTTATAAAAGAAAGAAGCACTCATAAGTCAACAAAAGAGCTGTCATGAGCTGTAGGTAATCACTTTGTCGCTCTATATTAACATGCATCCTAATCATATTCCACACGCATCTGCATACACCATGAAATCCTAATTTTCATCTGCAACAACTAACGCAGAAGCATTGGTCAGTAAATGTTTTAGCTTTTGGAACGCCTCCCCTCATTTATCCGTCCAAATATATTTCTCATCCATCCTTGTTAGTTTAGTCACCGGTGCTGATATACAAGATAAATCCTTGATACATCTTCGGTAATAGCAAGCTTATCCAAGAAATCTTTATCTCAATCACCATCTCGGGTCTCGTCCAATTATTAACTACTTTTTCCTTTAAGGGATCTGTTGACAACATTTTTTCTAAGACCACATGACCTGGGAACTTCACCCCCTTTCTTCAAAAAAGACACTTTGAAAGCTTCGCTTTTAACTGATGCTGCATCATTGTGTCAAGCACTATCCTAAGATGAACTTCTTGATGTCTTTGATCCTTGGAATATGTCAAAATGTCTTCTATGAATCCCGGCACAAATCTATCTAAATGCTCTTGGAAGATTTGATTCATTTAATTTGTAAAGAATGTGTGCACGCTAGTTAATCTAAGTGGCATTATTAACCACTCATACGAATTAGATCTTGTTCTAAATGTCGTCAACGGAATAAAGTCTTCCGCCACCATTTGTTGATGAAACCCTGTCATCACACTTAACTAAGAAAATAGTTTGGCTCTACTTAACTGATTGAATAAGTCATCGATTCTCATCAAAGGATATCAATTCTTTATTGTCTTTACATTCAACTTACGATAAACGATACATATCCTTAACGACCTGTCGGTTTCTTCACAAACAGCACGGTCTCTCCTTAAGGAGAACTGCTTTTCCTAATTAATTTTTTTCCTTCTATGTCCACTAGTGGCACCTTTAACTCCTTCATCTAAGTAGGTGTCATTCTGCTAAGGGGTGTACTTCCTGGTTGAGCTCCAAGTACAAGATATATTCAAAACTTAGTAGCTCATTTAGTGGTAGTCAAGTAATATGCTCAAAAACATCTGTAAATTCTCTAACTACGAAAACATGATTCAACCCATCTTCCTCGTCCATCGCACCCAATAAAGCATAGACAAGAAAACTTAGATTCTGTACCGATTATACAATTCGGTCACTACTAATAGGGCATCTTTGTAGAAAAATATCCTAGCATCATTCCTAGATTTGCAAACTGCAGGAAAATACACGAACTAATAATTCAAACTCTAAATGGTCACATCTCATTCCTAGATTTGCGTACGCTCCTATCGGATTCGCAACCCTTAAGGAAGTAACTAGGTATAAGGGTTTCAGGTTAAGCTTATCTACCAAACAATGAGATATAACAGAATGCGATGCACTAGTAACAAACAGTACATAGTTAATCCATTAATCAAAAGTGTACCTCCCAATACAGCCTTTACCTTTTCCACTGCTATAGGTCTCGAGGTAGCTGGTTCCATGACAAACAGTTTCCCTTTGTTAGCTGGTTCCTTGCACTGATTCTTGTAAACCTCGATTTGGTCACAGCTAAAGCACTTGATATACTTCCACCTAATCACCTTCTTTCCATCCCAAGAAGGACACTAATTCGCTAAATTCCCTTTCTTGTCACACTTGTAACACATAGCATTGGACTTCCCTTTCTGGCAACTCCACCCTTCTGAGCTCCCTTTTAATGAAAGAACTTCCCCTTTTGATTCCCTCCACCCCACTTCTCTCTGGCTTGTTATTACTGAACGAAGGAAGCATCCCTTCATTTCTAAAAGCCATCTCGACAACTACATCACCTGGATTCCTGAGATGTGATAAAGTTGCCCTAGCATACTCAGATCCCAGTCCGTGGATGAACTTCTCATTCCTTTGATCACTATATCCATGGTAGCATACCCATAACGGGACAGATTCTTAAATCTAGTTGCCTACTCCAGCACCATCATATCACCATGCACTAACTCAGCTAACTTCCTTAACAGAGTTGACTTAGCAATCTTCGACATAAACCTCTCTTCAAACCTCCTCCTGAATTCAGGCCAAGTAAAAGCTTCCTTTGCTAACCCAACAGTCACACTATTCCACCAGTACAACTTAGCTCCTTGTAGTTGTATGGAAGCTAATCTACTCTTCTCTTCATAATTCAAACCAAGTCAGCGAAAATCCTTTCATAATAAAGCAACTAATTCTCTACTTCAATTGCATCCTCCTTCCAATAAAGGGTTTCCTCCAAGTCTTACATAGCCTGTACTCAAAATAACATTATCGTTGACAACTGGAAGTTCTTGGTTAGCTCCTCTAGCATTTCCTACAACTAATTATACAGCAGCTCCTACTTGCATCATGTTGACAAAGAACAGATACATTGCTCCCATATCAAACAGAGGTTTTTGCAGCTATTTATTGACCCAGGCTCCTTCTCATATAAGGCCTGACGTTTCAATTAGCATTGGTGCTTCCTCCACTGAGATTCACTTTCCTATTTCCTACCTCCATATCTTACTTCCATAAATCTGCATTCGAAATCAATAGGATATGGAAGAACGCTCCAAGAGAGAGGAAGAATAGAGATAAAGCGTACACTTATATATAGTAAATAAATTACGTTATTATAGCATTATCTCACGCCCCATACTTATTCTCTGATTCATTTGGATTATGTTTTCAAAACTTTTTAATTTCAATAATTCTTTTAGTTTTACACAAACCTATGCTCTGATACCAAGTTGTAACATCCCCCATTTTAAGGCCTGAAATTAAGCGCTACAGATGTTGAAGTTTCAACATATTAATCTCCAATGACAAAATGCAGATACGTTAATCATATCAATAACATCAAAGCACAAGAATATGACATAATTTAAACATAATTTTAAAAAAAACTTTCAAATTTCATTTTAAAGACATAATTTATTCAGCGCATAACCCAAAATGTTGCCCAGGTCTAGCTAAAATATAGTTATTACAAAATACTCTAAGAGTGACATATAAAGATGCCCCTTGGGTGATCAGAGTTACTAATAAACAATTATATCATCATCTTTGCATACATTTGAACAAAATAACTTCAACATAACAGATTAGTAATATATAAAACAGCTAGCTCTGCCTCTTACATGCCTTTGGATGCTTTATTTGCCAAAACCTATTTAACCTGTAAACTCTTACGCCCGCCTTAATAAATTGAATTTTAAGCATCTGAGAGTTTATGAGGAAAACATAAACTTCAAGTCAGACAAAAAGCCTTGTGTGAAAAATAATATGCCATCTTGATTTATAGATATCTAGTGAGACCACACTGCCCAGTGGAATAAATTTTCCCTTCACCAATATCTATTTTAAAATGTATATTTTACAAAATAACTCCTACAACCACAATTGTTAAAATAGAAAATAGAAACAATAATGTGCATGCATGCAACATGGGTAATCATGTATAATCTGTGTAAATCAATGGACTATCTATCCCAACATCGTACTTTTCCTAGGGTAACTGCGAACCTACGGCTGACTCGGGCGTTCTAGATATATCAAATTCTCTAACACATTGTTAGACACAATCAAACAGTCTGTCTAAAACTTACAATACCTAGGGTCACTCTGATACCAATAGTTTTGCAAGATCACCAATAACCTATCTCATTTTAGCATATTCCTTTTTGTGCATAAACCTACTTTAAGTCTTACCAATGACAAAGCCTTAGGAACTGGAATTTTTGACTTATATCTACCATGGGCTAATAGTAAAGTATAGGGCGCTTTCCTATACCAGTTCCATCTGGTTTTCCAATCTCCAAGTCAATTCATACTACCACCATATATCTAGAGGTGATAATGACAATAATTTCTTTAGTAAATTCTGTGTTGAATTCCCTTTCAATTTCCTTGAAAACATTTATTTTTATAAATGATTTAACTATTTAAATCATACACTCAAAACATGGAAAATTATAGCCCTTTACTTTATTCAAAATATTTATGCGATCATATATTTGCCTTTATATAATAATATTGATGAATCACGAAAATGCACTTAGAGGTCATATCACCTAAAAACATTAGGCTATGTAGCCAAATTTAATAAAACTATTAAACCGATAAAGCTCGGCATCCATTTTGCCCCTAAGGATCATCGCCTTTCTTCATTATCGAAAACCATGTTAAAGTCTTTAGCGTACTGCACATATGACCATAGGGCCATTAGCATATGTGTCGCACTTCATAGAGAGTGTTGACGTCATAGGGTGTAAAACAAAGTTTGCATGGTGTAAAGCTTTTGAAGTTAAGTGTCGACACTAATGTCTCGGCATCAAAGCCTTAAAGAAAATAGGTAGTGACACTATGGTAAAAATCAGATTCATTAGAGTCGAAATGAAAACAGGCAGCATGATTCAAGTTAACATTGACAAAACGCGATAATATTATAGCCGTTAAAATGAGTTCGCAAGAATAGCATTGGCGACATTCTTGAAATAAACGACACTATGCTTCTATATATATAAAGCGTGGTAACAAAATAATTGAAGACATGCGGCACTACTCACGTCGAAGATCATGGGGTCGACTTCGGTACTATGCTTTCCACCTCAACGACGCCTATCCACTCCATATCAACTGATGTTGATGTCATATGTATCGCCTGCGATTTGCTTCAAAGACCACAAATGCGGCTTGATGAAGTGGGCTTCGTGACTCTTGGCCTAAAAAAGTTGCAACTAAAATAAAACCTATTTTCTTACAAATAAAAGTAGTTTCCTTTCTCAAACTCTAATTATTTGTCAAATTCTTATTATTAAACAACTTTCTTTACCAAAATCTTTTCCAGAAAACAATTGTAGAGAAGATTGTACATTTCCAAAATAATTTTCAGACCAAACATTTTTTATCAATATTTTAATATAGTAATTGAGCTTTTCCAGCTCAAATATTTCATATTAAATTATAAGTGGTTGGGAAAAATCTCCAAAATCCACAACAAAACAATTCGGACACTTTCTTTAATAAAAAGACTTTGAGGTCAAAAACTTTAATTGATTATTTTAAATAATTAAAACCCTGTTTATTTTCTCTAATTAAAAAATTCATAATAAATCCATACTTTCTTGAAAACTAAGTAAAAATAACTTTTAAAATAACGTTTCTAACATTATACAAAAATTTCAAGTCAATTGGCTATCGAAATCTAGGTTTTCACACTTAAACCTATTAAATAATCTCTTAATAAATCAAATAATTCCTACATAAGCATATAATCATCCAAACAAGTAAAACATGGCGTAATACAAGCAAAAGATTTGGATTCATACTTAAAACTGAAAATAACAACTAAAACTTGAGATGATAACAATTATTTACCTTGATTTGATTATTGAGATTTAATATTTGAATGAAGAGTTGATTTTTCCTGATGCTTCCATAGATTTCTAACTTTTCTTCTCCCTCAATTCTCCTGTAATTGGGGGCCTTAGTTTTAGTTTAGATTTATTTGAATGAAGTGAGGAAGGAATGAAAATGAGATAGGGTATATCAAGGAATTATGCCCCTTTCCTATTTTCCCTCCTTATATATATTCTCCATCTTATTAATGTTCAAATTAACCTTACTAATTCACTCATTAAAATATGGTTTATTTGTTATCAAATCCTAATCTCCTTATCTTTCTACATTATTTTATTTAATTAAAAACCCTAAATAATGTTAATTAAAATTAGGGTTGTTACAGACTTCCCTCGTTAAAGAATCTCATCCTCAAAATTACGATAAGGTACACAATAGCATGCGTGACATAAATATAAAACATACCATAAAAGAGTCGGGTTAAGTGTCTCAAATCCTGTATTACGTCTCCCAAGGACAGTCTCTCACACTGTTACTCCAATGGACTTTCATTAATCTGACTGCCTTGTTTCTTAACCTTTTCTCATCTATAGTTACATTACGAACTAGCCATCTTCTAACTATCATGTCTGGTACCACTATTAAGTCTTCCAATGCAGTTGGGGTTATATTCATCTTCGGATCTCAAACACATTTCCTCAGATAAGAAACATAAAAAACATTATGGACTCCTACCAAAGTGCTTGGTAACTCTATCCTATAACTGAGTTTCCCGATTCCAATAGGAAATGGTCCTACAAACCTAGGTGACGATTTCCTCGACTTCGCAAATCTTATTACACCCTTAATCAATGATACTTACTGAAAACATAATCTCCAACTGCGAATTCTAAGTCTTTCCATGTCTTATCTGCGTAACTTTTCTACGTAGACCAAGCTTCCTTCACTTTAGTTGAAATCAACTCAATCTTTTCTATGGCTACTCTTACCATATTCGAACCAAGAACTAATCTATCACTGGTCTCTAATCAATATACTATAGATTTACTTGGTCTTTAATACGAAGCTTCAAATGGTGCCATCCTTATACTAGTGTGATAACTAATGTTATACGAGAATTTGACTAAGTGTAGATGGTCTTTCCATGATCCTCCAAAATCTTGCGCATAAGCTGTAACACCCCTAAATTTTGATAAAAAATATTCAGGAAATTAATTAGAATAAATTAAATAGAATAATGTAGAGCGATAAGGATATTGAGTTGATTAATAAACTAAGTGGCCATGCTTATTTATAACGAATAAGCTTATAAATGGTTTAGTGTTAACTAAATAAACCTAAGGGGCATTAGGGTAAATTGCCGCCCATATTCCCACCCTTATACTATTATCCCCTTTGCCATTTATGTTCATTTTAACACAAGCAAAATTATAAATATATGAAAGAAAATATGGGTTGGCCATTAAGAAAAAAAGGAAGAGAGAAATCAAATGTAAAGCTTAGGATCAAGCTAGAAGAAATCAGTCTCAATCAATCTCCAATCTCCTTATCCAAACTAAGGTGAATAATAATCACTACATCTTTATTTTTGGTTATATAATCATATGATTTTGGATTTAAGGGTAAATTCATTCTTATGATATATTGGATGATGATATGCTTGATTTATAAATTATTTAGTTTAAACAAGATTGTTTAAAAGGAGATATGCACAGTTTTTGAGTAAAACCAAGATTAAATGATTTCTAAATGTCATAGAAAAAATTTACATTTGAGAAACATGATTTTGGTGTTGGGTTCCAATTTTTATAATTTTCCAAATCGTGGAGAATTAGTTATGAATTTTCAAAGGAAAATATGATTATTTGGGTTTATATATTTATTTGAAGAATTATATTAAGAATTTGATTCCGAATTTTTGATATGTTAGGCAACATAACTAGAGTGAATTACTGAAATTTTTAGGATTTTTACAAAGTGATTTAGTATGGAAATTAAATTAATTTAAAAGGGGACCTAAATGATTTATTGTTTTGTTATGGGAAGGGCTTACTTGTTATATGTTCTTTGGTTTTTAGATTTTAGAAAATGCGGCAAATATTATAAAAATATTTTGAAAGTTTAATGTAACAAATCAAGTGTTTACAAGTGGGCAGGTTAGTTACAATTTTTTATAGTTAAAACAGCCTTTTGCCCAAAAAAGTGAGTTCCACCTCCTTTGGAAGGAGCTTTCGACCCAGAGCATCCACCTCAAACCTAGTCGAAATCTTCTTGGTCGAAACTAGTAAACAAATACACATGGTACCACTCATGTTCTACGCAGTGGATTGGAGAAAGGCAGGAGGTAGGGTGTCGAAACTTATCTTCTGAAAGGGTTGGTTCCTTTGTTTTTTTTATTTTAAAAGAAAAGTGCTTGTCTATTTACAAAAGGGTTTCGATGTAACTGAAATCAATAGTTTCTACAGGGTATTTCTAAAGAAGCTTCCGATGGAGAGTTAGTGCCTTTGTATTCAAGTACTAGCTACCGAAGAAGTTACTTAGTGTTTATTTGAAGCTTTCGGATGGGGTAGTTTCGACTAAGTCCAAACCCTTCTGTGATTAGATGCCTTTCGATGGTATTGAAGATATCAATGCTGTTGAAAGGTACCGTTTGTTTTATAAATATAAGCCACGTCCAACTGCTTTCGAAAGATGTTAGGGTTTTCGAAGGCAATGGTTTCGAAAGGGGTTTTGAAGCCAAGCCTTTTACTTTATTCGAAACATTTATGTCTTGTTATATATGCCTTTATAAAATAGTATTGGTGAATCTCGAAAACATTTAGAGGCTATGTGCCCCAAAATAGAAGGCTATAGAAAAATTTAATAAAACTATTTAATTGATAATGCTCCGCATCCGTTCGCCCCTAAAGGTCATTGCACTTCTGCATTATTGAAAACCATGTTAAACTCCTTAACTTATAAAACATATGGCGATAAGGCCGACTATAAGTGTCACACTTCATAGAGAGTGTCGACGTCATAGGGTGTAAAACTATGTTTGCATAATTTATAGCATTAGATGGTAAGTTTCGACAATGATGAGTCTCGACATCAAAGCCTTAAAGAAAATAGATGGCGGCACTATGGTAAAAAGTGGCTTCATTAGATTCGAAATGAAAATAGGCGGCATGATTAAAGTTGACATTGATAAAACGCGACACTATTATAGTCGTTAAAATCACTTCGCAAGGATAGGGTCGACGACATTATCAAAGATATGCAGTAATAAAAATAGCGGCGTTGCTGCCTATAAAGTCTAAGACATACTTGGAAACATGTAGCACTATGCCCCTATATACATAAAACGCGGTAACAAAATAATTTAAGACATGCGGCGACACTCACGTCAAAGATCATAATGTCGACTTCGATGTTGTGCATCCAAGATCAACCACGTCGACCTGTCCCATATCAAATGAAGTTAATGCCATATGTATTGCCTATGATTGGCTTTGATGACCACAAACACGGCTTGATGAAGTGGCACCCTGACTATTGGCGTGGAAAACGCGTAATTAAAATTAAAAACTGTTTTCTTACAAAAAAAAGTAATTTCCTATTATCAACACCAATTGTTTATTAAATTCTTATTTGTTTACAATTTTCTTTACCAAAATATTTTTTGAAAAACTACCACAGAGTTGATTTTACATTTCAAAAATAGTTTGCAAACCGAACATTTTGTATCAATATTTTAATATAATAATTAAGCTTTTCCAACTCAAATAATTCATATTAAATCGTAAATGATTGGGAAAAACCCCAAAAATCACAATAAATGAATTTTGATACTTTCTTTAACATTCAAAAATTTGGAGGCAAAAACTTTAATTAATTATTTTTAATAATTTAAATCTAAAATAAACCATTTTCTTATCTTAGAAAATTCATAATAAATTCATAATTGCTTGGAAAATTATGCAATCAAAAACCCACTTTTTAAAAAATGTTTCTAACATCATACCAAAATTTTAAGTCAGTTGGGAAAAATCACTAAAATTCACAATAAATCAATTTTTATGCTTTCTTTAACCAATAAAAATTTTAGGGTAAAATATTTTAATTAATTATTTTTAATAATTAAAACCTGAAATTAACAATTTTCTGTAATTAGAAAATCCAAATAAATTCATACTTTGTTGGAAGATTATGAAATTAAATGCCCACTTCTAGAATAACATTTCTAACATAATACCAAAATTTCAAATCAATTGGGTATCGATATCTTGGTTTTCACACTTAAAACCTATTAAGTAATCTCATTATAAATCCTATAATTCATAAATAATCATATTATAATCTAAACAAGTATAACATGGCATAATACAAGCAAAAGATTCTGATTCATACTTAGAACTGAAAATAACAATTAAAACATGAGATGCATAACTATTGTTCATCTTGATTTAATTCATGAGATTTGAATGTGGATATCATAATGCATCCTTAGATTTCTCAACTTTTCTTCTCTTTAAATTCTATTGTACTAGCTGACCTTTGTTTTAGTTTAGGTTAGTTTGAATGAAAGTGACGGAGGAATAAATATGAGAGAGTATGTATTAAGGAATTATGCCCCTTTCCTATTTTACCCTTCTCATATACTCTTGATTTTATTAATTCTCTAATTAACCTTATTAATTCATTCATTAAGACACAGCCTATTTAATTATTAAATGCCAATTGTCTTATCTTTCTACATTATATAATTTAATTTATCCAAATAAATATCCTAATTAATGTTAATCAAACTAAGGGTTGTTAAAGACTCCGATCCTTGAAGAATTTAATCCTTGAAATTAAGATAAGGAACACAAGAACATTCATAACAATAAACATAAAATAGACCATCAAATAAGTTAGAATAAGTGTCATAATCATGTCTTCTATCTCCCAAATGCAGTCTCTCTCATCGTCGCTCCACTGGACTTTTACTAATTTGACAGTCTTATTTCTTAACTTTTTCTCATCCTTAGCCACAATATGAACTGGTTTTCTACTAATTGTCATGTTTGGTTCCACACTAAGTATTCCAATGTAGTCATAATCATAGTAGTTTCTGGATCTCAAACACACTTCCTCATATTAGAAACATAAAAACATTACGGACTCCTACCAAACTGCTTGGTAACTCTATTCTATAAGTGAGTTTCTCAATTCTTTCTATAATAGGAAATGGTCCAAGAAACCTAGATGCCAATTTCCCCGACTTCCGAAATCTTATTACAACCTTCATCAGTGATACTTTGATGAAAACATGATCTCAAATCGAGAATTCTAAGTCTTTCCGTCTCTTATCTGCATAATTTTTCTGCCTAAACTAGGCTTCCTTCATTTTGGCTCAAATCAACTCAATCTTTCTATGGTTTCTCTTACCATATTTAGACCAAGAACTAATCTATGTCCAGTCTCTAACCAACATACAAGAGATTTGCATAGTCTTCCATTCAAAGTGTCAAAAGGTGCCATCCCTATACTAGTCTAATAACTATTTTTATATAAGAATTCGACTAATTGTAGATGTTATTCCCATGATCCTTCAAAATCTAGCGCATATGCTCCTAAACAATCCTCCAAGAATTTTTTAACTCTTTTTTATTTTCCCATCGGTCTGTGGATGGTAAGCAGTACTCATCTTCTACTTAGTGCATAAAGCTTATTGTAGACTCTTCCAAAATTCACCAATAAATAAATAATCTCTACCTTTCACTATGCTACTAGGAACTCCATGTAGTCTAGCTGTATTCTTTATGAATGACTTAGCTAAAATAGATGTCGTCTTGTTGACTTAATGGGAATAAAGTGTGCAATTTTGGTCAATCTATCTACCATGACCCAGATACTTTCACTTCCCCTATACAACCTTGGCAAATCGTCTGTGAAATACATAAATATAGAATCTCACTTCCAAATCTTTATTTCTAATAGTTGAAGCAATCAAATAGGCTTCTGATGCTTGGCTTTTACTCGTTGGAATCTCGAATACTATTTTACCTATAAGCCCACTTTCAAACCATTCTAGAAGAAACAACTCTTCGTATCATAATACATCTTAGTCTCTCTAAAAGTAAACTACAATCGATGACACTCCCTAAGGATTTCTTTCCTTTGGTCACCAACATCAGGAACACACAATCCTCCACCATCCATTCCGGTCAAGATACAAATCTTTTAAATCATTGATCTCAGTTCCGCCTTTCAATCTTCTAACTCTTTCAGCTAGCAATGGATCATCTCTTTGCTTAGAAGCAATTCTTTTGATCAAAGCCGATCAAACTTCCAAGTAGGATAACATTTGCGGTACTCCAGCTAGAACCTGTAGTCGATCTTAACTGAATACTGCAAGTAGTCAATGCTTCCAATCTTTCCACTCCAATATCAATGTTTACACTTCATTTTGATGCTTTCTACTAAGTGTATCTGCGACTTTACTTCCTTTCCCTAGTGTGTACTAAATTCCAAAATCATAAGAAGATAAAAACTCCAGCACTCTTTTCTGGTTCAAATTCAACTCCTTCTGAGAGAATAAGTATGCAAGTGACTAGTGATCCATATATAACTCGAATCGTCTCCCAGAAGATAGTGTTTCCACACCTTTGAAGCAAATATTATAGCAGCCTACTCAAAGTTATGAGTTGGCTATTTAATTTCATATAGTCTGAGCTGTCGTGAACCATAGGTAATCACTTTGGCGCTCTATATTAACATGCATCCTAATCATATTCCACACGCATCTGCATACACCATGAAATCCTAATTTTCATCTGCAACAACTAATGCAGACGCATTGGTCAGTAAATGTTTTAGCTTTTGGAACACCTCCCCTGATTTATCCTTCCAAATATATTTCTCATCCATCCTTGTTAGTTTAGTCATCGGTGCTGATATAGAAGATAAATCCTTGACACATCTTCAGTAATAGCAAGCTTATCCAAGAAACTCTTTATCTCAATCATCGTCTCGGGTCTCGTCCAATTATTAACTACTTTTTCCTTCAAGGGATCTGTTGACAACATTTTTTCTAAGACAACATGACCAGGGAACTTCACCCCCTTTCTTCAAAAATACACTTTGAAAACTTCACTTTTAACTGATGCTGCATCATTGTGTCAAGCACTATCCTAAGATGAACTTCTTGATGTCTTTGATCCTTGGAATATATCAAAATGTCGTCTACGTATACCAACACAAATCTATCTAAATGCTCTGGGAAGATTTGGTTCATTAAATTTGTAAAGAATGTATGCACACTAGTTAATCTGAATGGCATTATTAACCACTCGTACGAATTAGATCTTGTTCTAAATGTCATCAATGGAATAATGTCTTCCGCCACCATTAGTTGATGAAACCCTGTCATCAAACTTAACTAAGAAAATAGTTTGGCTCCACTTAACTGATTGAATAAGTCATCGATTCTCACCAAAGGATATCAATTCTTTATTGTCTTTACATTCAACTTACGATAAACGATACATCTCCTTAACGACCTGTCGTCTTCTTCACAAACAGCACGGTCGCTCCCTAAGGAGAACTGCTTTTCCTAATTAATTTTTTTCCTTCTATGTCCACTAGTGGCACCTTTAACTCCTTCATCTAAGTAGGTGTCATTCTGCTAAGGGGTGTACTTCCTGGTTGAGCTCCAAGTACAAGATATATTCGAAACTTAGTAGCTCATTTAGTGGTAGTCAAGTAATATGCTCAAAAACATCTGTAAGTTCTCTAACTACGAAAACATGATTCAACCCATCTTCCTCGTCCATCGCACCCAATAAAGCATAGACAAGAAAACTTAGATTCTGTACCGATTACACAATTCGGTCACTACTAATAGGGCATCTTTATATAAAAATATCCTAGCATCATTCCTAGATTTGCAAACTGTAGGAAAATACATGAACTAATAATTCAAACTCTAAATGGTCACATCTCATTCCTAGATTTGCATACGCTCCTATCGGATTCGCAACCCTTAAGGAAGTAACTAAGTATAAGGGTTTCAGGTTAAGGTTATCTACCAAACAATGAGATATAATAGAATGCGATGCACTAGTAACAAACAGTATATAGTTAATCCATTAATCAAAAGTGTACCTCCCAATAAAGCCTTTACCTTTTCCTCTTTTATAGGTCTCGAGGTAGCTGGTTCCATGACAAACAGTTTCCCTTTCTTAGCTGGTTCCTTGCACTGATTCTTGTAAACTTCGATCTAGTCGTAGCTAAAGCACTTGATGTACTTCCACCTAATCACCTTCTTTCCATCCCAAGAAGGACACTCATTTGCTAAATTCCCTTTCTTGTCACACTTGTAACACATAGCATTGGACTTCCCTTTCTGGCAACTGCACCCTTCTGAGCTCCCTTTTAATAAAAGAACTACCTCTTTTGATTCCCTCCACCCTAATTCTTTCTGGCTTGTTATTAAAGAACAAAAGAAGCATCCCTTCATTTCTAAAAGCCATCTCGACAACTACATCACAATGATTCCTGAGATGTGATAAAGTTGCCCCAGCATACTCAGATCCCAGTCCGTGGATGAACTTCTCATTCCTTTGATCACTATATCCATGGTAGCATACCCATAACGGGACAGATCCTCAAATCAAGTTGCCAACTCCAGCGCCATCATATCACCTTGCACTAACTCAGCTAACTTCCGTAACATGTTGACTTAGCAATCTCCGACATAAACCTCTCTTCAAACCTCCTTCTGAATTCAGGCCAAGTAAAAGCTTCCTTTGCTAACCCAGCAGTCACACTATTCCACCAGTACAACTTAGCTCCTTGTAGTTGTATGGAAGCTAATCTACTCTTCTCTTCATAATTCAAACTAAGTCAGCGAAAATCCTTTCATAATAAAGCAACTAATTCTCCACATCAATTGCATCCTCCTTCCAATAAAGGGTTTCCTCCAAGTCTTACATAGCCTGTACTCAAAATAACATTATCGTTGACAACTGGAAATTCTTGGTTAGGTCCTCTAGCATTTCCTACAACTAATTATACAGCAGCTCCTACTTGCATCATGTTGACAAAGAACATATACATTGCTCCCATATCAAACAGAGGAGTTTGCAGCTATTTATTGACCCAGGTTCCTTCTAATTTGAGGCCTGACGTTTCAATTAGCGTTGGTGCTTCCTCCACTAAGATTCACTTTCCTATTTCCTACATCCATATCTTACTTCCATAAATCTACATTCGAAATCAATAAGATACGGAAGAATGCTCCAAGAGAGAGGAAGAATAGAGATAAAGCGTACACTTATATATAGTAAATAAATTATGTTACTATAGCATTATTTCATGTCCCAAGCTTATTCTCTGATTCATTTGGATTATGTTTTCAAAAAATTTTAATTTCAATAATTCTTTTAGTTTTATACAAACCTATGCTCTGATACCAAGTTGTAACATCCCCCATTTTAAGGCCTGAAATTAAGCGTTACAGATGTTGAAGTCATTCATCATATTAATCTCCAATGACAAAATGCAGATACGTTAATCGTATCAATAACATCAAAGCACAAGAATATGACATATTTTAAACATAATTTTAAAAAAAACTTTCAAATTTCATTTTAAAGACAAAATATATTCAGCGCATAACCCCAAATGTTGTCCCGGTCTAGCTAAAATATAGTTATTACAAAATACTCTAAGAGTGACATATAAAGATGCCCCTTGGGTGATCAGAGTTACTAATAAACAATTATATCATCATCTTTGCATACATTTGAACAAAATAACTTCAACATAACAGATTAGTAATATATAAAATAGCTAGCTCTGCCTCCTACATGCCTTTGGATGCTTTATTTGCCAAAACCTATTTAACCTGTAAACTCTTACACCCGACCTTCATAACTTGAATTTTAAGCATCTGAGAGTTTATGAGGAAAACATAAACTTCAAGTCAAACAAAAAGCCTTGTGTGAAAAATAATATGCCATCTTGATTTATAGATATCTAGTGAGACCACACTGCCCAGTGGAATAAATTTTCCCTTCACCAATATCTATTTTAAAATGTATATTTTACAAAATAACTCCTACAACCACAATTGTTAAAATAGAAAATAAAAACAATAATGTGCATGCATGCAACATAGGTAATCATGTCTAATCTGTGTAAATCAATGGACTATCTATCCCAACATCGTAGTTTTCCCAGGGTAACTGCTAACCTACGGCTGACTTGGGCCTTCTAGATATATCAAATTCTCTAACACATTGTTAGACACAATCAAACAGTCTGTCTAAAACTTACAATACCTAGGGTCGCTCTGATACCAATAGTTTTGCAAGATCACCAATAACTTATCTCATTTTAGCATATTCCTTTTTGTGCATGCACCTACTTTAAGTCTTACCAATGACAAAGCCTTAGGAACTGGAATTTTTGACTTATATCTGCCATGGGCTAATAGTAAAGTGTTGGGCGCTTTCCTATACCAGTTCCATCTGGTTTTCCAATCTCCAAGTCAATTCATACTACCACCATATATCTAAAGGTGATAATGACAATAATTTCTTTAGTAAATTCGGTGTTGAATTCCCTTTCAATTTCCTTGAAAACATATATTTTTATAAATGATTTAACAATTTAAATCATACACTCAAAACATGGAAAATTATAGCCCTTTACTTTATTCGAAATATTCATGCCATCATATATTTGCCTTTATATAATAATATTGATGAATCACGAAAATGCACTTAGAGGTCATATCACCTAAAAACATTAGGCTATGTAGCCAAATTTAATAAAACTATTAAACCGATAAAGCTCGACATCCACTTTGCCCCTAAGGATTATAGAAAACCATGTTAAAGTCTTTAGTGTACTGCGCATATGACCATAGGGCATTAGCATATGTGTCACACTTCATAGAGAGTGTCGACGCCATAGGGTGTAAAACAAAGTTTGCATGGTGTAAAGCTTTTGAATTTAAGTGTCGACACTGATGTCTCGGCAACAAAGCCTTAAAGAAAATAGGTGTAAAAATCAGATTCATTAGAGTCGAAATGAAAACAGGCAGCATGATTCAAGTTGACATTGATAAAACGCGATAATATTATAGCAGTAAAAATTACTTCGCAAGAATAGCATTGGCGACATTCTTGAAATAAACGACACCATGCTTCTATATATATAAAGCGTGGTAACAAAATAATTGAAGACAAGCGGCACCACTCACGTCGAAGATCATGGGTCGACTTTGGTACTGTCCTTTCCAGCTCAACGACGGCTATCCATTCCATATCAACTGATGTTGATGTCATATGTATCGCCTGCGATTTGCTTCAAAGACCACAAATGCGGCATGATGAAGTTGGGCATCGTGACTCTTGGCCTAAAAAAGTTGCAACTAAAATAAAAACTATTTTCTTACAAATAAAAGTAGTTTCCTTTCTCCAACTCTAATTATTTGTCAAATTCTTATTAGTAAACAACTTTCTTTACCAAAATATTTTCCAGAAAACAATTGTAGAGAAGATTTTACATTTCCAAAATAATTTTCAGGCCAAACATTTTTTATCAATAGTTTAATACAGTAATTGAGCTTTTCCAGCTCAAATATTTCATATTAAATTATAAATGGTTGGGAAAAATCTCCAAAATCCACAACAAAACAATTCGGACACTTTCTTTAATAAAAAAACTTTGAGGTCAAAAACTATAATTGATTATTTTTAATAATTAAAACCCTGTTTATTTTCTCTAATTAAAAAATTCATAATAAATCCATACTTTCTTGAAACCTAAGTAAAAATAACTTTTAAAATAACGTTTCTAACATCATACAAAAATTTCAAGTCAATTGGCTATCGAAATCTAGGTTTTCACACTTAAACCTATTAAATAATCTCTTAATAAATCCAATAATTCCTACATAAGCATATAATCATCCAAACAAGTAAAACATGGCATAATACAAGCAAAAGATTTGGATTCACACTTAAAACTGAAAATAACAACTAAAACTTGAGATGATAACAATTATTTACCTTGATTTGATTAATGAGATTTAAGATTTGAATGAAGAGTTGATTTTTCCTGTTGCTTCCATAGATTTCTAACTTTTCTTCTCCCTGAAATCTCCTGTAATTGGAGGCCTTAGTTTTAGTTTAGATTTATTTGAATGAAGTAAGGGAGGAATGAAAATGAGATAGGGTATATCAAGGAATTATGCCCCTTTCCTATTTTCCCTCCTTATATATATTCTCCATCTTATTAATGTTCTAATTAACCTTACTAATTCACTCATTAAAATATGGCTTATTTGTTATCAAATCCTAATCTCCTTATCTTTCTACATTATTTTATTTAATTAAAAACCCTAAAAAATGTTATTTAAAATTAGGGTTATTACAGACTTCCCTCGTTAAAGAATCTCATCCTCAAAATTACGATAAGGTACACAATAGCATGCGTGACCATAAACATAAAACATACCATAAAAGAGTCTGGTTAAGTGTCTCAAATCCTGTATTACGTCTCGCAAGGACAGTCTCTCACACTGTTACTCCACTGGACTTTTATTAATCTGACTGCCTTGTTTCTTAACCTTTTCTCATCTATAGTTACATTACGAACTAGCCATCTACTAACTATCATGTCTGGTACCACTATTAAGTCTTCCAATGCAGTTGGGGTTATATTCATCTTCAGATCTCAAACACATTTCCTCAGATAAGAAACATAAAAAACATTATGGACTCCTGCCAAAGTGCTTGGTAACTCTATCCTATAACTGAGTTTCCCGATTCCAACAGGAAATGGTCCTACAAACCTAGGTGACAATTTCCTCGACTTCGCAAATCTTATTACACCCTTAATCAATGATACCTACTGAAAACATAATCTCCAACTGCCAATTCTAAGTCTTTCCATGTCTTATCTGTGTAACTTTTCTACGTAGACCAAGCTTCCTTCACTTTAGTTGAAATCAACTCAATCTTTTCTATGGCTACTCTTACCATATTCGAACTAAGAACTAATCTATCACCGGTCTCTAATCAATATACTAGAGATTTACTTGGTCTTTAATACAAAGCTTCAAATGGTGCCATCCTTATACTAGTGTGATAACTAATGTTATACGAGAATTTGACTAAGTGTAGATGGTCTTTCCATGATCCTCCAAAATCTTGTGCATAAGCTGTAACACCCCTAAATTTTGATAAAAAATATTCAGGAGAATTAATTAGAATAAATTAAATAGAATAATGTAGAGCGATAAGGATATTGAGTTAATTAATAAACTAAGTGGCCATGCTTATTTATAACGAATAAGCTTATAAATGGTTTAGTGTTACCTAAATAAACCTAGGGCATTAGGGTAAATTGCCGCCCATATTCCCACCCTTATACTATTATCCCCTTTGCCATTTATGTTCATTTTAACACAAGCAAAATTATAAATATAAGAAAGAAAATATGGGCTGGCCATTAAGAAAAAAAGGAAGAGAGAAATCAAATGTAAAGCTTAGGATCAAGCTAGAAGAAATCAGTCTCAATCAATCTCCAATCTCCTTATCCAAATTAAGGTGAATAATAATCACTACATCTTTATTTTTGGTTTTATAATCATATGATTTCGGATTTAAGGGTAAATTCATTCTTACGATATATTGGATGATGATATGCTTGATTTATAAATTATTTAGTTTAAACAGGATTGTTTAAAAGGAGATATGCACGGTTTTTGGGTAAAACCAAGATTAAATGATTTCTAAATGTCATAGAGAAATTTTACATTTGAGAAACATGATTTTGGTGTTGGGTTCCAATTTTTATAATTTTCCAAATCATGGAGAATTAGTTATGAATTTTCAAAGGAAAATATGATTATTTGGGTTTATATATTTATTTCAAGAATTATATTAAGAATTTGATTCCGAATTTTTGATATGTTGGGCAACATAACTAGAGTGAATTACTGAAATTTTTAGGGTTTTTACAAAGTGATTTAGTATGGAAATTAAAGTAGTTTAAAAGGGGACCTAAATGATTTATTGTTTTGTTAATGGGAAGGGCTTACTTGTTATATGTTCATTGGTTTTTAGATTTGAGAAAATGCGGCAAATGTTAGAAAAATATTTTGAAAGTTTAATGTAACCAATCAAGTGTTTACAAGTGGGTTGGTTAGTTATAATTTTTTATAGTTAAAACAGCCTTTTGCCCAAAAAAGTGAGTTCTACCTCCTTTGGAAGGATCTTTCGACCCAGAGCATCCACCTCAAACCTAGTCGAAATCTTCTTGGTCGAAGCTAGTAAACAAATACACATGGTATCACTCATGTGCTAAGCAGTGGATTGGAGAAAGGCAGGAGGTAGGGTGTCGAAACTTATCTTCCGAAAGGGTTGGTTCCTTTGTTTTGTTTTGTTTTAAAAGAAAAGTGCTTGTCTATTTACAAAAGGGTTTCGATGTACCTTAAACCAATAGTTTCGATAGGGTATTTCTAAAGAAGCTTTCGATGGAGAGTTACCGCCTTTGTATTCAAGTACTAGCTTCCGAAGAAGTTACTTAGTGTTTATTTGAAGCTTTCGGATGGGGTGGTTTCGACTAAGTCCAAACCCTTCTGTGATTAGATGCCTTTTGATGGTATTGAAGATATCAATGCTGTTGAAAGGTACCGTTTGTTTTATAAATATAAGCCACGTCAACCTGCTTTCGAAAGATGTTAGGGGTTTCAAAGGCAATGGTTCCGAAAGGGGTTTTGAAGCCAACCTTCAATTGTTTTATCCAGATGTTTTAATGCTTTCGAATGGATGGTTTTGGTGCCGTCAAGCTTCCCTGATACTTTTTGAAATAAAGAATTGTTTCGAGCCTCGATACTAGAAACCTATTGGCCCTTGCCAGTATTGGTCCTTTATATTTTAGCACCCTATATTCTAGCTTCATGACCTCCTAGATGCAACTTTAATCATTCAGGAGTTTATTCAATTTAAATTCACTATTAGGTAAAGCCAACTGGTTCTACTACCCTTTTTTTCAAAATACACTTATGGGTTCATTATAAAGTGAATATATTCATATTAAAAGAAGCAATATAACAGCATAGCAATACCACTCTTGTGGGTTTAATTTGTCAAAGATAGATTCTTCTTAAACCATTATACAAACTCCTTTGTTATAACCATGGTTTTTCCTTTTGAAATAGAGTTTCAGTCATAAAACCTTTGGATACCTTCGAAACCTAGCTTTCGACTTCATAGGGTAGCCTCCTTCGAAATCTCTTAATTACATTATAATCCTGCCTGATAATACTTTAAATTCTGTCTTTTTAAAATATAAAACTTGGTCAGAATAATTTTTTTTACAACTCCTTCGAAAGCAAAGAAAACAATCCCCTTTCGAAAATATAAATTTTTTTAGCCATAGCTTTTTATAGGCGTAGAATAAAGGTCTCTAACCTATTCCATTATGTTCAAATGATGGTTTCCCTTTCTGTAGAGTTGCCACAATTGATGAATGGTCTTATGGTTATAATGTTATGTCTATTTGAATTTTACAAATAGAGCTGGGAAAAACTACTACAAAAGGGCTTCCGCAACATTTACAACTACTAACGAAAGGTTGCTTCCGACAAGGTCGAAGGGTTGCTTTCAGCAAGGCCGAAGGGTTCACTAAAAGTGTTGTAGACAGGTGCAAAAATACTATGGAAAGTTCTATGACGAAGGGTTCCTTAGGCAGAAGGTTCTATGACGAAAGGCTTTAACACTGCAGAAAGTTGCAAAAATGTAGTGGAAGGTTCTATGATGAAGTGTTTCTTAGGTGGAAGGTTCTATGACGAAAGGTTCTTCAAACACGCTATAGAAAGCTGCAGAAATCTACGGCGGAAAGTTCTATGATGAAAGGCTCATCAAAAATGCTGCAGAAAGCCACAGAAATACTACGGAAGATTCTAAAGCGGAAGGTTTAGTGGCAGAGCCGTAAATAACTGGAAAACTGTCATACTTACTCTTTTTCTAATTACTATTGGTTAAGAACAAACTTTTGTAATTCTTTATCAAATTTCTATTGGTCAAAGACACATCTTTGCAGAAAATCTACCATAGATAAGAATTATTATTTTGGAAAATATTTTCAAAAAAAATTAATTAAGTTAATATTTTAATATAATTATTAAGCCTTTTTAGCTTAGAAAATTCGTAATAAAACGAAATCACTTGAAAAAATCTCAAAAATTCGCAAAAAAATACGAAATAACATTTTCTTCATCACATAAAAATTTCGAAGTAGAATTCACTATTTTATTATTTTTAATAATTAAAATCTGAAGGAAAAGCCTTTTTCACCTTAGGAAATTTATAAAATATTCCTATTAACTTCAAAAATTATGAAATTAAAAACCCATCTCTAAAATTATGTTTTACATAAAATATCCAAAAATCAAGCAATTTGGAGGTCGTTTACTAAGGTTTTTTTTACTCTAAAACCCATCATTTTAATTCCATAAAAATCCTAATAAATCATCATAAATCATTATTCTATCCGAACAATGTTTATTAGATCCAAACATGATCAACATAGAAAAATACATTCAGTTAACATCTATAACCGAACCAAAATAAGTAAAATGAGATGATTTGCATTATTATTCACCTTGCTTGAGATAAGAAGATTAGGGATTGTTTGAGACTGATTTTCCTCTAGATTGAATCATAAGCTTTTATTTTCTCTTCTCTTCTAATGGTCGGCCTTGCTTCTCATGGCTGCTAGTTTTTTTGAGAATAATGAACATGTAAGACTAAGAAGGATGGTATAAGGGTGGGAAATATGGACGGCTATTTACCCTAATGCCCTTATGTTTAATTTCGTAATCATTTATTTGTGTTCATTAGATAAGCACGGCCATCAAGTTTATTAATCAATTTAAATCCCCTTATCTACATTATTTTATTTTATTTATTCTAATCAAATCTCCTAAATAATGTCAATAAAATTAGGGGTGTTACAGGCTCCCCTCATTAAAGAGTTTTGTCCTCGAAATTTAGTAAGGACCAACTAGCAATCATAGAGATCATCTGTAACATCTCCTAATAACCATACTAGCCTATCAGACTAGCAAACAATATATATAAATCTAAAATAGACATACCATTAAAGCGGATCAAGATAAGCCTCTTGAACCTTGTCTTCTGTCTTCCAAGTACAGTCTTTCTCGTTGATGCCCCACTGAACTTTCACCAACTTGACTGACTTGGTCCTCAATCTTTTCTCATCTCTTGCTACAACTCAAACTGGTTGTCAAATAAAAAGTCAAATTAGGCTCTACTACCAAGTCCTCCCATTCTGTTTGAGGAATAGTAGCCTCTTGATCATGCATATACATGTGAAGATGAGACATATGGAATACATTATGGACACCTTCCATATTGCTCGGCAAATCTAAGTTGTAAGCAAGTTTTTCGATCCTTTCTAAAATATGGAATGGTCCAACGTATCTCTGAGCCAACTTTCCTGACTTTCAAAACCGTACCACACCCTTCACTGGTGATACTTTAATGAAAACCCTGTCTCTTACTAAGAACTCTAGGCTAGGTCTTTATGCCTCTTATTTGCATAACTCTTCTACTTGGATTGAGCTTCCTTCATCCATCCTCAGATTGACTCAATCTTTTATGACGCCTCTCTTACCAAATCCGGACTTAAGACCAATCTGTCTCTAGTCTCCAACCAGTATCCTGGCGATTTTCATGGTTTTCCATACAAAGCTTAAAAAGGAGTTGTTCATATATTAGTTTGATAACTATTATTATAAGAAAAATCAATCAAATGTAGGTGGTCCTTCCAAGAGCCACCAATGTCCAATATACAAGCTCTTTCCCCAAGTACCTTTTTGAATCTCTCTCTATCCACCCATCTATATGTGGGTGATAAGTTGTACTCATCTTGAGCTTGGTGCCTAATACCTCTTGTAGACTCCCCTAAAATTCGCTAGTGAATAGTGCATCGTTATCGGTGACTATGCTACTAGGAGTCCCATGAAGTCTAACTATGTTCGTAATGAACAACTTTGCTAAAACAGGTGTCGTTCTGCTCGAATTTACTGGAATGGAATGAGCACTCTTGGTCAACCTATCTACGATAACCCATATACTCTCATTTCCTTCCATTGGACTTGGCAACCCATTTATAAAATCCATGGATATCGAATCCCATTTCCAAACTGAAGTATCTCGAGGCTGAACTAACCCACTTGGCTTTTGATGCTCGGCTCTCACTTATTTACGGTTTACACACTATTTTACCCACAAGCCAACATCCCTCTTCATGCCTTCCTAATAGGAAGCTCCTATTTATATCTTGATACATATTGGTCCCTCCAAGATAAATCGTAAACTTGGATCGATGACATTCCTAAAGGACTTCTCTTCTTAAGTTCTCCACATTTAGAACACATAATTGACCCTTCTTTCTCAACCGTACTCTCTGTTCAAGACAAAAATATTTCAAATCATCGACCTCGATTCCAACCCCAAGCCTTCTGATCCTCTCAGCAAAATAATGGATCCTCCTTCGGTTTAGAAGCAGCTCTCTCGGTCAATACTGGTTGAACTTCAAAACAAGATAACATGGCAGTATTCTGACTAGAACCAGCAGTCGATCTTAATTACATACCATAACTAGTCAAAGCTTCCAGATCTTTCCACTCCACCAACATAGCCAACTCCATATTCTGATGTCTTCTGCTGAGAACATCCGCTACTTTATTGACTTAGAAAACCTTTGGAAAACCTTCCCTTTAAAACCTTTCGAAAACCTTGGTTATTCATTACAAAACAAGGGTAATCACCTAAGTCGCAAGCTTTCCTCTGAAAGCATTGGAGAAATGACTAATTTTTTAAAAAAATAGGTAAACCTTTCGACTGGGTCGGAAGGTTCAAAGTAAAATCTTTATTACTACAAAGAGTAATGGTGGTAGTAGCTACAACCTACCAACTACATCGGAAGGTTTTAAAGTCTTTCTTTTAAATAACTTAACCTGGGTGGTAGTGACCAAGTTGAAAGATCAAATTCAAAAGCAAAGTAGGCGAAAGCTTTTCACTTATAATAAAATTATATTCCAACCTTTTGGGCCATCGACCATTTGGCTTAGAACCTTTCGGCTATATTCAATTCATTATGTACTAATTACTTGATACCTTATGCATTGAACTTTAACCTTATTGAAAGCTAACCTTTTGACTGGGATGAAAGGTCTGGGGTGGAAGGTATATAACTTTGTGGGTTGAAACATGGTAAAAGAGTGATTTTTGTTTTCAAGCTAAAAAACGAAACTTTTTAACTAAGCTACCTTTGTTTGTCAAATTATCATTGATCAATAAAATGCTTTTTTTGCTGCCGTAATTACCAAAATTTATAAATCCTTTTATTTTGCAAAATGCCCCTTCTCCTTATAAACATATAAAACATTTAAGTCCTATACATTAAATAATTTTATGTATTTACCCCTCAAATGACTTAGGAAAATTCAAGAAAAATCCCCGAAAATCTATTTTAATATATTTCCTAACATATTAAAATCTCAAAGCCAAATAATAATCATTTTAGTTAAAAATAATTTATAACCCAATAAATAATTTCCTTCATCTCTATCGATGACATTCTACTATGTGGTCTACTGACATGTTCAGCTCCGGATATAAGGTCTATCCGAACTCTACAGCTCGTTTCGGTAGTAATCTAGTGACCAACTCAAATACATCTACAAATTCTCTAGCTACACGAACCTGACTAAGGTCACCACCCACCTCCAAGGCACTTAACAAAGCACCAACAATCTCATGAATTCTCTATTGAGAAAATGGTTCGGTTATGACTATTTGGGTGCGTCAATGATAACTCTCGATCTTGGAAAAATATCCTAGCCTCATACTTACCTAACCAATCCATACCTAAAATGATCCCGAAATCTAGGAAATCAAAAATAAACAAACTTTATTCAAACTTTTGACCTAATAAATCAAGTTCTAATTGGTCACATCTCATCGCAAAAGTTGAATGCCCTCTTATTGGATTTGCAACCCTTAAGGAAGTAACAAGTTATATGGGTTCCATACATAACCTATCAACCAAATACTATGATATAAATGGATGTGATGCACCAGTACCAAAAAGTAATCTCACCGGTATACTCTGAATCAAAATTGTACCTTCCATCATAGCTTTTCCTTTCTTTGCGGTAGTAGGCCTAGAAGAAGATAGTGGTCCAATGGCAAATACTTTCCCCCTATCCTCCCAGACTAGCTTTGGACACTGGTTGCTATAATGCCTAACTTGGTTATAGTTGTAGAATTTCACATTCTTCTTCTCCACAGGCATCTTTCCTTTACCAGTTCTGCACTCGTGGGCATAATGGCCTTTCTTATTACACTTTTAACACACTAAATCAGCCTTCGCTTTCTTGGTAGCATCCCCTTTTTGGGCTCCTTTCCTCTAATAAATCTTTCATTGCTTCCGACGTCAGTGTCAACCAAAGCATAACCATATCAAGATAGCTCATCAACTTAGCGGCATACTCAATTACTGACAACTCTCCTTGTACAAGATCCATGAACTTCCTCATCAATGCCGACTTGGCAACCTCGGGCAAGAAACTCTGCTCAAACCTTCTTCTAAAATCAACCCATTCCAAATCGTCCTCCGGAACTCCAACTGTCACACTGTTCTCCAATAAAGCACTAACCCTTGCAACTATCTAGAGGTTAGCCATCTCTTCTCTCCATCATCCAAACCTAAATCTGTAAAGATCCTTTCACAGTTCAAAATCCAGTTCTCAACCGTAATAGCATCCTCTATTCTTCGAAAAGCTTTCTGCCCAAACTGGCATAATACCTGCTTAGCTTGGCATAGTTATTGCCAACTAGGGCCACAGGATAGGCTCCTCCAATATTCCCAGCATTGCCTCCACCTATCACTGCAGCTGGTACAGCTTGCGTCAAGTAGACGAAGAACTGATACATCGTCCCCATATCTACTGGCGGGGTTCCAACACCTACATTGGACTTTGCACTTAAATTAGCATTAGCCTATCAACCTTGGTTCCTCATGGTATTAGGTCAAGCATTACCACTTGTTGTGGTGCTTCCTCCACCTAGATTCACTCTTCCGTTTTCTGCTTCCTTACCTTTCTTTCTCGTAATCTGCATATGAGCTTTAATAAGATACAGAAGAACGGTCTAAGAGAGAGTGGAATACATACCTAGAAATATACCTATATATCAAATACAAGTACGTTACTATAGCGTTAACCCAAACCTCGATCTTATTCTTTAATTTATTAGGATTATTTTTGAAAAAGTTTGGTTTATTTTACGTTTTATCATAAACCTATGCTCTGATACCAACTTGTATCATTCCTCTACTTGGAGGCCCAAAACTAATGGTTGTGGATGATGTAGTCATCCATAGTTATTAATCTTCGGCAACCAAATACGGCCATGCTAGATACATTGATACACAGATCACCATAATATAGAAAAATTTAACAACTCGAAAACATATTTCCACATTCAAATCCAAACATTTCACGTTCATTGTGTATTCCCAAAACATTAACCACGTTAATAACATTCAGCAAAATATAATTATTATACATACGCCAAGATCGACATATGAAGATGCCACCTTGTTTGATCAGAGTACATAGTAAAGCTAATAAATCTACCTTTACATCCAAATATACAACGAAAAGAACGCTCTAAATAACTATCTGCCTCCTGCATGCCCTGGAAGCTTTATTCATCTAAGAATACCTGAAAACCCTAAACCTCAAACTACTCCAAATCAATATATTACCCGAGAGTTTAATGGGAAAACAAAAACTTCATGCTAGACATAATGTTTGGTATGAATAATAGTCTATCATCTCAAACCAAATAGATATCTTATGTAACAACGCCGCTTAGTGGAACGCGATTTCCCCTCACTATATCCTAAACCTTTATAAATCCATATACTGTGCTCCTGCATCCACAATGGTTAAACACATAGTATTTCAAAACATTATGATGATAAGAAAAACAAGCAAATCTAATCTGGATTACTGATCCCCATTCATTCTAACTATTTATCTTAATTATACTTTCTTGGATTACTGTAACGACCCAAAATTTAACCACTTCAAAATAAATCATTTAAAGTGATTTTAAATATAAAATATAAGAGGTTTTATGATTCAAAAATATTAAATAGGATTTGACAATAGAAATATACATAAAAATAGTAACATTTGCTTATATTGACAAAAGTGACAAAATTTTGATTTCAGAAAAGTAAGTTTCAATAGTTAAATAAATTATTTTAAATTATTTATGAGTGTTTACATTTTTAAATAACATTATACAAATTTATTTTTAAATTTGGTTTACATAAATAAATAGCTTAAATAAAACGTCAAAATATGACCGTAAAACATTTTGACAAAAATCAACGTTTTGTCGATTTAAAGTAGTCGCAATGTTGTTGCACCTTTATGTATACAATTTAATAAATATGGTAACATATAAAAATAGTTAACAATTAACTAAACAATGTTACTTTTAATAATCACACTTAGAAAATTCTAGAAAGTAATTAGCAAAAGTAAACTAAAAGGACAAAACATATGTCACATCAAAAGTGACAAAAAGTAAAGAAAGTGACATAAAGTAAAGTAATCATTCTTATTCTTTATTTAATTCTGAAGTATTTGAATTTTAAAAAGTGTGATGTGATGTGGATGGTAAGTTTTGAATTTAATAAGTTTACTTAATTCTTAAGGAAGGTTATTTAAGTAAAAACACAAATCTATAATTTATTCTCAAGTATTTTCTATAAATACATACCCACTTTCTCACTTCCTTTCACACTTCTTCTTCTCTAAATTTCAAGCTTCTTTTTACCTCCTTTAATGGCTTCCAACCTTAACAAAGTTATGCCAAAATATTTTCAAAAATAAAGTAAAGAAAATATCAACAAAACACCGTCCGAACCACTTCAAACTCCTCCTTCCTCACATTGCTCACGCCTTCCTCTTCCTCCATTTGACCGAGCATAATTTTTCTTTCAAGCGTGGCCGTGGCCTTCTAAGGCAAGTACGCGGAAGTTTAGCAAGTTCTAAAGAGCTTAAAGCAAAGTTTAGCAAAGTTAGGAAAGTTTAAAACTAGTCTGAAAAGCAACAAAAGGTGAGAACTCTAAATTGTTAAGTAGGAAATATTTATATGATGTTTTGCAAGTTATAAATGTTATTTGGATGTTAATAATGATGTTTGATAAGTGTTTGAAAAAGAAAGCTACCATCTTTAAGTCATTTGCAAAAGTTAGTAAGCAAATATGTACATAAATGAGAATTATATGACATTGTAAAAAAAAGTGGTTAAATTGATATGCAAGTTCATATGACATATTAGAATATATTAAAATGATTATAAATATTTTTTTGGATATTTATTAGTTCAATATTGAATATATATGTTGAAATAAGTCACAGATTTGCACGACGTAAAATCACATGGAAATCACTTTCCAAAAGAAATGAAATATGATGTGGAATCAATTATACGTTTGAAAAATGTTTGAAAATGCTTTAAAAATGATTCCTAAGTGTTTAAACTTGTTTCGACAAAGTTTGGATATGAATCTCAAAATGCGCCTAAAATTTGACGCGTCGCGTAATGGTAGTTCGCGTTTTCGCGTCAATAGTTCAAACGAACATACGAAGTGGAATATAGTTCGGAATTCTTCGAAGTAAAAATTTTCCGAATTCTTATATTCATATCTTTCATAAAAAAAGAAAATCAAGATTTCATCTTGTATATTTTAAAGTATGGCAAAATCAATTTTCAAGAAAAATCCAGTTTTTGCACTAAATGACCAAAGTTGGAAATTGATAAAATAATCGTTTTAAAAATATCAAATAAATTCTAAAAACCTTTTAAGATGTTTTAAAAGTGATTTAAGTTAAAAAGATGGTTTTCTAAATGATATGAAAGTTGTTTTGAAGAATATAGCTTTTAAAGCCCTTTTTGCAACACTTTCTACAAACGCTTTTCAATAACTTTTGAAATAAAGTTTGAAAGTTAACAATTCTTTTCCAAATCCTTAGTAAATGTTTTTAAGTAAATTATAAAGCCTCTTAAAAGAAATTTGAACAATTTAACATTATTTCAAAGACGGTTAAACAAGAAGTTAAGTGATTTAAAAAGCGAAAATGAGTATGCAGAAACGACTAGTACATTTGTCCTCTCTGTGAGATCTAAAAGTGAAAACAAGGTGTGTAACTAAGGTTAGGGATGGAGCAACCAGTGCCCTGAACTTACCTGGCCTCAGTTTTCTCTTTTAGACGAGGGGTGGAACATATCGAAAGGAAAGCCCGGATGCTCAACTTGGATTTTATAGAAATAATCTTCTTATACTCATTATTAAAATCCGAAGAGGGAACTTGTCCTATTCGTGGAATTTAAAAGGTGATCACACCGTTATTTCGCGCATAGCACTCGTTGAATACGGAAGTTGATTTTGGATAAAAGTAGAATGATTTCTATAATCCTATTTTCTCAAAAGACACTCTTTAAAAATGATTTGAGAAATATTTAAAAAGAGGTTTAAATGATTCCGTATTCACTAAAAGAATATTTTGAAAATATATATCTCTCGAAGATATTTTGGTAAAGGAAAATGAACGAATCAAAAAAAAACAATCACCTAATTACATCATTTTTATCGATGATTGGATTTCGAAGGAACCGGGGTCGGATTTGGTTGATTCCTATCTGAAAACCACTTCGAACCAATGTATACGTTCGGATGTGAAGACATGTTGAAGATGGTGATTGAAGACCGTGGATCTTCCTAGCGTTAAGACTGATTGTTGAACATGCTCTGGGTAGCTCCCATTTATAGAGTTATTTATAGCAATGGTCTCCTCGTGATGGAGATTTTTCGGATTGCAAGGTCTTCTCGCCTAATAATGGCCGAGGAAAGTGCCTTCGGTTTGTCCTGTTCCTGGACAACTTGTATGGACGTTTGTCTAACATTGCATTTCTAACGATCACGTACATTGGTTTTTACAAATGTACATCAGTTGTGGCGGAGAAGGCAACTTCTCTTAGGTTAACACCCTCCTTGAGACATACGAGCTTAAGGGTTGTATTTTTGTGGAAGGCAGTTAGTAGTTAAATGGAAATGGTAATATGCCATTCATAGATGTGATATGTGTTTTGTGAAAAGGTAATCGTTTTCCTTAAGCCTCATCAAACCGGAAATGACCGAAACAGGATTAGATGCGGCAAGGCTAAGTGGGTCATTACCAATTAGGGTATGATCATTCCTTTCTAGATATATTTCTTCCCGCTATGATGTTCCGGATGTTAATTAATGTGGTGTATGGAAAGGGAGCTCTAGAATGAAGGTCGGTAATGACCGAGGATGACATATTCGGTACTATCTAGTTACAGAGGTAGGCCGGTCTTGTGTTGGTAGAGGGCAGATGTTCTATGCCTCCAGACATCAATCTAGAGGTGTACCCATTTCGGAAGGTAGATCCTGCGCCTGGTCATTTGTATGGAAATCCATTCTCCAATAATAACCTACGGTTTTGTTTGTATTGGCATAATGAATAGCCTCGAAATGCTATATGGGTAACCATTTCAGATAAGATTAATAAGTTTATTTGCAAATGATTTCAAAGAATGTCATTAAAATGAGTGGATCGTATATGATATATATGCAAGTATGAACAACTAACTATATTATATAACTTGATAGATAATAATATCAACGTAAATTAAAATAATCACACCAAGATTTCATACTGGTTCGGATCTCCCGTCCTACGTCCAGTCTCGAAGCTCCTCTTCGGAATTTCCTTTCAACCAACCCTCACTTGACCTGGAGGAACAGGTTTACAATAGCAGAATTTCTTTGTCAAGAATGTGTTCTATAACACAAATGTTGACTGTTGAGTACAAGTGCTTCCAATATATATATATATATATATATATATATATATATATATATATATATATACATACACACACACACACACATATATAGGATATTGAATAATGAGTTCTCAATATATGGAAGTGTGAAATACAAGTAGTTGATTGTTAGAGAACAGGTATAAGTCAGAGTATAGGAATTAAGAGCATAAGTGAGTAAGGTCAGTTCTTCTCTCGAATTCCCGATGCTATTTATAGTAACAAAAGATTCTTCATGTAGTTGCATCCATTAACAATCATTGTATAGTTGTCCTGTTGGTGATGAAGAGTTGCAGTGAAGAGGAGCGAACGTGTCTTTTCGGATGTGACAGTTAGTATATGAAATTACACAGCCGAGTCCATAATCAGACTTCTGGAAAGTACCCTCAGACGTTTCCAGACGTCTGGCCTTCATATATATTTTTGCGTCTGGTAACATTTCAGACGTCTGTGTTTATTAACCAGATGTCTGTTTGCTATTCAGACGTCTGAGTTTATTATCAGACGTATGTTAACTTCTGAGTTGTGAACCAAAGAGTTTAACCAGACGTTTGAGCATATTAACCAGACGTCTGATTCTTTCTGATTTGCAAACCAGAGGAAACATTTAAACGTCTGGCTTGCGCACTCAGACATCTGAAACTGTGCATGTTGCTTTATTTGTGTCTGTGCCACTCCTTTTCAACTTCTACCGATTTGAAGTCTTTTGATACTTCTCTTGAGTCTTGTTTTTTTCTCTTTGGTGATGTTACTCTATCATCTACCTGTAAATATAAATATATATGTACGTTCGATTTCCATTGTATAGTTGTTATCATCGAAACCATTGAATTTATTTCCTAACCATCTCCCCCTTTTTGATGATGACAACTATTCAATGTACTTATATATATTAATATTAGAAATCTCCCCCCTGAATATGTGCTTATATTTAATGTTTTATGATTTTATCTATATTTCTCCCCCTTTGACATTATCAAAAAGAATTTACAATATTTAAGCCAATCGTCAAAAAGAAATTTTCATTAATAACATAAAGAAGTTACATACATAGATTTGAACAAAATATAAACACTACAATTCCTAAATTCTTAGAGTTCCTTTGGAGAAGCTTTATTTGGATCATCCTCCTTTGGTGAAGCTTGATTTGTATCACCCTCCTTTGGTTCTTCTTTTGTAGAAGTGCTAGCTTTTGAAGGAGATGTCAAAGCTTCCTTTGGAGGTTCATCCTCAAATATTTTGGAATGTTTTGCAGGAGGAGAAGGTACAGGGGTTGCCCAATGCTCAAAGGGTGGTGCTGGACCACGAACTCGTTGCAAAACTTCTTTAAGAGCCGATAAAACAGTCAAAAGAGAGTCTTCAACTGTGGCTAGCCGTGTAGCAAATGAACTTTCAAATTTGTCAATTCGCCTAGCCAAATATTTTTGATTTTGGGATAAAATATGTTGGTTTCGAAGTGT
This sequence comes from Allium cepa, assembly GCA_030765085.1. Taxonomy (NCBI): domain Eukaryota; kingdom Viridiplantae; phylum Streptophyta; class Magnoliopsida; order Asparagales; family Amaryllidaceae; genus Allium; species Allium cepa. The sequence continues at coordinate 602,067,253 of CM060941.1, forward strand.
AAGATCTCGAATACTTTCATTTAGATTTGTTTCCAATCGAGTCTCTATAATTTCGTCCTGTCCCAGATAATCAAATGGTGCGGGAGGAGGAGGAGTGACTTCTTGATGTTGTTCTTCCACTTGGGATGGATCAATGTGTGGTTGAGGAGGAGGCTCAACTCTTCGAGATTGACGATTATGCGTCCAATCTTCGAAGGACATAATATCTGGAGGAATTTCTGGTAGATGCATCAAAGAAAAGAATTTTTTGGAAGCATATTTTGGCGAAATTTCTTTGAACATCGATAGATAGGAAGGAATATTATGTGCACGAAGAAGTCTCATAATATAGGTAGGGTAAATGATCGATGACCTTGAGCGAGTCCAAAAGTGTTTGAGCTCGTCGAAGATGAATTTTGCCCAATTTACCCGAGTTCCACTAAAGAGAGCATACAGAGCTTTGTGCTCCAATTCCGTTATTTGCTCGTGACTCCCCATACATGGAACCACTATATTTATTATCATTCTTGTCAAGAGTCGGGCTTTTGGACGTAAAAATTTTGAAGCGAATTTCGGGATTTCGTCCTCCCATATTTGACGAGTAATACTATTCCGTGGCTTAAAATGCATATCCGGAATGTTATGCAAATCCTCCCCGGTATCGAAGCATCCTAAGGTTCTGGCTATTAAACCCGGAGTTAATCGAATAGTATTCTCACAAACGCTTGACCATAGCCAGTTGTCCTCATCTTCGGTATTCCAAACTGAAGTACTATCTTGATTGGCGTAGAATAAAAATATAGCTAACTGATCTATTTGAACATCATTAGGAGTAAACGAGATTAGGGTTTCCAAACCAGCATTTTCACAAAGTTCATCTAAATCATACATGGGGAATTTAAGAAGATTATAGAATGGTCATGTATGAAGTTTCTTCTTTTGAATATCTTCATACCTTTTTATAGAATGGGGAGCTTTATTCATCCATTGCTCGATTTGGTCGTCGGAGCAAATCTGGGGATTTGAAGATGTGGTGGGTTGATCTTGCTTTCTTTTCATCATTTTAGGATTCTTAGTGCGAGGAGGCATCTTGATTATATTTGCAGAGTTGATGTTTGGGTATGAAAATTGACATTGAGAAAATCGAAGGATGTAATAATTCTGGGATAAAAGAATAAAAATGACATTATCGGCTCGAATTTAAATGGTCGATTGGGAATCAGACGTCTGGATCAAAAAATCAGACGTCTGGTTTGCCCTAATTTTTGTCCAGAGGATAAAATCAGACGTCTGCTTTGTGACCCAGACGTCTGGTTTTGAGCATAGTTGTAAAATTGTAGATATAGTGAGATTTTTCAAACATCTGTTTTTGTTTAATTTCGAAACAGAAAACTAAGGCGGACGTCTTGATCTTATTTCAAACGTCTGGATTGGTCCGAATTTTATCTGGAGGAGACAGAACAACATTTCAAACGTCTGGGGGGTATATCAGACGTCTGATATATGCACACTCTTAAATTTTGAATAGTATATCCTTATGTCAGACGTCTGGAAATTGTTGATAGACGTCTGAAAATTGCAGATGGGCTAAAAATGACTTAAAGTGTGATGATTTCACTTATATATCGAATGTAGATAACAAATAATTTCATTATTGTAAAAATATAATAGCACATAAGTTTAGACACATTCAATACTTAATACAATTTATTTATTTAGATGGAGATGGAGTTTTTAGATATTCGGACTCATTATCCTTCCGTGGTCTAAGTGGCATCATATATTTCCACGTTCGTGAGTCCGTGGAGAGCCAGAAAATCGTCTTGGTGAGGAATCTAAAGAAGTACGATACGAAGAAGATGGATCCAATGAACTACAAGGTTTTGGCAGCGGTTCATGAACATTGTTCTTTTGGGACAAACAAAACTTCATCGCCACTTGCTCGAGAAACCTTAACCTTTGTGCTGTAACTTTTTGTTCGAAATAAAGCTCTCGTTGAAGATCCATTTGTTGTTTTTGGTAATGATGGATTTCATCAATTTTCTTCTTTGTGCTAGGGTAAATAAATAGAGAAGTTTTAGTTTTCTTATTATCCGGAGTAAAACCCGTACGATACGAAGACCACCTATATGTTGGCTCTTGCTTTGGTGTAGGTGTCAGAAGTCGTTGTGGGGTGTCAGCCGAGCTGTCCGTTGTTGGAGTCGAGACAGAGATAGATATATATGAATCTTCTGACGACATTGTTATATTTTGATTCTTCCTTTTTATTATTAAAAAAATTCAATTGTTTGAATGTAGTATTTGTGTTTGGCTATATTTATATGCTGAAAATATTAAATATAGGCAAACTAATTTTCTAAAAGTTTGAAGGTGCAGAAATCAATGATATAAATTATGGTGATTACTATGGTGACTAATTTTAGCCTTAAAAAATTATATATATATATATATATTATTAAGGAAGAAGGTCATTTATTGAGCAAATACCTAAACTTCGTCGGTGTTTAGAGAAAGTTTGTTCATTTAATGGTTTTGTAAAGATATCGGCTACTTGATTTTCGGTATTTACGTATTCTAATGAAATGGTTCCTTTTTCAACACTGTCTTGTAGAAAATGATGTCGTATATCTATATGTTTGCTTTGTGAGTGATTAACAGGGTTTTTTGATAAATTAATTGCACTTGTGTTATCACAATAAATTGGAGATTTGGTGATAATTTTACCAAAATCCGTTAATGTCTGTTGCATATATATTACTTGCGCACATGCTAGAGCGGCGGAGATGTATTTGGCTTCGTAAGTAGATAGAGAAACACAATTTTGTTTTTTACTAAACCATGAAACTAAAGATTGTCCGATAAAATGACAAGTTCCACTAGTACTCTTACGATCTGTTCTACATCCACCGAAATCTGCATCGTTATATGAAACAAGTTCAAACGATGATCCTTTAGGGTAGAACAAACCATAATCTTTAGTGCTAGATAAATAATGTAAAATTAATTTAACCGCTCTTAGATGAGATTCTTTTGGTTTGACTTGAAATCGAGCATAAAGACATACACTCATCATAATATCCGGTCGACTAGCCGTTAAATAAAGTAGAGAACCAATCATGCTATGATATAATTTTTCATCAAAATCTTTTCCGTTTTCATCTTTTTCTAAGTGAATAGTGGTACTCGTTTGTCAGGACCCGATTCTTCGTCTTCCGAAAATTCAACATCGATACTCACTTTATCGACTGCCGAGCAATCGAACGACGGAAAACCGAACACTGAGGGTTTAAGAAGAAGAAAAAACGTAGAAAAGAAGAGAAGAACGGAATAGAAAACAACAGAACAATATCAGAATCTCACAATTCGCAGCGGAACAACATATACTAATAAATGAATAATCTTTAAACAAAGAACTATATTAGTTATTACATTTTATACATTATATTTCATTACATCATATCATCAGAGTGTACAACAACATACAACAAACAGTGCAGCGAAAAAAAGAAATACTATATAAACTAGTAATACGCCATGCCATCCAGCTTGCCTCCAGCAACTCCAGAATATCCAGAATATCCTGATAAACCTAACTCTTGACTGCCCGTGTGAAAATTGGTGGGCACCCAGAGTTTAGGAAGGAAAACAATAAACTCCAAGTCAGTCATGAGACTGGTGTGAGAACTCAAAACAGTTTATTTATCTTTAAAATCAAAATAGAGGAATATTTTTAAAGTCAATTCGCAATGCTTTTAAAAATGAGACTACCATAAGGCCTCCCGCACACACACAATGCAAACGCAGAATCAGAGGAGATTTCTCCTTATGATAGTCAAAGATGCTTGATACGCATTTAAAAGAACATCTGATATTATTACTAGTGTATAGTGTAGGAAAAATTCATTTCGAAAGTAGAATATAAATCTTAGCCAACATACGACCATTATCGTATGCCTACTATAGCTACCATCCAAACAGTGGGGCGCCACCATAAGTGAATGATAGGTTCTACAACTCGTACCGTACAAGATCGTATTGTTTCTTTGGATTTCCAACGAATGATCAGGCCAAGGAACTTCCCATTGCCACATGAGAATGCCTCTGGATGGACATCCCCGAGAACCAAACCGGATCTCTACCAACACAAGGCCGGGTTACCCCTAACTGAGTAACAACTGACCGAATATGCCATCCCCCGGCCCTTTGGGACCTTTCACCGAGCGCTCGTAATCAATTCACACAATCATAACAAAGTGTTTTCAACATGAGTAAGTATCTGGGCTCCATACCATGATACCACCCTTTTCCAGAAGGAAATGCACACATCCTAAAGGGCGCTACCCCTCATAACCTTGCTTCTTCTTTCCTGTTTTGACCATTCACGGGGTGTGAGGCTCGACGAAGTCACGTCCACAAAAACATACTTTATACAAAAGCCATGCTTTGGGTCAACAAATGATCATAGAAATGATCACCAAGATAGACGATCGAATAAACGATCCTATCACAAATAATCAACACAATGATCATTTACAGCAACACTCAGCATGTCACATTACCAAATTGGGAATATATCGCTGATAACATTCAACTACATAACCTCTGAGCTCGTACGTCTCAGAGAAGGGTGTTAAGCTAAAAGAATAAATTATCCGCCACCAACAGAAATATATTTGAATGAAATCGGCTTTATATCTCAACTTGTAATGTCAGACATACAATCCATACAAGTCTGTTCCGGGCTCGAACAAAACCGAAGGCACTTACAAAGAAGTCCTTGCAATCCGGATATTCACAATCCTGATCGGATTTCCCATCACTTAGGGAGTCTCTATACCGTTGCAACTCAGTGCAGAGACAATCGATAGGTCATCCTATCGCTCTCGCAAATACGGGTCTTCAACACCGATCTTCAAATGCAATTCATTACGACGTATCACATATTCGGAATTGGTTATACGACCCCATGGTCCTTTCCCCGTTAACCCGAATAGTGAGCGCTTATTCAAAAATAAGTGTAGCATTCACATTCAAACAAATCACGTCAAATACCCATTCAAATGGAAATATTGATAGTCGGTTATTGAACTATCAATGGATATGCACACATCACCAGTTTCCAAATAATTTTCCAAATTATTTATTTTTCAAAATATCTTTACAAGATATATTATTTTCAATACTTCAAAAATAAATCAATATTTATTTTTAAACAAATTCCACTTTCTTTTATAAATTCAATAGTGAATTTACATTCCAAAATATTAATGAATATACGACTTCAATTCGATTTCTAATATTCATTTTCAATTTATCTTCAAAAAGATAAATTCAAAATATTCACTTTATATTGGAAAACAATTCCATACTTATTAAATAAGTAATTCACGAATTTTATTTATTTTCCACACTTAGAAAATATTCAATATACTTAAATCGAAATTAAGTATATATTTCATTCTTTAAGGAAATCATTCTCTTAACCATATTTATTTGGGCCAAAACGAATGTTGCGTAAAACATCGTTACAACAATCCAAAATCACTAGTATAGGGATTCGAATTTTAAGATAGATATATAAATCCCAATACTATACAAAACATTTCCTTTCGGAAATCATTTACTATAACAACAATGTTATAGTCCACTATTTCCTTTTATTTCTCGAAAACGTCTATTTCAACAATAAATGTTGAAATCTATGGTTTCGAATCTCAACACATTTTAAAACATCGTTAGATCGTTTTAATTCAGTTCAAAATATCACATTCTAAACAATCTCTTTAACATACTATTCACTATTCAAAACGTGAATATACTACGTTAACAAATATCATCATTTCCATTCATTTTATTTCTAAGGGTTATTCACTGTCAACAACGTGAATATAACTTCATTTATAGGTTTCAACAATTTACTTATCAAAATAAGTCATTTGCGAATTTATAAAACAACGTTTATAAATCCCATTTCTAATTATTTTATAACAACTTCCTTTTATAAATTTTCTTTATTAACCTATTCGATTTATAACTCAATTATAAACTAAAGGTTCATATTATAAGTTAAATATTTATAAAACGATTATTTTACAAAATCGTTCTTTTAAAGACTTTCTAATTTATAAATCTTATAACTTATAAGATTCATTTATTTAACCAAATCTATTCTTTTAACGACTTTATAAATTTTATAAACCTACTGCTTATAAAATTCCTTTATAACTTCACCGTTTATAATTCTATAAATTTCATTCATTTATGAAATTCATTCACAATTCATTCTAACACTTATAAAAACTCGTTTTATAATTCCAACGTTTTAATTTATAAATATCCATTTATAAATCTCTTATATAAATCAATTTATATTATTATTTCAAAACGTCTTTAATCTCCTTTATAATTTTACCATTTTGATTTATAAAATAATTAAATTTTATAAATCCTATATTTAGACTTTTCACAATAAATTCTAAAATCCCGATTAAACTATTTTATAAAATCATTAGCATCATATTCTCAAAAATCAGTTTTTAACTATTTTTCTCAAAAATCATAATTTTTATAACTTTAAAAATTATGACGTTTATTTATCTAAAATAGATCAAATTCCAAACATATAGTATATTTTCAAAAATCACTTTATAAATCATTTTAAAATTCCAAAACTTGGTCCAATGATGCTACATATCAAATAGTCAATCACGACAACAACGATATCATATATCGATATGATAATCCATCAAATATCAAAATATCTGAAATCAAATCAATACTGTTGAGGAATCCAGTTGGATCCCTCCAACCTGTTTTCCTACATCCACAAACATTAGCACAATACCAATTCCGCTCCAGTACGGAATTATTGCGGTATATGGGATTTTAAATATTATCCGCTTAATAGACGGCGCAATAGGGTCTCATCCGCTAAACAAATGCGGGAAATCAATAACTCCAATATATACATATGCCAATATATATATATTGCTATTATATATAATACCAATTTCACTGTTTATGAAATATTCGCGGTATATGTTTTTAATAAATAACATCCGCTTACTAACGGCGTATAATGTCTATTTTAACAATCAATAGATATTAATCATCATTCAAACATGCATTCAAATATTTTAAATCTAACTATTTAAAATAAAATCGAAACCGATTCGATTGAGTGAGAAGTTCTCACATTGGTTTCAATTCCGTTTTAGCGATTTATTTCGAATACGTTTAATTTTACCCAAAATTCTCACTAACTCCAAACGACTCCAATCCAACTCCAACGCGTAGTTCTCGTCCATACGATTCCAACGCAACTGGTTTCGCGCGTTTTTGACCTCGTATGAAAAAGTTATGAATTTATGAAGTTTGTACACGATTTAAACTATATAATTTACAACTTATTTTAATTTTAAACCTATAACAGATCATAGCCGTTGACTCCAACTCCAATTGCATCAGGCCGCACCCTCTATTCCTTCTCCCCTTCATGCGACTTCTTGCTTCAGTAACATACGTACATAGAACCCAACATCCCATAATTAGGGTTAATTATTGCAAATTAATCGCTAGCTTCTACCTCGATCAAGTTACTCCACCACGTGCGCCTCCCCCCCTGCTACCTTCGGCCCCAAGCTCATGAAGCTCGGTTGTCTATTTCACCTTGAAAACCGTGCGCAACGCGTGCACTTCATAGCCAAATTCTGGCAAATCCTGACCTCCGATGATGATCTTGACCGTTGGATAGATGGATCTTGGCATGCTCTTCAATCTTCTAGTTGGAAGATTCTTGAATCGTTGCACGGATTTGGATTTGGAGGGATGAAGTTGGGGCATTTCTGGCCGTGGGTTTGGTATATGGCGGCTGCAGTTTTGATTAGGGTTAGGTTATAATTTTTTTATTTTTTTTAGAATGGTGGCTATTTATAAGGAACCGACGAAACACTATTCATCCCGGAAATTCCGAACTCCGATTTACGCGCCGTAACCAGCGTTTCTAGGGTTTATCCCGCGTTCCGGACACAATGGAACAGGTTTCGAAAGCTAATTCGGATATCTGTGCGAGTTATGGCAATAAACGCTCAATTTAAATTAAACCGATTTAAATCGATTTCTAGGCGTTTTAATTTGTACCGGACAAACGGTAAATCCAATTGAGACGAAATTTGAAACCTTATAATAATATCACATTACGGATCCGATGAAACTAGTTTCGTCGAAATCCGAGACTTTTTGAAAAATGGCTATTTTAACTCGCCAAATAAAAATTAAAAATAATTCGATGCGTTTCGATCTGCCACGATCAAACGGTAACTCCGATTGACACGAAAATTGAAATCCGGTAATAACTAACTATTACGGATCCAATAAAACTGGTTTCGTCCAATTCTGAGACTGTTCAAAAATTGACTATTTTCACTAGTCGATTTTAATATTAAAATATTCAATTTTCACAAATTAACTTTTAATTCGATTTTAAAAGTTCTAAAATATCATTCTAACTTCAATATGATAAAATAAAATTTTACAAATCATTTTCAATCATATTTAACTCAATTTTCTATTATTTCCATAATTTCACATATTAAATTATTGATTTAATTATTCAATTAAATCCAATAATTCAAAATAAAATTTATTTGACTTATAAATTCACTTATTTAATATTTAAAATTAATTAAATATTCAAATTTTAATAAATTAAAATTCTGGGTCGTTACATCGTTGGTGTTGGTTTGCTTGATGTTTTATCCATTTCAAATCATCGTAATAAATCGTTACAATATTTTTCTTGATGAATGAAGATTCCATTTTCGAGTTGTTTTATTTGTAAACCTAAGAAGAAATTTAATTCTTCCATGTGTGACATTTAAAATTCATTTTTCATAATATTAGAAAATTGATTACATATTTTTTCGTTGGTTGAACCAAAGATGATATCATCAACATAGATTTGTACTACCAAAATATCGTTATCTTCTCTTTTAATAAATAAAGTTGTATCTTTTTTTCCTATATGAAAACCAGATGTTATTAAGTGATTTTTAAGACGTTCGTACCATGCACGAGGTGCTTGTTTAGTCATGGGGCGAATAGTTACTCGATTTAGTACATAACAGGATGTTGCAATAGCTTCAGCCCAAAAGTGTTTTGGTAATCCACTACTATTTAGTAATGTTCATGCACATTCTTGTAATGTACGATTTTTTCTTTCTACCACACCATTTTGTTGAGGTGTACGAGGAAGAAAAAAATTATGAGTTATACCTTTCTTATTGCAAAAGTTTGTAAAAAGATCATTTTCAAATTCTCCTCCGTGATCACTTCTAATATTTTTAATTTTTAAATTCATTTGAGTTTTAATTCTTTTAGCAAATATTTTAAACATACCAAAAGTATCGCTTTTATGTTTTAGAAATAAAGTCCATGTATAACTTGAAAAATCACCGACTATTACGAACACATATTTGTTGTGATTTATAGACCGTACTTGTGTTGGACCAAATATCTCTAAATGTAATAATTCTAATGGTTGTTTTGTAGAAATGTTATTTTTAGATTTAAACGAGCTTTTCTTTAGTTTTCCAATTTGACAATCATCACATAAATTTTATACTTTGTAATTTATTTTAGGTATTCCTCTTACTAACTCATATTTTGCCAATTTATTAATACTTTAAAAATTGATATGACAAAATCGTTTATGCCATAACCATGGGTCATCATATTTGACGATTAAACATAAATTTGAATTTTTATTTATATTCATGTTTAATACGTAAATATTTTTGTTTCTAAATCCTTCAAAAATGAGTTATTTGTTATTATCTAAAATATTACATCTATCTTTTTCAAAATTTATTTGAAAACCTTTATCACATAATTGACTAATGCTTAGCAAGTTATGTTTTAAATTTTCTACCAATAAAACATTTGTAATAATAAGAGAGTTAGATATACCAGAGTTAATGACTTCTCCAATTCCTATGACATATCCTTTTGAATTGTCTGCAAAGGTTACCGTTCCACCATCGATGTATGTCATATTTGATAACATTTTTGAGCTTTAGGTCATATGCTTGGAGCAACCGCTATCTAGTATCCATTTCTCTTTATTTTTTATTTGGGTACCTGCAAAATAGAAAAAAAATTAATTGGTACACATATATTTTATTAGGGTCCTATTTGTTAGAGGAAGGTAGCCATACCCAAGATGGTTTGGTACCTTTATAAATATAATTTTTATTATAGACTACATTTTCTAAGTAATTATTAATATGCTTTTGTCTAATCAAATTATTATTTGTTTTAGGAATCCAAATTTTCATATTATTGGTATTCAATTTAGTCTTAGACAAACATTTAGCTGTTATATGTCTACTATTTTTAGCATTATTTTATTTTTGTTTAAACGAATTTTTGAATCCTATTCCATTTCTATTACCTGATGGTTTTGAGGTTTTGATAAGATTTTTGAAATCTTGTGTACCTTTATTAAATTTTGACACATTATTGGTAATTTTATCTAATTTTTCTCTCAACTTTATATTTTCAATTTTCAACAATTTAATACTATTTTAAAATCAATATTTTCTTTTAACAAATTTTCTTTTTCTATAGAAATATTCTCACTTTCTATCATATTATTTTTGTTTTTGTTGAGATATATCAAGTTCTTCTAGAATAATTTTTTCATCTTTCAACATTCCTACCTCAAGTTCTAATCCATTTATTTTGACTATATATTCTTTGTTCAATTTTTTTATTTGTGTAAATTTATCGTCTAGTTCCATGCTAAGTTCTAATAGTCCATCATAGCAAAGTTCAGGACATACCTCTTCAGTTTGTGCCATAAAACATACATTAGCTTGTTCTCCCTCACTATCACTATCACTTTCAGAAGATGAAGTATCTGAATCATCCCAAGTTACTTTGAAAGCCTTCTTCTTCTTGAATTTTTGAATTTTGTTATTCTTTTTGTCATTATTGAGTTTAGGGCAATCCTTCTTCATATATCCGTATTGATCACATTCACAGCACTTGATCTGTGATATGTTTGTTGTGTTGGACTTCCCTTCTTTTTGAAACTTGGTCATCTTTCTAAATTTCTTGAATCTATTATAATTTTTGGCAATAAAAACTATTTCTTCTTCATCTAGATCAGAGTCATCATTTTTTGTTGCTGGAAATGCTATATTCTTTCTATCCGAATTAAGTTTTTTTCGTGCCTGCAAGTTAGCTTCATAGGACATTAAATTTCCTATCAACTCTTCAACTTTGAGAGTGGAAAGATCATTAGCTTCTTCTATAGGTAAAACCTTCCTTTCCCAATCTGATGTCAAAGAGTTGAGTATTCGAGATATTAAATCAAAATCAGTGAATTTAACTCCTAATGCCATAAGATCATGTTGGATAGTTTGAAATCTAGAATACATGTCAACAATAGTTTCATTTTGCTTTATTTTAAATGAAGAAAATCGGTTTTGCAAAATTGAAATCCTAGTTTGTTTGACCTTTTTTGTACCTTCATGTTTAATTTGTAAGGTATGCCAAATATCAAATGCAGTGGTGCATAACATGACACGTGAAAATTTATTTTTGTATAAAGAACAAAATAAGACGATCATAGCTTTAGCATTATTTGATGCTAAGGTCTTTTGTGCATCGGTCCAAGTGTTCATAGCAGTAGTAGGTGCTTTATATCTATCTTGTGTGGCTGACCAAATTTCAAGGCCATTAGCTTCCATAAAAATTCTCATACATGTTGACCAATATGCATAGTTAGATCCTTAAAAAGTAGGGGTCATGCAGTGGATTGTCCTTCTTGAAAAATACTTGCCATATTAAATTGATTCAAAAATGTGTTACTGTTATTTGGTCAAAACCTTGCTTTAATACCAGTTGAAAGTCTATATGAGTGGATCGTATATGATATATATGCAAGTATGAACAACTAACTATATTATATAACTTGATAGATAATAATATCAACATAAATTAAAATAATCACATCAGGATTTTATACTGGTTTGGATCTCCCGTCCTATGTCCAGTCCCCAAGCTCCTCTTCGGAATTTCCTTTCAACCAACCCTCACTTGACCCGGAGGAACAGGTTTACAATAGCAGAGTTTCTTTGTCAAGAATGTGTTCTATAACACGAATGTTGACTGTTGAGTGCAAGTGCTTCCAATATATATATCTCTATCTAGAGGATATTGAATAATGAGTTCTGAATATATGAAAGTGTTAAATACAAGTAGTTGATTGTTAGAGAACACGTATAAATCAGAGTATAGGAATTAAGAGCATAAGTGAGTAAGGTCAGATCTTCTCTTGAATTCCCGATGCTATTTATTGTGGTAGAAAGATTCTTCGTGTAGTTGCATCCATTAACAACCGTTGTATAGTTGCTCTTGTTGGTGATGAAGAGTTGTAGTGAAGAGGAGCGAACATGTCTTTTCAGATGTGACAGTTGGTCTTTGAGAATACATAGCCGAGTCCATAATCAGACGTCTGGAAAGTACCCTTAGACGTCTGGCCTTCATATATTTTTTTTACGTCTGGTAACATTTCAGACGTCTGTGTTTATTAACCAGATGGCTGTTTGCTATTCAGACGTCTGAGTTTATTATCAGACGTCTTGTAATATCCTGGAATTTCCAGGAGTTTAAAATGCTGATAATCTTTTAGTTTAATTATTTGAAATTGATAAAATTGTTATTTCAAAGATAATTAATCAAGTAATATTTTAATTATCGTTATAAATTGGTTTTATAATAAGAATAATTATTTTATTGTATAAATAAATTTTAAATAGATTTATTATTTTCAAAATTTATAAGTGTGTTTAAAATGCATTTATATCTGTATATTTAAATCTGTGTATTTTAAATAGATTTTAAAATAGGATATATTATTTGTAAATAATTATGAGCTTATTTTAAAATAGTTGTTTATATTTATTTAAATTTATTTTAGATTTGACTTTTTAATTTGACTTTTAAATGAATATAAATTTGAATTTAAAGGTATACATTCATATTTAAATAAATGATAATATGGTTTGTTTTTAAATTACATAGGTAATGTTTTTTTAATTAAAATAAGATTTGTTTTATTTCTTTTATACAAATTTGATTTGTGTTTATTTAATAAAATGAATACAAAGTTGTTTAAAAATAGTATTTAAAATAAGTTTGAAATATTGTATATAACTTTATTTACATTATAATTGATTTTTATTTCATGTTCTTTTCAAAGATTGTACATATATAAATTAAGCATACTTGTGTAAATGTATAAATGTATTTGTTTATTTGATATTTAATAAGAAAAGCATTTTTTAAAATTTAGAGAGCACATTAGTAATTAGGAAAAAAATAATTTTAAAATACTTTTAAATCTCTTTAGAATTAAAACAAACTTAAGTGACAAGTGTTTAATTTTAAAACACTATGATAACATCTGTTAACATAATAATGAAAGTTGAAGACATGTGTCAAATTTATTTTATTTTCTTTTAACTTTAATAAAACTGAAATTAACTTATATAAACCAACATTCTTTCCCTTCATTTTCTTTTTCTTTCAAATCTTTGTTCATGTCTAAAAGAAAACTAAATCCATCATGCATCTCCACTTCTACTTCCCAAGACCAGAAATTTTCAAAACAATTTCTCAAGCAATTCCTCAATTCAATCCATGCTCATATTAAAAACCTGAAGCATTTTCTAGTGCAAATCAAACTGCATGCCTGCAGTTTTCCTCAAAACAAAAATCAATTCCTCAATTTCAAAACAAATGCTCAAAAACAAATTCTGCAAATTTGTTAATCTGGAAGCCTCACAGTTTAAAACCAAACCTGCATCATCTTTTCAAGTATTTTGCAAATCTATCAACCCAGATCTGCAATTACCCTTGTCTGCCTCAAAATTTTTAAAATGCATGCAAGTTTTAAGGTGGAAATCTGAAGCAACCTGAAGTATTTTGTGTGCAAATCAACTGCAAGCCCACAGTTGTCTTCAAAAAAAAATCAATATCAAAAGCCTGATACAAGTTTCAACCCAGTTTTGCCTATCCTTGTCTGCCTCAAATCTTTCAAGTGCATGCAAAGCTCCAGTTTTAAAAAAAAAAGCTTCAAAATTCAAGTATCTGCCTCTAACTTCAAATGCAATCTGAAAATCAAATTTAAAAGGGGTTGTGGGCATTCCTGATTTTAAAGCTTCAAGATTCAAAATCTTTTGCAAATTTCCAGTTTATCTTAAAACCTCTGCTCTGTCTTCTTTTAGATGAGGTGAGTAATTTTTTTTCTAAAACTTAATTAGTTATTAGCCGTTGCTATGAGTTTGTGATGATGTTACATACATATAAGTTTGCCTCTGTGTAGATAAGTGTTATTATGTTTGTTATGCTTGAAACTGTGCATGTTTGTTGCATAAATCCTCTCTGTTTTTACTTACTGCAGAATTGAGTTTAAATCTAAACTTCAAGCTATTTTTGTTTATATTAGAACATAGATTCAAAACAAAATAAGTATTTTAAGTTTAAAACTAAGAACTAAAAATAAAACTAAGTTCTGAAAAATAAAGTTATCTGGAAAAAAAGAATTTTAATATAAGGTTAAGCAAAGCAAAGTCTCTGTAAAACTTGATTTACAGATAAAATTCCAAAAATATTAAAATTTAGTCAACATGGTTTGTTGTTTCAGGATCCTAATTCGAATACATTTTGGAAGTAAAGATTTTCAAAACAAAAATCCAAATCTTTAATATTAAATTGAATGTGAAATTTGGGTTTGTCTGAAACTCTGTTTTTGAGTGATTTCTGATAGCCCCATGGTTTGGGTTGTTCGAGGTCATCACTGGAGTTAGATTGATGATCAGGGAGGTGGGTAAAAATGGTATTTGAGGTGATCGTGCACTGTAGCATCGGCGGCATGGGATTTTGGTTTTTAAACCTAATTTTTGGTCGAATTGGATTTTGGTTCAATGCTTCTTCTCTGGTGATGCGTGTTGCTTGATGCTCGGGGAAATGATGACATGGATGGTTGGCAGTGTGTAGCCAGAGTCTCTCGATCTCTGGTGGAAGGTAGTATGGTTGCGTGACAGTTTTCTGATGATGCCTATTTTCCAGTTTCGACTGGGAAAGCTCGATTTTTTATTTGAGCTCTGTGCCATGGAATTGACGATTGGAATCAATTGTTGAATTGATTGGTGGTTTGTCGGAGGCAAGGAGAAACGCCGGAGCGACGCCGTGGTATTGTGCATATGCACAGGTGATACTGTAGCAGGATGTATGGTTTTGGTTTTTGGGTTTTGTTTTTGGTTTGAGTACTGGGTTGTAGGTCGGGTAGAAAGGGAGTAGGACTCGGGGGAAACTCGTGTATTTTCAGTTGTGGCTCGGGTAACTTTCGCGTGGACTTTGGGTTTTGAGTTACTGAGTCAAACTGTTTTGTTTTTAACAGTTTTACATTTTAAATTTAAACAGTTTTTAAGGATTTAAAATCCTTGTGCCTTATTTCTTAGGTTCCAGTAATGGTTGAACCCAAATTAAAGTGTTGATAAATATTTCAAATTTAAATAAAATAAGTTTTAAACTTTAAGAAAATTTTAAGTTAAATTTTAAGTTTTTGTTTCTGAAATTGAATTGTTTTTATAAATAAACTTGTATAATGTTTTAAATATCTTAAGTTAAAATGTTAATATTATTTCAAATCTTATTTTGGAATATAAAGAGAATTTAAGTAAATGTTTTATTTAAATTGATTGATGGAAATGATTTATTAATTAACAATTTAAGTTTAAGATAATTTATTAACTTGAATTAGGAATTATTAATTAATGATTAAGGGAATGTAATTAATGATTGTCATATAATTTAACTTAATTTATGAATTAAGTTAAGTTAAAGATTTCAAGATTTATTTAAGATAATATTTTATCTTAAATAATAATTAAGTATTAATAATTTGTAATTAGATGGTTAATTAAGAAACTTTAAGTTAATTAATTAATTTAATTATTATTTTAAAAAGGGGTTAATTAAGTAATTAATTAAGTAAAATTATTTATTTAATTAACTATTAATTAAGATGATAACTTAATTAATGTCTAGTAATTAATTAAATTGTAATTACTTATTAATTTAGTAATTAAGGGTTAATTAAAATAGTAATTAATTAATAAAGGTTTTATTTAAATTTTAATTGGGTTTTCTTAATTAATAATTAAAGAATTATTAAAATATAATTAATTAAGAATTAATTAACTATTTTTATTTAAGAATAAGTAATTTTAATTAAGGATTAATTAGTTAATTGATAATTATGGATTAATTAATTTGTAATTTATATTGTTAATTAATAATTAAGTTTATTAATTAATGATTAAGAGTTGATTAATTAGTTAATTAAATTTAATTAATTAATTATAAAAGTAATTAGTGATTAATTACTTTTGATTAAATAACTGATTAATAATTAAGGTTTATAATTAATAGTTGAAGATGATTAATCTATTAATTAAAGATTAATTTGGTTAATGAGTAATTAAGGAATGAATTACTCAATTTTGTTTATGAGATGAGTTTGATCAAGTAAATTAATTAATTTGTTAATTAATTAAGCATAGTCACTTGATAAATGATTAGGTATTATTACTTAATAAGTTTTAGTAAGGCTAATTACTTAAGATAAGTAATTGATAAATTATAGAGGTAATTGGGTTAAGGTAAATTACTGATTGGGAAGTAATTTTTAAAAAAAAAAGATAATTACTTATTTAAGTAATTAAGAGTTTATTACTTAGTGTAATAAATCAAAGGATTTATAAGTAATTAAGAAGTAATTAAGAATAATTAATTATTGTTTATTTAAGTTGATTAATTTAAGCATGATTAATTAATGTAATTAATTAAGGAATAATGTAATTAATTATAATTAATTAATTAATGAAGTAATTAATTAAGGTTCGTTAATTAATATAATTGATGAAAATAATTAAGGATTAATTACTTTATTAAGAGTTAATTAATCAAGGTTGATTATGATTAATTAATTGATTTAACTAATGTTTATTTAAGCAAGATATTGGATGAAAGTAATTAATTTAATTAATTTTAAATTAATTAAGAAGTAATTAATTTAATTCACTTTAAATTAATTAGAGATAGATAATTTAATTTAGTTTAAATTAATTATATTGTGGTATGAGTTAATCATTGCTTATGAATGATTGGATGACATTGGTTGTCTTGAATGCTGTGTGATCTCAGAAATGAGATAAGTATGTTTGTGTGATATGAATACTTGATTGCATTGTGATGATTACATAGATTATCAATTTGGATGTTGATATATGGATTATCTATTATGATATTGATAATGTATATTACCTGTTATTTGATAATGCTGATTTTCAATTATTGATATGTGAGTTATCTATCTGTGTGTATATAGATAGTTGAATTTAACTGTTTTAAAACCTTTAAAACAACTTGGACTTAAAAGACACGCTTTGGATTTCGATGCGACCGGGATCGGGTTTCCATATTTGGATATCCGAAAACCACATCGATTCCAAATAACGTTAGGTCGTGAATCAAAGTTGAGCTTTGTGAAGACTCGAGGTGTAAGGGCTATACTTCAGTATAACTTTGTGGGTGATTCCGTAATGAGTTTGACATAATAGTTCTTATAGATTCGAGATGGTGATTTGGAGTGCAAGGGTTATTGTCGTTAACTCTGAGGGTGATTCCAAAATGAGTGTAACGAGATAATGCCTTCGGTTTCGTTCGAACCCGTAACGAACTTGTATGGATTGAATGCTTTCAAAACATCGTCAGGTGGACGATGAGCATTCTAAGTGATATGTCCTATAAAGGTAATCGTAACCTCAAGCCTCATCAACCGGGAATGGCTAAAACAGGGGCGGTGCAGCAAAGCTTTGTGGGTAGCCCCCACTGGAGAGTAAGATTTACCGCTGTCTAGAGGTCCCTTTTATATTTGGTTGTATGGACGATTGATAGCTAGAATCGTCGGGGTTGTCTTATTCGAAACCGTTCAGTAAGGAACGGATCCGGCTTTGTGTTGCAGGGGATTGGGAGTAATTCTCGGTACGGTGATCTAGGCCACGTACTGTGACGGGCGGTACCACAGTAGCCCTGCCATTGTATGGAATCCAAAATCCAATAAGTGCCGTACGTATTAGTTGTGCCCAACTATGTTGGAACGTGAGATGTAAGCATTCCAGCTATTTCTGTATTTTACTTGAAAACCCTAGACACTATTATAATATCATCGGATTCCCTATCAAATGTTTTGGTTAGCGTAAGGTAAAAACTTTTCCATGTTTATGTGTGGGAAGTCTTACGTGATACCTTTTCTTTCAAAAGGTTTTTAAGTTAAGCAACTTTAACCGTTTACTCACACAAGACCGATGTCTGACCCGAAGTTTATTCTGTTTTTCTTAAACTCTTGGGTACTCAAATTTTTACGAGTAGCCAAGGGATTCAGGTTAGGATTTTAGATTGGCTTGACGAATTCTGGAGGAGCAATAGAGCAGGAGGCTTCTGCGTATAGCTATAGAGTATTCCGCTGTGTGTTCTCTGAGTTTTTGTATTATGTTGTATAACTAGACAGGTGTTTATAACTGTCTAGTATGTGTTGTTTTAGCTGTGTATCTCTGATGTATATGATACTATGTAAAGTATTATGTTATTAATATAATTTATTTGTTCCGCTGTTTAGATTCTGATGTGTTGTTTCTTTCTTCTTCTCTATCTTTTCTCTTTTCTATCCCTTTCTTTCTAAATGATGATGCGATTTTCTGGTGATAGAAAGTCGGGTCGTCGCACTTGGTATCAGAGCGTTAGGTTGAGTGAATACCTAGGCTCTGTAGTGGTATCTTTCTTAAGGGAGCGTACTTGTAATTTTTATATATAACTATATATATATATATATATATATATATTTCTACCTATCCGTTGGGTTACCTGTTCGGGTTTTCCAATATAAGTTATAAAGGTGGATAGGGTAGTAGTGTGTGTAACACGACTACCATTGGTTGGAGTTTGAATGTTTGAGGTTGGAAGTGTATTTGTCGAGACTGTAGACCTAATACTGTCTCAAGTAATCTTGGCAGTTTGGTGTAAGGATTTCATTTGATCTCTGAAGGAAACCTGTTAAGGTTCGGAGTTCATCTTTGAAGTGTAAGTTTGTTTGCGCTCGTGTGAGCAGATTTTTGAGATTTTTGATCTGTTGGTTGGACAGAAGCGAGTGATGGTATTTTGGTACCTCAGGAAGTAGTAGCTGTGTGATGAGATGCAGTGACTATAGAAGTCTCGGGAGATGTTTTCTTTCGAGACAAGTATAAGGAAGTGTGTTTGCTTTGGGGTTGTAGTTGAGTTCTGCAGGATGTATGTGTTTAGCTGGAAGTCTGAGTTTCTCAAAGAACTTTGGATAAGAAGTCTTTGGCATCTGTGTTAGCAGTGCAGCTCGGGATGTTCTGTGTTCCAGCAGGAAGATCTTTTTGGCTTAGCATTTCCAAGAGGTGGATTTTAGAAGCAGCAGTGAGGATCTGATTCTTCGATGGATTAGTTGGTCAAGGATAAACTGTTCGAATTAGTGGAGAGAAAACAGTATCTTGGATTTGGAGTGGTTGATCGCAAAAGTGACTTGCGACGGTTTGGTGATTATCTTAGATAGTCTTTGCCTAGATTTGTGGCATTTCTAGAGGATGTGGGAGTTTTGGGATTGCTGAAGATTTTCTGGATATATCTTCAAGAAAGTTATAGATTTGCCTGCATTAGAGATTGAGTTCTGAATCGACTTGATGTCAGGAGTGATACCGGTGATTCAACTGGATAGGAGGTTGTCTCCTAGGTTGATTGTTTAGTGAAGCAGCTCTGTATTTCTTGGAATTTCTGTTGAATCTTATTTCCGAGATGTGATGTTTAGTCTGTGCTGTGTTCATTCGATGGCATTTCCATCTTCTCCAGATTAGAGTTGCGCAGCGAAAGCAAGGTGGTTGTTGTTCTTGAGTAGAAGCAACTGGAAGTTTCAGTATTTTGGATTAGAGAGTTTCTTCGGAATTTATTTTTCAGAATCTGAGGCAAGTTGGCGAGTGATTCTATTCTGTCTTATCTGGATAGGAGAAGTTGTTTTCTTCTGTTGATAGAAAAGTTTGGTTTTGATTGTGAATTGATCTTGTGAGGATCAGTTTGTGAGTTGATCCAGTTTGTTTGTAGAAGTATCGGTGAAGGTTGAGTTGATCGGGAAGGATCTGTTGGCAGCCTGGATCATCGAGTAAAGTTTTGAAGTTAAGTGACGAAAGAATTTGGTATTCGAAGTTGGAGACTTCGATGTTACTGAGATTTTTCTCTGGTAAAGGGAGCAATGAGATTTGAGGTGAGCTCCGTAGTATATAGGATTCTTCTCAGTTTTGTAGGATCAGTGTTTTGGATTGAAGAGTTAAATTTCCAGTTTGGAAGACTGGAATTCAAATTATTTCACGTATCTCTGAGGGAGTACGTGTTTGGTCATCACTGGTTTTTGAGACCAGTAATTCTGCGAAGGTTTTAGTTGTTGATCAGACTTGTCTATGGTCTGGTATCTTGGGTAGATTATAGATCGAGATGAGTGGGAACTCAGTAGCTTATAAGTATAGCTAGTTTGGGTTTAGTAGAGCGAGTATCCCTGTGTCTGTACTGGGGAAACTCGAGATAATTTTAGGAAGTTTATCCGGATCCGTGTCCGGATAGCTAGTATTGCTTATTTGATTTAATTAGTTGTTTGTATGAAATTGTTTGTTTGATTCATAGTGTATGGCTGTTATGAACGTTTGAATTGGTTGAAAATAAAATAAACTTTGGATTATCTTTGTTTTAAATTTCGAGGACGAAATTCTGTTAAGTGGGAGGATTGTAATATCCCGGAATTTCCAGGAGTTTAAAATGCTGATAATCTTTTAATTTAATTATTTGAAATTGATAAAATTGTTATTTTCAAAGATATTTAATCAAGTAATATTTTAATTATTGTTATAAATTGGTTTTATAATAAGAATAATTATTTTAATGTATAAATAAATTTTAAATAGATTTATTGTTTTCAAAATTTATAAGTGTGTTTAAAATGCATTTATATCTGTATATTTAAATCTGTGTATTTTAAATTGATTTTAAAATAGGATATATTATTTGTAAATAATTATGAGCTTATTTTAAAATAGTTGTTTACATTTATTTAAATTTATTTTAGATTTGACTTTTTAATTTGACTTTGAAATGAATATAAATTTGAATTTAAAGGTATACATTCATATTTAAATAAATGATAATATGGTTTGGTTTTAAATTACATAGGTAATGTTTTTTTTAACTAAAATAAGATTTGTTTTATTTCTTTTATGCAAATTTGATTTGTGTTTATTTAATAAAATGAATACAAAGTTTTTTAAAAATAGTATTTAAAATAAGTTTGAAATATTGTATATAACTTTATTTAAATTATAATTGATTTTTATTTCATGTTCTTTTCAAAGATTGTACATATATAAATTAAGCATACTTGTGTAAATGTATAAATGTATTTGTTTATTTGATGTTTAATAAGAAAAGCATTTTTTAAAATTTAGAGAGCACATTAGTAATTAGGAAAAAATAATTTTAAAATACTTTTAAATCTCTTTAGAATTAAAACAAACTTAAGTGACAAGTGTTTAATTTTAAAACACTATGATAACATGTGTTAACATAATAATGAAAGTTGAAGACATGTGTCAAATTTATTTTATTTTCTTTTAACTTTAATAAAACTGAAATTAACTTATATAAACCAACATTCTTTCCCTTCATTTTCTTTTTCTTTCAAATCATTGTTCATGTCTAAAAGAAAACTAAATCCATCATGCATCTTCACTTCTACTTCCCAAGATCAGAAATTTTCAAAACAATTTCTCAATCAATTCCTCAATTCAATCCATGCTCATATTAAAAACCTGAAGCATTTTTTAGTGCAAATCAAACTGCATGCCTGCAGTTTTCCTCAAAACAAAAATCAATTCCTCAATTTCAAAACAAATGCTCAAAAACAAGTTCTGCAAATTTGTTAATCTGGAAGCCTCACAGTTTAAAACCAAACCTGCATCATGTTTTCAAATATTTTGCAAATCTATCAACCCAGATCTACAATTACCCTTGTCTGCCTCAAAATTTTTAAAATGCATGCAAGTTTAAAGGTGGAAATCTGAAGCAACCTGAAGTATTTTGTATGCAAATCAACTGCAAGCCTGCAGTTGTCTTCGAAAAAAAATCAATTTCAAAAGCCTGATACAAGTTTCAACCCAGTTTTGCCTATCCTTGTCTGCCTCAAATCTTTCAAGTGCATGCAAAGCTCCAGTTTTTTAAAAAAAGCTTCAAAACTCAAGTATCTGCCTCTAACTTCAAATGCAATCTGAAAAGCAAATATAAAAGGGGCTGTGGGCATTCCTGATTTTAAAGCTTCAAGATTCAAAATCTTTTGCAAATTTCCAGTTTATCTTAAAACCTCTGCTCTGTCTTCTTTTAGATGAGGTGAGTAATTTTTTTTCCAAAACTTAATTAGTTATTAGCTGTTGCTATGAGTTTGTGATGATGTTACATACATATAAGTTTGCCTCTGTATAGATAAGTGTTATTATGTTTGTTATGCTTGAAACTGTGCATGTTTGTTGCATAAATCCTCTCTGTTTTTACTTACTGCAGAATTGAGTTTAAATCTAAACTTCAAGTTATTTTTGTTTAAATAACTATTAGAACATAGATTCAAAACAAAATAAGTAGTTTAAGTTTAAAACTAAGAACTAAAAATAAAACTAAGTTCTGAAAAATAAAGTTATCTGGAAAAAAAGAATTTTAATATAAGGTTAAGCAAAGCAAAGTCTCTGTAAAACTTGATTTACAGATAAAATTCCAAACATATTAAAATTTAATCATCATGGTTTGTTGTTTCAGGATCCTAATTCGAATACATTTTGGAAGTAAAGATTTTTAAAACAAAAATCCAAATCTTTAATATTGAATTGAATGTGAAATTTGGGTTTGTCTGAAACTGTGTTTTTGAGTGATTTCTGATAGCCCCATGGTCTGGGTTGTTCGAGGTCATCACCGGAGTTAGATTGATGATCAGGGAGGTGGGTAAAAATGGTGGTTGAGGTGATCGTGCACTGTAGCATCGGCGGCGTGGGATTTTGGTTTTTAAACCTAATTTCTGGTCGAATTGGATTTTGGTTCAATGCTTCTTCTCTGGTGATGCGGGTTGCTTGATGCTCGGGGAAATGATGACATGGATGGTCGGCAGTGTGTAGCCAGAGTCTCTCGATCTCTGGTGGACGGTAGCGTGGTTGCGTGACAGTTTTCTGATGATGCCTATTTTCCAGTTTCGACTGGGAAAGCTCGACTTTTTTTTGAGCTCTGTGCCATGGAATTGACGATTGGAATCGATTGTTGAATTGATTGGTGGTTTGTCGGAGGCAAAGAGGTATGCCGGAGCGACGCCGTGGTATTGTGCATATGCATAGGTGATACTGTAGCAGGATGTATGGTTGTGGTTTTTGGGTTTTGTTTTTGGTTTGAGTACTGGGTTGTAGCTTGGGTAGAAAGGGAGTAGGACTCGGGGGAAACTCGTGTATTTTCAGTTGTGGCTCGGGTTACTTTCGCGTGGACTTTAGGTTTTGAGTTACTGAGTCAAACTGTTTTGTTTTTAACAGTTTTACATTTTAAATTTAAACAGTTTTTAAGGATTTAAAATCCTTGTGCCTTGTTTCTTAGGTTCCAGTAAGGGTTGAACCCAAATTAAAGTGTTAACAAATATTTCAAATTTAAATAAAATAAGTTTTAAACTTTAAGAAAATTTTAAGTTAAATTTTAAGTTTTTGTTTTTGAAATTGAATTGTTTTTATAAATAAACTTGTATAATGTTTTAAATATCTTAAGTTAAAATCTTAATATTATTTCAAATCTTATTTTGGAATATAAAGCGAATTTAAGTAAATGTTTATTTAAATTGATTAATGGAAATGATTTATTAATTAACAATTTAAGTTTAAGATAATTTATTAACTTGAATTAGGAATTGTTAATTAAATATTTAAGGAAAGTAATTAATGATTGTCTTACAATTTAATTTAATTTATGAATTAAGTTAAGTTAAAGATTTCAAGATTTATTTAAGATAATATTTTATCTTAAATAATAATTAAGTATTAATAATTTGTAATTAGATAGTTAATTAAGAAACTTTAAGTTAATTAATTTAAAAAGGGGTTAATTAAGTAATTAATTAAGTAAAATTATTTATTTAATTAACTATTAATTAAGATGATAATTTAATTAATGTCTAATGATTAATTAAATTGTAATTACTTATTAATTTAGTAATTAAGGGTTAATTAAAATAGTAATTAATGAATAAAGGTTTTATTTAAATTTTAATTGGGTTTTCTATATTAATAATTAAAGAATTATTAAAATATAATTAATTAAAAATTGATTAACTATTTTTATTTAAGAATAAGTAATTTTAATTAAGGATTAATTAATTAATTGATAATTATGGATTAATTAATTTGTAATTTAGATTGTTAATTAATAATTAAGTTTATTAATTAATGATTAAGAGTTGATTAATTAGTTAATTAAGTTTAATTAATTAATTATAAAAGTAATTAGTGATTAATTACTTTTGATTAAATAGCTGATTAATAATTAAGGTTTATTAATTAATAGTTGAAGATGATTAATCTATTAATTAAAGATTAATTTGGTTAATGAGTAATTAAGGAATGAATTACTCAATTTTGTTTATGAGATGAGTTTGATCAAGTAAATTAATTAATTTGTTAATTAATTAAGTATAGTCACTGGATAAATGATTAAGTATTATTATTTAATAAGTTTTAGTAAGGCTAATTACTTAAGATAAGTAATTGATAAATTACAAAGGAAATTGAGTTAAGGTAAATTACTGATTGGGAAGTAATTTTTTTAAAAAAAAGATAATTACTTGTTTAAGTAATTAAGAGTTTATTACTTAGTGTAATAAATCAAGGGATTTATAAGTAATTAAGAAGTAATTAAGAATAATTAATTATTGTTTATTTAAGTTGATTAATTAAAGTTGATTAATTTAAGCATGATTAATTAATGTAATTAATTAAGTAATAATGTAATTAATTATAATTAATTAATTAATGAGGTAATTAATTAAGGTTCATTAATTGATATAATTAATGAAAATAATTAAGGATTAATTACTTTATTAAGAGTTAATTAATCAAGGTTGATTATGATTAATTAATTGATTTAACTAATGTTTATTTAAGCAAGATATTGGATGAAAGTAATTAATTTAATTAATTTTAAATTAATTAAGAAGTAATTAATTTAATTCACTTTAAATTAATTAGAGATAGATACTTTAATTTAGTTTAAATTAATTATATTGTGGTATGAGTTAATCATTGCTTATGAATGATTGGATGACATTGGTTGTCTTGAATGCTGTGTGATCTCAGAAATGAGATAAGTATGTTTGTGTGATATGAATACTTGATTGCATTTTGATGATTACATAGATTATCAATTTGGATGTTGATAAATGGATTATCTATTATGATATTGATAATGTGTATTACCTGTTATTTGATAATGCTGATTTTCAATTATTGATATGTGAGTTATCTATCTGTGTGTATATAGATAGTTGAATTTAACTGTTTTAAAACCTTTAAAACAACTTGGACTTAAAAGACACGCTTTGGATTTCGATGAGACCGGGATCGGGCTTCCATATTTGGATATCCGGAAACCACATCGATTTCAAATAACGTTAGGTCATGAATCAAAGTGGAGCTTTGTGAAGACTCGAGGTGTAAGGGCTATACGTCAGCATAACTCTGTGGGTGAGTCCGTAATGAGTTTGATGGAATAGTTCTTATAGATTCGAGATGGTGATCTAGAGTGCAAGGGTTATTGTCGTTAACTCTGAGGGTGATTCCAAAATGAGTGTAACGAGATAATGCCTTCGGTTTCGTTCGAACCCGGAACGAACTTGTATGGATTGAATGCTTTCAAAACATCGTCAGGTGGACGATGAACATTCTAAGTGATATGTCCTATAATGGTAATCATAACCTCAAGCCTCATCAACCGGGAATGGATAAAACAGGGGAGGTGCACCAAAGCTTCGTGGATAGCCCCCACTGGAGAGTAAGATTTACCCCTATCTAGAGGTCCCTTTTATGTTCGGTTGTGTGGGCGAGCTAGAATCGCCGGGGTTGTCTTATTCGAAACCGTTCAGTAAGGAACGGGTCCGGCTTTGTGTTGCAGGGGATTGGGAGTAATCCTCGGTACGGTTATCTAGGCCACGTACTGTGACGGGCGGTACCACAGTAGCCCTGCCATTGTATGGAATCCAAAATCCAATAAGTGTCGTACGTATTAGTTGTGCCCAACTATGTTGGAACGTGAGATGTAAGCATTCCAGCTATTTCTGTATTTTACTTGAAAACCCTAGACACTATTATAATATCATCGGATTTCCTATCAAATGTTTTGGTTAGCGTAAGGTAAAAACTTTTCCATGTTTATGTGTGGGAAGTCTTACATGATACCTTTTCTTTCAAAAGGTTTTTAAAGTTAAGCAACTTTAACCATTTACTCACACCAGACCCATGTCTGAGCCAGAGTTTATTTTGTTTTTCTTAAACTCTTGGGTACTCAAATCTTTACGAGTAGCCAAGGGATTCAGGTTAGGATTTTAGATTGGCTTGACGAATTCTGGAGGAGCAATGGAGCAGGAGGCTTCTGTAGCTATAGAGTATTCCGCTATGTGTTCTCTGAGTTTTTGTATTATGTTGTATAACTAGACAGATGGTTATAACTGTCTAGTATGTGTTGTTTTAGCTGTGTATCTCTGATGTATATGATACTATGTAAAGTATTATGTTATTAATATAATTTATTCGTTCCGCTGTTTAGATTCTGATGTGTTGTTTCTTTCTTCTTCTCTATCTTTTCTCTTTTCTATCCCTTTCTTTCTTAATGATGATGTGATTTTCTGGTGATAGAAAGTCGGGTCGTCGCACGTCTGTTTCCTTCTGAGTTATGAAACAGAGAGTTTAACTAGGCGTCTAATTCTTTCTGATTGGCAAACCAGAGGAAACATTCAGACGTCTGGCTTGTGCACTCAGACGTCTGAAACTGTGCATGTTGCTTTATTTGTGTCTGTGCCACTCCTTTTCAACTTCTACCGATTTGAAATCTTTTGATACTTCTCTTGAGTCTTGTTTTTATCTCTTTGGTGATGTTACTCTTTCATCTAACTGTAAATATAAATATATATGTACATTCGATTTTTATTGTATGGTTGTTATCATCGAAACCATAGAATTGATTTCCTAACACTGTTCCTGGAAAACTTGTATAGACGTTTTTCTGACATTGCATTTCTAACGATTACGTACATTGGTTTTTACAAACATACATCAGTGGTGGCGGAGAAGGCAACTTCTCTTAGCTTAACACCCTCCTTGAGACATACGAGCTTAAGGGTTGTATTTTTGTCGAAGGCAATTAGTAGTTAAATGGAAATGGCAATGTGGCATTCAAAGATGTGATATGTGCTTTGAGAATAGGTAATCGTTGCCTTAAGCCTCATCAAACCGGAAATGACCGAAACAGGATTAGATGCGGCAAAGCTAAGTGCGTCATTCCCAATTAGGGTATTATCATCCATTTCTAGATATATTTCTTCCCGCTATGACGTTCGAGATGTTAATTAATGTGGCGTATGGAAAGAGAGCTATCGAAAAAGGTCGGTAACGACCGAGGGATGACATATTCGATACTATCTAGTTACAGAGGTAGGCCGGTCTTATGTTGGTAGAGGGAAGATGTTCTGTGCCTCGGGACATCCATCTAGAGGTGTACCCATTTCAGAAGGTAGATTCTGCGTCTGATCATTTGTATGGAAATCCATTCTCCAATAAGAACCTATGGTTTTGTTTATATTGGCGTAATGAATAGCCTCGAAATGCTATATGGGTAACTACTTCGGATAAGATTAATAAGTTTATTTGCAAATGATTTCAAAGAATCTCATTAAAAATAATATCCCTAAATTTTTTGCGTAATAAAGAGTTTTGGTTATCATAAGGTAAAAACCCATTCTGTGTTTATGTGCGGCGTGGTCTTATGAGATACCCTTTTTTCAAAACATCGTACTTTGAGTTCTCACACCAGTCCCATGACTGACCCGGAGTTTTTTCCCTTTAAACTATGGGTGCCCTATTTTTCGGGCAGCTGTGTAGTCAGGATACCTTAGGAGCATTTTGGAGCATGTTGGGGAGCATTTTGAAGAAGTCGTTTGAAGCTATGAAGCTATGAAGCTGAAGTACCTTATGTAGATATCTACCCATTTTCCGCTGTGTCATGTAGTATGTATTTCCCAGCATGTGTACGGATAGCCAGTAATAACTATCTAGCTGGATTTGTATTTGACTCTGGTCGTTTATGTATAATTAAAATGTTGAATGCGATGTGAGATTCTATTATTGTGTTATCTTCTACCTTTATTTTCTTTTACATCCCTGATAATCTGCCTCCCCGACACTTAGATTTACGGCACGTGAATACCGTGGATGTATTAGTGTCGATTTTTGAGGGTCGAGGAGATGGGTCATCACACGTGGTATCAGAGCTGAAGGTTTAGCGAGAACCTTGGCTTTGTTGGGGTATGACTTCATTAGAGATAGGGTTAGTAACGCCCTAGAATGAGTTTAGTCTGAGAGAGCGCATAATTAAAACTTCTAATTTGAATAAGTATATTCATACTGTATAGCATTCCCTAAGATATCTCATCTATGACCTAAAGATCTTTTTCCTACAATATACAGATAGTAGAAAATGAGTGGAAGAAGAGTGCGCGGTAGGGGTGGAAGTAATGCACAAATGGTCAAACTCCCGCAACTACAGTAGTCGAGGAAGTAGTAGTTCCGGTACAGCCCCAAATTAACTTTGCAACTTTATGCAAGAACTATACTAGCCTTGGTGGTAAACCTTTCAAAGGAACAGAAACCATCATTGAAGTACAAGCTTGGATCCGCTTCTTGTGAATTTTTTTTCAAAGGACTGAATATTGGAGATGAGCAGAAGAGCTTCTTAGTCTCTTGGCAACTACAAGACGAAGCTCTAGTTTGGTGGGAATAGATTACTCAAATTGACTCAGAGGATGATTTCTCATGGGAACGATTCAAAGAAGTTCTGGAGGAGCAGTATATGCCGGAACCAGGAAAATCCCGTCTTTACCGAAATTTCATGGATTTTAAACAGGAGGAGGATACGTCGTTTGAGGAGTATGCTAACAAGTTTAACGAATTATCTCGTTTTGGGCCTGGACTAATAGATACGCCCCTAAAAAAGAATGAAAAGTTTATTTCTGGAATGAAGAAGCAATACCATGTCCGAATGACTGGGCATGTGAAGGAACCATTTGTAGGCTTAACAGACATGGGATACAGATATGAAGCTTTAGATAAGATAGATCCACCTGTAGTACAAGGAAGCAACAACAATAAATGGAAGAAGAGGAAGTTCAATGGAAAGAAGCAATGGCAGGGAAAACCCAAAGGAGGATCTCAAGAGAACTGCTTTAAAGACATCACTTGTAATAATTGTAAGAAGAAAGGCCTTATTGCGAAGAATTGTTGGGGTCCCAAAGCTCAGAGTGTCGCTTCTTCGGTGGCTCAGAATTATCGCTGCTATAATTGTCATAAACCAGGGCACCTGATAAATGATTGTCCCTTAATGAAGAAAGGAGAACAAGCTAAAGTTTATGCTATTAAGGATGAGCCTTCAAACTCCAAAGATGTGAAGGGAAAAGGAGTGTTGGAAGGTAATATTTTTATCAAAGATGTTTTAGTTGGAGTATTATTTGATATAGGAGCTTCTCATAGTTTTATTTCTAAAACGACTGTAGAAGAATTAGAACTTAAACCTAAAATTGTTGAGAATCCTATTTGCGTAACAAATCCCGTAGAAGGTTCCACTAATCTTTGTATGCTCTTTGAAAAGTCCCAATTTCCTATCCTCCCCATCACTTTCCTTTTTATCTTTTCATCTTAGATTTTATTGGATTCGAAATTTTACTCGGTATGGATTGGTTAGCTAAATACAAAGTTGTGCTCGATTGCGAAAAAAGAACGATATCTTTATGAAGCGTCTTTGGAAAAATCATAGAAATATCTTGCGAAGGTCCTAGTCCAAGAAGGGATAGTTTTCTTTATTCTTTAGATACATCCCAGAAAGGATTAGAAACAATACCTATTGTTAAGGAATTTGCAGATGTCATTGAGGAAGTAAAAAGTTTGCCCCCACATTGAGAAATTGAATTCCATATTGATTTAGTCCCTGGTGCAATGCCAATTAAACAACAAGATAGAAGGATGGCTCCGAAAGAAAGGGATGAGTTGAATAATCAAACCCAAGAGCTATTAAAGAAAGGACTGATAAGACCCAGCCGATCATATTGGGGATCAACCATAGTTTTTGTTGCTAAGTCAGATGGATCTTTTAGATTGTGTGTAGACTATCGAGATCTAAATAAGAAAACCATTAAGAACAAGTATCCTCTACCCCGAATAGACGACTTGTTTGACCAGTTACATGGAGCTCGATTTTTTTCTAAAATGGACCTAGCTACAGGATTCCATCAGTTAAGGATCACAGAAGATTGGATCCATTTAACTGCAATCAAAGGTCCGAATACTTTCTATGAGTGGTTGGTTATGCCTTTTTGGCTAACTAATGCACCCGTTATTTTGTTGACCTTATGAATAGAGTGTTTAGAGATGTGTTAAATAAATTCGTGTTAGTCTTTATCAATGCATCTACTCAAAGAGAGAAGAAGAACACGCAAGGCATCTAGAAGCTGTGTTGGAAACATTGAGAAATAATGTGCTTAAAGCCAAATTCTCAAAGTGCCATTTCTGAGGGAAGGAGGTAAGATTCCTTGGACATATAATAGCAAGTGATGGAATTTCAGTAGATCCAGGGAAAGTTGCAACTCTTCAAGAATGGAAGCAGCTGCAAACTCCTAAAGAGATTCGTAGCTTCTTAGGTTTGGTGGGATATTATAAAAGATTCGTTCAAGACTTCTCTAAAATTTCCTATCACCTAACGAAGTTGACAATGAAGGATGCCAAATTTATCTAGACTCCTAAGTGTGAAGAAGCTTTCCAAGAACTAAAGAAGAGATTGGCAACCACTCTAGTTTTAGCAATTATAAATGGAAATAGTGGATTGACCGTTTATACAGATGCTTGTGGAGAAGGAGTTGGTGCAGTTTTAATGCAAGATGGGAAGGTGATCGCTTACGCAAGTAGACAATTGAAGATGCATGAGAAGAATTATGCAACACATGACTTAGAATTATTAGCCGCTGTGTTTGCTCTAAAGATATGAAGACATTATTTGTTGGGTAAGAATCTTTCATAGTTTATTTCGATAAAACTTTGAATTGACCTTAGTAAATAATATTCCATCTTTTAGGTGAAAAATTCGAACTCTTCACGGACCATAAATCTTTGAAGTAACTTTTCACCCAGAAGGATTTGAATATGAGACAGCAACGCTAGCTAGAATTTCTTACGTCATATGATCTAGATATTCTATATACACCCGGGAAAGCCAACGTAGTAGCTGATGCATTGAGTAGGAAGTTAGCTACTATTTCTTATTTGGTAGTAACTCCAACTCTCCTAGAAAAGATCACCAGTAAGCAAAAGGAGGATCTATTTCTCAAGGAGATCGTTAGGAATATACATCAGGGATATAATTCAAGCTTTAAAATAGATAGCCATGGAATATTGCGGTTAAATGGAAGAATTTGTGTTCCGGATGTTGAAAATCTTAGGTAAGATGTACTAGCTGAATGCCACACAACCAAACTTAGCATTCATCCAGGGAGTCATAAGATGTACAGGGACATGAAGCGTACATTTTGGTGGAAAAGTATAAAGAGGGACATATCTATCTATGTCAGCCGGTGTGAAAATTGTCAAAGAATCAAAAGTGACCGACAAAAGACGGTAGGATTACTTCAACCTTTGGAGATTCCAGCTTGGAAGTGGGATCAAATATCCATGGATTTCATTGATGGCCTGCCACGAACAAGGAAAGGAAATGAAGGCATATGGGTTATCATAGACCGATTAACCAAAAGTGTGCATTTTATTCCAGTTAAGCCAACAAGAACTGCAGCAAACCTTGCAGATATATATGTGAAGGAGATTGTCCGATTGCATGGAGTTCCAAGCAGTATAGTAAGTGATCATGGTCCAATCTTCACTAGTCAGTTTTGGGAAGCACTACAGACAGCTTTGGGAACCAAGTTGAGTATAAGCACTGCATATCACCCCCAAACTGATGGGCAGACGGAAAGAGTCAACCGTGTTTTAGAAGATCTTTTGAGAGCATGTATTCTAGACTTTGGAGGCTCGTGGGAGAATCATTTACATTAAGTAGAGTTCTCCTATAATAATAGCTATCAAGCTAGTATCGGCATGGTACCATATGAAGCTTTGTATGGTCGTCCATGTAAATCGCCAGCATATTGGATAGAAACTGGAGATCGATTAGTGCTTGGCCCAGATATGATACGAGAAGCTTCAGAGAAAGTTGATATGATTAGAAAGAAGCTAAAAGAAGCCCAAAGTAGACAAAAGAGTTAAGCAGACCAAAGGCGTAGAAATCTGGAATTCTCAGTTGGAGATTCAGTCTTTTTGAAAGCCTCTCCAATAAGAGGAGTAGTAAGATTTGGAAGAGCTGGAAAGTTAGCACCTCGATATATTGGACCTTTTCACATTCTCGAACGAATTGGCCCACTAGCTTATCGAGTACAATTGCCTGAAAGATTGTCTGGTGTACATAATGTTTTTCACGTATCACATTTGCGCAAGCATATATATGACCCAGAACAAATCATAGAAACAGCTGCTCAGGATGAATTGGAGATAGAACCAAACTTAGCAGTTATTAGAAGACCCGTTCGAATCGTGGATCAAGATGAGAAACGATTAAGGAGGAAGGTTGTAAGGGTGGTAAAAGTTCAGTGGAGCGAGGGATGCTGATGATTGCACCTGGGAAACAGAAGATAGAATTAGGAAAGCATATCCTGAGTTTAGGATCGATGTATAGAGTTTATCTATCATTTAAGTATACTCACCGCTTACGGTGTAATCACTTATTGTATATATTCCATCTTATTGAATATATATTTCCTTTTGAGCTATTTTCTTCTTATCTAATTTCAATGACTAAATTCTTTTAAGTAGGGGAGAATGTAACGATCCAAAATTTAACCACTTCAAAATATAACATTTAAAGTGATTTTAAATATAAAAATATAAGAAGTTTTATGATTCAAAAATATTAGATAGGATTTGAAAATAGAAATATACAGAAAAATAGTAACATTTGCTTATATCGACAAAAGTGACAAAATCCTGATTTCAGAAAAGTATGTTTCAATAGTTAAATAAATTATTTTAATTTATTTACGAGTGTTTATATTTTTAAATAACATTATACAAATTTATTTTTAAATTTGGTTTACATAAATAAATAGCTTAAATAAAACGTCATAATATGACCGTAAAACATTTTATCAAAAATCAACGTTTTGTCGATTTAAAGTTGTCGCAGCGTTGTTGCACCTTTATGTATACAATTTAATAAATATGGTAACATATAAAGATAGTTAACAATTAACTAAACAATGTTACTTTTAATAATCACACTTAGAAAATTCTAGAAAGTAATTAGCAAAAGTAAACTAAAAAGACAAAACACATGTCACATCAAAAGTGACATAAAGTAAAGAAAGTGACATAAAGTAAAGTAATCATTCTTATTTTTTACTTAATTCTAAAGTATTTTAATTTTAAAAAGTGTGATGTGATGTGGATGGCAAGTTTTGAATTTAATAAGTTTACTTAAAGGTTATTTAAGTAAAAACACAAATCTATATTTTATTCTCAAATATTTTCTATAAATACATACCCACTTTCTCACTTCCTTTCACACTTCTTCTTCTCAAAATTTCAAGCTTCTTCTTACCTCCTTTAATGGCTTCCAACCTTAGCAAAGTTATGCCAAAATATTTTCAATAATAAAGTAAAGAAAATATCAACAAAAACCGTCCGAACCACTTCAAACTCCTCCTTCCTCACATTGCTCACGACCCCCTCTTCCTCCATTAGGCCGAGCATAATTTTTATTTCAATAATGGTCGTGGCCTCCTAAGGAAAGTACGCGGAAGTTTAGAAAGTTCTAAAGAGCTCAAAGCAAAGTTTAGCAAAGTTAGGAAAGTTAAAACTAGTTTGAAAAGCAACAAATGGTGAGAACTCTAAATTGTTAAGTAGGAAATATTTATATGATGTTTTGCAAGTTACAAATGTTATTTGGATGTTAATAATGATGTTTGATAAGTGTTTGAAAAAGAAAGCTACCATCTTTAAGTCATTTGCAAAAGTTAGTAAGCAAATATGTACATAAATGAGAATTATGTGACATTGTAAAAAAATATATGGTTAAATTGATATGCAAGTTCATATGACATATTATAATATATTAAAATGATTATAAATATTGTTTTGGATGTTTATTAGTTAAATATTGAATATATATGTTGAAACAAGTCACGGATTTACACGAAGTAAAATCACATGGAAATCACTTTCCAAAAGAAATGAAATGTGATATGGAATCAATTATACCTTTGAAAAATATTTGAAAATGCTTTAAAAAAGATTCATAAGTGTTTAAACTTGTTTCGATAAAGTTTGGATATGAATCTCAAAATACGCCTAAAATTTGACGCACCGCGTAACGGTAGTTCGCGTTTTCGCGTCAAAAGTTCAAACGAACATACGAAGTGGAATATAGTTCGGAATTCTTCGAAGTAAAAATTTTACGAATTCTTATATCCATATCTTTCATAAAAAATAAAAAAAAATCAAAATTTCATCTTGTATATTTTAAAATATGGCAAAATCAATTTTCAAGAAAAATCTAGTTTTTGCATTAAATGACCAAAGTTGGAAATTGATAAATAATCGTTTTAAAAATATGAAATAAATTCTCAAAATCTTTTAAAATGTTTTAAAAGTGATTTAAGTTCAAAAGATGGTTTTCCAAAAGATATGAAAGTTGTTTTGAAGAACATAGCTTTTAAAGCTCTTTTTGCAGCACTTTCTGCAAACGCTTTTCAATATCTTTTTAAATAAAGTTTGAAACTTAACAATTCTTCCCCAAATCCATGGTAAATGTTTTTAAGTATTTTATAAAGCATCTCAAAAGAAATTTGAACAATTTTACATTATTTAAAAGATGGTTAAACAAGAAGTTAAGTGATTTAAAAAGGAAAAATGAGTATGCAGAAACGACTAGTACATTTGTCTCCCCTGTGAGATCAAAACGTGAAAACAAGGTGTGTAACTAAAGTTAGGGATGGAGCAACCAGTGCCCTGAACTTACCCGGCCTCAGTTTTCTCTTTTAGGCGAGGGGTGGAACATATCGAAAGGAAAGCTCGGATGCTCAACTTGGATTTTATAGAAATAATCTTCTTATGCTCATTATTAAAATCCGAAGAGGGAACTTGTCATATTCGTGGAATTTAAAAGGTGATCACATCGTTATTTCGCCCATAACACTCGTTGAATACGGAAATTGATTTTGGATAAAAGTAGAATGATTTCTATAATCCTATTTTCTCAAAAGATACATTTTAAAAATGATTTGAGAAATATTTAAAAAGAGGTTTAAATTATTCCGTATTCACTAAAATAATATTTTGAAAATATATATCTCTCGAAGATATTTTTGAAAAGGAAAATGAATGAATCAAAAAAACAATCACCTAATTACATCATTTTTATCGATGATTGGATTTCGAAGGAACCGGGGTCGGATTTGGTTGATTCCTATCCGAAAACCACTTTGAACCAATGTATACGTTCGAATGTGAAGACATGTTTAAGATGGTGATTGAAGACCGTGGATCTTCCTAGCGTTAAGACTGATTGTTGAACATGCTCTGGGTAGCTCCCATTTATAGAGTTATTTATAGCAATGGTCTCCTCGTGATGGAGATTTTTCGGATTGCAAGGGCTTCTCGCCTAATAATGGCCGAGGAAAGTGCCTTCGGTTTGTCCTGTTCCTGGACAACTTGTATGGATGTTTGTCTAACATTGCATTTCTAACGATTACGTACATTGGTTTTTACAAATGTACATCAGTTGTGGCGGAGAAGGTAACTTCTCTTAGCTTAACACCCTCCTTGAGACATACGAGCTTAAGGGTTGTATTTTTGTGGAAGGCAGTTAGTAGTTAAATGGAAATGGTAATATGCCATTCAAAGATGTGATATGTGTTTTGTGAAAAGGTAATCGTTTTCCTTAAGCCTCATCAAACCGGAAATGACCGAAACAGGATTAGATGCGGCAAGGCTAAGTGGGTCATTACCAATTAGGGTATGATCATCCATTTCTAGATATATTTCTTCCCGCTATGATGTTCCGGATGTTAATTAATGTGGTGTATGGAAAGGGAGCTCTAGAATAAAGGTCGGTAATGACCGGGGATGACATATTCGGTACTATCTAGTTACAGAGGTAGGCCGGTCTTGTGTTGG
This sequence comes from Allium cepa, assembly GCA_030765085.1. Taxonomy (NCBI): domain Eukaryota; kingdom Viridiplantae; phylum Streptophyta; class Magnoliopsida; order Asparagales; family Amaryllidaceae; genus Allium; species Allium cepa. Next base: position 602,103,966 of record CM060941.1, read on the forward strand.
TAGAGGGCAGATGTTCTATGCCTCCAGACATCAATCTAGAGGTGTACCCATTTCGGAAGGTAGATCCTGCGCCTGGTCATTTGTATGGAAATCCATTCTCCAATAATAACCTACGGTTTTGTTTGTATTGGCATAATGAATAGCCTCGAAATGCTATATGGGTAACCATTTCAGATAAGGTTAATAAGTTTATTTGCAAATGATTTCAAAGAATGTCATTAAAAATAATATCCCTAAATTTTTTGCGTAATAAAGAGTTTTGGTTATCATAAGGTAAAAACCCATTCCGTGTTTATGTGCGGCGTGGTTTTATGAGATACCCTTTTTTCAAAACATCATACTTTGAGTTCTCACACCAGTCCCATGACTGACCCGGAGTTTTTTTTCCTTTTAAACTCTAGGTGGCCTATTTTTCGGGCAGCCGTGTAGTCAAGATACCTTTGGAGCATGTTGGGGAGCATTTTGAAGAAGTCTTTTGGAGCTATGAAGCGGAAGTACCTTATGTAGATATCTACCCATTTTCCATTGTGTCGTGTAGTATGTATTTCCCAACATGTGTACGGATAGCCAGTTATAACTATCCAGCGGGATTTGTATTTGACTCTGATTATTTATGTATAATTAAAATGTTGAATGCGATGTGAGATTCTATTATTGTGTTATCTTCTACCTTTATTTTCTTTTACATCCCTGATAATCTGTCTCCCCGGCACTTAGATTTACGACACGTGAATACCGTGGATGTATTAGTGTTGATTTTTGAGGGTCGAGGAGACGGGTCGTCATAATCACTATTAACCTAATAGTTTTCATGGGATAACTGGTAACTGGTTAAACATTTAAGGATTCCTTCTCCAATTTCATAGGCTTACTATGAACCTGTCCATCTGACATTTTCATTTACACATAGTTTTCATGGGCTAATTATGAACCTATCTATCTGACATTTCCATTTGCACATAGATTTCATAGGATAACTATGAACCTGTCTATCTGACGTCCTCTTTTATACTTAGTTTTCATGGGCTAACTATTAACCTATTGGCCCCTGCCAATATCATATAGTTTTCATGGGCTTACTGAAAACCTAAGTCCCCTACCAATATCGGTCCTTTATATTTTAACATCCTATATTCTGGTCTTCCTGACCTCTTAGATGCAACTTTAATCATTTAGGATTTTATTCAGTTTAAATTCACTATTGGGTCAACCTAACTGGTTCTACTACCTTTTTCCCCAAAATACAGTTATGAGTTCATTACAAAGTGAATATATTCATATTAGAAGAAGCAATATAACAACATAGCAATACCACTCCTATGGGTTTAATTTATCAATGATAGACACTTTTTAAACCATCATACAGACTCCTTTATTATAACCATGGTTTTTCCTTTTGAAATAGAGTTTTAGTCATAAATCCTTTCAATACCTTTGAAACTTAGTTTTCAACTTCATAAGTTAACCTCCTTCGGAAGCTCTTAAAAACATTAGGCTCCTAACTTATAATACTTTAAATTCTACCTTTCTAAAAAATAAAATTTGGCCAAAATAAAATAATTTTACAACCCCTTCTATAACCGAGAAAACAATTTTGAAAGCAAAAAAACAATCCCCTTTTAGAAATATAAAATTTTATTTTAGCTATAACTTTTTATAGCCGTAGAATTAAGATCTCTAACCTATTCCATTATGTTCAAATGATGTTTTCCATTTTCGTATAGCGGTCACAATAGAAAAATGGGCTTACGATTAGAAAGTTATGCCTATTTGATGTTTACAAACAGAGCTGGGAAAAACAGCTACAAATGGGCTTCTCCAATGTTTACAACTTCTACCGAAAGGTAACTTCGGACACGGTCGAAGGGTTGCTTTCGGCAAGGCCAAAGGGTTTGCTAAAAGTGTTGTAGAAAGGTGCAGAAATGCCGCGGAAGGTTCTACGACGAAGGGTTTCTTAGGCGGAAGGCTCTATGACGGAAGGTTCGTCGCTGCACAAAGCTGTAGAAATGCTGTGGAAGGTTCTATGACAAAGGGTTTCTTAGGCGGAAGGTTCTATGACGAAAGGTTCATCAAAAACGCTATAGAAAGTTGTAGAAGGTAATGCTACAGAAAGTTGCAGAAGGTTCTATGATGAAAGGTTCGTCAAAAATGTTGCATAAATGCCGCAAAAGGTTCTAAGGTGGAAGGTTCAGTGGAAGAGTCGTAAATAACTGGAAAACTACCAGGGTTTCTTAGGCGGAAGGTTCTATGACGAAAGGTTCATCAAAAACGCTATAGAAAGCTGCAGAAGGTAATGCTATAGAAAGCTGCAGAAGGTTCTATGATAAAAGGTTCATCAAAAACGCTGCATAAATGCCGCGAAAGGTTCTAAGTGGAAGGTTCAATGGCAAAGTCGTAAATAACTGAAAAACTTCCAAACACACTCTTTGTCTATTTCCTATTGGTTAAGGATAAACTTTAGCAATTCATTGTCAAATTTCTACTGCTTATTGCATAAAACGATTTTATGATCTTCTACTATTGAATGACAATACAAGCCTTTAGTAAACTTGAAACCTCTGGAAGTCTGATTAAGTGAGGAATTGAGCTTGGTCAATATGATATAGAATATCAACCCAGAGCAGTTATAAAAGGACAAGCAATGGATGACTTCATTAATGAATGTACGAGATTCATTTTAGAGCAATCCAAGAGGGAAAAGGACATAAACCCAAATGGCAGTTATTTATGGATGGTGCTCAAATGAACAAGGGGCCAGAGCAGGATACATTTACCCCTGATGGACACAAATTACGTTATGCTATGAAATTGGGGTTTTTAGCGACTAACAACATGGCATAATATGAATCTATGGTCGTAAGATTGACCCTTCCTTTACAACTCAAAATCTCTAGGATTCAAGTATGTAGAGATTCGCAATTAATGGTTAATCAAATCAAACAAGTATACCAAATAAAATATCCCAAACTCAGTCAGTATATGAAAAAGGTATTAAAGTGCTCGACTTTTCGAAGATTTCTCTATACACCAAATACCAAGGGTAGACACTTTCCAAGTAGACTCATTGGCTAAGTTGGCAAGTTCAAGAGGGGCCCTTGAGACTCAAATTGTGCCTGTGGTATTTCAAACTAATCCCAGTACTGAGGAAAATATATAAGAGAAAACTTATGATCTACTGGTATTAACCCGATCATAAGCTATAGCAAAAAAAGTGGGGGAATTCGATCAGGAAATGCCTATTGAAGAATCTATAGCTCCACTAATGGAAGAATTCTATGAAAACACTTGGATAGTCCTGATTATGGGTTATATTGTCAATAGGACACTACCTGTAGATAAAACAGAGGCACAAAAGCTAAAGAGGAAAGCTCAAAAACTTTACCATTATGGATGGAGTTCTATACAAGAATGGATATGCCTTTCCTTATTTACGATGTGTAAAATCCAAGAGCGAATTAAAGATATTATAGGAAGCCCACGAAGGACTTTGTGGAGATCGCTCCAATGGGATTTAATTGGCCAAAAAGATAGCGAGACAAGGATTTTACTGGCCACGGTTAACCAATCGAACAATCGAATATGTTAAATGATGTGAAAAGTGCCAACTCTACTCGAAGATAGTATGCCTTCAATCCAAATCAAGAAGTAAAAAAGGAATCACTTGATTTGGATCATGAATTAAGAGATGATGCAGCCTTAAAACCGGCTGAATACCAAAGGAGAATATAAAAGTACTATAACTCAAAGGAAAAAATGAGGACATTCAGACAAGGAGAATTGGTACTTAAAAGAGTAATGGTTAATACGAGAAACCCATCAGATGGACCACTGGGACCAAATTTGGAAGATTCATTGATAATTTTCAAAGAAAATCCCCAAGGGCCTACAAGTTAATCCATCCAAATGGTAATATGGTACTGAGAACTTGGAATGCAGAACATTTGAAACCATAGTTTCCGACTCTAAATGAACAAAGCATTTTCAAGAATGTATCTACTATGATTCACTAAGAAAAGTCTACATGGTCGGGAGTAAAATTCTCCTTAAAACTAGGACTACCTAAAATGGCAGGCTACCAATAATGGTATAAAGCCTTGGTCGTGCCAAAATGGCCAGGTAAAGGCACCTCTTAGAGGGTGGGAATAAGTCTTTAGCCGCGCCAAAGTCAGAAATGTTAAGGTTAAAACAGCACAAGTCCTTACCCACATCACGCTATGGCCAGGATAAGATGACTCTGGTAGGAGGATGGGTAATCCTTTGGTCCTACCATGCTATGACCTGGCTAAGTTCTAGCTAAGTTACCGAACAAGCCCTTAGCCACGTAACGCTATGGCCAGGTTAAGGCACCTCCTGGAGGGAGGCCAGGTAAGTCCTTGGGTCCCCGCTTGAGAATAAGCTAGTCGAGCGCACCGGAAACCCGGACGAAATCTTTCGATTGTTAACCATAAAATATTTAGAAGAACAAAGGTATGAAAGAAGGGTCACGAGAGCATGAGGAAAGATCAAAAAGCATCGAGATGTTCCGGATAATCATACCTTCCGACAAGGAGCTTCCGGCTAAATCTAAGGCTATCTTTCAAAATCTATAGGCAGGATGATGCTCCAAGAATCCACCTTTCGACAAGAATGAGAGGTCTTTCAACAAAGATAAAGGAGAACTCAAACCAAACCTTTCGAAGGTGTCAAGAAGATGCAGCCATCAAGGTTTAATAGCTTCAAACTTCTGAAGTAGTCAAAAGGTTCCATTAAGGGAGTTTTTACCTTTTGAAGAAGATGAAGAAATCAAAGCAAGAAGGTGCAGCTCCATGACGACCTTTCTGAAAGCATAGCAATCTTTTCGAATCGGTTGGAGCATATCCACAATACTTTTCAACCAAGTCTAAAGGTTTTTATGAGGAAAGAAATTCTCAAAAGTCAGCTAAGAGTGTTAGATAATTGTTACTCAAAAAATTCACCTTCTGCTTAAGTCAGAAGATCTCAAACAAAGGACAGGAGAAAAGGAATCCTGATCAGGCCTTCTGAAGATGTCGAAGGACGCAGTCAACAATTTACATAGTAGCTTAAGACCTTTCGAAGTAGGCGGAGGGTATTTTTCCTCTATATACAGAAGCTCTTACCCTCTAAAGAAGGGAAAGAAGTCCCGACAAGGGCATGCGACCCTATAACAACCTTTTTGAAAGCATAATAAGACTTTCGGGCCGATTAGAACACCTACGGAATACCTTTCGACGGTGTCGGAGGGTCTACGATGAAAGAAACATTCATAAATCAGTAGAGAATCTAAAACAACCTTTCGATAACATTCTAGGAAAGCTCGGCTCTCGGCAACATCCAAGTAAAAAGTAACCTTCCGACCAAGTCGAATGGTTCACAATAGCCAGGAACCTTCCGAAACCTCTTAAGGGTTCACATACTGTATAGATGACAAACCTTCCGACAAGGGAAAAAGTTTGCCCTAAACAAATGAAAGAAAAGACCCTTCGGCAGCGTTCAAGGATCCACAATGACATGTGAAAGGAAAACCTTTCAATGAACCGAAAGGTTAGCAATTTTTATAAGAAGGGAACCCTTCAATCCAGCTGAAAGCACAGGGATGGAAGCATGGTCGTCGGCATCTATAAGTAAGACCCAAGGGGTCCTATTTTAGAGGCAGATTTTTCCTCATTCTAATTTTGTAACTTCTAAAATAAAAGCTATGTAACCCTAATTGGGTAGTTATTTTGGAAATTTAATAAAAGTAAAGACTTTTCTTAGATAAACATGGAAGTCTTAAGCTTCATGAATTTACTTTAGAATCTACATTAATTTTTGCTGCCTTAATCTTAATTTTCAGTTGCAGTTCTTTCGAAAATCTCTTGTCAACAATGATAATAATATTCTTTCTAGACAATCTTTATAACCCTTTGAAAACCTCTGTCATGCAGCATAAACCCTTCCACTACAATAGAAGCGTGCTTGAATTGACATTCATAAAACCTTTCGAAACCACAAAATCTGTGGATCAAACTTTCCACAAGGGTCATAACATGTCATATCCCAGCAACCTTTGCATCCCTTCGAATTCCAAACAGCTATTTGCTCAACATTCCGGTAAGGATTAAGCCCAACCCTTTTTGTAAGGAAAATTAAGGAAATTCTATATTGATTAAGGAAATAGCTTTCGGGCGAAATCGTATAAAGGTTCAATTAAATTGGTGATTACACTATATTATCTCCGCAAAGCCGAAAGGTCTAATCAATTCTTGTTCCTAAGATTTCTTGACATCACTGGAAGGTCAGAACCAAAGTCTAATTCCTAGCGGAGATATAAAGACAATTCTACAGATCATCAACCCTTCGGTATATTTCTGCTTAATCCTATTACCTAAGGTAGCTTGGAACAATTAAGAAGACATTTACGGATCTTTCAAGAGATTCCACTTTCTACCATTTCCCAATAACTTTGTCTACTAGGATTCTTTAGTGTGTTAACCATAAATTTGGTTAATATAAACTTGACCTAATTAGAAAAGAAGACCTTTCCAAAGACTTCAAACAAGCTCAACGAAGCCGGAAGGTCACCTAGCCAGGTTTTAAAACCTTTCGACAACAACCGAAGGTTTGATATAGGAAATATCAACTAAATAAGTTAAATTGAAAGGCAATCAATAAAAGGAATCGAGTCTTTTGTTCCCATAAGAAGAAATCCATCTTTCTTATCGTACCTTTAGGGTGTTGACAAGAAATGTTGTTGACATTTTTGGCACTAGAAGGAGGGCCTGAACCTCCAATCTCTGATAACTTTCATCCACGATCAATTATATAAAGAGCCTTGACTAAAAGAGGAGTATGGGAAAAGTTAGTAGCAACAATCCAAACGAAGAGGCAACATCACAGTCAACCTTTAAAGGTCACACGGTCTCAAATCCTAACTTAAGCAAAATAGAAATGGCGCAATCTTCAACCCTAACAAAATTGGAAAGCAATATGACCATGGATCAGAATCAACGCCATAAAAGATGGCAATAAAGGAGTATTCAAAAAGAGCCCCAACCCCGGAATCAATAAGGATTATGGAAATGGAGAATGAATTTCAACGTCCAAATGAGATAGAGGATCAAGGGTTAAATCGAGATAGTCAAGTAACTAAATCTCCTTAGCAATCATATAGCCTTATCCTAGAATACTGTAGTGATCCTGAGACGACCTTCGAAAATCGACACCGAATACGAAACTCATATTCAATTGCCACAGATCCAAACGTCGAATCTGGTGCGCCGGAGCTTATAACACCATTAAGTAAACAACACAGCGGAAGAAAAAGATATCAATATATATAAAATTGATACAATGACAGATACAACATCTGATATAATATGATACAATAGAATGATACAATGCATATCAACATTATCAGAGAAACAAGACACAGCGGAAAGAGAAAGATAACACCAGCAACGGAATTATAACTCCAATAGGTTGCATCTCCAAATCCAATGCTCCAATCCAAAGCTAGCTCGAACCAACATCACGTGACACCTAGATAAGCAAGTCACGTCCTGATCCAAAGACTGGACTAACTCCAGATAATATACTAAACCTGACTATCTGAATAACCCAACTCTAGACTGCCCGTGTGGAAAAATAGTGGGCACCCAGAGTTTAGGGAAGGAACAATAAACTCCGAGTCACTCATGGGACTGGTATGAGTAACAAAAACATTTGGTCTTTAAAAAAAATAACAAGAGAATTTAAAATAAATTCGCAATGCTTTTTAGAAAATGAAACTACCATAAGGCCTCCCGCCACACACACAGTGCAAACGCAGAATTGGAGGAGATTTCTCCTTATGATGGTCAAACATGCTTGATACGAGAAAATTTCTTGATATTATTATTATAAGTCCGCAGTGGAAAACATTTGAAAGTATAATATTAATCTTAGCCAGCATAGACATTCTGAACTATGCCTACTATAGCTACCATTTAAACAGTGGTGACCACCATAAGTAAATGGCAAGTTCGACAACTAAAACCGTACAAGGCACGTATTGGATGAATTGATTTTCAACAAATGGTTAGGCTAAGGAACTTCCCACTGTCCATGGGTACGCCTCTGGCGGGACGTCCCGAGAACCTAACCGGATCTCTGCCAACACAAGGCCGGGTTACCTCTGTAACTAGGTAACTACTTCTCGAGCATGCCACTTCCCGGTCCTTTGGGACCTTTATCCGAGGCGCCTCTAAACCACAAAGTAACAACCACACAGAAAATGAGATTGAAGCCCACCATACAAGTAAATATCTGGGCTCCATACCATGATACCACCCTTTACCAGAAGGGAATGACACACCCTAAAGGGCACGACCCTCATAACCTTGCCGCATCTTTCCTATTTCGACCACGGGTTGTGAGGTCGTGAAGCAGTCTCATCCACAAAGCTATGCTTTATACAAAAGCCATGATCAGATCACAAATGATCAACAAATGATCATCAACACACAGCAGCACTTAGCATGCCACACTGCCAAATTGGGAATATATCGTTGATAACCTTCAACTACATATCCTCTGAGCTCATACGTCTTACAGAAGGGTGTTAAGCTAAGAGAATAAATTCTCCACCACCAACAGATATGTATTTGAAAGAAATCTGCTTTATATCTCAAAGCGTAGTGTCATACATACAATCATACAAGTCTGTCCCAGGTTCGAACAGAATCGAAGGCATTTCCAAAGAAGCCCTTGTAAATCCGGGTATTCACAATCCAGATCGGACTTCCCATCACTTACGGAAAACTCTATACCGGAGCAACTCAGTGCAGAGTAAATCGATAGGTTATCCTATCATTCACACAAATACCCAGTCTTCACCACCGGTCTTCAATGCAACCCATAACGACGTATCATTATTCAGAATAGGTTATACGACACAAGGTCCTCTCCCGGCTAAACCGAATAATGAGCGCGATATTTAAAAACATATGGATATGAGATTTCAATTAAGTCACAACTTAAAAATCTAAAGCTTTACTTTCAAATGGTTAAACAAATTACCATTTTAAATCTTTTAAACAAAAAGATTCGTTTCACAAAGTTCACACTGTTTCACAAAGATCCCTTTATGGATTTCAAAACAATTTCATTTCAATTGGATTAACTTATTCAACCTTTAAATTAAAGATTAAATTTATAGCTTTCATACCGTTTCCATAACTTGGAAAACCATTTTCATTTCAAAATAGAAATCCCTTTAACAAAAATTGGACGTTCATTTCTTATATGAAAGCTTTTATTATTTGAAAACAAATAGTTTTCGTTCGGAAGAATCTGATTATATTTGCACGAGTTAAAGCCTTTGAATTAAATTCAAATTCCCAAATTAATATATTTGAAATGGTTTAACCCACATATAACTAGTATACATCTTTAATCCTAAATTTCAAATTATAGAATTCAGTTTAAAATTCTGAATTCAAATTTAAATCAAATTACTTAAATTTCAAAACTTTATCAAGTTATTCAAAAAAAATTAACTTTGAAATTTCATTTCAAAAGCTTTTCATATTTAACCCGATTCCATTTCCAAACCGTTTGAATTCAAATTGTCTATTTAAAAAGTATTTCAAAAATTTGTCACTTAATAGATTTCCTAGTGAAATCCATATTTGTGTGTGTATGGTGTGGTCCAGGGGCTTCACACAGTAGTGCAACAACATCATCATCACAGATCAAAACACAGAAATGTAGTTGATAAGCGGTATAAACAATAACGCTTCACAGATAGTAATAAACAAATGTATTACAAATAAATGAATAAATTACACACAGCTCAATCCATATAACAAAATATAACAGATCAGATAGGACAATCAATTCAAGGCATGTCATACAGTACAATCATTCATAAGTCAGGTCAAGCATTCAATGATTGTTTATAAGTAGGATTAACTAATTGTTTAATCCTAATTAATTCAATTTGTTTCCAATTAAATTAATTACTTATGATTTAACTATCCAATCCTGATTTATTAATTATAAATCATTTGATATAAATTAAATTTATCAAACACTTTAATTAATTATTCTTAATTAATAAATTATTCTTAATTAATTATATTGATTGAATTAACCTCTAAACCGATTACATAATTAGTTAACCCCCTTAATTAATTATTTTAAGAAATTAACTCTTTAATTACTTACCATAAAGTAGTTATACTTACACAATCTCATAAATGATTAACATTAAATTAATTAATCAAATTAATTATTAAAATTAACCACATTAATTAATTATTTAAATAATCTTAGTTAATGACCTTCATTAACAATTAAATTTCCTTTAATTACTTTGTTAAAGAAATTTACTTATATTAATAATTATTGATTATCAATTAATTAACCATTAAGAACTCATTAATTAATCCTAATTATTGAATTACTTAAGTGTCAACTATAACTTAATGAATTCTTAATTACGATTTAAGTATTCCTTAATTAAATTAACTTAAGTTTCATCAATAAATTTAACTTGAAATTATTAATTCAATTAATATAAAGCATAAGTTATCTATTATAATGAACTCAATAATTAATTAATTATAAATCCTTAAATTTTCATTAACTTTAAAGTGAAACTCATTCTTATTAATGGTTTAATTTTCACTTACAAATATGTTTAATAATACATTTTTTCCAAATTTACTTTTAAATTTCATTTTAAATTCAAGATTTAAAATGAAATACCAGTTTATCTTTAATAAATCTATAACTAATTTTTTTTAAACCTTTAAATTCACATGTCAAATAATACTTTTCTTATAAAGGAATTTGAAAGAGTTAGATCAAATTCCTTTCTAAATTCACATATTTAAAATATACTACTTATTTAAACATTTAGATTTATAAAACTCTACTTTTATTTTCAAAATCTAGGATTCAATTTAGGTTTAGGTCCTGGTTTAAAGTTGTGTTTAAATTCTTCCTTTACAAATCATATTTCATTTTAAATTCAAGTCTTTAAAAATCCCTTTAATTACTTAAGCACTTTTAGTTATTTAAACAATTTAAAATAAATAAAAAACTTTATTTCCAAACTAAGTGCCAAACTAAACTGGAATTTATATTAAAATTTTGATTCAAAACTTATTTTAACTTTGTTTCTATCATTTCAAATTCATTTTTGAATTATCAAAACAAACAGAACAGGTTCTCTACTTTAAACCTGAACAACAATCTACCCGAGCCATCCCCCTACTTGCTTCGAGTTCTGACCAGAGCTCTCTCCCATTTTCCTCGAGTCTTCCCCCCGCTTCTTTCCTTCATTTTTTTCCTTTTGTTATGTTTTAAACTTTCAAACTGCTTACAACACGAAATGATCATGCGAACGAACCAGGGGATAAACACGGGCCATCATCCAGATTTTCCTAGCTTGGTTTCGAGACAAATCCCATCTTCTTCGACAAACGAAGACTGACACCAGATGCATGCATATCCATGCACCGATGATCGGAGCTACTCCGGTCATCGCCACTACCCCACCCTAGTCATCAACGACCATCCCAATCGTTTCGAGCTATCCACGATACAAAATCATCACGAGTCAAAATCGAGCAAGTACATGGCCAATTCTCTTCTTCCTGAACCCATTCGATCACCAAAATCTGCTTCGTCCCACCGTGTGACGTTACCGGATCCCACGCTTTTCCGCCCAAACTCCCGTCACACCGCTATGCATCGATCTTCTGGGGTGCAATCGATCACAAACCCCTGATGATGACGCAGTTCTTCCGAAAACAAGTATCAACAAAAACGAGTTTTAAACCCTAAATCTTACTTGCTCTAACATTTCTTGCAATACAAAATTTGTTTAACAATTTTTCCAATATCATCAATCTTAAAACTTTATTTGTATAAAATTTCAACATTTAAAATTGGTGCGATCGCTGGAAATTGATTTAAAATCATTTTTAGTTCAACAAGGAACTACTCTTAACATACTTGATGAAAAATCAAATTTTTTTTTTATAAATCTAGTTTTCGAATAACAATTTATACTTGAATCACTGATTCATCATATTCGAATTTTTCATGGATTTGAGTTTCTCTGGAAAAAATCAAATCCTTAGATGCTGTATATCATCATACCGCTTGAAACCATTTTTAGATTTTTACTCAAGCACGAACAAACATATTTGGTTTGAAACTCAGATCCTAAAAATGTTTTTGTCGAAAATATATTAAATTTTTCTCTGGTGATTTGTACCCAGTAACCTAGAACAGAGATGAACAGGTAAACTCTAATACACAGAGCCATTACATATGCTTATATATATAGACAACTAAAAGAAAATACTTAAGCAAACACACAGATTTGATTATACTTTTAAGTTTAATAAAACAAAGGTTACTCACCTTCCAAATCATGGTTTCAGAAATGAATAGAACTTCCTTGTTGAAACAGGCCTTGAAACTGCTTGCTGAATCCATATTTTAATCATCTCTGGTTTGAGTTGATTAGTATTATTGTGTAAGTTGAAGTGTTTTTTTTGTTTAAGTTTAAGTTGATATTACTCAGTGGTGCTTAGTTTAAAATGGACGAACTGAATGAAGAAGTTGATATGAAGAAAAGAAATTTACAGGTTGATAATTATTTTGTTTGTACAATGGGAGAACATAACTTGTTTTGTACAAATAAAATCAGAGATTTTTTTCTTGTTTGTTGACTAAGCTTATAGTATTTCGGCTGTGATGATATTGTATGTGTTGAGATGATTTTTTTTGTTTCACGTTTGACTAAAGATCTTTCTGCTTTGGTAGCTGAGGAGATTTGTTGTGGCTAAAGATTTTTTTTTGTTTTATACCTAGATTTTTATATTGTTTCTTCTTTTGCAAGCCATTAAATATGTTTACATTTTCTTCTTACTTAAATTTGTCTTATTAACACTTTGTATTATTACTTTATAATATAAATAATTTTTATTTATTGTTAAAATTTAGTTGTGTGTTACTTTACATTTTATAATTTATCATATGTATATATGTTGCTATTTTAAATATGTATTTCAAACTTAAATATTTATTTTAACTTACATATTTGTTTTACATTTTGCATTCATATATATATATATATATATATATATATATATATATATATTTTAACTTTTAAAAGAAATTGTTTTTAAAACATAATTATACTCTGGTAAAATAATCAATATTTTATATTATAAAACATAGAATTTAACTTTAAACATCGTTTGAAAAATTATTTTATATACATATCTATTTTTAACTCAAATACTTATCGTCTTGTATTTACATTGTATTTATTTATTTAACTTAATATTTGATCATCTTGCACTCCTTTATACAACTTATTTTCAATCTATTTTGTTTTTACTTCTTATGTTGATTCCTACTTAAATCATTCAATTTAAACCATTTACTTAAACTTTAAATTCAAAAATTAAATTAATTATCAATTTAAACATATTTAAAATCTGGGATCGTTACATATTCCCCCCTTAAAGAAATTTCGTCCCCGAAATTTACAGGCACGAAAACAACAAAGATAGATACACCAAGACGGAGACACGGTTTTCCAGGTCAAACTGGATATCTATTTTGTATTTGGCTTACCAAATCAGAATATTGACAATATGAGAACGAACTTATTCAATACTACATAGGATACTCGGGTCACCGGATCTACGAAATATGCAAGGCACTGGTTAGTTCGAAGGGATAACTAACCATTCGTAGAACATATCTGGACCCAAAAATAGACAGATATATGGATACAATTTGAAAACTTCTAGTTTAGAACTGAAGTATACCAATTAACCATAGCAATCAAAACAACCAATTCATCCAAATAAACAGTTCTGGCCTATTTGGAGTTTATGTCCCATGCAAACATATCAAATCTGCTTCCTGGATCTACCAGGAACCATCGAAGAATCGAAAAGAGATGCTGAACAAAAGAGATTGATAGATGAGGATTCAATTTTCTACAATTTCTCAAATACTAGGTCTGGATTCCAACTTAGGTCGGAATACTCCAAAGTATATACCAACTTGTCCCTCTTCGGACTTTAATATTCACAAGAAATTATTATAGAATTTCAAATTTGGGTTTAAACGAAATTGTTTTATCGATTCAATTCAAATTTAGCTTCGTATTTTATTAATTAATTTAACTCAATTTAAAATTTCCAATTTATTTAGGATTTTCAATTCCAAATTTCTAATTCATATTCATTAGAGTTTAAATCGAAAAGCTGATGAGAAATTGATGAAGATAAGGATTTTCTACAACGATTCGTAGGGTCATCTTCACGCTGAAGCTTCTCCTTACAGCTGCTACGAAGCAAATCAAAAGAAATTGGAAAGATGAATCAAAGGAAATTGAGAAGAAAGTTGTTTCCACTGTTACAGGGTATTGACCATTTATAATGGTACTCCCCTGTCCCTTATCTCGTTCTCTTCTTGCACTCATACTTACTATCAGTGGATAATAAGAGAATTTACTAAGGCACTCGAACGTATATCTTAGGGATATACTCATTCTAGGGTATACTTTACCCAATGTCTAATGAGTTACTTAACGTGTTATACTCCTGAGCTAAAGTTTTAACCCTCAGCTTTGATACCAAATGTAACGATCCTGAGACGACCTTCGAAAATCGGCACCGAATACGACACTCATATTCAATTGCCGTAGATCCAAACGTCGAATCTGGTGTGCCAGAGCTTATAACACCATTAAGTAAACAACACAGCGGAAGAAAAACATATCAATATATATAACATTGATACAATGGCAGATACAATATCTGATATAATATGATATAACAGAATGATACAATGAATGTCAACATTATCAGAGATACAAGACATAGCGGAAAGAGAATGATAACACCAACAGTGGAATAATAACTCCAAAAGAATGCATCTCCAAATCCAATGCTCCAATCCCAAGCTAGCTCGAACCAACATCACGTGACACCTAGATAAGCAAGTCACGTCCTGAACCAAAGACTGGACTAACTCCAGATAATCTACTAAACCTGACTATCTGAATAACTCAACTCTAGACTGCCCGTGTGGAAAAATAGTGGGCACCAGAGTTTAGGAAAGGAACAATAAACTCCAAGTCAGTCATGGGACTGGTATGAGTAACAAAAACATTTGGTCTTTAAAACAAACAACAAGAGAATTTAAAATAAATTCGCAACGCTTTTTAGAAAATGAAACTACCATAAGGCCTCCCGCCACACACACAATGCAAACGCAGAATTGGAGGAGATTTCTCCTTATGATAGCCAAACATGCTTCATACGAGAAAATTTCTTGATATTATTATTATAAGTGCACAGTGGAAATTTTTTCAAAAGTATAATATTAATCTTAGCCAGCATAGACATTTCGAACTATGCCTACTATAGCTACCATCTAAACAGTGGTGACCACCATAAGTAAATGGCAGGTTCTACAACTAAAACCGTACAAGGCACGTATTGGATGAATGGATTTTCAACAAATGGTCAGGCTAAGGAACTTCCAACTGTCCATGGGTACGCCTTTGGCGGGGCCTCCCGAGAACCTAACCGGATCTCTGCCAACACACGGCTGGGTTACCTCTTTAACTAAGTAACTACTTCTCGAGCATGCCACTCCTCGGTCCTTTGGGACCTTTATCCGAGGCGCCTCTAAACCACAAAGCAACAACCACACAGAAAATGAGATTGAAGCCCACAACTCAGGTAAATATCTGGGCTCCATACCACGATACCACCCTTTACCAGAAGGGAATGACACACCCTAAAGGGCGCGACCCTCATAACCTTGTCGCATCATTCCCGTTTCGACCATTTCCGGGTTGTGAGGTCCTGATGCAGTCTCGTCCACAAAACTACGCTTTATTCAAAAGCCATGCTCTGATCACAAATGATCAACAAATGATCATCAGCACACAGCAGCACTTAGCATGCCACACTACCAAATTGGGAATATATCGCTGATAACCTTCAACTACATAACCTCTGAGCTCGTACATCTCAGAGATGGGTGTTAAGCTAAGAGAATAAATTCTCCGCCACCAATAGATATATATTTTAAAGAAATCTGCTTTATATCTCAAAGTGTAGTGTCAAACATACAACCATATAAGTCTGTCCCGGGTTCGAACAAAACTGAAGGCACTTCCGAAGAAGCCCTTGTAAATCCGGGTATTCACAATATCGATCGGACTTCCCATCACTTAGGGAAAACTCTATACCTGAGCAACTCAGTGCATAGTAAATCGATAGGTTATCCTATCGTTCACACAAATACCCGGTCTTCACCACCGGTCTTCAATGCACCCATAACGACGTATCATTATTCGGAATGGGTTATACGACACAAGGTCCTCTCCCGGCTAAACCAAATAATGAGCGCGATATTGAAAAACGTATGGATATGGGATTTCAATTAAGTCACAATTTAAAAATCCAAAGCTTTTCTTTCAAATGGTTAAACAAATTACCATTTCAAATCTTTTAAACAAAAAGATTCGTTTCACAAAGTTCACACTGTTTCACAAAGATCCCTTTACGGATTTCAAATCAATTTCCATTTCAATTGAATTAACTTATTCAACCTTTAAATTAAAGATTAAATTTATAGCTTTCAAATCATTTCCATAACTTGGAAAACCATTTTCATTTCAAACTAGAAATCCCTTTAACACAAACTGGACGTTTATTTCTTATGTGAAAGCTTTTATTATTTGAAAACAAATAGTTTTCGTTTCGGAAGAATCCAATTATATTTGCACGAGTTAAAGCCTTTGAATTAAATTCAAATTCACAAATTAATATATTTGAAATGGTTTAACCCACATATAACTAGCATACATCTTTAATCCTTAATTTCAAATTATAGAATTCAGTTTCAAATTCTGAATTCAAATTTAAATCAAATTACTTAAATTTCAAAACTTTATCAAGTTATTCAAAAAAAATTAACTTTGAAATTTCATTTCAAAAGAATTTCATATTTAACCAGATTCCATTCCCAAACCGTCTGAATTCAAATTGTCTATTTAAAAATCATTTTTGTGACTTAATCGATTTCCTCGTGAAATCCATATTTGTGTGTGTATGGTGTGGTCCAGGGGTTTCACACAGTAGTGCAACAACATCATCATCACAGATCAAAACACAGAAATATAGTTAATAAGCGGTATAAACTATAACGCTTATCATTCATTCACAGAGTCACAGATAATAATAAACAAATGTGTTACAAATAAATGAATAAATTACACACAGCTCAATCCACAGAACAAAATATCACAGATCAGATAGGACAATCAATTCAAGGCATCTCATACAATACAATCATTCATAAGTAAGATCAAGCATTCAATAATTGTTTATAAGTAGGATTAATTAATTGTTTAATCCTAATTAATTCAATTTGTTTCCAATTAAATTAATTACTTATGAATTTACTATCCAATCGTGATTTATTTATTATAAATCATTTGATATAAATTAAATTTATCAAACACTTTAATTAATTATTATTAATTAATAAATTATTCTTAATTAATCATATTGATTAAATTAACCTCTAAACCGATTACATAATTAATTAACCCCTTAGTTAATTATTTCAAGAAATTAACTCTTTAATTACTTACCATAAAGTAATTATACTTACACAATCTCATAAATGACTAACATTAAATTAATTAATCAAATTAATTATTAAAATTAACCGCATTAATTAATTATTTCAATAATCTTAGTTAACGACCTTTATTAACAATTAAATTTCCTTTAATTACTTTGTTAAAGAAATTTACTTATATTAATCATTATTGATTGTCAATTAATTAACCATTAAGAACTCATTAATTAACCCTAATTAATGAATTACTTAAGTGTCAATTATAACTTGATGAATTCTTAATTACGATTTAAGTATTCCTTAATTAAATTAACTTAACTTTCATTAACAAATTTAACTTGGAATTATTAATTAAATTAATACAAAACATAAGTTATCTATTCTAATTAACTCAATAATTAATGAATTATAAATCCATAAATTTTCATTAACTTTAAAGTTAAACTCATTCTTATTAATGGTTTAATTTTCACTTAGAAATATGTTTAATAATATTTTTTTTTCCAAATTTACTTTTAAATTTCATTTTAAATTCAAGATTTAAATTGAAATACCAGTTTATCTTTAATAAAGTCTACAACTAAATATATTTTTTAAAACCTTTAAGTTCACATGTTAAATAATACTTTTGTTATAAAGGAATTTAAAAGAGTTATATTAAATTCCTTTTTAAATTCACATATTTAAAATATACTTTACTTATTTAAACATTTAGATTTATAAAACTCTATTTTTATTTTCAAAATATGGGATTCAATTTAGGTTTAGGTCCTGGTTTTAAATTGTATTTAAATTCTTCCTTTACAAATCATATTTCATTTTAAATTCAAGTCTTTAAAAATCCCTTTAATTACTTAAGCACTTTTAGTTATTTAAACAATTTAAAATAAAAAAACTTTATTTAAAAACTATGTGTCAAACTAAACTGGAATTTATATTAAAATTTTGGTTCAAAACTTATTTTAACTTTGTTTTTATCATTTCAAATTCAATTTTGAATTTGCAAAACAAACAGAACAGTTTCTCTGCTTTAAACCTGAACAACAATCTACCTGAGCCATCCCCCTACTTGCTTCGAGTTCTGACCCGAGCTTTCTCCCGTTTTCCCCGAGTCTTCCCACTACTTCTTTCCTTCATTTTTTCCGTTTGTTATGTTTTAAACTTTCAAACTGCTTACAACACGAAATGATCATGCGAACGAACCAGGGGATAAACACGGGCCATCATCCAAATTTACCTAGCGTGGTTCCGAGACAAATCCCATTTTCTTTGACAAACGAAGACTGACAGTAGATGCACGTGTATCCATGCACCGATGATTGGAGTTGCTCCGATCATCGCCGCTACCCCACCCAAAGTCATCAATGACCATCCCAATCATTTCGAGCCATCCACGATACAAAATAATCACCGAGTCAAAATCGAGCGAGTACAGGGCCAATTCTCTTCTTCTTGAACCCATTCGATCACCAAAATCTGCTTCGTCCCACCGTGTGATGTCACGGAGCCCATGCTTTTCCGTCCAAACCTCTGTTACACCGCTATGCATCGATCCCCTGGGGTGCGATCGATCACAGACCCCTGATGATGACCCAGTTCTTCCGAAAACAAGTATCAACAAAAACGAGTTTTGAACCCTAAATCTTACTCGCTCTAACATTTATTGCAATAGAAAATTTATTTAACAATTTTTCCAATTTCAGCAATCTCAAAACTTCCTTTGTACAAAATTTCAACATTTAAAATTGGTGCGATCGCTGGAATTGATTTAAAAGCATTTATAGATCAACAAGGAACTGCTCTGAACATACTTCATGAAAAATCAAAATTTTTGTTTTAAAAATCTTGTTTTCTAATAACAATTCACAATATATACTTGAATCATTCATTCATCATATTCGAATTTTTCATGTATTTGAGTTTCTCTGGAAAAAATCAAATCCTTAGATGTTGTATATCACCTTACCTCTTGAAACCATTTGTAGATTTTTACACAAGTGTGAACAAACACATTTTTTTTTGAAACTCAGATCCTATTATTGAAAATATATTAATTTTTTTTGGTGATTTGTACCCAGTAACCCAGAACAGAGATGAACAGGTAAACTCTAATACAAAGAGCCATTACATATGCATATATATATATATATATATATATATATATATATATATATATATATATATATATATAACTGAAATAAAATACTTAAGCAAACACACAGATTTGATTACACTTTTAAGTTTAATAAAACAAAGGTTACTCACCTTCCAAATCTTGGTTTCGGAAATGAATAGAACTTCCTTGTTGAAACAGGCCTTGAAACCGCTTGCTGAATCCATCTTTTAATCTTCTCTGGTTTGAGTTGATTTGTATTATTGTGTAAGTTGAAGTGTTTTTTTTAAGTTTAAGTTGATATTACTCAGTGGTGCTTAGTTTAAAATGGACGAACTGAATGAAGAAGTTGATATATAGAAAAGAAATTTACATGTTGATAATTATTTTGTTTGTATGATGGGAGAACATAACTTGTCTTGTACAAATAAAATCAGAGATTTTTTTTCTTGTTTGTTGACTAAGCTTATATTATTTAGGCTGTGATGATATTGTATGTGTTGAGATGATTTTTTTGTTTCATGTTTGACTAAAGATCTTTCTGCTTTGGTGGCTGAGGAGATTTGCTGTGGCTAAAGATATTTTTTTTTGTACCTAGATTTTTATATCGTTTCTTCTTTTGCAAGCCATTAAATATGTTTACATTTTCTTCTTACTTACATTTGTCTTATTACCACTTTGTCTTGTTACTTTATAATATAAATAAATGTCTATTTTAATTTATTGTTAAAATATTAGTTGTGTGTTACTTTACATTTTATAATTTATCATTTGTATATACGTTGCTATTTTAAATATGTATTTCTAACTTAAATAATTATTTTAACTTACATATTTGTTTTACATTTTGCATTCATATATATATATATATATATATTAACTTTTAAAAGAAATTGTTTTTAAAACTTAATTACACTCTGATAAAATAATCACACATATTTTATATTATAAAACATAGAATTTAACTTTAAACATCGTTTGAAAAATTATTTTATATACATATTTATTTTCAACTCAAATACTTATCGTCTTGTATTTACATTGTATTTATTTATTTAACTTAATATTTGATCGTCTTGTACTCCTTTATATAACCTATTTCAATCTATTTTGTTTTTACTTCTTATATTGGTTCCTACTTAAATCATTCAATTTAAACCATTTACTTAAACTTTAAATTCAAAAATTAAATTAATTATCAATTTAAACATAGTTAAAATCTGGGATCGTTACAAATACAATAGGAGAAGTTACGAAAAGAGGCCAACCAAATGGACAACCTACACCATATAGTGTTTAATGCACTTAGAGAAAAATAAATTTATGATTTTGAAGAATACGTTACCCTGTAAAAGGCCCATTTTTCTTAAGAAATAATGATGATAAATCTTCCTCCTGACATTCAAATTCCTTCACTACAATATAACGGGACAACTGATCCAGATGATCACCTAGTCGCCTTTGAAAACTGGATGAACTTATACAATGCTCCGAAGGCAATTCGCTGTAAACTTTTTCCTACTACTTTTTAAGGAACATCAATCAAATGGTATAGGAGTTATCGAATGGGAACTATCTATACTTGGGAACAACTTATTTACGACTTCTTGGCTTAATTTTCTATATTCAGAGATATAACTATGGACTTTAGCTTACTAGCAACTATCAGTCAAAAGTCAGGGGAGCTACTTGGCGAATATTTAAACAGATTCTGTGAAAAGACATTAAGGGCTGAAAATGCAACTGATAGAGAAAAGCTTATGGCAGTTTGATCATGGTTAATTGAACAAACCCCAGTTTGGAAAGACCTTTATTTCAGTGGGTGCAAAGATTTACAATATTTCTTTCTCAGGGCTGAGAAGTTTATTCAATTAGACGAGATGCACCATGCTAAGAAAGAATTCCACTAAGAATCCAAGGAAGAGAAATCTGATTTTAGGCGCCTTGATAAGAGGCCAAGAGAAATTGAAAACCTGAAGGGAAGTCGAAGAAAGAGTTCTAAAATGAATTGTGCAGTCTTGAGCAAACCCCTCTCTTGCATATATGCTAAGGTAAAAAGAAATGAGAATTATATTGTGCCTCAAAATGTTCAGAGTGCCCCAGAGCCAAATAGAGGAGGAAGTTACTGCGAGTAACATAAAGCAAATGGACATGAAACTGATGAATGCCGTATCTTGTCAGATAAAATTCAAGGCATGGTCAGGTCGGGATTTTTACAGGAGTTTGTCAAAGAAACTTTAAAGACATCTTATTCAAAATAAGAGGAAAATAATTTAGTGACTCCAAAATGCAGATTCCTGTCCAATCATGAGGACTCACGACAGCATTTCAACTATAAACTTTCTCTCTTTCTTTTAATAGGTCTTTAACTTGATATTTAAATTTGTATTGTGCATTGATCATGTACTGATTAAATTTTGAGTGCAATTACAGGTAAAAAAATAAACCAAAGCACTCGACAAACTTCAGAATACTTAAAGAGGACGACTCGGACGCCTGACAAGAGGCAATTATTAATAGTTCACTCAACACCAAGGCTTTCCTGTAAGAAATGTTGAATCGCCGTTAAAATCAATTCCAATTTAGGAGAAAACCCATATAGACCAAATCTACTTTTAGCAAGTAATTTCAAAAGGAAAATTCTCAAATTATATCCTCTTGAGAAAACTATTTTCAGTCACCCCATGACCTGGGGGGAAATAAATACTTATTTATCTTAAAATCAAATTTATGCAACTAATTTGAGATATTATATAACATTAATAAACGCACACCAAAAGATTTCAAACCGAGAAATAGTAATGTTTCAAAGTTTACTAAAATCACGGGCGAAGATAAGCATA
The DNA here is from genome assembly GCA_030765085.1 of Allium cepa. Classification (NCBI taxonomy): domain Eukaryota; kingdom Viridiplantae; phylum Streptophyta; class Magnoliopsida; order Asparagales; family Amaryllidaceae; genus Allium; species Allium cepa. The sequence goes on from CM060941.1 coordinate 602,126,583, forward strand.
TTTATGTTTTTTCAAGAAAGATTTTGAAAACACAAAAAATTTATTAGAACTCAAACTATAGAACCCTATTCTCGATTAAAAGGCTGTTGGCTCATGAATCAGGACCTCCTAGTCTCCTATTTGAGATTCATGTCTCCATTACAAGAACAGCAAGAATGTTCTTGCCAAAGATCTAAAAAAAACAAAAAAATACTTTCATAAAAATGATTCATGAGTCCAAACTATTTTTCAAAAGAAACTTTTCAATATAATAGAAGGGTGTAATTACAAAAATCTTTCTCTTAAAAGAGACTCCATTTTAATTGGCCAAAAATTATTTTCATATACAAATACTCGAGCTTACGATGTTATTTCATAGCACCTCCTAATGGGAGGGACATAATCCCACGACGCTATTCCGTGGCACCTCTTAGAGGGAGGGACATAAGCCTACGGTGTTATTCCATAGCATCTTCTAAAGGGAGAGATAAAGCCCATAATGTCCATATCACTTCTTAGGGGATGGTCAAGATAAGTACCCGCAAAATCAAGAACCCCTAACATCCATATCACCTCTTAGAGGAGGGTCAAGATAAGCACCCGCAAAATCAAAATCCCTTGACGTCCATATCACCTCTTAAGGAAGGGTTAAGATATGCACCTGCAAAATTAAGAACCTCTAACGTCCATACCACCTCTTAGGGGAGGGTCAAGATGAGCACCGCAAAATCAAAATCCCCTAACGTCCATATCACCTCTTAGGGGAGGGTCATGATAAGCACCCGCAAAATCAAAAATCCCTAATATCCATATCACCCTTAAGGGGAGGGTCAAGATAAGCACCCACAAAATCAAAAACCCCTAACGTCTATATCACCTCTTAAGGGTGGGTCAAGATTAGCACCCGCAAAATCAAAAGTCCAAATTACCTCTTAGTAGAGGATCCGGTAAAGCTCTCATTAGCAGCCTTAAGGAGAAAGGTCAGCTAAGTATATATCCCTTTGAGACAAGGGAAGCCTAAAGAGAGGCTCATCAAACAATAGACTAAGATGTCTAGCCCAAAGAGGGGCAATGGACAGAGATGTCTAGCCCAAAGAGAGGCTTTTGATAGATTAAGATGTCTAAGCCTAAGGAGTGGCTCATCAAAGAGTAGACTGAGATGTCCAAGCCCAGTAGGGCTCAAAATAAAAGAATAAAGACAAAGTTGCCTCCAACTCTAGAAGAAAGTCAGAACCTAAGAGAATTAAGGGTTAAATAAAAAAAAAAACTATCCATCATCTGAGACAAAGTTGGAATCCTAGAAGAGGATACACTCAGAGGCAAAGGATATGCTAATGAATTACAGAACTTCCAATCATAGGAAAGTTGTTCCTACATCAAAGGAATAAGAAACTTTCATATCACAAAAAAAGCATGAGATAAAAAAATGGAAGAAGGAAACCATAACATGGAAACAAAAAAAATTGATATGAAATCTAAAGGAATGGAATAGATAATAAAATTTTAGTCGCAAAGATAAAGTACTTCACTCCAAGATTAGATTAACAAAGCCGCTCCTGAATCCTTTGAGATAAAGTGGATGATTGGATAGAAGAGTCTATCATACTTCTATATACATATATACATATACTACTAACTTATAGGCACTTTAGGAGCAACACATTTGTTAAAAGGAAACTTTCTTGTGAATAAACTTAGAATTAAGGTTAGATCAGCTTAGTTATCTTTTATTTGAAATCTATTAAATATGCTATTATTAGATATATCTTTGGCTTCATACTTATATTAAATGGAGCTTTGAATATTTAATTCGTCGGATGAGATACTGACGAGACTTTGGAAAAGTTCTTGATTTCTTGAAATTTGAGTTTCACCATTCCTATTGATGCAAATTTCCGTTTGGATTTCGTGAATTTTGAATTTCCATATTGCTTTTTATGATGGTTTATAGATTTCATACTCATGTTTACCTTGTCAAATTTTCAAGATAACTTTTGATTGAATTCCTGATTTCATGAATTCCGAATTTCCCTATTGGTCCCTTATGATGGTTTGTGAATTCCAGATATTGAGTTTCTCCCCAATGAATTTTTGTGATGATTTCTTATTAGTTGCTTGTTTTAATGAGTTCTTGATTTCCCTGATCAGTTTTTATGATGACTCGGAGATTTCCCATTTCTAGTCTCCTTACTGAATTTCTGATTTCTAGTTTCGTGAATTTTGGATTCCTTTATCGATTCTCATAATAATTTAGGAAGTTTGAATTTCTGGTTTCCTTATTGAATATTTAGTGATCTTGTTGGTTTTTAGGTTTAGTGAACTCTACTCTTCCTATGGATTTTAGTGATGATTTGCTGATCTAGTATTCATGACTTCTTCATTAAACCACTACGGTGATTTCTTGCTGAATTATTGGTTTGATGAATTTACCTACCAATTTCTTTAATGATTCATGAATTCGCGTGTTACAATTCCCCACTGAATTTTCATGAAGATTTCCTATGGATCACTTGTTTCACGAGTTCATGATTTCTTGGTTCCCTTTATTGAATTTTATGATGATTTATGAATTTTTAATTGAATTCAAAATATAAGACCTTCATGACACCAAATGGAAGCATTACTAAACTACTTTCTACTTTTTCACTAATTGAAAATTACCCATCAATGGTTTAAGATTGAAAATAAAGGAAACTTAGGGTGACAAGGTAAGGTCCCCGATAGCATGAAATTGATTTTCATAGGTTGGAAAGGTTTAAAGTGAGAAAGAAATATCAAGGGTCTTTAATAGGTATTCTCCAAAGGTTCATTTATTTGAACCGATATCTGCAAATCAGGTGATATTATTCCACATTCTTAAGGAAGTTTAATTACGGTCATCACAAAGCAACTTATTTGGAAATATTACTCTAATATCTTGAATATTAGCTACATAAATTTGAGATTGCTCATTAAAATTTCATAACAAAGTCACAACACAAATAAAAGTTATAATGTATTTTGCAGAAAAAAAGAAGGAAGTTCATTGGAGTATTGTCCTAAAGACCAAAAGCTTATTTCATACAAAGAGGGTTAAATGTTAACCATAAAATATTCAGATGAACAAAGGTATGAAAGAAGAGCCATGAGAGCATGAGGAAAGATCAGAAAGCACCGAGATGTTCTAGATAATTATACCTTCCGACAAGTAGCTTTCGACGAAGTCCAAGGCTATCTTTCAAACTCCATAGGCAGGATAATGCTCCAAGAATCCACCTTTCTATTAGAATGAGAGGTCTTTCAACAAAGACAAAGGAGAAGGAGCTCAAACCAAACCTTTCGAAGGAGTCAAGAAGATATGGCCATCAAGATTTAATAGCTTTAAACCTTCTGAAGTAGTCGAAATGTTTAGTTCAGGGAGTTCTTACCTTTCCAAGAAGATGAAGAATCAAAGCAGGCAGATGCAACTCCATGACGAGCTTTTGGAAAGCATAGCAAGCCTTTCGAATCGGTTAAAGCACATCTAGAATACCTTTCAAATAGGTCAAAACGTTTCTATGAAGAAAGCAATGCTCAAAAGTCAACAAAGAATGGTAGATAACTGTTACCGGGAAAATTCACCTTCTTCTTAAGTCGGAAGATCTCAAACAAAGGAAAAAATAAAAGGAATCCAGATCAAGACTTTCGTAGTGGTCAAAGGGATGCAGTAAACAATATAAAGGGACTCAAGACCTTTCGTAGAAGACAGAGTGTATTGTTCCTGAATATCCAAGAAGCTCTTACCCTCCGAAGAAGGCAAAGAAGTCAAGACAAGGGCATGCGACCCTATAACAACCTTTCCGAAAGCATAATAAGCCTTTCGGGCGAATCAGATCGCCTACTGAATACCTTTCGGCAGTGTCAGAGCGTCTATGATGAAAGCAACATTCGTAAGTCAGTAGAGAATGTAAAGTAACCTTCCGACAACATTTAAGGAAGGCTCGGCTCTCGTCAACATCCAAGTAAAAAAGCGACCTCCCGACCAAATTGAAGGGATCACAATAGCCAGGAACCTTTCGGCACCTCCGAAGGATTCACATACTGTATAGATGAAAAACCTTCCGACTAGGGAAAAAGGTTCCAAAAAAATGAAAGAAAAGACCCTTCGACGGCGTTCTAGGATCCACTATGACATGTGAAAGGAAAATCTTTTGTTAAAACCTAAAGGTTAGCAATTATATATAAGAAGGCAACCCTTTGATCCAGCCATAAGCACAGGGACGGAAGCATGGCCGACAGTATCTATAAATAAGACCAGAAGGGACCTATTTCGACGACGGAGTTTTCCTCATTCTAATCTTGCAACTTCTAAAATAAAAGCTCTGTAACACTAATTGGGTAGTGATTTGGGGAATTTAATAAAAGTGAAGACATTTCATGGATAAAGAGGGAAGACTGAAGCTTCGTGAATTTAATTTGCAATTAACCATAATTTTTGTTGGCTTAATCTTAATCAGGTGCAGTTCTTCCAAAATGCTCTTGTCAATAAAGATAATAATATTCCTTCTAGGCAATCTTTATAACCCTTCGAAAACCTCTATCCTGCAACTTAAACCCTTTGACTACAAGGGAAACTTGCTTGAATCGACATTCATAAAACCTTTAGGAGCTATATAATTTATGGGTCAAACCTTTCAAAAATGGTCATAACCTGTCATATCCCGACAACCTTTGCATCCCTCTAAATCTCAAAAAGCTATTTGCTCAACCTTTCGGTAAGGATCCAGGATAACCCTCTGTATAAGGCAAATTAAAGAAATTTTATGTTGATCAAGCAAATAACTTTCTGGAGAAATCTTGTAAAGGTTCAATTAAATTGGTGATCACTCTATATTAACTCAGCAAAGCCAAGAGGTCTTATCAAATATTGTTCCTAAGCTTTCTTGACATCACAGGAAGGTCAGAATCAAAGTCTAATTCCAAGCGGAGATATATAGATAATTTAACTAATCGTCTACCCTTCAGTATATTTCGGCTTAATCTTATTACTTAAGGTAGCTTGGAACTATTAACACGACATTTATGGATCTTTCGAGAGATTCCACTTTCTACCATTTCCCAATAACTTTCTCTATTGGGATTCTTTGGGGTGTTGACCATAAATTTAGTTAACAAAAACTTAACCTAATTAGAAAAGAAGGCCTTTGTGAAGACTTCAGACATGCTCAACAAAGCCAGAAGGTCAACTAGCTTAGGTTTCAAAACCTTTTGATGACAACGGAAGGTTTGATAGAGGACATTCAACTAAATATATTAAACTGAAAGGCAATCAATAAAAGGAATCATGTCTTTTATTATCATAGGAAGAAATCCATCCTTCTTATCATATCTTTAGGGTGTTGATACGAAATCTTGTTAACATCGATGGACTAAGAAAAGTTCCAGCCTGAAATGGGCACCGCCAGAATTGGCGCCGCCTAAAATGGTAACCGCTTAAATAAGCACAAGAATTTGAATAAAGAGTCACTGACTAAAATAGGCCAAAACAAATAAATAAAGATAGTCGGGCCCGAGAAAGAAAAAGCATGCAAGATATCATCAAATCCTAAAGATACATCCAACAAAAGAATCAGAAAGAATACTCTGACTTCTCCTCATAAACATCTGCCAGATTAGTTTTCTGGTCTTCTATTTTTTATTTCCAGATTGGTTTTCTGGTCTTCTATTACCTATTGCCAAATTGGTTTTCTGGTCTTCTATTATTTATTTCTAGATTAGTTTTCTGTTCTTCTATTACTTATTGCTAGATTGATTCTCTAATCCTCTATTACTTATTACCAGAAACGGTATTCTGGTCTTCTATTATTAATTGTCAAAAGTGATATTCTGGGAGTGGCATTCTGGTCTTCTATCATTGATTACCTAGAATGATATTTTGGCCTTCTACTATTAAATACAGGAATCTGGATTTCAGAACTTCTATTCTTATTACCACACAGAAATTCCTGACTTCTATTATTCCCAAATAATGATTTTTGAACTTCTTATTAATACCCGGACCTGGATTTCGGGTCTTCCAATACTTTTTCCCAATGATGATTTCTAAATTTCTTATTAATACCTGAATCAGGGATTTAGGCTTTTTATTATAATAGCCAGAGTTGGATTTCTAGTCATCTCTTATAATTTTCGAAGTGAGATAACTGGATCTCTATTAGTATCAGACAAGGATTTTCGGTTTTCTATTGTGGACTTCTCATTATTTATTATTTGCAGGTAACAATTTATGGACTCTTAATTCCATATTTGGATTTCTGAAAACCTTTTACCAGAAACTCTGACACTATGTCCAATAATATAATTGAACAAACCATAGTACATACTTTTAATAAAGATTTCAATGTTGATAACAAGAGATGATGCTTACATTATGTTTTACAGGGTTATTGCCAAGGAATTCTTTGAATTTGTCCTAAAGAACAAAAGTTTCTTTCATATAAGGTTGAGGGGCTAAATGTTATCCATAAAATAGTCTTAAGATTGTGAGTATGAAAGAAGTAGCAATCGATGAGAATTTAACACCTTTCAAAAACATTGAAATAGTGACCTTTCAACGAAGCTGAAAGGTAGCTTTCAACAAAGAAAACCTTTCGATGAAGTCGAGAGGAAGTTTTAGGCAAAGACAACCATTCCACGAAGTCGAAAGGTAGCTTCCAACAAAGATTAGCGAAACCTAAGCTTCCATGGAAGTCAAAAGGGGCCCAAGGCTACCCTTTCAACCCAGATTCAAACCTTCTGCCTTGATTGAACCTTTTGACAAAGTCAATGCATCCTTTCGGCCAAGTTCAAGTTAACCTCCTATAAGTGATTCCGCATCTTAACCTTTCGACTAAGTCAAAGGTCGAAAGCAAAGGGTATCCTCTGACTAAGTCGAAAGGGTGATGGCGAAAGTGGAGGATTGATTTAAACAAAGGGGCTTTCGAAGGCATTGGAAGACAAGCTAGCACGAAATTCAGAAATTACTAATCTGGTCAAGGCAACCATTCAAAGCAGTTTCCTTTGAACCAACTAAACCCTTCCAAGGGACCATTCAACTAGACATACCCATTTAGTTCCAAGAAGTACTTTCGAGTTAATCAGAAAAAGTGCACTGCTTGTGTTAACGAAAGTAGGCTATCAAAGACATTGAAAGCGTGGCAACACGGACATTGGGATGATGCTTCCGATGGAGTCGAAAGGGATTTTTACAACTGTTAGAACTTGTACCTTCAATAGAGTCGAAAGTGTGTTTCGTGCATGTCAAAAGGAGAGTGTAACAACCTTGTATTTTTGTGATTTATTTTAATGGTTTATTTTGATTATTTTATTTGAATTATTGATTTTAAAACTTTATTTTATTTATTAATATGAATAAATTTTTTATTTTAAATATAAACATTGATTTTTATGTGAATTATAATTTCAAACCTGAATAAACTGAATATTTCCAGAAAAGTGGATTTTTGGTCAATCTGGTCAAACTTTGACTTCTAAATTTAAAATTTAAATATTTGAATTCTTTAATTTTATCTTTTATTATGCAAATAGATTTAATTTTAGGAATACTGCTTTTCGTTTCATTGAAATCCGATCTATATTGTGAAAGTTACGCTTTTTACAATATTGTGTGTAAATTGATTTATTTAACAATATTGTTTATTTTAAATTGTATCAATATTATTTTTTATTTGTTATATCTTATTCTAATTTGTGTATGTGTGTGTAATATATCATGTTATGTATATATATTTTATTTTCAAAACATTTTTAAAAGTGTAATTGAAATTCTCCAACGTTAGTTGTATTGTTGTTTGCAATTTTAATTTCTAGTTTAAATTAACTAATGTATTTTTCTTTATTTATTTCCTATTTTTCCAAAGACATTATTTTGTTCTCACTTCCACCTTTTTTTTTGTTTTGGACTTTGAATTTAATTATGAGAATTTATTGAGTTATAATTTTCTTATGTTAGTTATATTTTATTTGTAATTTTTAAAGCTAGTCTCAAAATATAAGCTATGTTCTTTATTTATTTTTCTATTTTCCTAAAAATTAATTCTTTAATTTTATTTTACACTTTATTTTAGTTTGTTTTTATGTTATTTACTGAGTTTTATTTGTTTATTTTATGTGAATATAAAGTGGAAATTTGAAGAGACAAAAAGTTTCAAAATAATGACTTTTGGTTTGCTAGACTTTTCAATTCATAGGCCATTCTTTCCATAACTCTAGCCGTGAGTTTCATACTCATTTTTCACGTGAAACATCTCATTTTTATCAGCTTCTCACGGCCAAGCATTTATGAGAAAAATTTGGTAAGGTTTTTCACTTTTCTTACGCGTTTTTCTTCTTGTTTTATTCACATTGTTTGCCTTGTTTCACCTATGATGCTCGGCCCTTTGCTGCTCCTCCTTCAACATCACCTCCACCACCATACTCGGCTACAACCCCCTCCATCTCCACTAACATGACAGGCCGTGGCCATCCCCAAGTTGAAAAATCAATAAAACAATAACAAACACCCCTTAAACTACCTAGCCGACCTCTACATGCATCACCACTCCACATACCCCTCTCGGCCACCACTTGCACCACCTTCTCCAGCCTCTACCTGACCTTAAGCCACTACTGCACCATCCCCTAACCTCCACCAGGCCTGGCCGTGCGACATAAGGTCATAGCCGTGACTTGTTGTTACACAAAAATGCACCTTTGCCTCGTGTTTGTATATTTATGCCCATTATCACTCAAACCACTTCCATACCTTCACTACCCTTGTTAGGCCGAGCATATATGACCCATACTTGACCAAATACACCCCATGGCAGTGCCTTATGACCCTATAGGCTGAGCAAAGTGATGGTGGAAGCAAGTGCAAGTGTTTGATAAATTGTTGTTCCTTAATTCTAGCTTGTTTAATGTCATATTTTGGTTTGAAATTCATGTTATATGTATTGTTTTGTTTCATATGTACAAGACAAATAGCTTTGGCTTTTCCTCACTTGAATCGTGGTCGTGCTTTCGTGCCTTTGTGGATCTCTGTTGTGTGTCTGTATTTGCTATCTCCAGCTTGTAGAGGTGAGTATTTCTCACTAGACATTTTGTACATATATAATTAGTAAACTGATAGCATTTGGATCTGTAATTTTATTATCATATTACACCTACCTATGCTATGATCATATGATGTTCATCCCTGTTTATACACCTGTTATGTCATCTGTTACTGTTATATAATGCTATTCTGTTTATTTATGTCAGTTTATCACACTGCAAGTTCCCTGTAGATAGAATCACCATGGGTTGAAATGATACATATCCGAACGGACATTAAAATAAGGAAAAATCGTTATGGGCTGAAATGATAGGCCTGAATGATTTTTTATATATTTTTATTTACTTGGTTTGCGGGTTTGAAATGATAAAACCTGGATTTTTCCTTTGTAATTTACGGATTGAAATGATATATTATCCGTATCACCTAACTTAGGTTAGAAAATTATATACAGACCCATGGTTTATACATTTTCTTGAACTTATAAAAAATTATAAAAATGTAAATATTATGATATTTTGATTTAAATTTAATTTAAAATGATTTTTTATAAATATTAGTGATTTTCTACAAGTTAAATAAGTGAAATTAATAAATGGTAGAGTTGAATTTGAAGTATAAGTTAATTTTTGGAATTTATGATTTTGTTTATAAATGGAATTTAAGTTAAGTAAGAAAATAAGACAATTTGATTTAAATTTGAATTAAAAATGATTTTTATAAAGTGTTATTGTTTTCTGTAAATTAAAAATAGTTAAATAAATAAATGTTTATAATTGAAATTCGAAATATAACTTAACTTGGAAAATGTGAAAAGTGTTTTAAAATAAAAGTTAAGTTAAGATAAATAAAATGGAATTTAAGTAAAATTATAAAATGGTGACCTTAATTAAAATGTAAAGTAAATAAAATGTTATAAAATTGTACATTTTTGTTTGTAAGTGAATTATATCAAAAGATTTGATAATTATTTGTGAAAATTTCACTTTATAAAATCATAAATTAAGGGGTATTTAAATGATTGTTTTTAAAGTGAGAAAATATGATTTTATAAGTTAAAATGGATTTAAATTAAAGTTTAATTGTTTATGAAATTGTATTGAAAGATTTGGAATTTAAATTTGACAGCATTTCTGAAAAGCTATCATTTCTAAAGTTAAAGATATTACAACAATTTGTAAATGATGTAATTGATATAAATGTACTAAAAGGCAAAAATTAACTAAGGCCTATTAGAACACTTTGTAAGTGTTGTAGTTGCAGAATTGAACTAAAGCTTTATTTGAAACATAAACTGTTACAACATTTCTATAAAATGCTATCTTTGTCAAATTTAGCTGTTTTAAAATGTAACTTTCAGTAGCATTTTCTAAATGCTGCGAAAACTGAAATGTCACTGTTTTAATAAATTGAAGTGAATAAATGAATTCTAAAAATAGTAAAATTTTGAGAATTGAGTTTTGATTTTAAATATATTAACTTCATTTTAATTGGTTTTAAATGGAATATTTGATTTGAAATATAAACCATTTTGAAATGTGATTTGGATTGTTATTTAAATTAAATAAAATGAATGAGGTTTGGAATGATATGATATCTGGATATTTTGAAATGAATTTGAAATGATATTGAATTTTGAAATGATATTTGATTTCGATGTATTAAATACCATTTCGGAATTTTAACCACGGGAGGTATTTAATTTATGGTTTAACTGATCCTTAGAGGATGGACGATCCCAAGCATTCTTTAAGTTATTGTGCATTACTACTACAGTTCACTTGAGTTCGTTTACATTATATAAGTATGTATGTCCTGACTCAAGTTTTTTGTGTTTTACATTACGCTCGGGTTAGCCTGAGTATTTACAGCTTAGCTTTGGATTTTTTTTCTTCTACAGCTAGGAATCGCTGGAGATTCTGCTTGTCTAGTTATCTATTCTCTTTCAGTTTCAGTTACTATATTTCAGCTCTGGTATTTATAAACTTCTATGTATTTGAGATTTCTATTGTATATTTTTTTCAGCCTGATATTATGTATTATGTTTTGAGAGTTTGTTATAGTAGCTTCATGAACTACGATGGTATTTTAATTTCCGCTGCGAGTTATTCTGATATTTCTGTGTCTGTGATTGTGAGATTTTATTTCATTTGCTCCAAATTTTATTACATTGCGGTATTCTGATCAATTCAAGTCAGGCATGTGTGGATGCGAATGGCTGAAAATACCGGGTTGTTGCAGTTGGTATCAGAGCTTTGGTTTTAGGCAAACCTTAGCCTACGAAGCAAAAAATCATTAGAGTAAGGGTAGAAATACCCTAGAATGAGTGAAATCAACCTCAGAATCATTTCTTTGAGAGAGAACATATTTTCAAAGTAAAATGATTTTCAAATGATTTTAAAGGATTTTTAAAGATTATTTTGGTATAAAATTTTGTTTTGAAATAAAAGTTTTCTAAACTTCATCTTTTCCATATCTACCTTGTTAGTAATATCTTCTGTTAGGGTTTGCTAGAATTTGAATTTCTATCTTGTTTGATCCAAATTCTTTATTTTATAGAGGCAGCTATTTGTGTATGGCAAAATCAGAAGAGCAGAAAGCAGCTCGGAGAGCACGAAGAGCAATGGCCCATAAGGAATGGGAGGAAGCGATCGAGAAGTGGGAAAAGCTATGGAGGGAAAGAGTAGGACTGGGTCCTTACAACCATGTCATTTGTTATCGGTGTCAGGAAAAGGGTCACTTTGTCGTCATGTGTGGGAAGAGAGATGTAGGAAAGAAGATGAAGGGCAAGCGTTTTCGAACCAAGATCGTCTGTTTTAGATGCCGTAGCAAGGGGCACTTTCCCAGTTGCTACCAGAAGGTGAAGAAAGTAAAATCTACACCCACTACATCAGTCGACCAATCAACCATTTTCTATCACTGTATGAGGCCTGGGCATATAGCTAGGAATTGTCCTGTGAGGAAGTACGGAAGGAAGGCTGCGTACCCACAATTCGTTAAGGAAGATGGGAATGTAGTGCATTTATGCAAGAAATGCAGAAGTTAGGGGCACATTGAGGGGGAGTGTTTTGGACCCGTTGATGTACCATCCGAAAGAATTAATATTGATGCTTTGTTTAAGTAGGAAGGGTAATCTGTAGATCTGCTCGTTATCAGTAGTATGTTAGGTTGCTTTCAGTGAACTCTATTGTATCTTTTGCTTAGCTGATGTTGTCAAACTGAGGATATTTATGTTCCTGTTTTCATACGATATTAGCTTGAGCCTTTGTATAGTTATGTATGGGAATTCTTTTGTATTGATATAGGTTATATCTCTAATCTTATTTAAGATTCTTATCGATTAAGACACCTTTGAATTTTGGAATGCTCCCACTTGTTCTGAAATCCTTTCCTGTCTTCCCTATCTATATTCTTTTGATTTTGGAATATTTAATAATTCCTTGAAAATTTGTGTTTGGTTGTATTTGGAAATTGTGCGTATATCGAAATTATTATTTTGATAAGGATGACCACTTTTTATATAGAAGTGAAATGTTTTCGATAAGGATTTTATACCTTTTAAAAATGAAACTTGAAGTTTTAAAAGGATTTGAAAATTTGAAAATTTATAAGAATTTGACTTATATAAAAAATGATTTATAACTGAAGGGTTTTGGATTTGAATTTCGAGGAATCGAACTTTGGTGTTTTGAAATCGGTTTTAAGATTTTCGAAAATGTAATAATAATATTATTTTAAGATATTTTCCGAATAAGAAATGTTTAAAATGTAATTGAATGAATTTCAAATGATTTCGAAGAGATTTTAAAGAGGTTTCAGGAAAATAAAAGTCTAGAACCCACTTATGTCGCTGGCAAATAATTTCGGTGATGAATGCATGCATCGTCGACATTGATTTTCGAGTTTCTGAGTGGGGGAGAGGCCACTTTAGTAGCTTTGCTATGCGAGTGATTTTATGAAGCCAATTTTGATTTCAGATTTTGATGTGTGGTTTGATATTTGAAAGATATATATGTGTATATATATATATATATATATATATATATATATATATTTGAAATGATTTAAAGTAAGCTGGTGTTCAGTCCTCGGGATTCTGATTTGTTTTGGTATAACCTTATCTATTGAAATTGATTTACTGATTTGTTGGTGATTTCCAACTCTTGGATTGAAAATATGATTTTTCGACTATTTTGAAGATTCGAGCACTTCCAAATCAGGGTTAACTTTTCAAAGCTTATAAATTTAGAAAGGTATAAGGTATCTGATAAAGAATACAAGTTTAGTTTTGTATGATTAAAGTATAAAGTAATATGATTTATATAAGTTTGAAACTGTTTGTTGAGTTAAATAAATAAGCCTACTTTGAATTATACTAGTATGAAATATAGATTTGAAATGTTTTGTATAAAGTATATATATAGAATAATAATCTTTCCAATGGTAAGTTGGATTTTCCACATAAAAATAAATAGTTTGAAGGTTTTAAAAAGGGTGGTTTTAAACTTAGTAACCATTTTAGATATTTTGATGATTGAAATGGTTTGAAAATGATTTAATCTTTATTTTTATAAAGAATGTGAATTTGAAATGATAATTGATTTTGATAAATGAATAATTGAAGTTTATATTAGCATGAAAGGATATTTGGTTTACTTGTAATTTGAGTTTATTTAAAAATAATGGATTGATGAAATAAATATTTCAAAACTAAGTAATAATGAAATAAAATTTGAGATATGCAAAATTATAAAATTTAGTTTTGAAATATGGTATATTTAAGCTTTGAGATATATTTAAGATTGAATAGTTTATTTTGTGGATCAAATCTATATTTGAAATTTGATAATACTTGAAATCATTTTGTTGGAAAACTAAATTGAATTGAAACTAATGGTTTGAAATTGAGAATCTTGTTTTGTTAAATACTTGATTTAGGAGTTATCGAACTTAGATAAAATGGATTTGTATAAGTATGAAATTGATTTGAAAACTACTGATTTGGAAAGGGTGCTCAATTTGGAAAGAGAAATCTTATATAATCGAAGTCTATTTAAGTGTGATTTGATATACTATTAATTTTGGAAAGTATTCGATTTTAAATGAAATCTTATATATAATGGACTATATATAAGTATGATATTTGAAAGCGATTTTGAAAGGTACTATATGATTCATATTTTCAAAGTAAAGATATGGAAATTTCCTTCTGCTTGATTTTGTGGCCATACTGTGGATCCATTATATCGATATTATTCTTTCTGATTTGGGTTTTTCGGATATGATACTCGAGTGTCCATCGAATTCCATGACAATCTCCATAGTCTTGCGGGCGCGACTACATAGCACAACTGCCTGGCTGAGATGGCCTAAGGGTACGGATTGTTTCCTGGAGGATCCAGGCGTAACCATTGTGTATCCTGCAATCTATGTAGGTCGCATTAGTAGCGAAACTGCCTGGCTGAGACGGCCTAGGGGTACAGATTGTTTCCCGGGGGGTCTAGGCATAACCATTGTGTATCCTGTATTCTACTAGTCATCATGGCGTAACTCGCAGGGCTGAGAAAGCTTACGGATATGGATTGTTTCCTGGGGGATCCAGGCATAACCATTGTGTATCTGCGATCCATGGTTAGATAAATGTTTTGGTTTGGTTGATTTGTTTGGATTGTACTTTCCATATCTGTTTTTAAAAGTTTTTCAAGTATTTTCACTGGGTGTTGAAATAAGTCTACTAAGTACTTGGAGAATTCTAGCTTTGCGCCTGATCAACGCATGGCCAGAGTCTGCAGGAACGAAAGTAAACTTGTTAAGACATCGAGTTATAAAAGTATGTTGATAAAGTATTATATAAAGGATATTTTGATCATGTATTTTACTTTCCTAAATAATTTAAAATGCTTTAAAATATTGTTTACTTCGAACTATCAGATTTGAATCAAATGACTATTCATCATTTTATAAAATGTTTAATATAAAATTTTAAATTGAAATGTATATGGTTTTAAAATATGGTTCATCCTTGTCTTCCAACCTATTTTTCCTTCTAGCTATTCCTACCTTCTTCCTCTTCGAGGGTCCTTTCCGCATTGTGGAAAGAGTTGGTTCTTTGGCTTATCGTTTGGAGTTGCCCGAGAAGCTTTCTGGAGTGTATGATGTATTCCACGTCTCACATCTTCGCCAGTATCTTCATGACCCATCTCTTTTTTGTTCAACCTTCTGCTCTTGATAGTTTGGATATTGAGCCTAATCTGACTATCGAGAGGAAGCCACTTCGTATTGTCGACAGAGGTACGAAGCAGCTAAGAAGGAAATCTATTAGTCTGATCTAAGTACGGTGAAGTACTGATGATCGAGATTGTACATAGGAGACGGAGGAGAGAATTTGTGCTTCGAATCCGGGATTGTTTTTTTTCATGTACTATCTGTTTTTTTCTATCTTTCTTTTCCTTATTTTCCGTACCCCATTCCTTTGCCTGGATGAAAAGATTTGAGTGGGGGAGAGTGTAACAACCCTGTATTTTTGTAATTTATTTTAATGGTTTATTTTGATTATTTTATTTGAATTCCTGATTTTAAAACTTTATTTTATTTATTAGTATGAATAAATTTTGTTATTTAAATATAAACTTTGAATTTTTTGTGAACTATAATTTCAAACCTGAATAAACTGAATATTTCCAGAAAAGTGGAGTTTTGGTCAATCTGGTCAAACTTTGACTTCTAAATTTAAAATTTAAATATTCGAATTCTTTAATTTTATCTTTTATTATGAAAATAGATTTAATTTTATAAATACTTTTTTCCGTTCCGTTGAAATCCGATTTATATTGTGAAATGATTTTTACAATATTGTGTGTAAATTGATTTATTTAACAATATTGCTTATTTTAAATTGTATCAATAATATTTTTTATTTGTCATATCTTATTCTAATTTGCGTATATGTGTGTAATATATCATGTTATGTATATATATTTTATTTTTAAAACATTTTTAAAAGTGTAATTGAAATTCTCCAATGTTAGTTGTATTGTTGTTTGCAATTTTAATTTCTAGTTTAAAGTAACTAATGTATTTTTCTTTATTTATTTCCTATTTTTCCTAAGTCATTATTTTATTCTCACTTCCACCTTTTATTTTGTTTTGCACTTTGAATTTAATTACGAGAATTTGTTGAGTTAGAATTTTCTTATGTTAATTATATTTTATTTGCATTTTTCAAAGCTAGTCTTAAAATATAAGCTATTTTCTTTATTTATTTTTCTATTTTCCTAAAAATTAATTCTTTATTTTTCATTTCCACTTTATTTCAGTTTGTTTTTATGTTATTTATTGAGTTTTATTTGTTTATTTTATGTGAATATAAAGTGGAAATTTGAAGAGAAAAAAGTTTCAAAACAATGACTTTAGGTTTGCTAGACTTTTCAATTCATAGGCCGTTCTTTCCATAACTCTAGCCATGAGTTTCTTACTCATTTTTCACGTGAAACATCTCATTTTTTTAGCTTCTCATAGCGAAGCATTTCTGAGAAAAATTTGGTAATGGTTTTTCACCTTTCTTACTCATTTTTCTTCTTGTTTTATTCATTTTGCCTGCCTTGTTTCACGTATGATGCTCGGCCCAATGCTGCTCCACCTTCAACATCACCTCCACCACCACCATATTCGGCTGCAACCCCCTCCATCTCCACCGACATGATAGGCCTTGGCCTTCCCAAAGTTGAAAACTCCACAAAACAATAACAAACACCCCTTAAACTGCCTAGGCGACCTCCACATGCATCACCACTCCACATACCCTTCTCAGCCACCACTTGCTCCACCTTCTCCTGCCTCTACCTGACCTTAAGCCACTGCTGCACCATCCCCTAACCTCCACCAGGCCTGGCCATGCAACATAAGTCCATAGCCGTGACTTATTGTTACACAAAAATGCACCTTTGCCTTGTGTTTGTATATTTATGCCCTTTATCACTCAAACCGCTTCCATACCTTCACTACCCTTGTTAGGCCAAGCATATATGACCCATACCTGACCAAATACACCCCATGGCAGTGCCTTATCACCCTATAGGCTGAGCATAGTGATGGTGGAAGCAAGTGCAAGTGTTTGATAAATTATTGTTCCTTAATTCTAGCTTGTTTAATGCCATATTTTGGTTTGAAATTCATGTTATATGTATTATTTTGTTTCATATGTACAAGACAAATAGCTTTGGTTTTTCCTCACTTGAATCGTAGTCGTGCTTTTATGCCTTTTTGGATCTCTGTTGTGTGTTTGCATTTGCTATATCCAGCTTGTAGAGGTGAGTATTTCTCACCAGACATTTTGTATTATATAATTAGTAAACTGATAGCATTTGAATCTGTAAATTTTATTATCATATTATACATGCCTGCGCTATGATCATATTATATTCATCCCTTCTTATACACCTGTTATATCAATTGTTACTGTTACATAATCTATTCTGTTTATTTATATCAGTTTATCACACTACAAATTCCCTGTAGATAGAATCACTATGGGTTGAAAAGATACGTACCCGAACGGACATTAGAATAGGGAAAAATCGTTATGGGCTGAAATAATAGGCCTGAATGATTTTTATTTACTTGGGATTGCGGGTTTGAAATGATAAAACCTGGATTTTTCCTTTGTAATTTACAGATTGAAATGATATATTATCCGTGTCACCTAACTTAGGTTAGAAAATTATATATAGACCGTTGATATAATTTCTTGAATTTATAAAATATTATAAAAATGTAAATATTTTGATATTTTGATTTAAATTTAATCTAAAATGATTTTTATAAATATTAGTGATTTTTTACAAGTTAAATAAGTGAAATAAATAAATGGTAGAGTAGATTTGAAATATAAGTTAATTTTTGGAATTTATGATTTTGTTTATAAATGGAATTTAAGTTAATTAAGAAAATAAGATAATTTGATTTAAATTTGAATTTAAAAATGATTTTAATATAGTGTTATTGATTTTCTATAAATTAAAAATAGTTAAATAAATAAATATTTATGATTGAAATTTGAAATATAACTTAACTTGGAAAATGTGAAATGTGTTTTAAAATAAAAGTTAAGATAAATAAAATGGAATTTAAATAAAATTATAAAATGGTAAACTTAATTAAAATGTAAAGTAAATAAAATGTTATAAAATTGTACATTAATGTTTATAAGTGAATTATATCAAAAGATTTGATAATTATTTGTGAAAATTTCACTTTATAAAATCATAAATTAAGGGGTATTTAAATGATTATTTTTAAAGTGAGAAAATATGATCTTTATAAGTTAAAATGGATTTAAATTAAAGTTTAATTGTTTATGAAATTGTATTGAAAGATTTGGAATTTAAATTTGACAGCATTTGTGAAATGCTATCATTTCTAAAGTTAAAATATTACAGCAATTTGTAAATGCTGTAATTGATATAAATGAAGTAAAAGGCAAAAATGAACTAAGGCCTATTACAATACTTTGTAAGTGCTGTAGTTGCGGAATTGAACTAAAGCTTTATTTGAAACGTGAGCTATTACAGCATTTCTGTAAAATGCTATCTTTGTTAAATTAACCTGTTTTAAAATGTAACTATCCATAGCATTTTCTAAATGCTGCGAAAAATGAAATTTCACTGTTTTAATAAATTGAAGTGAATAAATCAATTCTGAAAATGGTAAAATTTTGAGAATTGAATATTTGATTTTAAATATAATAACTTCATTTTAATTGGTTTTAAATGGAATATTTCATTTGAAATATAAACCATTTTGAAATGTGATTTGGATTGGTATTTAAATTAAATTAAATAAATGAGGTTTGGAATGATATGATATTTTGATATTTTGAAACGAATTTGAAATGATATTGAATTTTGAAATGATATTTGATTTAGATGTATAAAATACCATTTTGGAATTTTAACCACGGGAGGTATTTAATTTATGATTTAACTGATCCTTAGAGGATAGGCGATCCCAAGCATCCTTTAAGTTATTGTGCATTACTACTACAGTTCACTTGAGTTGGTTTACATTATATAAGTATGTATGTCCTGACTCGAGTGTTTTGTGTTTTACTTTACGCTCGGGTCAGCCTGAGTATTTCCATCTTAGCTTTGGATTTCTTTTTCTGGAGCTAGGAATCGCTGGAGATTCTGCTTATCTAGTTATCTATTCCCTTTCAGCTGTTCTATTTCAGCTCTGGTATATATAAAATTCTATGTATTTGAGATTTCTATTGTATATTTTTTCAGATTGATACTATGTATTATGTTTTGAGAATTTGTTATAGTAGCTTCATGAACTACTATGGTATTTTAATTTCTGCTGCGAGTTATTCTGATATTTCTGTGTCTGTAATTGTGAGATTGTACTTCATTTACTCCAAATTTTATTACAATGCGGTATTTTGAGCAATTCAAGTCCGTCATGTGTGGATGCGAATGGCTGAAAATATCGGGTTGTTGCAGAGAGGATCTCAACAAAGTCGACGGAAGTTCCTTAACCATCATAAGAGGTCAATGAAAGAAATCCAGGCCTTTTGTATAAGTTCTGTCCACATATCCTTGACATATGAAGGCACCAAAGACAAAAATTAATCATGCGACACCAACAACGATATGAATAATGTTGAAGCTACCATCATAACTTATCAATAAAGCATGTTATCAAATTTATGAAGAATCGAAGCCATGATTCATGGTTATTGGTGCTACACCACATCCAAGTTATAACATATAGAAAATAAAGCAAAGAGGAATAAATTAGAGCCATCTACAAAACAAATTCAATGAAAATTAACCTATTTCGTTCATAAAGTTCTTAAAGTCTTCACACTCCTTCACAACTCTTATGGAACTATTAGTCCCACATCGTGGACAAAAACAAGCATCTCTACATCCTAACTGTATAAATATAGATGTATTCCCTCATAAAAAGGGATTGAAATTTCTTTTTCTCTACCATAGCTTCTCTTACAATAGACAAATATTTGAATAAAGAGGATGGCTTGGGCATATTCATTTTTTCACTTATTTTATTCTTTATATTCACTTGTTCAAATTCAAATGGTTTTGTAATTTATTACAAACCCTAAGGGCATTTGTGGAATTTCTACAAATTGGCTCTAGTAAAACTAGCTTGGGGAGTTAACCGTATTTTTTGTTATCACTTATATTGTTATCCTTTTTTACTCCAACGAATTAAAATATGTAAAATTCCGACCTAATTATCATAAATCTATCTCGTTTCTATTTATATTTCATAACTTTTCTACTACTCAACTCCTCTATCTAAACTGCAATTATTCTAATTGTTTTGTCTTATTTTACTATCTCCTTACTCGAAACATTGTAATATGTTCGCTTACGCTTTGTTTTAAGGTTCTAAATCTTAATTTCTATACTACTTACCCATATTACAAACTTATACCACTTCCTACTGCCACCATTAAAAATTTATTTCACAACTTAAAAATTTTCAAGAAAACCCACGAGCTATATTGCTCTACTAATTTTCTTTCAAAAGATATAGCTTTCTACAAAATTTCCTTTATTAAAATTATAAGATTTTTTTTACAAATCTTTATTTCTATTAGAACTCCATATTTACCCTTTTCTTTTCTTACAAAGAAATTAGCGAGCTATATACGCTCTATAATGTTTTTTTCTCAAACAAAATACTTTTACAAAACCATTTTATGGAAACATTTCAGCTTAACTTCCAATGAAAACTATTCATATAGATACTTTCCAAAATCCAATATCATGTATTTTTCTCCAAAATCTAATATTTTATTCTTTACTTCTTCAAATATGTCAATTATATAATTTTCTAAACTTTTAAAACTATTTTCTACTGGGGTTGGACTCAAAGTGGATTTCTAATTGTTCCCTTAATAATACCCTTCCTTCCATAATCTAACTTATACCCTTCTTAACACTGCAATCCAGTTAGGAGTGATCATTTCACACCCTTCTTTAAGAACTTCCCATCTCCCACTATCTATAGCACACAGATTCTTATTTTCCCTTTATTTTCACCTAATGTACGTTATAAATCAGCAATCACATAGGGATCTAAAATCATTGGGCTATCAAAGCCGGACTAGGGAGTCATGTACCATCCAGCTTTAAGGATTTTTCCATATGCAACAATTCTATAGTTGGAATTATTAGGATTCAACGTATATTATATTTATAGGAAATTACATATACTTTCACTTAACATTTCCTAATCTTTCAAGATCGACTAACCTTAGCTTTGATACCAAATGTAACAACCCACACCTAATGGGCCTGAATTTTTGCTAAATTGAAAACCCAAGTGCACATAGCGTGAATCTTTGGTTTGGTATCCCGCAAATAAAACAAAAGAATGCATATCAGAGCTCTAACGAAATAACTTATAGTGGAATAATTAGAATATAATAGATCGCATAATTATTGACAAAGATTTTACACCTTCCAAAATCAAGTGTCCTTGTCAACATCGAAAATGCCAAGCACTAGTTCATATCCGTCTAACTATCCCGTGGGTTGTAATGAGGAGGGGTCAAACCAACATTCCTGTGGCTAGTAAATTATACATCTTATAAACAAAACTATCTTATGTCAATTTTTCACTATCTCATGTTATGCCTGTTCACATTTTTTTAGTTGTCTTGACTCCATACCTGCATACAAACCATTCTCGTCTACCATCTGTTGATTTATATCGATATGCATATATATATATATATATATATATATATATATATATATCCCTTAGTCCCCTGATGGATCATGAAACTATCCCTTGTAGTAACTCTCGTTCAGCACCCCATCAGGATCCAATGCCTCACCATATCATGATCTCATTACCGTATAACTCGAGGAAGTCCTACAGTGCTTACTGATGGCATTTCATCGTACACTTTATAATGGCATTTTCATACATTTTGCATATTCCTTTCGAAGATTTTCTATTTTATTTTCTTCCTCATTAGGGCTCATCTCCATCAGCACCCCATCCATGTTTTGTAGGAATCTCACTTTGGGTTAACTAGCCTTCCCCTGAAAAACAACTGTGGGGATGCATGATCCAGCATGGTCCATCCTGGTAGTCTATAAACGAAGACACAGTCGGGACTATTGATGTTCTCCTCCTATAACAGACCTTTCTCGAAACTTCGTACCAACACTCATTGCATAGTGCATGATCCCATTTGTCATCCATTTAGATTGCATATTGCAACCAAGGATTTACTGTGACGACCCTGACTCGACCTTCGAAAATCGGCACCGAATACGTCACTCGTATTCAAATGCCGCAGATCCAAACGTCGAATATAGTTTGCCGAAGCTTATAACACATTAAGTATCACAACACAGCGGAAGAAAGAAATGAATATCATATACAACTCCAATGATACAATATCCAAATATACAACAATGATCAATAGATAGATACGATACATATCAATACTATCAGAGATACAAGACATAACAGAAAGAATATCGTCAATAGAACGTATGTCCAAAATCAAATGCTCTAATCCAAAGCTAGCTCGAACTTCAGATCACGATGCACAAAGCTAAGCAAGGTCAGTCGTCCTAACCAAATACTTCAATATCCAAAGTCTTCAAAGAAAACCAAAGAGAAAGCCAAAAGCTACTGAATCGATATCTATCTCTACTATCTGAAAAATCCAACTCCAGACTGCCCATGTAGAAAATTATGGGCACCCAGAGTTTAGGAAGGGAACAGTTTACTCCAGGTCAACCATGGGACTGGTATGAGAAAACAAAAAAACACATTTTTATTTTTAAAAACGAGCAAAAGAAATTAAATTTGAAATCCGTGATGCTTTTTGGAAAATGAAACTACCATAAGGCCTCCCGACACACACACCATGCAATCGCACACTTAGGGGAGATTTCTCCTTATGATAGTCAAACATGCTTGATAGGCGAAAACCATTTGATATTATTATTATTGCATAGTGGAAAATATTTCGAAAGTATAATATTAATCTTAGTCAGGATACGTACCATTATAGTATGCCTACTATAGCTACCATGTTAGATGGCAGGCTCTACAACTAAAACCGTACAAGGCGCGTATTGGATGATTGGATTTCCAACAAATGGTTAGGCAAAGGAACTTCCAGGGCCACATGGGTACGCCTTTGGAGGGACGCCTCGAGAACCTAATCGGATCTCTGCCAACACAAGGCCGGGTTACCTCTGCAAAAATAAGTAACTACTACACAAGTATGCCATCCCCCGGGCATAACCAACCTTTATCGGAGGATCCTCAACAACAATCACAAAGTAATATATATTTGCGATATCCACATAAGTTAACTATCTGGGCTCCATACCATGATACCACTTCTATCCAGAAGGAAATGCATATACCCTAAGGTGCGCCACCCCTTATAACCTTGCTGCATCCTTCCTGTTTTGACTATTCCGGGTGTGAGGCTCGACGTAGTCTCGTCCACAAAGCTACGCTTTTCAAAAAAACCATGCTTCGATCAACAAAATGTGACGACCCGCCCTTCTACTCCCAGAAAGACGTATCATCATTAAGAAAGAAAGGGATAGAAATAGAAAAGAATAGAAAGAAAGAACGAAAGCATCAGAATCTCACAGCGGAATGGAACAAAATATAATACATCACATAACTATTACATAATTTTACATACATCAGAGTTATACAATATCATACACATGATAGTCATACATACATCTTTCACTACATACACCAGTGATACAACATACATCAACTAAACACAGCGGAACTAGATAGATAGATAGATACATACGTCTGGAACTCCTGCTCCAAGCTCCTCCAAAAATCAAGTCCAAAACCTATCACTTGGCTACTCATAAAAATTTGAGTACCCAAGAGTTTATGAAAAACAAAATACAAACTTCGGGTCAGACATGGGTCTGGTATGAGTAAACGGTTTAAAGTTGTTTAACTTTGAAAAACATTTGAAAATAAAGGTATCACGTAAGACTTTCCACCCATAAATACGGATAAGTTTTTACCTTACGCTAACCAAAACATTTTATTGGAAATTCAGTGATATTATAATATTGTCTAGGGTTTTCAAGTAAAAAGTAAATAGCAGAAATTGTTAAATCTATTAAATTCCAGCTACTAGCCACGAAAGTCGGTAATACAAATCAAAACCGTAGGGTCTCGTAGGGAAAATGGGTTTCCATCAATGGCAGGGCTACTGGGGTATCGCCTGTCACAGCACGGGGCCTAGATCACCGTACCGAGGAGCCACCCTAACTCCCCTGCAACACAAGGCCAGAACCATTCCTTACTGAACAGTCCCGAACAAGATAGCCCCACAGTTGTAGCTAGCAACCGCCCACACAGCCGAAATAAAAAGGGACATCTAGACAGGGGTATATCTTGTCCTGCTTGGGCATGACCCACCTAACCTTGCCGCACCTCCCCTGTTTTAGCCATTCCCAGTTGATGAGGCTTGAGGCTGCAATTACCTTTACAGAACATATCTCTTAGAATGATCATTGTCCACCTGACGATGTGCTGAAAGCATTCAATCCATACAAGTTCGTTCCGGGTTCGAACGAAACCGGAGGCAATAACTCGTTACACTCATTTTGGAATCACCCTCAGAGTCAACACGATAACCCTTGCATTCTGAAAACATCATCTCGATCTCTACTTGAGAATTTACGACCTAACGTTTAAATTGGATCGATGTGGTTTTCGGATAATCATAAATGACACCCGATCCCGGTCTCGTCGAAATCCAAACCCCATTTTAAAGGCCATGTCGTCTAATTAATTTAAACAGTTTAATTAAATGATTCAATTCAAATAACATATCACAGATAAATCATACAGAATTGTCATGGATATATCCAAGAGCATATGCCAAAAACATATCACAGAGACATTACAGAATATCACCATATAAATATCTCAAATCAAATATTCTACTCATACAACATTCATAAGCAAACATCTCTAATTCTTATTGTAATTTAATTCAATTACTTGAGATTCTTAATCCTGTTTAATTAATCATCAATTATCAATTAATTACATATTGCATTTCAAATTTGTTTAATTAATAAAAAAATTCTTAATCAATTATTAAGTCCTAATTATTTAATTAATTACTTATTTTATTTCAGACCATTTAATTAATTACTTATTAATCAATTTATCTAACCTTAATTAACTATTTCTTAATCATTAATTAATAACCTTAATTATTATTTAATAAAACATAATAACCTCATTTATTAACTACTAATTACTTAATTAATCATTTATTAATCCTGTTTAAGATCAATTTCTTCAATCTTCTCTAGAGAAGTCTCAACTCCATGTAAAAGACTACTCAACTGAATTCCAAAATTATCACACGACACTTTGGCAATTCTACCTAAATCAGTTTCCAACGAAACTGTTCACTCATCATAATTCAGAACAGCCTTGTACTTATCAAGCCAATCCATCAAAGAAATGGAACCACTCTACTACTTCTGAAATTACCTCAAGAAAAACTGCTCACCAGAAAATCTCCTCGATGGCACATAGAATACTTCGAGCTATAATGCTGACCCAAATGCCCAAGAACTTCCTATCCAAAGCTCTTCGAGAAACTCGGACCTCAAACCAAACAGAAACACCCTCCTGAACTCAGCTACAGCACCGAAGCAAATACACTTCCTTAACTTGTTCCAAAGAAATATCTTGGGAGACATCCATAGTCACTGTGTCTCATCACACAGCTACTACATCTAGAGGTATCAAGATATCATGACATTGCTTCCGTCCAGCCAACAGATCCAAATTCTAGCTCATCCAAACTTACGCTTCAAAGATTAACTCCGAACCTTAACAGGTTTCCTTCAGAGATCGGTCAAATCCTTACATCAGCCAAAGTTCACTCGAGACGGTAATGGGTCTACAGTGTCGACAGATACACTTCCAACCTTAAATATTCAAATTCCAACCATTAGTAGTCGTGTTACACACACCACTACCCTATCTACCTTTATATCTTATATTGGAAAACCCGAACAGGTAATCCAATAAATAGGTAGAAATATATAAATATATATATATATATATATATATATATATATATATATCAAAATTACAAATACGCTCTCTTAAGAAAGAAATCACTCAAGAGCCTAGGTATTCGCTCAACCTAGCGCTCTAATACCAACTGTGACGAACCTCCCTTCTACTCCCAGAAAGACGTATCATCATTAAGAAAAATGGATAGAAATAGAAAAGAATAGAAAGAAAGAACAACAACATCAGAATCTCACAGCGAAATGGAACAAAATATAGTACATCACATACCTATTACATAATTTTAAATACATCACAGTTGTACAATATCATACACATGATAGTCATACATACATCTGTCACTACATACAATAGAGATACATCATACATCAACTAAACATAGCGGAACTAGATAGATAGATACATACGTCTGGAACTCCTGCTCCAAGCTCCTCCAGAAATCATGTCCAAAACCTATCACTTGGCTACTCATAAAAATTTGAGTACCCAAGAGTTTATGAAAAACAAAATATAAACTCCGGATCAGAAATGTGTCTGGTATGAGTAAACGGTTTAAAGTTGTTTAACTTTGAAAAACATTTGAAAATAAAGGTATCACGTAAGACTTCCCACACACAAATACAGGTATGTTTTTACCTTGCGCTAACCAAAACATTTTATAGGAAATCCAGTGATATTATAATAGTGTCTAGGGTTTTCAAGTAAATAGAAAATAGCCGAAATTGTTACATGTATTAAATTCGAGCTACTAGCCACAAAAGTGGGTAATACAGATCAAAACCGTAGGGTCTCGTAGGGAAAATGGGTTTCAATCAATGGCAGGGCTATTG
This sequence comes from Allium cepa, assembly GCA_030765085.1. NCBI lineage: Eukaryota > Viridiplantae > Streptophyta > Magnoliopsida > Asparagales > Amaryllidaceae > Allium > Allium cepa. The sequence continues at coordinate 602,153,556 of CM060941.1, forward strand.
GGATACCGCCCGTCATAGTACGGGGCCTAGATCACCGTACCGAGGAGCCACCCTAACTCACCTGTAACACAAGGTCGGGACCATTCCTTACTGAACAGTCCCGAACAAGATAACCCCACGGTTGTAGCTAGCAACTGCCCACACAGTCGAAATAAAAAGGGACATCTAGAAAGGGGTATATCTCGTCCTGCTTAGGCATGACCCACCTAACCTTGCTGCACCTCCCCTGTTTTAGCCATTCCCGGTTGATGAGGCTTGAGGCTGCGATTACCTTTACAGAACATATCTCTTAGAATGCTCATCGTCTGCCTGACGATGTGTTGAAAGCATTCAATCCATACAAGTTCGTTCCAGGTTTGAACGAAACCGAAGGCATTATCTCGTTACACTCATTTTGGAATCACCCTCAGAGTCAACGACGATAACCCTTGCATTCTGAAAACACCATCTCGATCTCCACTTGAGAATTTGTGACCTAACGTTTAAATTGGATCGATGTGGTTTTCGGATAATCATAAATGACACCCGATCCCGGTCTCATCGAAATCCAAACGCCATTTTAAAGGCCAAGTTGTCTAATTAATTTAAACGTTTTAATTCAATGATTGAATTCAAATAACATATCACAGGTAAATCATACACAATTGTCATGGATATATCCAAGAGCATATATCAAAAACATATCACAGAGACATTACAGAATATCACCATATAAATATCTCAAATCGGATATTCTACTCATACAACATTCATAATCAAACATCTTTAATTCTTATTGTAATTTAATTTAATTACTTAAGATTCTTAATCTAGTTTAATTAATCGTTAATTACCAATTAATTACTTATTTCATTTTAAATTTGTTTAGTTAATAAATTATTTCTTAATCAATTATTAAGTCCTAATTATTTAACTAATTACTTATTTTATTTCACACCATTTAATTAATTACTTCTTAATCAATTTATTTAACCTTAATTAACTATTTCTTAATCATTAATTAATAACCTTAATTATTATTTAATAAAACGTAATGACCCCATTTATTAACTGCTAATTACTTGATTAATCATTTATTAATTCTTAATTAAATTACTTAATTAATTAACTATTAATCATTTATTAATTAACTTAAGTAGTTAATTAAAATTTTATTAATCACTTAATCATTAATCAATCTAAACTCTAAACACCATTACAAAGTAATCAGTCTTAATTACTTTCCAAAATAATTAATCAATATTAATTAGTCATCTCAATCAACGTTTTAAAGTTCCTCTTGAAAACTTTGAAAATCAAATTATTATTAATTATAAATTAAATGTTAATAAACTTTATACTTAACTTAAAGTAATTACTTTATTAAGATAATAATTAAGTGTTAAAATATTATTAAGGTATTAGCTAAAATAATGAAGACTTGTATTACTTTTTTAACTCAAACAGTTAAACCTTTGTTAAGTTACAGCATCTAAACTTATAGAAAAACAAGTTACCTATCCTCACCATTAAAATGCAACACTGCAGTTTGAAAACCGAGCACTTGCCTGGATTTATCTCGAGCTACACTTCGAGTTAACCGTCCCTTTTCCCAAGCCATGCCCTGTACGCCATCTTCTTCATCTTTTTTTCAACAAGCTTAATTTTAACTAATAATTATAGCATCAGGTTTACTCACGCATAGGAACTAAAACCCCGAAGCAAACCCACCTATTTACTCAAGCACGACACGAGTCAGATGCCATCAACGACACTAACACGATTCCCGGCACCGTACACGTGCACGGCGGCGCGACCATGCTTCGATGAACTCCAAACCCTCAGACGAGTCACAAATCACACCAAAGCATAAAATCTAAAATCAAATCGCTAACATAAATTCGAATTCGAAATTTAGCATTTCGCCAAAAAAAACTGAAACCAACCCGTCCAGTAAAACGCCTCGCCATCGCCGTTCAAGCCACCAGAGAAGCTCGAATCCCATCCACACCACCACGACATGATAAGATTCCACCCTCTTGAATCACGTGAAGCTCGATCACGTGTAGATGACAAATTCGTTACGTTTACAGACATGAACAAAACTTGAACCCAAACCCTAAATCAATCTCGTTCCATTAATTCACACAATAGAAAAATTATATGATAATTTTTACTACATCACCAAAGTTCACACTTGCTTCAACACAAATTTGAACATTTAAAATTGATTTAATGGTTTAAAAATGGGAAAAATGAAATTTTGTTTCACATGCAAACTTCTCTTAAAATCCCTCACTAAAAATCTTTGTATTAGTGTTAAAAATCATATCTTTCGGTAAGAATTCAAGATATAAATTTGAATTAGCATTTTATAACAAACGAATTCATCATCTTCTTACTTAATTACCTGTAAACAATGTTTCCAGGGTTACTATCTCTCCAACATACTTTAAAATCTTGTTTTAGGTTTTAAACATCTTGTTTGTTAAAAATTCTAAAACTTAACATGATTGGATGAAAAAAATATTTGAGTTTTGAAGGAAATATATAACCTGTAACAACTACAGATAAGTATAGAGCAATCACATAGATATTCACAGAATTATATTCAAAGAACAAATAGATTCCATACCATATAATAAATGAAGCATCTTTACTGATTTTAAATAAACTCAAAATTTTAAAACTTGTTGTTTACTCGCCTGCCGAAATTTCTGAACAAAGAACACTTCTTATTTTCACTTGCAAACCTGAAGCATGAAATTGTCTTTGAACCTAAACTTGAGTTTTGTTTCTTTTTTTTCATGTTTTAGCTTTCTTTGATTTTCTTATGGTTTACTGAACGAACAAAGAGTAGCCAGATGTATTCATATATATATATATATATATATATATATATATATATATATATATATATATAAGAAAAGAACAGGAAGCTTAAGGAAGGCTTTAACTAGTCAAGTTGTTTTCCTAGCTTTGTTTATTTTGACCAAATTTTTCTTCTGAAAAGTAAATATTTGTAAATATTTGCTTTTAAACAAAACATTGGCTGAGTTGATAGCAATTAAATGCTTTGTTCCTTAATATGTCTACATATTATAATTATGATTTGCTGTAGATGGATATTTGTATGCAGACATATACATTGCAGGTAGATATGGCTTGTGTATAAAGATTTGTTTATATATAAAATTTTGTCTTATTAAATTATAGCTTGAATAGTTTATATATACATGTTTGTTTTATATGTGAAGATATTGTGTAAAGATGTTTGTATAGTTTCACTTATACTTTGTGCTTGTTTTAGCTTTATATATATGTGCTTTCAATTTTCAGTTTATGTTGTATGTTTAACAAAATTATTAAATCCTTGTTTTTCTTTTATTTTTATTTCTAACTATCAATATTTAAATTATACACATATGTTTGACTAACATTAAATATTTATATTTTATATTGATAGACTTTGATTTTATTTTGAATATTATCATTCATATATATTTATTTATCAAATGTTAATAAGATGGAGTACTTTAACTCAATTATATAAGATAAATTCTATTTTAAACATTATTATCCATATGTATATTTACCAAATGTAAACAAAGTAAAGTATTTTAATTTAATGATATAAAATACAAATTTTATTATAAATATTATTGAGATATTTTATTTTAAATTTTCAAATCAATTTCCCTTTCAAAAATACAAATCCATACAAATAAATGACAATTATTCCAAAAATCCTATTCACTTTAAATTGATCAGATTACTTTTTATTTAATTAGATTAAATATTCATTAAAATAACGGGGCCTAAATCTAGAGTCGTTACACAAATGATCAGCAGCACGTCGTATGCCACATTACCAAATTGGGAATGTATCACTAGTAACCATCAACTACATAACCTCTGAGCTCGTACATCTCAGAGAAGGGTGTTAAGCTAAGAGAATAAATCTCCGCCACCAAACAAAAATGTATTTGATAGAAACCAGCTTTACATCTTAAAGTGTAACGTCAGACACACATCCTTACAAGTCTGTTCCGGTTTCGAACAGAACCGAAGGCGCTTCCAAAGAATCCCTTGAAATACGGATAATTTCTAATCACGTCCGGACTCCCCATCACAATGGGTGCTCAAATCTCTATATCGGTGCCAGTCAGTGCAGAGACATTCGACGGGTCATCCTTTTGCTTTCGAAAGTATCCGGTCTTTACCACCGGTCTTCAAATGCTATCCATATTGTCGTATCATTATTCGGAATGGGTTATATGACACAAAGTCCTCTCCTGGCTAAACCGAATAATGACCACAATATTTAAAAACATATGGATAATGGGATTTCAGTTAAGTCACAACTTTAAAACCCAAAACTTTTCTTTCGAATGGTTTAAACAAATTACCATTTACATATCTTTTAAACAAAAAGATTTACTTCCAGAAACCTTTCAATGGTTTAAACAATTTCCACACTTTAATCTTTTGAAAGATTCACTTTAAAACCCCCTTTCAATTAAAAACAAGGATCGCTAATCTTTAACAAAGATTCATTCATAGCTTTTCAAAACAATTCCATTTCAAGTTGGATTAACTCATCGGGTCTTCAAATCAAAGACTCATTTCATAGCTTTCAAAACAATTTCCAAAGATTCATTCATAACTTTCAAAACAATTCCCGTTTCAAATCTTTTATATATAAAAGATACACCATTTAAAAATCCTCTTCAATTTCAAAATAGGGTTCAACTATCTTTCACAAAGATACAATTATAGCTTTCAAAACCATTCAATTTCAAATTTGAAATCTTTTCATCATAATTTTGGAAATTCTTTTCTTATATAAAAGCTATTATTATTTGAAACCACTTGTTTCTGTTTCAGAAAACTCGATTATATTTGCATGAGTTAAGGCCTTTCAAATATAAAAACTTGGGTTAAATTCAAATTCTTAAAACCATACTTTTAAAATGGTTTAAAAAACCCATATAAACACATTTATAGTTTGTATCACCTTTTTACATCATAAATTCTCGACATAGAATTCAATTTCAAATTTTGAATTCAAATTTTAAATCAAATTTCAAAACTAGATCAAGTTATTCAAAAATAACTTTTATCTTTGAAATTCATTTCCAAAAGCCTTCACTTTAAACCCAATTCATATCCAAAACATTTGGATTTAAAAATTCAATTTTTAAAATTATTTGAAAAATCTGTGACTTGAACGATTTCCTCGTGCAATCCATATTTGTGTGTGTATGTGTAGTCCAGGGGTTTTTCACAATAGTGCAACAAGATCAATCATCACAGATACAATCACAGCAATATCGATAAGCGGTATATCCTATAACGCTTAGCCATTTACACAGAATCACAGGAAGATAATATAAATGCATTATAATTAAATAAACTCATTCATCACAGCTTGAATTAAATTCAAATCACAAAGCATCATGCAGTAGAGATGACAAAACAATTCACAGCATTCAATATAATACAATCATCCATAAATAAGGTTAGTTGACCATTTAATTAATTAAAACCAGATTAATCACTAATTCTGGTTGATTAACATAATTAACTACAGTTTGTGTTAATTAATTATTCTTTGATTATTGATTAACCTCAATTTATAAATTAGTTAATCCTTTAACTATTAATTAATCAACCTTAATTTATAAATTAATGAACTTCACTAATTAATTTAAATCAAATTTGATCAACCAATTAATCAATCTTTAGTCCTTAGATAATTAACACTTTATTTTAAATAATTAACCTTTAATTATCCAATTATCCTTTAATTAATTATCTTAATTTAATAAATTAACCCCTCAATTAATTATCATTTTAATTAATTATTCTTAATTAATAAATGATTATCCTTAATCTACAATTAATCTTAATCACTTAGTTTCTTAACTTAAATCATTTGTTAATTACTTTTGAGTAAGTAATAATTACCTTAATTTTATTAAACTTAACCGACTAGTTATCCTTTGATTATTAATCAAAATTAAATTTATTAATTGATTTATTTTAATCACTTTTATTAAGTCATTAACTTCAAGTAATTAATTTCGTTTAACAAATGAATTTAACTTAAACTTTTAAAAAGTTAATTGACCATTTCAACATTCTTTAACAAATCTTTCATATTATTGAATTAAACTTTCAAAATAAAAGATTATGTATATCTTTAAATCATTTTAAAACTTAGTTAATTAAAACAACTCAATTAAAACCTTCTTAATTTTTTTTAAACTTAGATAACTTCTAATCGAACAGGAAATTGATTTAAACAAAATTTATTTTAAAAAACTTGATTCTTCTTTAAAGTTCAAAACTGTTTTGGTATTACAACAGATAACCCAAAAACACCGTGCTACCCAGCGATTCCCTTGTTCTACTCGAGCCATTCTTTATCCTACTCGACCTCTACTTCGAGTCATATGCGACACCATTTGCTTCGAGCAAATTTACGAACTCCTTGAGTCGTCCCCTAAGTTCCACTCCGTCGTCGTCTTCCCCAATACTGCTTCTAACCCAGGTGCACAAATACGAACCATGCACGTGCACCGATCATCTACGAAGCTCTGACCTCCAAGACCATCGCCGACACACCATCGATGACCCACCCATTAAACTTCGACCACCCAAAATTCGCCTATAACCCAAAATCAAATTTGAAGCTACTCGAGCAGTTCGTGGAACCATGATCTCGCCTGAAAATCCTTCGAACTCCCAACGCCGACCATTAGAGGTCGTCGCTGACTCACCCAATATTCGCCAGAGACCAATGCTTGCTTTGCCCTAGGTCGATCGTCGTCTCGAGCCCAACGCCGACAAACACTTCCCTAAAACTTCATTGACTCCACTAGGTTATTAAACCCTATTTCGATCCCCTCAAGCCACCACAACGATTTATAAAATCATTAAGCATTTTTCAGGTGATCTCCAACCTCCAGCCATGCTCCAACTTCAATCTCGAGAATTAACACTACCTAGATCACCTGAATTTCGCAAAAATTGCCACGCCGTTCATCTTCGAGTTTCACCAAGAATAAATTACTAAAAATTCTGATTTTTCTTTTACAAATCATGGAAATTACTAAAAATTCTGATTTTTCTTTTATCAAATGTTTTCATTCGTACAATTGAAACAAGAATTATAAAAATCAAATTTCAATGAAATTTGGGTTTTCCTGTTGTTTTCAACATTTCCATAAAACTTACTTTAAATTCACTCAAATAAAATTTAAAACTTCAAAATAACGCTAAACAAACAAAGTTTGTTCAGATTATAAATTCAGATAAGGTTCCAATGAAGAGGAATTGGAACTTTAACAGGTTTTAAGCAACTTGGGACTGAACAGAGGTAAATATACCTATAGATTGAACATGCACATCTTCCTCAACATATAAACATATACAGATTCGCATGCATGTACATATTTCTTAATTAATTTCAAACATCATCACAAAACAACACATAGAGCTTCAGATTGGTAAGGGATTCACAGCATCAACAGATAAATGGATAAAGATTTTTAATTTAGAAGTTTGCTCACGAGCATATGCACAGACAGAGAAGTAACATGCCTGGAATGCTAGCACTTTTGATCTGTATCCTTACTCATTGAAGTCAATTTTTGCATTGAGTTTGTAGTTTTGTTCACCAGTTATCATTTTCTGGTTTCCAGATTTTTCCTTTTTGATCAAGTTTTTTTATAGGTGGAATTTGCATTTTGATTTCCAGGTTTGCTTTTGTTTTTGATTTACTGAGTTGATTCCAGGCTTTGATTTAATCTCTGATTTGAATTTTATTTTACTTTAGCTTGATCAGGTTTTATTTTTAAGATTTGATAAAGAAAGAAGAAGACTTAGTTTAGAAAATGAAGAAGCTTGGTTTTGTTTTCTTTCTTATATTTAATAAAATTAAATTTAAAGGAAATTTGCCACTTGTAAATTTTCATATTACATTTGTAAACACTTGTTCACATGCAAACATTTTACGTTCAAATCCTTTTAGCTGATTTAATTATAAATTTTGTTCAAAAGCCTTAATTGTATATTTAAAACACATTCCTTTTTTTTTACAATACCATATGTTTTAATGTTACATACTATTGAATGCAAGCCTTTACATTAAATCTTAATTTATTTTTATTTTACAAATCATGTTTTAACCCTTAACTTAGATTTATTTGGAATGCATGTTTTAAATCTTACTTTATTTAAATTGATGAAACAAGTTTTTATTTATTTAAATTTATGAAACATGTTTTAAACCTTTAAAATTAAATCCAATGAATTTTACAATAATATTTATTATTAAATTTCCAAATAAACTTGATTTTAAAATCTACTTTTAAATATATTTCTTTTCAAGTATGAAAGAAAGTGTCTTTAAATCCTTTTATTCATTTTCACACTATTATATTTTTAAATATATATATATATATATATACATTAATTTCAAAATATAACTTTCATATATATCATATATCCATCTTCCTATATTCAAATCAAATTCAAATTATCTTATAAAAATCCATTTATATAAATAGATAAACATACATCTAATTGAATTTGGAAATTCAAACACAATTTAGATTTTTATTCACAATTTAATTTCAAAAATTAATCCAATAATCAAATTAGACTGAGCTAAAATCCAGGGATGTTACAGATTCCCCCCTTAAGAAAATTTTGTCCTTGAAATTTGTAACGGAGACAACAAAGAATGGATAAATGCACAAAGACGGAGTGACAGTTTTCAAATCAAACTGGGTATCTATTCTGCATTTGGCTTACCAAATCAGAATATAAATAATGGATACAAGAACGAATCAGGATACTTGGGTCACCAGATCCACTAATATACAGGGGTATTGATTTTCAAAAGATAACTAACCATTCGTTGAATATACCTAGACCCAACAGAATAAACAGATATATGGATGCAATCCAAAACTTTTAGTTTAAACAAAGTATACCTATTAACCATAGCAACCAAAGTAAACAATTCATCCAAACAAACAATTCTGACCCATCTGGAGTTTGTGTCCCATGCAAATATATCAAAGCTTCTTCCTGGAGCTGCCAAGAATCATCAAAGAATTGAAAAGACGAATCAAAGGAGATTGATAGAGAAAGTTGTTTCCACTATTGCAGGGTATCGACCATTTGTAGTCGTACTCCCCTATCCCTTATCTCGTCCTCTTCTTGCACTCATACTTACTATTAGTGAATAGTAAGAGAATTTACTTAGGCATATAGACGGATATCTTAGAGATTACTCATTCTAGGGTATACTTCACCCTATCTCTAATGAGTTACCTAATGTGTTATACTCCTGAGCTAAAGATTCAACCTTCAGCTCTGATACCACATGTAGCGACCCTGACTCGACCTTCGAAAATCGGCACCGAATACGTCACTCGTATTCAAATGCCGCAGATCCAATCGTCGAATCTGGTTCGTCGGAGCTTATAACATATTAAGTATAACAACACAACAAAAGAAAGAAATGAATATCATATACAACTCCAATGATACAATATCCAAATATACAACAATGATCAATAGAATGATATGATACATATCAATACTATCAGAGATACAAGACAAAGCGGAAAGAATATCTTCAATAGAACGTATCTCCAAAATCAGATGCTCCAATCCAAAGCTAGCTCAAACTTCAGATCACGATGCACAAAGCTAAGCAAGGTCAGTCATCCTAACCAAATACTTCAATATCCAAAATCTTCAAAGAATACCAAAGAGATAGCTGAAAGCTACCGAATCAATATCTATCTCTACTATCTGAAAAACCCAACTCTAGAGTGCCCTTGGAAAATTGTGGGCACTCAGAGTTTAGGAAGGGAACAATAAACTCCGGTCAGTCATGGGACTGGTATGAGCAAACAAACAAAAACATTTTTATTTTTAAAAAAACAAAAGAATTAATATTTGAAATCCGCAATGCTTTTTGGAAAATGAAACTACCATAAGGCCTCCCGGCACACACACCATGCAATCGCACACTTGGGGGAGATTTCTCCTTATGATACTCAAACATGCTTGATACACGAAAACCATTTGATATTATTATTAGTGCATAGTGGAAAACATTTCGAAAATATAATATTAATCTTAGCCAGCATACGTACCATTATAGTATGCCTACTATAGCTACCATGTTAGATGGCAGGTTCTACAACTAAAACCGTACAAGGCGCATATTGGATGATTGGATTTCCAAAAAATGGTCAGGCAAAGGAACTTCCTGGGCCACATGGGTACGCCTTTGGAGGGACTCCCCGAGAATCTAACCGGATCTCTGCCAACACAAGGCCGAGTTATCTCTGCAAAAATAGGTAACTACTACACGAGTATGCCATCCCCCGGTCATAAACAACCTTTATCCGAGGATCCTCAACAACAACAATCACAAAGTAATATATATTTGCGATATCCACATAAGTTAAGTATCTGGGCTCCATACCATGATACCACTTCTATCCAGAAGGAAATGCACATACCCTAAGAGGAGCTACCCCCTATAACCTCGCTGCATCCTTCCTGTTTCGACCATTCTAGGGTGTGAGGCTCGACGAAGTCTCGTCCACAAAGATACACTTTTCACAAAAGCCATGCTTCGATCAACAAATATCGGCAGCACTTCATATGCCACATTACGAAATTGAGAATGTATAACTAGTAACCATCAACTATATAACCTCTGAGCTCGTACGTCTCAAAGAAGGGTGTTAAGTTAAGATAATAAATCTCCTCCACCAAACAGAAATGTATTTGATAGAAACCAGCTTTACATCTCAAAGTGTAACGTAAGACACACATCCATACAAGTCTGTTTCGGGTTCGAACAGAACCGAAGGCACTTCCAAAGAAGCCCTTTCAATCTGGATAATTTCTAATCACATCCGGACTCCCCATCACAATGGATGCTCAAATCTCTATACCGGGGCCAGTCGGTGCAGAGACATTCGACATGTCATCCTTTCGCTTTCGAAAGCATCCAATCTTTACCACCGGTCTTCAAATGCTATCCATATCATCGTATCATTGTTCGGAATGGGTTATATGACACAAGGTCCTCTCCCGGCTAAACCGAATAATGAGCGGAATATTTAAAAACATATGGATAATAGGATTTCAGTTAAGTCACAACTTTAAAACCCAAAACTTTTCTTTTAAATGGTTTAAACAAATTACCATTTACAAATCCTTTAAATAAAAAGATTTACTTCCAGAAACCATTCAATGGTCTAAACAATTTCTACACTTTAATCTTTTAAAAGATTCACTTTAAAACCCCCTTTCAATTAAAAACAAGGATCACCAATCTTTAACAAAGACTCATTCATAGCTTTTCAAAACAATTCCATTTCAAGTTGGATTAACTCATCCGGTCTTTAAAGCAAAGACTCATATCATAGCTTTCAAAACAATTTCCAAAGATTCGTTCATAACTTTCAAAACAATTCCTGTTTCAAATCTATTATATATAAAAGATACACCATTTAAAAATCCTCTTCAATTTCAAAATAGGGTTCAACTATCTTTCAAATAGATTCAATTATAGCTTTCAAAACCATTCAATTTCAAATTTCAAATCTTTTCATCATAATTTTGGAAATTCTTTTCTTATATAAAAGCTATTATTGTTTGAAACCACTTGTTTCCGTTTCGGAAAACCCGATTATATTTGCATGAGTTAAGGCCTTCCAAATATAAACTTGGGTTAAATTCAAATTATCAAAACCATACTTTTAAAATGGTTTAAAAAACCCATATAAACACATTTATAGTTTATATAACCTTTTTACATCATAAATTCTCAACATAGAATTCAATTTCAAATTTTGAATTCAAATTTTAAATCAAATTTCAAAACTAAATCAAGTTATTCAATAATTACTTTTATCTTCGAAATTCCTTTCCAAAAGCCTTTCACTTTAAACCCAATCCATATCCAAAACCATTTGGATTTAAAAGTTCAATTTTTAAAATTATTTCAAAAATGTGTGACTTGAACGATTTCCTCGTGCAATCCATATTTGTGTGTGTATGGTGCATTCCAGGTGTTTTACACAATAGTGCAACAAGATCAATCATCACAGATACAAGCACAGCAATATCGATAAGCGGTATATCCTATAACGCTTATTCATATACACAAAATCACAGGCAGATAATATAAATGAATTATAAATAAATAAACTACATTCATCACAGCTTGAATTAAATTCAAATCACAAAGCATCATGCAGTAGAGATGACAAAACAATTCACAACATTCAATATAGTACAATCATCCATAAATAAGGTTAATTGACCATTTGATTAATTAAAACCAGATTAATCATTAATTCTGGTTGATTAACATTAATTAAATACAGTTTGTGTTAATTAATTATTCTTTGATTATTGATTAACCTTAATTTATAAATTAATTAATCCTTTAACTACTAATTAATCAACCTTAATTTATAAATTAATGAACTTCACTAATTAATTTAAATCAAATTTGATCAACCAATTAATCAATCTTTAATCATTAGATAATTAACTCTTTATTTTAAATAATTAACCTTTAATTATCAAATTATCCTTTAATTAGTTATCTTAATTTAATAAATTAACCCCTCCATTAATCATCATTTTAGTTAATCATTCTTAATTAATAAATGATTATCTTTAATCAACAATTAATCTTAATCACTTGGTTTCTTAACTTAAATCATTTGTTAATTACTTTTGATCAAGTAATTAATTACCTTAATTTAATTAAACTTAACTGATTAGGTATCCTTTAATTATTTAATCAAACTTAATTAATAATTGATTTATTTTAATCACTTTTATAACTCATTAACTTCAAGTAATTAACTTCGTTTAACAAATGAATTTAACTTAAACTTTTAAAAAGTTAATTGACCATTTTAACATTCTTTAACAAATCCTTCATATTATTGAATTAAACTTTCAAAATAAACTCTTATGTATATCTTTAAATCATTTTAAAACTTTTTTAATTAAAACAATTCAATTAAAACCTTCTTAAAATTATTATTTTTAAAACCTAGATAACTTCTAATCTAACTGGAAATTGATTTAAACAAAATTTATTTTAAAAAAACTTGATTCTTCTTTAAAGTTCAAAACTGTTTTGGTATTACAACAGATAACCCAAAAACGCCGTGCTACCCAGCGATTCCCGTGTTCTACTTGAGCCATTCTTTATCCTACTCGAGCTCTACTTCGAGTCATACGCGGCACCGTTTGCTTCGAGCAAATTTACGAATTCCCCGAGTCGCCCCCTGAGTTCCACTTCGTCTTCGTCTTCCCCAATACTGCTTCAAACCCAGGTGCACAAATACGAACTGTGCACGTGCACCATCATCTACGAAGCTACGACCTTCAAGACCATCGCAGACACACCATCGATGACCCACCATTCAACTTCGACCACCTAGAATTCGCCTGGAACCCAAAATCAAATTCGAAGCTACTCGAGCAATTCCTGGAACCATGATCTCGCCTGAAAATCATTCGAACTCCCAATACCAACCATCAGAGGTCGCTGCCGACTCACCCAATATTCACCAGAGACCAATGCTTGCTTTGCCTCAGATGCGATCGCCGTCTCGAGCCCAATGCCGACGAACACTTCCCCAAAACTTCATCGACTCCACTGTGTTATTAAACCCTATTTCGATCCCCTCAAGCCACCACAACGATTTATAAAATCATTAAGCATTTTTCAGGTGATCTCCAACCTCCAGCCATGATCCAACTTCAATCTTGAGAATTAACACTACCCAGATCACCTGAATTTCGCAAAAATGGCCCCGCCGTTCGTCTTCGAGTTTCACCAAGAACACATTATTAAAAATTCCAATTTTGCTTTTAAAAATCATGGATTTTAGAAATGTTTCCATTCGTATAATTGAAAACAAGAATTATAAAAATCAAATTTCAATGAAATTTGGGTTTGCCTGTTGTTTTCAACATTTCCAGAAAAACTTACTTTAAATTCACTCAAATAAAATTTAAAACTTCAAAACAAAGCTAAACAAACAAAGTTTGTTCAGATTATAAAGTCAGATAAGGTTCCAATGAAGAGGAATTGGAACTTTAACTGGTTTTAAGCAACCTGGGACCGAACAGAGGTAAATATACCTATAGATTGAACATGCACATCTTCCTCAACATATAAACATACACAGATTCGCATGCATGTACATATTTCACAATTAATTTCAAACATCGTCATAAAACAACACATAGAGGTTCAGATTGGTAATGGATTCACGGCATCAACAGATAAATGGATAAAGATTTTTAATTTAGAAGTTTACTCACCAGCATATGCACAGAACAGAGAAGTAACAGGCCTGGAATGCTAGCACTTTTGATCTGTATCCTTATTCATTGAAGTTAATCTTTGCATTGAGTTTGTTGTTTTGTTCACCAGTTATCATTTTCTGGTTTCCAGATTTACCCCTTTGATCAAATTTGTTTACAGGTGGAATTTTCATTTTGATTTCCAGGTTTGCTTTTGTTTTGATTTACTGAGTTGATTCCAGGCTCTGATTTAATCTCTGATTTGAATTTTATTTTACTTTAGCTTGATCAGGTTTTATTTTTAAGAATTGATAAAGAAAGAAGAAGACTTAGTTGAGAAAATAAAGAAGCCTGGTTTTGTTTTCTTTCTTATATTTACTAAAATTAAATTTAAAGGAAATTTGCCACTTGTAAATTTTCATATTACATTTGTAATCACTTGTTCACATACAAACATTTTATGTTTAAATCCTTTTAGTTAATTTATTTATAAATTTTGTTCAAAACCCTTTTTAATTGTATATTTAAAACACATTCCTTTTTTTACAATACCATATGTTTTAATGTTACATACTTTTGAATGCAAGCCTTTATATTAAATCTTATTTTATTTTTATTTTACAAATCATGTTTTAACTCTTAACTTAGATTTATTTGGAATGCATGTTTTAAATCATACATTATTTAAATTGATGAAACAAGTTTTTATTTTTTTGAATTTATGAAACATGTTTTAAACCTTTGAAATTAAATCCAATTAATTTTTCAAAAATATTTATTATTAAATTTCCAAATAAACTTGATTTTAAAATCTACTTTTAAATATATTTCTTTTCATGTATGAAAGAAAGTGTCTTTAAATCCTTTTATTCATTTTCACACTATTATATTTTTAAATGAATATTTATATATATACATTAATTTCAAAATATAACTTTCATATATATCACATATCCATCTTCCTATATTCAAATCAAATTCAAATTATCTTATAAAAATCCATTTATATAAATAGATAAACATACGTCAAATTGAATTTGGAAATTCAAACACAATTTAGTTTTTTATTCACAATTTAATTTCAAAATTTAATCCAATCATCAAATTAGACTAAGCTAAAATCCGGGGATGTTACAAATACCCTCCTCTATAATAAATTTGAAGCAGACTACTTTATCCGGAGGTACTCCTTGATCTATATACAAGCATAGAATCTCCACGGGTCCTATGGTTGGACATGTCCCAAATCAGTATGGTTTTACACAACAGCTAATAGCTCCTTACGGTACGCAGACTTCTATTATGTAGCCCTGCTAACCATGCATTCCAACTTACTCTAATGATCTTCATAATTTTCTTTATATAATTTATAAATTAAATAATAATAATTCACGCCTTCCATAAATGCATACCGTAGGTTACTTATATGCATATCCCTTATATGCATATATTCCCATTCTTACATTTTTTTATCCTTTCATTACTTTTACAATTGGGGCATTTCACTAGAAGGACAAACTTTGTAGTCCAATTAGTTTTTAGGACACACATCTATATAAATTAATTTCAAGGCCAAAGTCAGCAGAATAATTACTTTTAAGGACAAAGTCAGCAGTCCAATTACTTTCAAGGACATAATTTCATTGGTTTTTATGCCTTAGAAATTAATTATTGCATTTTGTCCTTAAAAGTAATTATGTCAGTTGTGTGTCCTAGAAACTAATTGCACTTGCTAAAGAGGCCCTTGTGGCTAATTTTCACTTTACAATTCTTATAGTTTACCCTAGGCCTTTATTTCATTATGTGTTTTACTTTTCTTCTTCAAGCCATTTACCGCATTTTTTATAAAGTTCTTAATATTGTTGCCAATTCATTTATCAGTTTTATCATCTGTTTCTATTCCTATGTCATGCTCTATTCATTCTTGCCTATTTTCCATACTTTATTATTCTTTGTTTTCCTTCTTATTGTCATTCTTATTTCATTCAAATCTTAATGTTCAACTTTCATTGCAACTAAACTTCTATCATATAAGTGTAAAAAAGTTCCATATCTTATCCAAAGACGAGATGTTTGTGTACTGTTTGTAATTATAAGGAATTATCTTTTTATTTCTTGAAATAGACGACACAAAATATAGTAATTATATCTATTATGTACATCTCTTTTTTATATTCATATATATCTATTCCTCGTTATATCAAATGTCACACTTTTATTTATTCTAAAATTGATAACATATAGGAATCTACTTCCAACAATATAAATTCCAATGAACTAAAATATCACTAAAACCCAATAAATTAAAACAAGCATTACTTTCAATTTAATTCAAAATCCATCGAATAACCTCCAAACCATTACGTAGTACATTAAGATTTCATCAAATTCGTATTTGACGTATAAATACTATTTATAATCATTAGTAGTTCAGTAACATTTTCATATCAAATTATGATTTGATTTCATAATAAGAAATTATTGATTCATCAATATGAATTTCATATGTAAGTGTAAATCTCAATGTTATATATATATATATATATATATGAATTTATTCACAACTTAAATTCAGTTACTCAGGAATGTAGAAATAGATATGCAATGAAATAAACTAATATTATATAAAAACATATAATATTCTCTGTATTTACTCCTAGATAATGTTTAAATATAGAAATATTAGAATTTGGATTAGAGAGAAGAGATTTATATTAATGTATTAATCAAAACCAGATTCATAGTTTACCTCTAATATAGTGACTTTGTTTGAACCTATTTTCTATTCTCCATCATCTTCTATTCTTCTTCAAAATGTATACATGCGAATTAAATTATTTATATGAATCTATAATTTTGGAGGAGAAGAGAAAGCGACGGAGCTTCTGCGTTTGTTAGAAATTGTGAGTCGGAAGTGAGGCCTTAGGTCTTGATTTATAAAGGTTCAAATCAGTGCTAACCATTGGATCAAACTATTTTAAATTCGCATGGCCAAAATCCATTGTCGCACAAAACAAAAAATGGGCCGACCATCCCGTAGCCTAGGTCGACCACCCGTGGTCCACCTAAGACACCCGTGGTTTGACCCATATGGTGAAATTTCGGCAGTTTTGAATAATTATTTGATTTTTATTGATTTTGTTTGCTTCGTTCGATTATATTGTCCTTTATTTCCTCCATTAATTGATTTTGTTAAATTCTTTCCCCATTTATAAATTCTCTCAGATTTTAATTTACCGTCAACATTTAAATTTCCCTTAATGCTATCAACTAACATTAATTTATTTTATTACCATATTTACATATATAATTGTTTCTGATGACAAAATTCAAACGTCAATAACGTTTTAGTTTGAAGTTCGATCGGAATACATTATATATGAAAATTGATCAGAAATTCGCAATAAATAAAATGATGCAATTTTCATAGCTAAATTCTAACATTTGCAAAAAATTATTTTTCACTATTTACTGTTAATTAATAAATTTCTTTTTAAATCAATTAATGTAAAAATATGGGGTGTTACACCTTCTTCTTTTGATGTGATAGCAAGTACACTTGTTCGTATGGCATGGAAGGATTTAGGGATACTATTTAGTCTGGCTTAACGATAAGTGGTGGAATTTGTTATATTTCCCATGTTTATAAAAGTGCACTTCCATTATACAAATTCATTCTACTTTCTTCTTCTCCTTTCTCACTTCTTTTCCATGCCTTCCGTCTTTATTTTCTTCATTTTAAACTCTCTAAAACCATATCAAACACCTTTCTTCCTCCCTAAAAACATTTAAACAAGCCTATAATATTATAGCAAATACTCTATACATCTTAAAGATATAAAATTTAGTGCACAACTCCCGAAAATCCCCTAGGCCATGAGCATTTGCTGAGAGGGGTCTTTGGATGTAAGCAATGGTGGAATGGGGGAGGAATTTCTAAGGTTAATGCAAGAAAAGTGGTGGCTTTGTGTTTGGTTTGAATTAAAGTAAGATATCTAAATGTAAAATAATTTTAAAATTGATAAACTGTTGTGATAATTTAGTGCTTGCTTATATGGTTGTATATATGTGTATTTATGTGATTATGTTGTTGTTTGACTCTGATTCCCACTTAATAGCCAATGACATAGATAACCATTGGGTTGCAGGGGACAAGTGCAAAGTGAATGGAAATCGAAGTGTCTTCATAGGAAATATGTCGCTGTGGAAACATTTCGAAGAATGGAAATTTGTTGAGAGCTCCTAAAGGATTACTCCCTTGATGGTTTTTATTTACATATATTATTAGCTATGTTAATATTTGTGTACATGGAAAGCGAATGTTTCTTAGTTATAGTTAACCTACTTGTTGTTTTATTGCGAAATAGAAATCTCGCGCTCGCTTTAAACGATTTACCACTTGTTTTCTTATGGTTTCTAAACTTGACTTTTGTTTTAATACTTTTTGCATATATATGGGCAGTTTGATTTCATAAAGAAAAGTGGTTTAAAAAAATGATGTATAAAAAATTACGGTCCATATAATGATAGTCGCTATAGATGCGGTTTTGGAAATTAAAAGTTTTAGTAAAGTAGAAAGAGTTGTCTATTTTATATATTTTGAAAAGTCTTTTCATATGTGTTTATTAGTATTTAAAATGGAGTTTGAAGCTCTAAATATTTTTTAAGAATTTATTTAGTTATTTAAAACAAGAGGTTCAAAATGTATTAAGGAAACATCTTTGTTTAATACATCAATTTTTGTTTAAAAAACCATTTTTAAAAGGATGTTTTAGATAAAATTATCAAACTTATTTTAAAGAACTTTAAAAGTAATTTTAAAAGGAGAAAGAAATCTTGGATTACAACACTTGTTGTAATAATTGTTTCTGAGAAAAGGAAAAAGATTATGGACTATAACATTTTAGTTATAGTTGATGTTTTGGGAAACTGGAAAGGATGTTGATTTATTGTCCCTTGCTATTGTTAAGTAAGTTGTTTGCTTGTGTAAATGGATGATTTTAAGAATGTTTTGGATTTTATCAATTAAAAAGTGTTTACTTTTATAAATGAAAAGATGTTTCCTTTTTATTCAAACTTTGTTTTAAATAAGTGATATTGGAAAATATTTTTAAGCACAAATATATTGGAACTCTCGGATCCTCTTTTAGTTTCTAGACTTCAAGGTATGAAATTTGTTTCTCTTTTGAAAGTCAAAAGTGAATGTCAAGTCAAGGGGCGATAGGTAATAATACCTCAACCTGAACGGTTTCATTTCTAATCGATGAAAAGTAATAGCTTGAAATCAAAGACTAAAAAAATAAGTTTACGGAATTAGTTTTCAAATTGTTTAAAAAAGTCTTTCTTTTATGCAAGGGAGTTCTTTATCAGTGCCATAAGTAATGCAAAACAAATAAGATAAAGCAGTGCTAAAATGTTGACACATTTATGGAAAGTAAATCATCCTATATTTAGGATTAAAAGTCAATTAGTAAATTTCCTCTATCTCTAAGATCAAGAATCACAGTATTTTAACTAAGACAAGGCCGGAGCAACCAGTACTCTGACTTACCTGACTTCGATTCTAGGCAATAGATAGAGAAGCCGTAATATTGGGAACATGATAAGTATAATAGGGTTAATTTTTATAAACATGACATGATTAATTATGTATATGGAAGGTACTTCATCTCATACTCGATACTACATTTTAGGTATGGAAGCCCATTTTTATCTATGAGAGTTTAAGAATGTATGTCAATGCAAGGGTAGTTCTCTAACTTATCTGACTTCATTGTTAACCAAGGGATAGTATGGGGTTGAAATCAAAAATTAGTCATACGTATATGATGTCTTATTTTCCATATGCAACCTATATGCTTATCCAGATAGTGTCCACTATCGATAACTTGGCCTATTTTGACTTAAGAAGTATACGAAAGCTTCATGATACGGTTTGAGATTCCCTTGGGAGAATTTATTCTAATGAAACGTCTCTCACTTAAGTGGGGTTTAGAGATGTAAAAGCTAACCCCAAAAGAGACCTAATTTTGATCCAATAAAAGCTCGTCGAACCTTAGGCCAACCTTAAGATGAGCTGTTAGGTAGATAAATAAACAATAAATGATACACAGAGCTATCTGTGTACACTTTCAGAATCTCAAAACAGAATGGATAAAATATTATATCAGAAACAACAACCCATTTCATAAAAGAAAGCCATTTCAAAAACATGACATGTTCACCATTACAACAAGTTCATAATAAGCCTTCATAGTACAATATCTCAAAATAACATAACTGTTTAAACTGGGTACAATAAAATATTTAAAAAACATAAATAGATAGATAACTGCCACAAGTCATCATCTCCACCTTCAAGTCCTAAATTAGCGTTACTCTCTCTAACCTGTGTTGTAATGGGGAGTGGTTCAAAACAACAAATGTTTGGTGAAAGCGAAATCTTAAGCTTTATCATAATTGTACTTGGGAGGTATTATTTGAATAAGAAATATGTCTCACATAAAAAATCATAACATATGTATAAATTAAACTGTAGGCCCAAAGGCCCTTCCAACCCGACTTCTCAAAAGTCAACTATAAGCCTGAAGGCTCTTCGATCTGACTATTCCAAAGCCAACTACAAGCTTGAAGACCATTTCAATCTAACTATTCACACTCTTCGTAATTGGCATATACGATGTATGAGGAAATACCCAAACCACTTACTACCTTCTTAATGGGGCTTAGGCAAACTCTGATCATTTAAGACCTATAAAATAGGCAAATCCCGTCATTTAAAGCCTAACCTAAAGGCAGGCTCCTGTATGGTTCTCCCTTGCTAACACCATAAAAAATTCTACTGCATCACTTAACACTTCACCTAAGAAAGAGGTGGACCCTACCATATCCACAATACCTCAAACCAGAAGTGGACCCCACCTAAGGATTTCACATACCGTATCCAACAATAATTTATGACCCAAACCCACCTTTGACGTCTCACATTAGTCCCACCATTCATAGGTATTAATAGCTATACTAATTGGGCAAGTTTACCCTATTCAATTGGGACTAACCTCGTGTCTACTGAAGTTATTTATTATAGACAATGTCCCAATTAGTCCGCAAAGCCACACCGCTATTAGCCAGATTTAACTTGGCAGACTTCAACGTAGCTTTGGACTAACCTCGCACCCTATAACATAGTCATAAATTATATGTATAACCGCTATATACATATATCACACTACATAAATAATAATTGAAGCCATATAAGGTATCCCTCTATGCGCCTCTAATTAGGGATTAGTTTTCAAATTTACTTTAACTTCCTTCCTACGTATTAATTAATTAACCATTCTAATAATACCAATTATCGCATTAAATATGTTATAATCATACACACACTTTTATTTACGCGCAGATTTTGGGTTTAATCATTACATTAAAATAATTCGACAATAATTAACTTATAAGCTCTTTTGAAATATCAGTCTCATATAATACAATTCCAACAAGAATTACTACTACTCATAGTCAAATAAAATTGATTTGAACAAACAGGGAATACCTACAACTTATTCCATATTAATGCATCAATTTCCCTTTTCTGTTTTAAAGAACAAATACTAACAAATTAGATCGCTTTTGTTCAATTTGACAATCGTATATATCATTTTGAAGTAAGAAAGGAATTCCTTTTCTATTTAAGTGCTAGAAATTGGAGGTGCAAACTACAATAATCCAATTCATATTGCACACCATCTATATTTTATTTTCTTTTTGAATCCTTTAGTACCCCAATTCAAAAGATGAAAAATAGGTTAAATTGACTATAGATTATCTAATTCTAACAATTACTTAGATTTAAATATACCAATTCCAAAAACAATTATAACCCCAACATATATAAAGAATGAAATTTATTTTGGGAAATTCTTAATGTTTTAGGTGTTATGTTTTCGTTAACAAAATCTCCCAAGTACATTGAATTGAAGCAAATGCTATTCAATTACAAAAATGAGAAAAACTTGATATTTCAACTCGTAAAGAACTATTTGCTTCCTAACTTGATTTGATTCCACCATGCCTAACCTTCTTTCAGATCACTCTCTGAAAATCACAACTAATTTAGAAATCCAATAAAGAAGAAGAGATCTGATTTCTTCCACTCTTAATTCTCTGCTAGATTTCCCCCTTTTTGAGTATACAACAAATAGATTACGTGTGTGTATGTATTAGGTTTCAGAAATTAGAAGATAGAGAAAAGGAGGGTTGATAATTCAAATTGAAATACTGATTAGAAATCAAAATTACTTACAATTATTAATTGTTTCTGAATCCCTAAGGTGAATCATTTTGAAGAGCTTCACTAGTGTTCCTAAAATTTTATGAAGGAAAAGTGGGGGTCTAGGGGTCTATTTATAGAGGTAGAAACAAACTAGAGCTGTTAGACCAAAATTAGGCGAATCCCGCCCATTTGACCAGCTCATTTCTAAGCTTAGCCGAACCAATCGATCGGCCGCAGTTCATAGGGGCGGACGACCACTAGCATTGACCGACCCTTTAGTTGTGCGGCAGTTCATTTCTTCCCAATTTCAGTCGATTTTTTTGCCTTATTTTGTCTCTATTAATGTTAGCATTATCCCTAATGTTGTCCTCAACTAGAGAAACTTTTCAAAATTCAAATTTCAAGATTTTGAAATTATTTCAAATTCAAAATTTAAATTTCAAGCTTATTTTTGATTATTTTAAACTCAAAATTTCAAATTCCTATAACTTTTTCATCTTAACTCTAATTTCAAAACATTATATACGGAAATCGATTAGAATTGTCATAGACAGAACTGTACAACTCCCATGGACGAATTTCGATTTTTACAAAATTTCCACTTTAACCTTATTTTAATTACTTGATTATCCTTAACGTTGCCCCCAATTAGTGCAAGTTTCCAAAATTCAAATTTCAAGCTTTTGAAATTATTTCAAATTCAAATTTTAAATGTCAAGCTCATTTTTGATTATTTTAAACTCAAAATTTCAAACGCCTATTACTTTTTCATCTTAACTCTGGTTTCAACATATTATATGTGGAAATCGATCAGAATTGCCATAGACAGAATGTTGTAACTCCCATGGTCAAATTCTAATTTTTTTAAAAATTCCATTTTAATCTTATTTTAAGTACTTGATTTCTTGTTAAATTTTACGGGGTGTTATATTCTTCCCCTAAAAAGGATTTTGCCCACCAAAATCACTACGAGGAGATAGTGTAATGCACACTCAATAACCATAAGATACAACCAATTTATTTAAAATTATCTACGCGGTCATCTACTCATCCAAAAGTGCAATATAGTTATGTATGCAAACATACAATAGATGAGCTCAATTCTAGCATGAATGCAAACATCCTAAATGTACATAAAATTCTACTTGAGTGCAAAAATAATAGCAGAAAGTATGCCAACTATCTCCTACCATCCAATTTAGAAACCATGAAGGCTCAGGATGAAAATATTCATCTTTTCCACTGTTTACTTTGAGCTTTTGTTAGGTTATCTCCCCATCTACTCAAATCAACCTAATTTTTTTTGCAAAGCCTCACAAAACCATGCTCCACTCTGCAGGCGGGAGAATGAGGGGGGCTTTGTTTCAACATCAATTAACTTATTAGGCTCTATTATAGAGGCGGCGTCGTGCAGACCTTTCCTCAATCGTGGGACATGAAAGGTGTCATGGACTCTAGCTAACTAATCCGGATGCTCTACCCAATAAGCAAGTTCCCCTCGCCCACTCTAAAATCGAGAAAGGCCAACAAACCTAGGCGCCAACTTCCTAGAAGTACCAAATCCCATAACCTTCTAAGAGGTGAATCCTTAACGAATACCTTATCCCTAACTAAAAGCTCAAATTTCTATCTTAGCCTATCAGCCTTGGACTCATGATAGTCTTATGCAGCCTCAACTGCCACCTCAACACTTCTACCTTCTTTAAGGTCTTCTAAAATTCATGATGCAAACTTTCCACAAATCCTCATAATTTTTGTTCACCCTTTCTTCTAACCATCGGTCTGCAGATGGTAAGTGGTGCTAAGATCCAAAGTCATTCCCGAAGCAAATTCGGAGACTCCTCTACAATTTCTAATAAACAAAGGGTCTCTATCTCTGCTAATAACAACAGAAACTCCATGTAGTTGCTCGGTCCTTAACACAAACTTGTACTAGAGTTTCTACAATCATATTACTTCCAATGAAAGTAAAATGAGACAGCCTACTATAATCAATATAGCTTACTTCCGTCTAGGTGACCCACCCGTAAATACATCGATATAGGCTCTCAAATCCAAATTGAAAGCTCCAATGGTAATGACAAACCTCCAGGCTTGCTTTACATAACTTTAATCCTTTGGCATGTTAAATATCTAGAACAAACTCAGTGGCTCTTTCTTCATCCTTGACCAATTAGAAAATCCTTCTCATATCTTTATATGACTTATCACATTTGGAGTGAATGTGGCACTCCATAAGATATGGGTTTGAAGCATTTTAATCTAATTTCCTAACTATTTTTCATTTTAATTCTAATTTCAACATATTATATATGGAAATTGATTGGAAAATCACCATGGACACAATGATGCAACTCCTATGGTCAAATTACCAATATATAAAATTTTCATTTTTAACCTTATTTTAGTTACTTAATTGATTTATTAATTCATGGGTCGTTACAAGAGATCCCCTTGAGACTCTTATATAGTCTGCTTACTTCTAAAAGAACTGGGAATGAGTCGAGCTGAAATTATCGATTATTTGGTTGGAGAGACAAAGATCGAATATGCATGAGTTATCCAAAAAATGCTTCGAATTAATACAAGCGTTCGAATTTGAGGCATCTTGAAGATGATGGAATTGAAGGCGGAGTTCTTTGAAGTGCAATTTTTACTTTCTACTAGTCCTGAGGATGTAGTAGATGTAGTGCCTTCGATTTTTCCATACACTAAACAACTTGTGTGGATGAATGCTAGAATCATATTATTGCCTGGAGAGTAGTATTAGCATTCTAAGTGGAATTTTCTAAAATAGTAAAATGTAGCCTCACGCCCGTTAATGACTACAACAGGGCATATGCTTCAGGGCTACGTGGGTCGCACCCATTAGTGTATGGTCATCACCCAATCAAGATCGATATTATGGATTTATGTATACTCAGGGCCTAGTATAATTATATGCATTAACTGGGGTGATGAATTATTCATACTATCAAGGAAGGGGTAGGTCGGTCTTAATTTGTATGGAGTCAGCTAAGACTCTTCGTACATTTTTCTAAAGGTTCATCATGGCAGGAGGTAGCTAGTAGCCTTGTTGTCATGTAGAATCCATTTTCCAATACTTCGTTTGGGGACTCGGTTCTATACTAAATATGTTGTTGATTGCGAAACCATTCTGACTATGATTCTATATTTATTCGAAACCCTATACATTAATATAATATCATAAAATGTCCTATAAAATGGTTTGATTATTGTAAGGTAAAAACGCGTTCTTATTTATGTGCGGCATAGTCTTACGAGATATATTTATGTTTTAAAGGGTTTTACAAAATTTAACAAAGCATATGATCTGAGTTTCTCACATTGCTTTACTAGACTGATCTTCGTGTTAATTTCTTATAATGCTTAGTTCAAACCCAAGTATATATTCAGAGTTAGCTTTGGATGCTTTGGAGCTTCAAGAGTCGAGTTGGATGTCTACAAGACCTGGCGTAGTTTGTTTTCCGCTATATTTCTTTTTTGTATTTATCAACATTTATGTGGATGGGCTGTTATTACTTTCCAAGTCAATGGCAGTTTAGTTTACTCTGATCAAGTATGTGTATAGAAGTTTTCTTAGTGTAAAGATTTATTGTATATTATATATTATATATTACTCGTTACATTATGAGATTTTATTCGTGTTTTCATTTCTTTTACCCCAATAGTTTGTTTTTTCATACTTGGATGCTCGGTATGATAATACCGTGGATGTATTAGTTTTAACTTTCGAGGATCAAAAATGTAGGTTGTTAAAAAGTGGTATCAAAGATGAGGATTAAGTGAGAACCTTGGCCCTAGTGGGGAAACTCATTAGAGATAGGGTAAGTGACACACTATAATGAGTTTGAGCATATTATATATGAGAGAGCGTATTTGTTATTGTTATAAAAGTATTTTATATTGTTTTTAAACTGGTAAATGAAATAATATTACTTAGATTTTATATTTCATATATAAAAGGATTATTTTCAAAAAATTGATATAGTTATTTATGTTATGACTGTTTGTTAGGGAATCACGACATTTATTTATCATCATATGTTGACTAATTATTTATGCACGACCAATTTATGAGCATTTATTAATTTTCTAAGTCAAAACGAACACCTTATGAATTCAGTTTCATGATTTGAACATAAGGCATTCTTTAATAATGTGTTTTATGGATAATGAGGATTTTTTAAGAATTTAAATCCTAGTGACTTTGGAAAAAAAATTAATTAATTTTTAGAGAAAGTACTAATAGTATTACTTGAAAATATTTATCGGTATAATTATTTTTTAAAGAGAATTTTAAGTAAGATACATTTTCTTTTGATAGCTCGGTGAACACGACTCAATTAGTTTTTTAGTAATTTGAATAATCTTCTAAGTAACAATTAGGTATTAGCTCAAGCGAACTATAACACCCCAATTTCAGTTAAATTATTCATGAAATTTAATTAGGAAAATTAGGTAGAATATTTTACTCAGTTAAGGAGAATGAGATATGAAACTTAATAAGTGATACCCGGCCTTTTGGCTTGGCTATGTTCAGACTGATTGGAAAAGTCTGAATCCATGATTACCAAGGCAATCAACCCAAAAAAAAAATCATCCTAGGCTCCAAAGACCTAGAACAGAAAAAACATAAGATAACTGTCAAGCGGACTCAAGCGAACTGCCATTTCCTATAAGGAGCTTAAACTAGTCATTCAACTAATCAAAGTTCCATCGATATCTCTAAAAACACCTAAGCAACTATGCAAAACAACTACAGAATCATGAATTAGATATCAAGGCGAGCCACAAGGAGGGATAACACTCCATATAGGGCATCCTATAGGGATTGGTACCGATCCCTCCCCCTAAGGGATCGGTACTATCTCCAACTCTAGCGAATCTAGTGTTGAGAGTTTTTGGAGGAGTTCTTCTGCTGTGAGTTCTGGAAGCGAGATTTGAGGAAGATATTTCATTGTTCACCCTTATAAATACATCGGGAAACCTTCATTAGAGGGTTCTTCTCTATTTTGGCTAACTCCTTCCTAGACAGCCATTAAATTTCATGGACGCTTGTAATCATAAATTAGTGGAAAACTAATAAAGAACCTTCAAGTGGACATAGGCCCAAAGTGCCAAAGCACTATAAATATTCCGTATGTGATTTTTACTGGCTTTTTCTTGCTTTTCCATTCACATACTTGCATTTAATCCCTACGTAAAACTTTTTTGCATTAACTTTCTGCAACCTTTTCATCTTGGGTTTTTGTGTCAAATTTTGCTTAAACATGCCAACTTTTGATCTAACATTTTAGTGCTTTAACTAAGAATGATTCTCAGGCCATATGACCTCGCATCTACTATTTGATTATCTAAGATCCAAGAAAGAGAACCAATGACTTCCTATTTGGATTTGAATATCTTTATTTTAAGCTATCTTTAATGGCCTCATGGAACGAGAAAACCATTGCTACCTCTTTAAGAGTAGCTGATGAAGCAACGACTACAGATTTGAACAAAAGGAAGAAGGCACATAAGGAGCCAGGGACCTCCAGAACCCTTTTAATGCTATCATAAGGATGCACTTAGAGCGTATAATGAAAGAGCTCCAAGTTAGACATGTAGAGCTAACCCCACAAATTCAAGAGAATGGGACCTTGATGGTCCAACTAAACAATCACCATAGAAGGAGGATTAGGGAAGAGTTATCTCCTCCATGCTTAGATTCTGGAAGTTCCTTGTCATTGGATCACTACTAGAGGAACAGACGGCGAAAGGCAGGAGCATACGAGGCAGAATCCTCTGGGTTGCAAAATACTAACTTCCACCTAGATAGGGGAATACGTACTAATCCCACCTCTAGGGAGGTCGGCACCGATCCCTCCCCAAAGGACCTGACCAATGATTTATTTTCCTTGGGCGTAGGACTTCGCCTAGGAGCAACACTTCAACCAAGAGACATAACTCAACTTGGGTATAGAGTAAATGACTAGAATATCAAGAGTCAAGATTTTGCTGTCAAACAAGTGACTCTTCTTGAGCAAGGAAAGCCTAGATAACGTGGCATGAACCGATACCATTTACCGGGCCAAGCAGAAAGGGTAGAGCACAAATACCGCAACCTAACCAGCTAGGGACTAGATTTGACTGTAATGGTAGGATGGCTTATCAAAGAGATCTAAGAACATGCTAATGACGATTGCGGTATTTCCCCTAGTCGGATCACTTTCACCAAAGTTATGCTACGCAAAGGATATGCGCGAAGATTTAATATACCAACATTGTCATCTTACTCAACAGATCCAAAATAACACATCATGAATTATGCATGACGCAAAGATTCTACCAGGTCCACGAATGCCATCAAGTGCAAATGCTTTCCCATTTCATTAGAAGGAGACCTTGTGTTCAATCGACTACCACCAAGGTCCATCTCTTCATTTGACCAACATGAAAGGAGATTTATCAAGCAATTAAGGATGCAAGTGACTCGCCCGATGGATGTCATGTCATTATCTAAATTATTCCAAGGACCGAGGGAGCCGCTCATGGACTTTCTATAAAGATTCAACACTACTATGACTAAGGTGAGTAGTCCTCAAGGAAATATCATACTCATGGCTTTGATTAGAGGAATCCACCTTGACATCAATTTTGGAGAATGGTTATTGAGAAAGCCTCCCTTCACTTTGGATTGCTTTTACAATAAGTTGGCCAATTATTTGGGCAAGGAGGAGGTTCGGTAGACTAGATGAGGAGATAAAATAGGCCAGTAGGCCAATAAAGTTAAGAACAACATTACTATGAAATAGATTGGAGCGAGTTTCAAAAACATTGATGTGAATGTATAAATAAGACTGGAAATCATAATGAGGGTCGAGGCAGGGCCTTAGATGAGAATCCAGATTCTAGGACACGACCGAGAAAGTCAAGAATTGACACCTAGACCGCCTGATTGATTCAACTAAAAACATTTAC
This sequence comes from Allium cepa, assembly GCA_030765085.1. Taxonomy (NCBI): domain Eukaryota; kingdom Viridiplantae; phylum Streptophyta; class Magnoliopsida; order Asparagales; family Amaryllidaceae; genus Allium; species Allium cepa. Next base: position 602,183,173 of record CM060941.1, read on the forward strand.
TTAGGCACTCATGACTCAAAGCAGTACCGGAAATCAACCTCGAGAGAATCGACAAAAAGCTAGAGGAAGTCGGGAAAATTATGTATATTTCACGAGAACTATTGTTATGAAACAAATGAATTCAGACACCTCAGAGATATGAACAAAGAGCTGATCCAACAAATGCTCCAACTGTTTGTGAAATCCCTATCGAATGACGGGTAAGGGACATCGAACCCTCGAAGAGGATAGATTTCCCCTAGTATTGAAAGACCTAGGTAGGTTGGAGGACAATTGATCATCAACTGGACCGCAAACGGTCATATGCCAACTGAGAAGGGTTGGAGTAGCATGGAATGATGAGCATGATATCTTTTAACCTTAGAATAAACTCTTTTTATTATTTGTTTTGAATTTTCCCATAAGTCAGACTCTGTTATTTTACTATTTCCAATAGATTTTCTTTCATTCGCACAACCTTGTCTTTGCGTGTTATATGGGTCGTGAACGCGATTGACTCAAATGCAAAATCATATAAACAATGTAGGTGTTCAAGTACCCAAAGTCAGGTGACCACCACATCTCCATGGCGTATGGCCTGACCTTCAAAGCTCAACCGACATAAGCATGATTAGATCGCTCATTAGCCGACTCTTCCTCCTGACTTGGGGGCAAGCTCGTGATCCAAAGTGGATGTGACTTGACCATCCACCCTCAAACATATACCCGGAATCATTTCCAGAAACAGTCATGCCTTATCTTGGGCTCAATAGGCCCAAAATACAATCTAACATGGATGCGACCAGACCATCTACGCTTTAACTCAGGCCGTCTATGTGGGGCTCAGGGCACAACCTGAGAAGGATGTGACACAACCATCCATTGACTTATTCTTTACCTTAATCTACTTCTTCCCTTGATCTGACGAGGGGAGTATGAATTCCAAGATGGACGTGATCCGATCATCCCTAGTCAACCCTGGAGTAGATTTGACTAATCATTTATCCCCAAGCTTTCTCAACCTGATAAGGGGAGTTTAAACGAAAATGGATATGAACGACCATTCATTGACTTAACTCTCACCTTGACCCGATAAAACGAGTTCAAACCAAAGTGTATGTGACATGACGGTCCACTTAACTCCTTTTATCTTTAACTTCGAAAAAAAAGCTTTAAATTATGATGAATGCGATCCAACCATTCATTCATTAACTCTATTTCCCATAACTTCTATTAATCAGCCTTTTGGCAAGGCAGTACAAAGGCAGATTTACCAAACAGACTTCATAATCATCAAGGTAGAAAGCATGGAGAGATATTACCAGGATTTAAGATTGATTATATTTGAAAGTATAGACTATAATCGAATTGATTCGGATAGACAACATTCAAAAAATGGCTAAGAATGGAACTAATACTTCTCCTAGAAGGGGGATCAGAATAGAGGAATCAGATTAAACATGATGCACGCAACACAACTCAATGACGATTGCTCCATGACTCAACAACCATAAGTTGGATTGAAGTGAAATTTTAGAAGCAAGATGAGTGGACCCGAAGGAGCCTACCCTAAGGATTGCATGACAAATCGAGCTACATGGAGGGATCGACCCCTATCTCTCTATTGGGATCGGCCCTTATCCTTATTCAGGGATCGGTTTAGTTGAATTTGCAGCAATGGTCAATCAATAACTCAAAATTTACAAATGATCAACCTGAAATTTGGGAGGAAATACTTTAAAACATGGGGGAGCCATAATAGAGATAGCAACTTCAAAGGAGAAACATGGTGGGATTGGCCCAGATCCCTATATAAGGATCAGCCCTCATCCTTTTTCATGACATAATGTGGCGATGATCGATCGATATCTCAAGATCCATAAATGCAATCGACATGAAATTTGGCGAGCAAGGAGACAACATTATAGGGGACCCACCATAGGAGAATCACACCACATGATTCCACCAAAGTAGGCATCGGTATTGATCCCTATTAAGGCTCCGATGGGTCCCAAATTTTTTGGTCTGGCTCATTTTGGCTTTAAGGTTCCAGATCGGGGTTTTAAGCAAGATGTTTCATGTCTTTCTCTATAAATACAATAGGCATAGAATCAGAAATGTGATCTAGATCTTTTTTTGCTTCACTATATCCTTAACCTAGGCTACGCTCTGCCGGGATCGCATCCTATGACTACACCAAATAGGGATCGACACCGATCCCTATTAAGGTTTTGGTAAGCCTCAAATTTTTCGAGCATGCTCGTTTTGGCTCTAGGGTTCCCGATCTGGGTTTTAAGAAAGATTACCCCTATAATTACAATAGGTGTGGAATCAGAAAGGTGATCTGTATCTTCTTTCTGCTTCTCTTTATCTTCAACCTAGGCTATGCTCTGCTAATTTTATTCTTTGATTTTTTATTATAACTAAAGACAAATTATAGTATAATAAAACGGACTATTCTGGAGTGGAAGTAGGCCAAAGTTAGTTGAAATATAGATCTTGTCTCTTTTTACCTGCTTTCATTTTCAATTAGTTTATTCTTCATATTATATTTTCTACATTAGATTCTATTTGAGATTTTGATTGGATATTGGTGCTTTCACATAATTTGATGTTCGTTGCTAATTTTAAAGCCATCATTTTGGTGCTTTCACCGAGAAAGCTAGGCCCTGTGGATTTGGAATTTGGATTCAGAGCTTGGAAAGGATCAAGAGCATAGATTTGGAGCAATGGTGAAACAATCGACAAGAGTGCTACTGGAATGGAGCCGCCATAGAGGGAGTTAATAAGCTTCCTTAGGTCTTGGACCTAATCAAGCATCTATCTACATCACCAGGGATGAAATGGAAATGATGATGGATGCTATGCAGGAAAGGATGCTGAAAAGACAAAAGGAGATGATGCAGAATTTACTTCGATTGATTGGACAAGCTGGAACATAGAACAAAGGGGATATAGTAGTAGGAGCTTTTAACAACTTAGGTTAAGGTGTTGAAGTAGAAGGAATCACTAGAAATTAGAACTCGAAACATAAAGATGGAACAATTGAGAAAATGAATAGAACAGAGCAAAGGAAATTGGGTTGATCGTGATGCTGGAGGACCTTTGGTCGATCCCATGGGCTCGGTGCCATTGGAATTTAGATGCTCATATAGAGAAGTATGTTCTGGAATTCCCTCATCGACTTAGGGGATAGTTTTGAGATGACGAAGAAGACTATAGCTAGACAAAAATGGCAGGTTTGCAGAGATGATCAGGCGAGCTATGCGTGAAGGTTTGATGAATAGGGATCTGGAGGATGTAAATAGAATTTCATTCACTGTTAATATCAGGAATGCTAGAAATCTAAAGAACTTAAACTACCAACGCTGGAAGTATATGATGGAAGACCCAACTATGCACACGATGGAATATATACAGCACATGGAAGTGTTGGAGTAATTTGAGGAGGTCATGGCAAGGTGTTTTCCTCTTTTTTGATAGAGTTAGCTACACTCTGGTCTAGGCAACTAGAAAATGGCTCAATAAGGACAAGGGGGTGTTGGTAGATCGGTTCATGTTTTGGGTCCATAACACAACACCCAAGAATGTTATGACATTGGCAACACATAAATAGAGGACCGATGAGTCTCTAAGATGTTTTCTAAGACTATTTAATGTTGCTGAGGTATCAGTGGATCGCCCAAATCCATCCATGGTTATTATGGCAGATGTATTAGGGATAATCGATTGCATGGATTTCAAAGATTCACTGGCGTGGGATTTACCTATGGATCTTTGGGGAGTTTTATCATGAAGTAGAAAGGTTCCTGCGATAGGAAGAAGCATGAGCCAAAAAACAAGTGAACGATGTTCAAAACAAAGGATCATCAGGAGATGCAAACAAGAATGATAAAGGCAAACGAAAATTGGATGATGGGTATGATAGGATAAAAGGGCGATGGAAAGAGCGGGAGCTGAAGTTCTCCTTCTACTTGGATTTGATGGAAATCCTAGGATGAATTTATTTGGACCCTAGTGGCCAGCATTCCTATCAAGAACTGGCAAGGAGGGATCCCACGGAGTCGAAGCGTACGTCTAGAAAGTACCGCCTGTTCTGCGAATTGAACTGGCACATCATGGAAGAAAGTGGGCATTTAAAGGATATGATTGAGGAGCATGTCAGGAACGACAAATGATGTAGTATGTAAGGAATCGGACAGTGGCGATGGAATATGAGCAGGCACCATGCGCACCGAATGGAGAAAGCAATAGCTATGGATCGAGGTCATGGATCGTCATCAACTGATCATGATGATAAGGTCTGAATTTGGGACTTGGACTCCAACTACAATAATAATAATGAACTCTATAATAAGGCGGCTATGCCACTTACACATATACGGGATCAAGGACGGTCACTAGGCATGCTCTAGGGTTTTTGGATGTACAAACTCTTATTTATATGGTTATTTATGATCCGCATTACTATGATGGATAAAACAAGACACGATTATTATCTCGAGTGGAGTGATGGGGCGATGAATGCAAATTGCGAGTCCCTTCGCTGAGAATGTACTCGCACATGGATTACATCCTCGACTTTAGAGTCGATGTCGGAGAATAAAACCCAATATGACGTCATGTATGGATTATGATTCGCAAGGAGTAGGTGGCATCATCGAAGAACGAGAAGATCGGCTTACTTAGGTTGTTGAGTATGAATTATGCTCACAAGGGTCCAAAGAGACCACTATCGGTCTAGAACTTAGGCCAAGACACCACTTGACTCTAGGGACACTGAGATGGAGTACAAGAAATACCGCCACTTTGTTGGTGAGCGATCGGATCAGCTAACTTCGACACCGAGTATGGATTGTGAGAGGTCATGGATTTTGATATCAACTTCAAATAGCTATGTATTTGGACATTGATCTGGAGAATTCATGGACTTGGATATAGGCCTGGAGCGGTCCAAGATTTGGCTGACAACCAGATGAGATCGAGGCTTTGGAAGGATGATCCGGAGAGAACGTGGATTTGCAATGGATATGGATTTGGATGAAATGATCTGGGAAAATCACGGATTTGGAATTGGATATTGACTCGAAATGGTCATGGATTTCACTAACGATCTAGAGAGATCATGGGTTTGGATTGGAAATGGATTGGATTCAGGTTGGATAATATGGCCATCGATGGGTTATGAGCTTCAAATCTTGGAGTTTTGACAATTCAAAATACACTTTCATATCGCAAGGCATGTTTTGGAGGGCAAAGTGTTAATCCACCTTCTAGCGAGGTAGTACATAGGAAGATTTAACCCAGCAACTTCATGATCATAAAGAAAAAAAGCCCTAAGAGATGGTCACAGGATCGGTGATCCATTATACATTTAACTATAAACTACGATCGAGTGGATTCATATGGACAACACCCAAAAAAATGGCTAATTATGGAACTAGTACTTCACTCAAAAGAGGGATTAGAATAGAGGGATTGGATTAAATAGGATGCACACAATACAACTCAATGATGATCGCTCTATAACTCAACAAATACAAGGTGGATTGAAATGAAACTTTGGGAACAAAAAGAGGGGAACCTAGAGAGCCTAGCCTAGGGAATATATGAAAAATATAGCTACTTAGAGGCATCGACTCCTATCTCTCTATAGGGATTGGCCCCTGTCTTTACTCCAGGATCGGCCCATGTTCTTGTTCCAGGATAGGTTTAGTTGAACTTGTAGTAATGATCAGCCAATAACTAAAAACCAAAAAATTCAATCAACTTGAAATTTGGAGAGGAAATACATTACAACATGGGTGATCCATCAAAGGGATCGCCACTCCAAAGTAGCAATTTGGAGGGATCAGCCTTCATCCTTGTTCATGATAATAAGGTGATGACCGATCGATATATCAAGATCCGTAGGTGTGATCGACATGAAATTTAGAGAGAAAGGAGATGACATCATAGTGGACCCACCATAGGGATCGCACCCTACGATTCCACCAAAATTGGGGTAGGCACCGATCCCTAGGGCTCCAGTGGGCCCCAAACTTTCATGGCAGGCTCGTCTTGGCTTAAGGGTTCCAGATCCGGGTTTTGAGTGAGATATTTTCGCATCTTCCTTTATAAATACAACTAGCATGGAAGCATAAAAAAGATCTAGAATTTCTTTCTACTTCTCTTTATCTTCAACTTAGACTATACTGCCAATTTTATTCTTGGATTTTGGATTGTACTGTAGAAAACTAGTATAATAAAAAGGATTATTCTAGAGTGGACGTAGGCTAGAGTGAGCCGAACCATTATAATTCTTGTCTCCTTGTACCTGCTTTCAGTTTTAATATGTTTGTTTTTCATAATATATTATCTACATTAGATACTATATGGCATCTATGACTGGATATTGGTGCTTTCACATAACTTGGTGTTGGCGGCCAATCTTGACACCAATAACTTCACTTGAATACAAACATAAAATGAATATGACTTGAGCATTCATTCACTTACTCCTACCTTTTATCCATCAAAGGGAGCATAAACTTAGAATGGGTGTGACACGACCGCCCGTTCGCCAACTCAAATCTTAGATCTCAGAGGAAAATGATAATTGACAAGGACGAGACTGAACTATCCACACATTAACCCCGTGTATCCCCCTACTTGGAGGCCCAAAACTAACGGCTGCAGTCATCCATAATTGTTAATCTTCGGCGACCAAATATAGAGGTGCTAAATACATTAATACACAGATCACAGAAATATGTAAAAAATTTAACAATTCAAAAACATATTTCAACATTCAATCCAAAACATTTCTTGTTCATTACATAATTCCCAAATTATGCTAGCCACGTTCAGCAAATTATAATCATTACAAGTACACCAAGAGTGACATATGAAGATGCCTCCTTGGTTGATCAGAGAATATAGTAAGGCTAATAAATCTGCCTTTGCAAAAAAACATACAAGGAAAAGAAAGACTCTAAATAACTATCTGCCTCCTGCATGCCTCCGGCATGCCTCTGGAAGCTTTATTTGTTAGAGAAGAAAACCTGAGAACCATAACTCTCAAACTACTCAAAATCAATTGAGTACCCGAGAGTTTAAGTGGAAAACTAAAACTTCGAGTCAGACATAAAGTCTGGCATAAATAATAATCTAAAATCCCAATCCTTTTAGATATCCAGTGAGACTATGCGCTTATGGAACGGGTTTTCCCCTTACTAGTATCCTAAAACCACAAAAAAACCAAACTTTGTGCTCTTACACCCACAATAGTTAAAACATACATTTCAAAACACTATGATGACATGCATACTTGAAAATAAATAAGATTTCCCCATTCCCGGTTTGATCTTACGCCCTGTCATTATTATAGTTTCTAGGGTCACTATTAACCTTTTCAGTTTTCATCGATTTACTAATAACCTTATTATAACTAATAGAGACCTTTTCCTATTCATAGTTTTCATGGTATCATTAGGAACCTATAGGCTCTTGCCAGTTAACTAATTAATTCATGCGTCCTCCCAAACCTATTAGTCATTCGAATAACTAGTCACTTTATCCTATTTTTCATGGATTGACTAGGATCCTATGGACATATCTAGTAACTTACTTCACATCCTAGTTTTCATGGGTGGACTAGGAACCTACTGACACTTCCATTAGCCACTTACTTATCCTAGATTTCATTGGTTTACTAGGAATCTATTAACTGATATCAATTCTAAATCCGGATATAGTTTTCGTGGGTTCACTACAAACCAATTAGCCCCAGCGAATGTCCTTATGCATAGTTTTCATGGATAAACTATGAACCTTTTGGTATGCACCAATAACTACATTATCATAGTTTTCAAAGGTTTACTATGAACCTCTTGCTATGAACCAATAGCTACCTTATCATAGTTTTTATGGGGTTACTATGAACCTTTTGGTTTACTTCCAGTAACTACAAAGTTGAGGCATCATATATCTTTGGTCATCCTGACTCCATGGATGCAATTCTACTCATGCAGGATTTTAGTTATTTATATTCACTGTTCGAGTTAACATACCGGTTCTTCTACCCCTTTTTCCCAAAAATACAGTTATGGGTTATAATGTGAATATACTCATATTCGAAAATGTAAAAAATTAATTAACATTGCCACTTCGGTGGGTTTAAGGTCCTTGAAATACATAACATAAAACATTGTTAACACGTTCAACTTATATTTTTTTCAAGGTAATACTTCTTCAAATTTACATACTTAAAACCCTTACAAAACTCCTTTATATAAGCCATGGGTTTTCCTTTAAAAATTAGAGTAAGGGTTTTCAAACCTTTTAAACCTTGTCGAAAGGTTTTCAAAATAATCTTTCGAGTCCAAACCTTTCGAAACCATTGAAACCATTCAGCAATTCAAACCTTGCAAAAGCATTTAACTCTTAAAATATAAACCTTTCGAAGACTTACTGGGTTCAAGTTAAAATATGTGGAAGGTCCTCCTTTAAAACCTTCAGACTTCAATGGAAGCAACCTTTCTACTTTGTCGGAAGGTCTGCTTCGAAATCTTTAAAACCATTCATTTAAAATAATAGACCTCCGACTTTTTAAAGCAACTCCTTCGAAAGCTTGGGTAACATTTCAACTATAAAATAAAGGAAAATCATCTATGTCGAAGCTTCGAAACCATTCCAAAGCAATGGAAGAAGTGGTTGGTGTTTAAAACAAGTAAACCTTTCATCTTTATCGAAAGCAACAACTTTGAAAGGTTGGAAAAAGTGGCTATAACCTTTCAACTGTGTAAGAAGGTTCAAAACAAAACAATGATAAGTGCCAGTAACCTTTCGATTGGGTCGAAAGGTTCCAAATGAAAATAGTGGTAAAGCATCAATAATCTTTTGATTTTGTCAAAAGGTTTAAAACCTTTCTTTTTGAACCTTTGACCTGGTTGAAAGCAACCAAGTCGAAAGCTCTAATTCGAAAGAAAAGCATGTGAAAGCTTTTGGTTTATAAAACAAACATACCCTAACCACTTTTGCCTTCAATCATTCAACTAAAAACCTTTCTACCTTGTCAAATTCATTACGTACCAACATACTTGATATCATATGCATTGGTTTGACCTTGTCGAAAGCTATAACCCTACGACTTAGTCGGAAGGTCTGGGTCGGAAGGTTTACTACCATAAAAGGCTGAAACATGCTAAAAGTATGATTTCTTTATTTTTAACTTAAAAGGATAACTTTTCAACTGATCTGTTGTTGTTTGTCAAATTCTCATTGGTTAACAATTTAATTTCAGAAAAATGCTGCTATTAATTTTCAAAAATAAATACTAAATTTATCTTATATAATGCCCCTTCTCCTTAATTAAATATATAAAACATTTAAGTGTCATACATTAAATAATTTTATATATTCGCCAAAAAAAATTAAAAAAAAACTAAAAAAATCCCATAAAATCTATTTAAATTTGTTTTCCAACAAATAAAAATTTCAGATCCAAATAAACTTTATTTTAGCCTAATTTATAACCTAATAAGTCATTTTCTTCACTAGAAAATTTATATAACATCCATATAAACTCAGAAAATTATGAAAATTGGAACCCTTCTCCAAAATCATGTTTTCTACAACATTAAATTTTTCCATGGCACTTAAAATTCATTTCATCTCAATTTTACCCTAAAACTGTGTATATCTACTTTTTTAAACAACCTTGTTCAATACATATATAAATAAGAATCAAACATATCATCATTCAATATCACAAAGCAGATATGTCCTAAAATTTGAACCATATGATGTTAAAATCAAAATAGAGATGTAGAAACTATTATTCACGTTAGATTGGTTAAGGAAATTGAAGTTTGATTGAGATTGATTTCTCTATCTTGAATACTAAGCTTTTAGTTGATTTTCTCTTCTCCACTTTCTAATGGTCGGCCTTGCTTTCAATTCTTATGATTATAACTTTTGTTTTGGTGAAATGAACGTGTATGACCTAATGGAAATAGTATAAGGGTAGGAAGTAGGGTTATTTACCCTAATTCCCTAACCATTTATACAAGTTCATTAGATATAAGTAAGCATGCCACCTAATTTATTAATCAACCTCAATCTCCTTATCTACATTATTCTAATTAAATCTCCTGAATAATGTCAATAAAATTAGGGGTGTTACTCCTTAAGAATTTTGTCATCGAAATTCAGCAAGGACTAACTAGCAAACATAGGAATCCTCTGTGATATCTCCTAACAACCATACAACCTGACTATCATAATCAATATAAATCTGATATAGACATACCATCAAAGCAGATCATGATAAGCCTCTCGAATCCTGTCTTTTATCACCCAAGTATTGTCTTTCTCATTGTCGCTCTATTGAACCTTCACCAACTTGACTGCCTTGATCCCCAATTTCTTCTCATTTCTTTCTACAACCCAAACTGGTTGTCTAACAAAAGTCAAATCAGGCTTTACTACCAACTCCTCCAAATCTGTCTAGGGAATAGTATCCTCTAGATCATGCACATATTTATGAAGATGTGACATATGGAATACATTATGGACACCTGCCAAACTACTCAGCAACACTACTCTGTAAGCGAGCTTTCCAATCCTTTCGATAATCTGAAATGGACCATTGTACCTTGGGGCCAACTTTCCCGACTTTCCAAATCGTACAACACTCTTCATCGGTGATACTTTAATGAAAGCCTTATTTCTTACCGAGAACTCTAAGTCCTTACACCTTTTATCTGTGTAATTCTTCTGCCTAGATTGAGCTTCATTTATCCGTCCTTGGATTAACTCAACCTTTTTCGACGCCTCTCTAACCAAATCTAGATCTAAGACCAATCTATCCCTACTCTCTAACCAACATGCTGGAGATTTGCATGGCCTTCCATATAAAGCTTCAAAAGGCGCAATTCCTATACTAGTCTGATAACTATTGTTACAGGAAAACTCAATCAAATGTAGGTGATCTTCCCAAGATCCACCAAAGTCCAATACACAAGCCCTCAATAGATCTTCGAGTAACTTGTTGGCTCTCTCTGTCTGCCCATCTGTTTGTGGGTGATAAGCTATACTCATCTTGAGCTTGGTCTCTATACCTCTTGAAAACTCCTCTAAGATTCGCTAGTGAACAATGCATCTATGTCACTGACTATGCTATTAGGAATCCCATGAAGTCTAACTATGTCCTTTATGAACAACTTTGCTAAAACAGGTGCCGTCCTGCTTGACTTTATCGGAACGAAATGGGCACTTTGGTCAACATGTCCACTATAACCCATACACTTTCGTTTCCTCTATTTGTCCCTGCCGACCCGTCTATAAAATCAATAGATATCGAATCCCACTTTCAAACTGGAATATCTAAAGGCTAAAGTAACCTACTTGGCTTATGATGTTTGACATTCAGTTGTTGACAGTTAATACACTGCCTAACCCACAAACCAACATCCCTCTTCATGCCTTTACAATAAAAGCTCCTCTTCGTATCTTGATACATCATGGTTCCTCCGGGATGAATCGTAAACTTCAATCGATGGCACCCTTCTAGAACTTCTCTCTTTAAGTTCTCTACACCTGGAACACATATCCGTCCCTTCTTTATCAGCCACCTTCTTTGGTCAAGTTTAAAATCCTTTAGGTCATCAATCTCTAATCTGACCTCAAGCTTTCTAATCCTCCCAGCTAAAACTGGGTCTTCTCTCTACTTAGAAACCATTTTCTCAATCAGCACTATCGCACTTCTAAATAAGATAACATGGCAGTGCCCTAACTAGGACTACCGATAGATCTCAACTACACCCCCACAACTGGCTAAAGCTTCCATTCTGCCAACATTGCTAACACCACATTCTGATGTTTTCTACTGAGAGCATATGCTACCTTATTTTCTTTTTCTGAAGTATACTCTATACCAAAATCATAAGCAACCAAAAACTCCAACCACCTCTGTTGTCTCATATTCAACACCTTCTGAGAGAATAAATTCTTCAATAACTTATGATCGGTATACAACTCAAATCTCTCTCCCAAAAGATAATGCCTCTAAATATTCAAGGAAAAATCACCATAGCTAACTCCAAGTTATGAGTAGGATAGCTTACCTCGTACCGTCTAAGCTTCCTAGATGCGTAAGCAATTAATTTTCCCTTCTGCATCGATAATGCTCCCAATCCTATCCTACATGCATTTGTGTATACTACGAACCCTTGGTTACCATCCGAAACTACTAATATCGACGCATTGGTTAACAAATGTTTTAACTTAAGGAATGCTTCGTCACATTTGTTGGACGAAACAGACCTCGCGTTCTTCCTGGTCAACTTAGTCAAAGGCGCTGCTATCCGTGAGAAATCCTTGGTGAATCTCTGGTAATAGCCAGCAAGTCCAAGAAAACTCCTGATCTCGGTTACCGTCTCTGGTCTCTTCCAATTATTGATTGCCTCGATCTTAACTGGATCAACTTTCGGTCCTTCCTTTGAAACCACATGCCAAGAAACTTAACTTCTCTCTTCTAGAAATTAAACTTGGAAAACTTGGCCTTCAACTGATTCTGCCTCAGCGTCTCCCACACCACTCTAAGATGAATCTCATGCTCTCTTTCATCTTTAGAGTACACCATAATGTCATCTATGAACACCGACACAAACCTATCCAAGTTCTCTCTAAAAACCCGGTTCATTAAATCAACGAAGAATGCAGGTGCATTGGTTAATCTGAATGGCATTACTAACTACTAATATGAACCACAACTAGTTTGGAATGCAGTCAAAGGAATGTTATCCTCCGCCACTCTCAACTGATGGAACCCCATTGCCAAATCCAACTGTGAAAACGCTCTGGCTGCACTCATCTGATCAAACCGATCTTCTATCCTCTGTAGAGGGTACCTATTCTTAATCGTCCTTTCATTCAACTTACGAGAATTGATGAATGTCCTTAACGACCCATCTGGTTTCTTCACAAACATCGCAGCTGCCTCCTAAGGAGAATTGCATAGTCTAACAAAATTCCTTCCCTCAAGATCCACTAACTGCACCTTTAATTCCTTCATTTCTGTTAGTGTCATTTTTCCAGGTGTTCTACCGATAGGTTCATCTCCCAGTATAAGGTCTATTCAAAATTCAACAGCTTGTTTCGAGGGTAATCAATTAACCGGCTAAAAGATATCTACAAAGTCTCTAGCTACCCGAACCTGACTAAGCTCTTCTCCAACCTCCATGGTGCTTAACAAAGCACAAACACTCTTATTGGAATTCTCCACCGAGAAAATGATTCGGTTATGACTATCTGGGTGCGTTTGTGATATTCCCCGATCTTGGCAAAATATCCTAGCCTCATACTTAACCAACTAATCCATACCTAAGATGATCCTGAAATCTATGAAATAAAAAACATACAAACTGCATACAAACTTATGACCTAACAATTCTAACTGGTCATATCTCATCCCAAGAGCTTCATACCCTTCTATTGGATTCGCAACCCTTAAGGAAGTAATAAGGTATGTGGGTTCTATACATAACCTATCAACCAAATACTGAGATATAAATGAATAGGATGCACCGGCATCAAAAAGTACCCTAATAGGTATACTCTAAATCAAAAATGTACCTTCCATCATAGTTTTCCCTTTCTCCGCTATAGTGGGTTTAGAGGAAGATGGTGGTCCAATAGCAAAGACCTTCCCTCTATCCGCATTAACTAGCTCTGGACACTATTTTTTATAATGCCCAACTTAGCTACAATTGTAGCATTTCACATTCTTCTTCTCCGCAAGCTTCTTTCCATTACCAGTTCTACCCTTGTGCGCATATTGGCCCTTCTTATCATACTTATAACACGCCAAATCAGCCTTTTCCTTCTTAGTGGCCTCTTCTTTCTTGGCTCCTTTCCTCTTAAAGAATTTCTTTTTTCTTCCTTGAAAACCCTTGGTCTCGACTGCCTTCTCCCTCACGTAAACAGCAAGCATCTCCTCATGGAGAACGGCAATCTTCACCATCACATGATAAGGCTGTATAATATGAGTCATAACCATTCTTCCTAGCTTTGGCCTCAACCCTTTAATGAATCTCTCATTCCTTCTGACATTGGTGTTAAACAAAGCATAACCAAATCGAGATAGCGTATCAAACTTAGCAGCATACTCGATCACAGAAATTTTTCCATGGACAAGAACCATGAGCTTCCTCATCAATGCCGATTTGGCTAGCTCAGACAAGAACCTCTACTCAAACCTCCTCCTGAAGTCAGCCCAAGTCAACTTTTCCTTCGACACTCTAGCCGTCACACTGTTCCACCAATGAAGCTCTAACCCTCACCACTGTCTAAAGGCTAGCCTACTCTTCTCTCCATCATTTAAGCCTAAGTCTATAAAGATCCTTTCATGGCTCAACAGCCAATTCTCTACTTCAACAACATCTTTCGTTCCAACAAATGGCTTTCCACGTAGACTGACATAGTCTCTACTCAGCTTAGCATGGTTATATCCAATCAAAACTACATGATTAGCTCTACAAACATACCCAACAGCTCCCACTTGCAAAAGATTAGCCAACAACTAATACACTATCCTCGTATCTACTGGCTGATTTCTAGCACCTACATTGGCCTCAGCATTTTTGTTAGCATTAGCATGTCGACCTTGGTTTCTTCGAGTATTAGGTCGAGCATTTTCATCGGTTGTGGTGCTTCCTCCACCCAAATTTCATCTTTCATTTCCTGCCTCCATATCCTCTTTCTTGTATATCTGCATAAGAGCCTTAGCAAGATACATAAGAACTGTCTAAGAGAGAGAGGAGAATATGTGCTTAGATATAACCTTTATATCAAATACAAGAACGTTACTATAGCGTTAACCGAAACCCCAATCTTATTTTTATATTACTGAATTATGTTTGAAAAGGCTTTTAGGTTTAACTTTTCTTTTAAAGTTTCAAAAGCCTATGCTCTGATACCAACTTGTAATGTCCCCCTACTCGGAGATCTGAAACTGACGGCTACAGATTCTATAGTCGTCCATAGTTATTAATCTTCCGCGACCAAATAGGGTGGTGCTAGATATACCGATACATGGATTGCAGAAATATGGAAATTTAACAATTCAAAAACATATTTCCACATTCAATCCAAAACATTTCTTGTTCAGTACATAATTCCCAGAACATTAACCATGTTCGGCAAAATATAATTATTACAAAAACGCCAAGAGTGACATATGAAGATGCCCACTTGGTTGATAAGGGAATATAGTAAGGCTAATAAATCCGCCTCATAAACAAAACATACAACAGAAAGAAAAACTATAAATAACTATCTCCCTACTGCATGTCTTCGGATGCTTTATTCGTCAGAAAAGAAAACCTGAGAACCTTAAATATCATGCTATTCAAAATCAATTGAGTACCGGAGAGTTTAAGAGGAAAGAAAAAACTTTGAGTCAGACATAAAGCCAGGTATGGATGATAATTTAACACCTCAATCCATTTAGAAATCTACTGAGACCACGCCGCTTAGTAGAATGGGTTTTCCCCACACTATTATCCTAAAACCTTTATAAAACCAAATTCTATGCTCCTATATCCACAGTGGTTAAAACATACATTGAAAAACATTATGATGATATGCACACTTGAAAATAAATAAGATTTTCCAATTCCCAGTTTATTCTGACACCCCGTCATTATTATAGTTTCTAGGGTCACTATTAACCTTTTTAATTTTCGTAGATTCACTAATAACCTTGCTATAACTAATAGGGACCTTGTCTTATTGACAACTTTCATGGGATCACTAAGAACTTTTAGGCTTCTTCCAGTTAACTTAATTAATTCATGGGTCCTCATGAACCTATTAGTCATTCCAATAACTAATCACCTTATCCTAGTTTTCATGGGTTGACTAGGAACCTATGGACTTATCCAATAACTCACTGGACATCCTGGTTTTAATGGGTTGACTAGGAACCTACTGATACTTCCATTAGCCACTTATTTATCCTAGTTTTCATGGGTTTACTATGAACCTATTGACTGTTGTCAGTTCTCAATCCAGATATAGTTTTCATGGGTTCACGACAGACTAATTAGCCTCTATTAACTGTCCTTATTCATAGTTCTCATGGGTTAATTATGAACCATTTGGTATGCACCAATAAATACCTTATCATAGTTTTCATGAGTTTACTATGAACCTTTTTGTTTACCTTCAATAACTACAAAGTTTAGGCATCCTATATTTTGGTCACCCTTACTCCACGGATGCAATTCTACACATTCAGGAGTTTAAGTAGATTATATATGCTTTTTGAGTTAACCTACTAGTTCTTCTACCCTTTTTTCCCCAAAATACAATTATGGGTTATCATGTGAATATACTCATATTTGAAGAAGTAAAACATTAATTAACATTACCACGCCTGTGGGTTTAAAGTCCTTGAAATACATGTCATTAAATATTGTTAACACCTTTAACTTATATTTTTATCAAGGTAATACATCTTCAAATTTACATACTTAAAACCCTTACAAAACTCCTTTATATAAGCCATGGGGTTTCCATGAAAAATTAGAGTATGGGTTTTCAAACCTTTTAAAATTAAACCTTTCGACCTTGTCGAAAGGTCTTTAAAACGATCTTTTAAATCCAAATCTTTTGAAACCATTCAGCAATTCAAATCTTTCGAAAGCATTCAACTCTTAAAATATAAACCTTTCAAAGCCTTACTAGGTTCAAGTTAAAATTTGCGGAAGGTCCCCCTTTAATATCTTTCGACTATAATGAAAGCAACCTTTCGACCTTGTCGGAAGGTCTGCTTCAAAAGCTTTAAAATATTTCATTTAAACCAAAAGACCTCTGCCTTTTTAAAGGAACTCCTTCGAAAGCTTGGGTTACATTTCAATTATGAGACAAAGGAAAATCATCTAAGTCGAAGCTTTGAAACCTTTCGAAAGCAATTGGAGAAGTGGTTGGTTTTTAAAAAAAGTAAACCTTTCGTCTTTGTAGAAAGCAACGACTTCGAAAGGTTGGAAAAAGTGGCTATAAACTTTTGGCTCTGTCAGAAGATTCAAAACAAAACAATGATAAGTGGCAGTAACCTTTCAACTTTGTTGAAAGGTTCCAAATAAAAATAGTGGTAAAGCAGCAGTAGCCTTTCGACTTTGTTGAAAGGTTTATAACCTTTCTTTTTAAACCTTTGACCTGGTTGAAAGCAACCAAGTCGGAAGCTCTAATTCGAAAGCAAATCAGGTGAAAGATTTTGGTTTATAAAACAAACATACCCCAAATTCATTGGCCTTCAATCTTTTGACTAAGAACCTTCGACCTTGTCCAATTCATTACATACCAAGATACTTCATATCGTATGCACTGGTACAACCTTGTTGAAAGCTATAACCCTTTGACTTAGTTGGAAGGTCTTGGTCAGAAGATTTACTACAGTAAAAGGCGGAAACATGTTAAAAGTATGATTTCTTTGTTTTTAACTTCAAAGGATAACTTTTCAACTAACCTGCTTTTGTTTGTAAAATTCTCATTGGTTAACAATTTCTTTTTAGAAAAATACTGCCACTAATTTTCAGATACAAATAATAACTTTATTTTATAAAATGTCCCTTTTCCTTAATTAAATATATAAAAAATTTAAGTCCCATACCTTAATTTTTATATATTCATAAAAAACTTAGAAAAAATCTTTTAAAAATCCCAAAAAATCTATTTTTAATATGTTTTCCACCATGTAAAAATTTCATGCCCAAGTAATCTTTATTTTGGCCGTAAATAGTACATAATCTAATAAATCATTTTCTTCACTAGAAAATTTATATAAAATCCATGTAAACTTAGAAAATTATGAAAATTGGAACCCATTTCCAAAATCTTGTTTTCTATAAAATACAATTTTCCCATGGCATTTAAAAATCATTTCGTCTTGGTTTTAACCTAAAACCATGTATATCTACTTTTTTAACAACCTTGTTTAGTACATATATAAATCAAGATCAAGCATATCATCATTCAATATATAATAAAGTAGATTTATCCTAAAATCCAAACCACATGATGTTAAAATCAAATAGAGATGTAGAAACTATTATTCATCTTAGATTGGATAAGGAAATTAAAGGTTGATTGGGATTGATTTCTCCAGCTTGAATCCTAAGCTTTTAGTTGATTTTCTCTGTCCTCTTTCTAATGGCCGACCTTGCTTTCACTTCTTACAGTTATATTTTTTTTTTATGAAATGAACATGTATGACCTAAAAGGAATAGTATAACACTGGGAAGTATGGTTACTTACCCTAATTCCCTTATGTTTAATTTCCTAGCCATTAATACAAGTTCATTAGATATTAAGTAAGAATGGCCACCAAATTTATTAATCAACCTCAATGACCTTCTCAATATTATTCTATTTAATTTATTCCAATTAAATCTTCTGAATAATGCCAATAAAATTAGGGGTGTTACACCCCATTGACCACACATCGGGGGCAGAGGAATATCATCATTTGATAGCTACATACAACAACTCAACACTATGACTCATGCCTAGTGTTTGAAACAACTTAAGGCTACGACCAAATGGATGCCTCAAAATAGAATGATTAGAATCATTCGATCACCAACCCAAGAATTGAATTCATGACGTCATCGCCAGCTTCATCACCAGCACCTACTATTTTACCTTCATCAACATTTTTCTGAGCCACCTCGACCTCTCGACTGAGGAGTAGGGTCACGATCAAAACAAAACATCCTAGAATAGGATATTAGATTGATAATCAAAGCAGGAATTTCTTCATTGATCAACACAAATTAGTAGCCTTGACAACTGCTCTTCATTAGACTAACATGAAAACAACTTCTGATTACAATCCAGTAGAACTTTGGCAACAACCCATAGGCATATGAACATGCTTGGGAGCCAATGACATGCCCGACATACAATTTCCTGACTCGACAGAAATCGAATACTTATAGAGATGTTCTAAAGAAAAGAAACTGGCTTGGATAACTAAAGCCTACAGACCCAATCAACTAGCATAATTGAACCGAGAAAAACAATCATCGAGAGAGCACAATCCAATTTACGATGTCAAATATCAACTATGTATTGCAACAATCCTTCGAGACGCTGATCGAAATCATTCATAACGATCTTGCCTTGTCTCGATTCAAAGTACATCATGTTCCCCATGCATTGTACTTTGGAAGGAAAATGTTATCTAGCGTTTCGGCCGAACTATGTTCAGACTGAATGGAAATGTCCCGCTGTCCGATTTTTGGGGTAATCAACCTGGAAAATCATCCTAGGTCCAAAGACCCAGAACAAAAAACACGAGATAATGGTCAAGCGGACTAAAGCGAATAGCCTCCTAGAATTGATAAAGTATGGATTGGTACCTCCCATAGGCAGGTATTTAGTACACGTCCCTTTCCCTATAGGCAACAACATCTCAAAATTGACTAAGTATGGATTGGTGCTACCCCGTGACATAGGATCGGTACTTATCCCTTTTCCTATGGGCAACTTAAACTAGTAGTTCAACTAATTAAAGATCCATTAATATCTCCAAAAAACACCTATGCGGCTATGCAAAACAACTCTGGAATAATGAAGTAGGCACCAGGGCGAGCCACCAGAAGGGATTGCACCATCAAAGGGGCGCTTATATGGATCAGTTACGATCCCACTCCTAGGGAATCGATACATACCACTAACCCTAGAGAATCGAGGTTGGAGATTTTCTAGAGGACTTGTGACAGTCTGCAAATCCGTACCCTTTGAATCGACAATAAACCATACATGTTTGGCCCAAAAATCACAGACTGATGGAAAGTGAAGAGAAAGAAAAGAAGATAGAAGCAGAGAAGAGAAGAAAGAAAGAAGATATAACCAAATAGAACAATACAGAATCTCACATCGCAGTGGAAAACATATAATATCATATCAATGATCTTTACAAAATAGAAACCGTATATGTATACATCAATCAGAGTTCAACAATCAAACAATAGTTATCAGCCTGGACAGTTATAATAACATTTCCTCACAATTACCGATAATATAAAACAACTAAGCACAGAGGATAATCAAAACAGATACGTGTATACGAAAATGAAGATCTTCAGCTCTCCTGCTGAAGCTCCAAATGCACCAAATCTAAACCTGTAAATATACTCGGTCTCACCCAAGCATTAAAAGGGAAGAATGCCCAGATAAGTCTATTAAACCAACGTGAGAAACACACTCAACTGAATTTATTAAATTACCAAATTTTTCCTTTATCCAAACAAAATTACTTTGTAAGACACGTCCACGCATAAACACAAACATTTTTTTACCTTACGATAACTAAAACCTTTCATATCAAATCATTTAATATTATACTAGTGTCTAGTATACAAATAATAATGAAAATAGCCGAAATTGTTAACATTATTACATTCCAACATATTAGGCTCTACAAATAAAATGGTAGGTATGTAGTGAAGTTTGGATTTCCGTACGAATGACCAGGTGAAGGGACTACCTTCCGATGGGTACACCTCAAGATGGATGTCCCAAGGCACAGAACATTAGCCCTTTACCAACACAAGACCTGCCCACCTCTATAACTAGATGATACCGAATATGTCATCCTACGGTCATTATCGACCTTTTCCGAGGGCCCTCATAGCATACAAACCACAATAACCAAATACAAGACGTCATAGCGTGTAAATATATATCAAGAAGAGGATGATTATATCCTACTTGGGAGTGAACCCCTTAGTCTTTCTGCATCTAACCCTGTTTCGGTCATTTTCGGTTGATGAGGCCTGAGATAACGATTACCTTTCACAAATCACATATCACTTTAATTGCTACAAAGCCATTTTCGTTGAATACTAATTTCCTTCCATAAAATTACAACCTTTAAGCTCATACGTCTCAAGGAGGGTGCTAAGCTAAGAGAAGTTGCCTTCTCCGCCACCATTGATGTGCGTTTGTAAAACCAATGTACGTAATCTTATAAATACAATGTCTGACAAATATCCATACAAGTTTTCCAGGAACAGGACAAACCGAAGGTACTTTACCACCATATCCAGTCGGGAAATCCCTAGGATTAGTAGCGAATAGTCCTTGCATTGAATATTTCATAATGAAGAGACCACTTCTACTATATGTATATTGGGATTTTAACCCCAAACAAACAACAAGCAGCCCCCCACAATGAAAATCCTGAATATGAATATCATCAAAAGCAAACTACACAATCGTTGCATATACGTTAGTTCGAAGTGGTTTTCGGACAAACCGATCTCGATCTCTTCACACCAACAATACAAAAGCGTTTCTCAACCTCACACAGAAATTAAGTATCATAGACTTATCAAGTCTTCAAATTTCAACATGCTATCCTTCGAGCCAAAAAGGAAGCTCAATAATTAGAGTAATACTCCACACTATACGAATCAACATCCTCAACACAAATGATAATCAAGCCTACACAGAAGGCTACGTACAAAATGTACGACTAAATATTTACCACATCAAGTCGAGGAACTAAAATGGACAAATTTGATAGTCGGTTATTTCACTATCAAAGAAGATAAACAAATATTTAGCACCATAAGCAGTCACTAGACCCGTTAATTAATCTTTTATTCATTAAACCACTTGCCAAATATTCACTTAAAATTATCTTTTAAAAAGATATATTTTCAAAACCATTTCAACTTCTATATTGGAAAACATCTCCATATACTTATTTAATAATAAGTAATTCACAACTCATTTTATTTTCAAAACTTATAAAATATTCCATATACTTAAATCAGGATTAAGTATATATTTCATTCTTTAAGGAAAACATTCTTTTATACATATTTATTTGGGTTAAAACGAATGTCGCGTAACATTGTTACGATAACCGGAAACGCTAGTATAGGGATTCAAAAATAAGATAGATATATAAATCACATATACTATGCAAAATATTTCCTTTCGAAAATCATTTATTATAAAAACAGTGTCATAGTCCATCATTTACTTATTTCTCGAAACGTCTATTTTAATAGTAAATGTTGAAATCTATGTATTCGATACTTATCACATTTTAAAATATCTTTGAACCATTTAACTTCATGTACAATATCACTTTCCAAAACATTTATTTAATATAATATTCAATGTCCAAAATCATGAGTATAGCTAATTTATTAAATCCAATATTTCTACACATTTATTAAAGAATAATCCACTATCCAAAATCGTGGATGAAACACCTTTAATAAACTTCCATACTTACTTATCAAAATGAGTTAATTTCACATTTATAAAATAATGTTTATAAATTCACAGTTATATTTTAAAAAAACTTCAAGTTATAAAATCCCTTTAATAACAATTCCACATATAATTCATTTTACAAATTAATCAACTTCATATTTCAAAAATAACATTATGATTCTATTTCACAAAAATCATAACTTTTACGACATAAAAATTATAACTTTTACGATATAAAAATTATAACTTTTTATTTATTTAAAATAAATCCATTTCCTTTACAATTCAAAAATCAATAAAACATTTATTTTTCAAAATAACTTGAA
The DNA here is from genome assembly GCA_030765085.1 of Allium cepa. Lineage (NCBI taxonomy): Eukaryota > Viridiplantae > Streptophyta > Magnoliopsida > Asparagales > Amaryllidaceae > Allium > Allium cepa. Next base: position 602,205,759 of record CM060941.1, read on the forward strand.
AATCCTTTTTAATTATGAAATCATCACTTAAACGTTTTTAAATTCCAAAAATAGGACCAATGTTGCAACTGCACTAGATACATCAATTACGACATCCAAAACGTCATATATCACATCATAACAGTATATATCACAATATTTGTAAATAAATCAACAGTGGTGAGGAATCTAGTTGGATCCCTCCATCCTGTCACCTGCAACAAATATACATATTAGAACATATGTACAATGTCTACTTCGAGGCAGACGCGCGTACAAAAGGTCATCCACTCGTACACGGGAGCGTATAGGGCCTCATCAGCTCCAATAGGCAAGAATATATCCAAATACCAATCAATATATAGATAATATACTATATATCGTCCAAAAAGTCATCATCATCATCATAAAATCAATTTATTCTCACTTATATAAAAATATCAGTGGGTCAGAAAGAGTGAGTTGTACTCACGTTTGTTCCAATAGCAGTCATAGTGTTTTATCCCGAATAAAATTAAACAAGCGTTTAATTTTACCCATAAATTACACTAACTTCAATCAATTCCAAACTAGCTCTAAAGTGTAATGCTCATCAATATGGACCCATCGCAATATGTTTCGTCAAAAATGGACATCATATGATAAAGTTATAGCATTACAAAGTTAATACCATTTTATAATACAATAATTTCAATTTCTTTTTAAATTTTAAAACCCTACAATTAATCCTGGTTATCGATTTCTCCATTTCAGATATGGCTGTTGCTCCATTTCTTCCTCCCATCGTTCAGATTAGTTTGAAAATAACCCATAGCCGTCGATATTTACTTTATTTTCCAAGCATCCACGATGACCTAGCCGATAATGAAACACCAACCATTAGAACGACCATAGCAAGCTTCCCCCACGGCCAAAACCACGTGCATCTTGGCCTCACCATCATCAAGAAAAGCACGTACGAAACTCCCTAGAATGCGAGCAATTTGCCGTTGTTCCATTGCATCAAATCCAATCATAACTGTTGGATTTATAGATCACGATGCCCTGTATAATTTTGTAATTAAAAGTTTTTCGTAATTGTTTATGGATTGGAAGAAAATAAAGGAGGAAGCATGCAAATTTCTGGCCATAGGAACATGGGTGGCGGCTAGCCCTAGATGCAATTAGGTTTTGTGAAAATAAAAGAAAATGAGGCCTTTTATAGAAAATTTTGCCACACTATTCATCACCAAATTTTTCGAACTCAAAACGAAGCATGCCACCTGGAATTTATAATGCTTTACCCCTATTCTGACCACAATGGAATATATATCGAGAGCCAATTCGGTCGTATTTGGAAGATAGGTTTTCGAATCGACTATTTAAATTTAAAATTCACTAAAATGAATTTCTACGCATTTTAGCTTGCCCTGGACAAACCGTAAATCCAATTGACACGAAATTTGAAATCTTACAATAATATAACATTATGGATCCAATGAAACTAGTTTCGTCGAAATTCGAGATTGTTTGAAAGATGGCTATTTTTACACGTTAATTAAATATTTAAATATTCAATTTCTACAAATCAAATTTTAAAGCAATTTTAAAACTTTACTAACACCATTCTAATTCAAGTAGAATTTAATTCAACTATATAAATCATTTTCATTTATATTAAATTTAAATCTCAATTATTTCTGCAATTTCATTATTAAATTAACAATTTAATTATCCAATTCAATCACTATATTTCAAATATAATTTATCCAGCTTATAAAATTTACTTGTGAATATTTAAAATCAATTAAATATCTGAATTTTAAATGACTGAAATTCTGGGTCGTTACATTCTTCCAAACTTAAAAGAATTTCGTCCTCAAAATTACCAAGTAAGAAAAAGTCACAAAATCAATTAACAATTCATTCTCTTGTCTTTACCGACCTTTTTCGAAAGCCCCCATAGCATACAAACAACAATAATCAGATACATGATGTCGTAGCATGTAAAGATATACCATGAAGAGGATGATCATATCTTACTTGGGAGTGACCCACTTAGCCTTGTTGCATCTAATCCTGTTTCGGTCATTTCTGGCTGTTGAGGCCTAAGGTAATGATTACCTTTCACAAATCACATATCACATTACTTTGAATGCCACACGGCCATTTCTGTTAACTACTAATTGCCTTCCATAAAAATACAACCCTTAAGCTCATACGTCTAAAGAGAGTGTTAAGCTAGGAGAAGTTGCCTTCACCGCCACCACTGATGTACATTTGTGAAAACCATTGTACGTAATCATAAAAATGAAATGTCACACAAACATCCATACAAGTTGTCCAAGAACAGGATAAATCGAAGGTACTTTCCTACTACATCCTGTCGGAAAATCCCTAGGATTAGTAGCAAACAGTCCTTGCATTGGATATTTCATAATGAGGATTTTAACCCCAAACGATTAACAAGCATTCCCCTACTATGAAAATCCTGAATATCAATATCATCACAATCAAGCTGCATAATCATCGCATATATGTTGGTCCGAAGTGGTTTTCAGATAAATCGACCCCGGTCTCTTCGCACCAACAGTGCAAAAGCGTTTTTCAACCTCATACAGAAACTAAGTCTATGAGACTTATCACTTCTCCAATTTTAACATGCTATCCTTCAGGCCAAGAAGGAAGCAAGATAGATTGGAGTAATACTCCATACTATACAAATCTACATCCTCAACACAAATGATAATTAAGCCTACATAGAAGCCTACGTACTAAGTGTACAACTAAATAGTTCCCACATCAAGTCGAGGAACTAAAATGGCCAAATTTGATAGTCGGTTATTTAACTATCATAGCAAACAAACAAATATTTAGCACCATAAGCAATCACTAAGCCCTTTAATTAATCTTTTACTAATTAAACTACTTGCCAAATATTCACTTCAAATTATCTTTTAGAAAGATATATTCTCAAAACCATTTCAACTTCTATATTGGAAAACATTTCAATATACTTACTTAATAATAAGTAATTCACAACTCACTTTACTTTCAACACTTTGAAAATATTCCGTATACTTAAATAAGGATGAAGTATATATTTTATTCTTTAAGGAAAACATTCTTTTAAACATATTTATTTGGGTTAAAACGAATATTGCATAAAACATTATTACAACAACCCGAAACACTAGTATACGGATTCGAAAATAAGATAGACATACAAATCCCATGTACTATACAAAATATTTCCTTTTGAAAATCATTTATTATAACAACAATGTCATAGTCCATCGTTCCTTATTTCTCGAGACGTCTATTTCAACAATAAATGGTTAAATCTATGTATTTGATACTCAACACATTTAAAATATCTTCAAACCATTTAACTTCATTTACAATATCACTTTCCAAAACATCTATTTAATATATTATTCACTGTCCAAAATCGTGAATATAGTTCATTTTTCAAATCCAAAATTTCTACACATTTATTAAAGAATAATCCACTTTCCAAATTGTGGATGAAATACCTTTAATAAACTTCCTTATTTACTTATCAAAATGAGTTGATTTCACATTAATAAAACAATGTTTATATATTCACATTTATATTTTATAAAAACTTCAAGTTATAAATCCCTTTAATAACAATTTCCACATATAATTCATTTTACAAATTAATCAACTTCATATTTCAAAAATAACATTTTGATTCTATTTTACAAAAATCATAATTTTTATAAATTAAAAATTATTACTTTTTATTTATTTAAAATAAATCCATTTCTTTTACAATTCGAAAATCAATAAAACATTTATTTTTCAAAATCACTTGAAAATCCTTTTTAATTTGGAAATCATTACTTAAACATTTTTAAATTCCAAAAATAGGCCTAATGCTACAACGGTATACATCAGTCACGGCATCCAAAACGTCATATATCACATCATGACAGCATATGTCACAATATCTGTAAATAAATCAACGGTGGTGAGGAATCCAGTTGGATCCCTCTAACTTGTCGCCTACAATAAATATACATATTAAAATATGTGTACAATGTCCGCTTCGAGGCAAACGAGCGTACAAAGGGTTATCCGCTCATACACGTGAACGTACAGGGTCTCATCTACTCCAATAGGCAGAAATATATCCAAATACCAATCAATATATAGATAATATACTATATATCATCCAAACAATCATCATTCATCATAAAATAAATTTATTCTCACTTATATAAAAATATCAGCGAGTCAGAAAGAGTGAGTTGTACTCACATTGGTTCCAATAGCAGTCTTAGTGTTTTATCTCGAATAAAATTAAACAAGCATTTAATTTTACCTCAAATTTACACTAGCTCCAATCAATTTTAAACTAGGTCTAAAATGTAGTGCTCGTCAATACGGACCCAACGTAACTTGTTTCTTCAAAAACGGACCTCGTATGACAAAGTTATAGCATTACAATGTTTATACGATTTTCTAATATAATAATTTCAATTTGTAATTAAATTTTAAAACCCTATAATTAATCCTGGTCGTTGATTTCTCCACTTCATATCTGGGTCGCCGCTCCTTTTCTTCCTCCCATCATTCAGCTTAGTTCGAAAATAACCCATAGTCGCCAATATTCACATAATTTTCCAAGCATCCACGATCACCTTGCCGATGATCAAACACCACCATTCGAACGACCATAGCGAGCTTCCCCTATGGCCCAAACCACGTGCAGCTCAGCCTCACCATCATTGAGAAATGCACTTAAAAACCCCTGTAGAACGCGAGCAATTTGCCATTGATCCATTGCATAAAATCCAATCATAACCGTTGGATTTATAGATCACGATGCTCTCTATAATTTTGTAGTTGAATGTTTTTCGTAATTGTTGATGGATTGGAAGAAAATGAAGGAGGAAACGTCCGAATTTATAGCCATTGGAACATGGGTGGTGGCTTGCCCTAGATGCTATTAGGTTTTGTGAAAATAAAAGAAAATGAGGCCTTTTATAGAAAATTTCATGACATTATTCATCGCCAAATTTTTCGAACTCGAAACGAAGCGTGCCGCCTGGCTTTTATAATGTTTAACCCCGACTAATGTTTTATTCCTATTTAAAACACAATGGAATACATATCGAGAGCCAATTCGATTATATTTGGAAGATAGGTTTTCGAATCGACTACTTAAATTTAAAATTAACTTTAACGTATTTCTACGCGTTTTAGCTTGCCCCAGACAAACCGTAAATTTAATTGACAATAAATTTGAAATCCTACAATAATATAACATTACAGATCCAATGAAACTGATTTCATTGAAATACGAGACTGTTTGAAAAATGGCTATTTTTACACATTAATTAAATATTAAAATATCCAATTTCTACGAATCAACTTTTAAATCATTTTTAAAATTTTACTAACACCATTCTAATTCAAATAGAATTTAATTCAACTTTATAAATCATTTTCATTTATATTAATTTTAAATCTAAATTATTTATGCAATTTTAATATCAAATTAACAATTTAATTGTCCGATTAAATCACTATATTTAAAATATAAGTTATCCATCTTATAAAATTTACTTGTGAATATTTAAAATCAATTAAATATATGAATTTCAAATGACTGAAATTCTGGGTTGTTACGGGACTTCTTCTATGCAGCGAGGTTCGGTAAATGAGATTTGAGGAAGATATTTCGTCATCCATCTTTATAAATACACAGGGCCACCTTCATTTGAGAGAGATTCTCTTTTGTGGTTAACTCCTCCCTAGGTAGCCATTAAAATTCATTGTAATCAAAGATCAAAATGGATCCCAATCACTTGTTGTTTGCACTAAAATTGGTCACAAACACCCAATTGCAGATAAAGCACCCGTTCACAATTATAGATTACGGATAACAAGTTTATAGAGAATAAAATATGAAGAGCGCTCAGAAAATTAAAAGGAAAGCAGTAGAAACACACGATTTATAGCGGTTCGGCTTTCTCCGGCCGACGTCCACTTTGAAGAGTTGCTATTTTATTGATTATCACTCACTGGTTACAGGAGCATAGATGATAAAAATCGAGTTATAAAGGAGTTCTGCAGAGTAGCGGCATAGAAGAACCAAAAGATCCCTTTTCTAAAGACCGTGGGATCCTATTTATAGGCGCAGGCTGGAAATATCTATCTCAAACTTCGAAAGACTCCTTCCATCATATAGGTGGCCCACGTGATCGATCGCTGAGTTTCTGGACTCAATCCATGATCGATACGAATGAAATTCGTATCGATCATAATCTTGCCCAACCGAGTCGAGATCAATCATGGACATTCTTGGGATCGTACGCAAGCTCCTGTGAAAATTTCATGGCATTTGGACTTGTAGATTTTGAGTTATGATCGATGCAAGTTTGAATTTTCAATGAGCTGTCGAATTCATATCACTTCTAGTTCGCATCGATCATGTGTCGTGGCGCTATATTTTAGGATCGGTCCACTTTTTATGCCGAGTGACCGAGTCTTTCACTTAAATGCATTCTTTTCGTATCGATCTAGGCAATGCTTTACGTATCAGTGTTCCGTGCTCTACTTCGTATTGATGATGTAAATATTTCATACTGATTTTTGAAGCCGTTACATATCAATGTAGCTTGACTCTCTTCGTATCGATCATCGAGTAGTCGGTTTCATATCGATGTTTTCAGGTGTTGTTTTGTACCTATCGTTGGTGGCACATTTCGTATCAATTGTTGATTGATCGAAACGAACCATGTAAATGACAGATCGATACAAATTGTGCATTGGAAGCGATACGAAACATAATCAGGTGATGGATACGAAACAGAGCAGATATGATCAATACGAAGTGGAACTGGATATGAAGTGGGGCAGACACGATCGGTACGAAATGTTGCCTGAGGGATCGATACGAAAGTGATGTGAATGGAGACGAGCTGATGTACACCTGATGGATACGAACTGATGTATACCTGATGGATACGAAATGAGGCTTCCTTTATGCATCTTGATTGATCAATATCTTGAGCATACTAACTCCGATTGATTTGAAATTTGAAACGTATCCTTTCCTAACCTTGTTCATCATTCCCAATCAATCCTGTCTTGACTGGAGCTCGGTCAAGTTTTGACGGCATCGATCATGGCCTTGTTTCTAATCGATCTCTAATCTTGATTTCCATCTTTTTAGCATATTTGTTGGTAACCCCGCCTTGACCAAAATGTGAGATAACATTTGCGCCCCAAAACATGCCTTATGGTTAGAGGGCTTGTTTAAATTGCTCCAAATCAAACATCCAAAGTCCATATTCCATCGATAGCCATACCATCCAATTTATAATCCAATCTATTACTAAGCCATCCTATCCAAGTGCCATAGCCATATCCAACTCCACGATTGCTCCGAGTCGATGTCCTATCAAAGTCAAGTAACCAAATCCTTAACCAATTCCATAGCTATTGGAACTCATCAACCGAGTCCTAATCCGCCAGTATCCAATGACCAATAACCAAATCCATAACTTTTTTGGGTTGCATTATCCTGTTCTGACCCCGACTCTCCGGCCAAGGGCTATATGCTCTCTAGCCTCGGCTCTCCGGCCAAGGACTTTTATACTCTCCGGCCTCGGCTCTCCGGCCAAGGATTTTATATTCTCTAGCCTCGGATCTCTGATGAAGGAGTTTTATATTCTCCAGCCTAGGAAATCCGGCCAAGGACTTTTATATTGTGTTTGAGTATGTTCCATCGCTCTCCGACAAAGGGACTCGTAACTTGTGATCACTGCCCCGTCTCTCTAGTCGGGACCGTAATCGCAAGACCTATATTATTTATTACATTAATGAAAATCCTATCATTCAAAAAAAGTTTGTACAGCTAGGGAAAACCAAATAAATATCTGTACATCCAAGGGAGAAACAAAGTTTTTTAGCAAAATGAAAAGAGAAACAAGATTCATAGCCTCAAGCAACACGGTTTATCACCGTCTCAAAGCATGCCTATGGACTGTCCTTGATCCCTTACAAGTGTAAGTGACTTAACCTTATTACTTCGAGTTCCATTACTCATTCAAAGTCATAAATCCATTTAGTTTATAATAAGGTGGTGATGCCTAGATCCAGTGCCATCCTCATTCAAGGTGCGCGATGGCCGCTTCTATTCCACTACCATAGCTCGATTCCTTACATATTGTTGTAGATGACCGTTCCTTACAAGCTCCTCAACGATATCCTTCAAATGCCTACAGTCGTTCGTGTTGTGCCTATCCAGCTCATGCAATAGGCAATGCTTTCCTGATGCCCGTTCGTATTCAAAAGGTTCTCTCCTTACCGGCCTTCGATACTGGAGGTGCCCTCGAGTATCCAAGTAAATCCTTTCCAGAGTCTTAGTCAAATCAGTGTAGGAAGTAAACTTTAAATTCCTCCATTGCCTTTTTAAAGTGTTACCATTATCATTCATTTTCCTTTTTCCTTTATCATCTCTTTTTGGATCCTCCCAGGGTGGACCTCCACCCCTTACTTCATAAGCTTCATCCTCTCTCCTTCTCTCTCAGCCTACGCATCTTCCTGCCTTAGAAACCTTTCTGCGTCATGGTAGAACTCCTCGAGATCCATCGGTGGGTCCCGTTCCAACGATATCTTGAAATCTAAGTTATCTGCAATTCCTAAAACCACTGCAATCAAAATCATCGATGGATCAGGTCTATCCACCGAAGCTACTACTGCATTGAACCTGGTAAGAAATCTTTGAGCGACTCTCCTTTTCATTGTTTCATCAATGTCAAAGTCATCACATTCTTGGCTCAGACTATGTGGGCCCGAAATTTCCTCATAAGCCTTTTATCAGTTCCGTCCATGCGCCAATAGAGGCACTCTCCAGCTGTCTGAACCATAATGCTACTATTTCCATTAAATACTAAGAGAAGCATCACGCCATGACCTCTTCCGAAGCCCCTAGTACTTCCATATGACTCATGTACCTCGTCAAGTGAACAACAAGATTCGTTCACCCGTCATACATCTCCAGTGTTGGTAGTTTGACATCCGTCGGATTCTGAGCTTGCCTGATCATTGGAGCAAAGGGACTCCTATTCACATCCTCCAAGTCCCTATTCACAAATCCACCTCTCATGGGTTGCCAAACCATCACTGCCAATCTATCGTTGTAGCCAAGATGTAGTCCTTGTCCGTTACCACCAATCTTCCCCCCCGAGTTCACTAGGGATTCCTGGGATCTTCTCTCCTGGACGTGCATCCATTCCTCTATCAACGTCGTGTTGCACAGCTCCACATGGTATTCTACCTGGGATTGAATCAACATTCTCCAGGTGAGGGCCACCTAGTTTTAGTGCTGCTCTCGATGGTCCTGCTCTATTCTGAATTCTGGTCACTCCATGCTCCCAATCCTATTTCCAGCATCTCCTGCAATTGTGTTGCCTTGATCTTGCACTCCAACTTGTCCTACTTGTCGAAGTAGGTTCTGCATCATCTCCTCTTGTCTCTTCAGCATCGTTTCTATCTCGTCTCTGGTGATGAAGATCGGGGTTTGATTTGCTCTCGAGGAAGCCTCTTGACTCCCTTCATGCCGACTCCTTTCAGTCCTTTGTCTTCTTGTCGCTTACCTGTCCATAGCTTTCCAAATCCTAATCCTTAAGCTTTCAAATCCGAAATCCAAGCTTTAGAATTCCAGAGTTCAGTTCTTAGTGAAAGCACCAAACGTTTGCCCCAAAATTTGTCACAAATGCCCAATTGCCGATGAAAGCACCCATTCACAGTAACCGATCTTAGATAACAAATTTATAGAGAATAAAATATGAAAAGTGCTCAGAAAATTAAAAGGAAAGCAATAGAAAAACGATTTATAGTGGTTCGGCTATCTCTAGCCTACGTCCACTTTGAAGAGTTGCTATTTTATTGATTATCACTCGTTGGTTACAGGAGTATTGATGGTAATAATCAAATTACAATGGAGTTTTGCAGAGTAACGACATAAAAGAACTAAAAGATCCCTTTTCTGAAGACTCTGGGCTGCTACTTATAAGTGTAGGTTGGAAATATCTATCTCAAACTTCGGAATACTCCTTTCCTCACGTGGATGGGCCCACATGATCGATCACTGAGTGTCTGGACTCAATCCATGATTGATACGAATGAAATTCGTATCGATCCAAATCTTGCCCAACCGAGTCGAGATCAATCATGGACATTCTTAGGATCATACGCAAGCTCATGCAAAAATTTAGTGGCATTTGGACATGTAGATTTTGAGTTATGATCGATGCAAGTTTGAATTTTCAATGAGCTATCGAATTCGTATCGCTCTCATCCGCATTGCTCTATTCGTATTGCTCCTAGTGTGCATCGGTCAGGTGACGTGGTGCTATATTTTAGGATTGGTCCACTTTTTATGCCGAGTGATCGAGTCTTTCACTTGAACGTGTTCTTTTCGTATCGATCCAGGCAATGCTTTTAATATCGATGTTCTATGCTCTACTTTGTATCGATGATGTAAAGATATCATATCATTTTTGGAGCCGTTTCATATCGATGTAACCTAATTCTCTACATATCGATCATCGAGTAGTGAGCTTCGTATCGATGTTTTCAGGAGTTGTTTCAAACCGGTCGTTGGTGGCACATTTTGTATCAATTGCTGGTTGATCGATACGAACAGTGTAAATGATAGATCGATACAAATTGTGCATTGGAAGCGATACGGAACATATTCAGATGATGGATACGAAATTGAGCCGATGTGATCGATATGTAGTGGAACTGGATATGAAGTGGGGCAGACACGATCGATACGAAATGGTTCCTGAGGGATGGATATGAAAGTGATGTGTATGGATACATGCCGATGTACACCTGATGGGTGCGAACTGATGTATACCTGATGGATATGAAATGAGGCTTCCTTCATGCATCTTAATCGATCAATACCTTGAGCATACGAACTCCGACTTATTTGAAATTTAAAACGTAGCCTTTCCTTGCCTTGTTCATCATTCCCAATCGATGCTGTGTTGATTGGAGCTAGGTCAAGTTTTGACGGTATCGATCATGGCCTTGTTTCCAATCGATCTCTAATATTGATTTCCATCCTTTTTAGCCTATTTGTTAATATTCCTACCTTGACCAAAAGGCGAGATAATACTTGTAATCAAAAGTTAATGGAAAAGTAATAGGGAACCTTCAAGTGGACGCAGGCACAAATTGCCGAACCACTATTCTATATGTGATTTTTACTTGTTTTTTCATGCTTTTCCATTCACTTTCTTGCATTAACTTTACACAACCTTTTCCTCTTAGGTGTTTGGGTCAAATTTTTCTCAAATAGACCAAACTTTACTCAAACATTTTGATGCTTTCAAGAAGAACAATTCTCAGGCCATTTAATTCCATATCCACTATTGGATTTTCTAAGATCGAAGAAAGAGAACTGGTTTTGATCCATTCAGATTTGAACATCTCAACTTGAAGCTATCTCTAATGGTCCTCAGGAAAGTGAAAGACATAGCTACCCCTTCAAAAGCTGTTGATGAAGTAGAGACTATAGATTTGAACATTTAGGATGAAGGCACATAAGGAGCTAGGGATCCCCAAAACCCTTTTGATGCTATCACTAGGATGGAAATAGAGTGTGTGATGAAAGAGCTCCAAGATAGCCGTGTAGAGCTAAACTAGCAAACTTAAGAGAATAGGTCTTTGATGGCCCAGCTAATCACTCATCATAGGAGAGGAAAGGAGTAGAGCTATCTCCTCCATGCTTAGATTCTATAAGTTCCTCATCGTCTGATCACCACTGGTGGAACAAATACCGAAGGATAGGAGCATATTAGGCGGGAGCCTCTAGGTTGGAAAATGCTAGCCTATACCTAAGCAGAGGGATAGGTACCAATCCCACTCTTAAAGAGGTCACCACCAATCTCACCACTAGGGACCTCACTAATGATATGTTTTCCCTAGACACTGGACTTCACTTAGGAGCAACACTTCAACCAAGTGAAAGAAATCAACCTGGGCATACTATAATTGACCAGGACACCGAGATTTAAGATTTTGTTGCCAAATCAGTGACTCTTCCCTATCATGGAGATTTTAGATAATGAGGCATGAACTAGGACAGTTTATCAGGGCCAGCATGATGGGTAGATCATGACTACCAAAAATTAACAAACATTTAGGTACAACATTTGATGAAAATGGTAGGAAGGCTTGTCGGAGAGAGCTAAGACCAAACTGATGATTATCGGGGCATTTCCTCTAGTTGAAATCGTTTCACTGAAGCTATCCTAAGTGACAGATACTATGCAGATTATATATGTCAACACTGTCGCCTTACTCGGGAATGACGGATCCAAGACAATATATCGTTAAGTACGAATAGCAATGGATTCTGCCAGGGCCACTGATACCATCAAGCGAATGTGCTTTCCTATTACCCTAGAAGGAGTATCGACCATGTGGTTTACACTACTATCACCAAGGTCCATCTCAACATTTGAAAAACTTGCAAGGAGATTTATCGAGCAATTTAGGATGCATTCCACTTGCCCAAGGATGTCATGTCACTATCCAACTTATTCGAAGGTCGGAAGAACCGCTCAAGGACTTTCTTTAAAGATTCAACAATACTGTGACTGAGGTGAGCAATCCTCATGAAAATATCACACTCATGGCTTTGTTTAGGGGGATCCACCCCTACATGGATTTCATAGAATGGTTATTAAGAAAGACTCCCTTCACTGTGGATCACTTTTACTACAAGGCAGCCCGGTATTTGTGCAAGGAGGAGCTTCTGTGGATTAGATGAGGAGATAGATAAGGCCACCAGGACAAAGGAGTTTAGAACAATATTGCTATGAAAGAGACCGAAGTGAGTTCCAGAAACATTGACGTGAATGTACAAAATAAGGCTGGAAATCAAAACAAGGGCCGGGGCAGGGCCCTAGATGAGAACTCGGATTCTAGGAGACGACAAAGAATCCCAAGATTTAACAGCTACACCCCCTTGAATTATTCAACTAAAAACTTCTACTTAGCAGCTTGCGACTTGAAGCAATACCTTAAACCTGCCCTGAGAGAATCTTCTGAAAGCCAAAGTATGTCTTGAAAATTCTATAGAATTCATGAGAACCATAGTCACGACAAAAATAATGCAGCTACCTTTGAGATATGATCGAAGAGCTAATCTATAACTAAAGGCTCCAATAATTTTTCGAAGCCTTACAGGATAGCGGACATGGGACATCCAGCCCTCAGCAAGGATGGACTGCCCCTAGTACTGGAAGACCAATGTAGCCTGAAAAATAATTGATTATCAAGAGACCATGGACATTCATCTCCTAGGTAAGAAGGGTTGGGGCAGCATAGAATAACGAGCATGATGTCAATTCACCTTATAATAAACTCTTTTCCTTATTTATTCTGAATTTTCTCATTAGTCGGCTATGTTATTTCTCCATTTTCAATAGGTTTGCCTTTGAATCCTGCAACCTTTTCTTTCCATGTCATATGGGTCATAAAAAGTGAATGATTCGAATGAGACTTCATATAGACCATTCAAGTGTTCAGATACATAAAGTCAGGTGCCTACTGAATCTCTACGACCCATGGCTCAACATTTAGAGTTTAACCAAGATTAGCGTGATTTGATCGCTCATTGGCCAACTCTTCCCCCAGACTCAGGGGTCAAACCTATGATCCAAAGCGAATGCGACTAACCATCCACTATTAAATGCATACCCGTTATTTTTTCCTAAAACACTCATGCCTTGCCTAGGGCTTAACAGGCTCAAAATCCAATTAAACGGGAACGTCACATGACCATCAATGTACCAACTCATGCCTCTACGTGAGGCTCAAGGTATAACCCAAGGTGGATATGACATGACCATCCATCGACTTATCCATTCCCTTGATCCACTCCTTCCCTTGATCCGACAGGTAGAGTATGAATTTCAAGATATACATGATTCGATCGTCCCTCATCAACCCTGAAGCATTAATGACTGACTTTCTGCCTCCAAGACCTTTCCCTTGACCAATAAGAGTATTTAAAAAAAATATAGACTTGATTGAACTTCATCAACTTTACTCTCTCCCTTGACCCTGTAAGGGAAGTTCAAACAAAAGTGGATGTGACTTGATCGTCCACTTACCTCCTTTTGTATTTAACTTGGAAACGAAATCTTGAAATTAAGATTAATGTGGTCTAACCATTGATTCATCAACTTTATTTCCCATGGCTTCACTGAATACAAACATAGAATGAATATGACTTAACTATTCATTCACCTACTCCTACCTTTGATCCATCAAAAGGAGAATAGAATTTGAATGGGTGTGACATAATCACTCATCACCATCTCAAACCTTAGATCTGATAGGAAAAGGAAAACTTCATAAGGATGAGACTCGACCATCCATGCACTAACCTCATTGACCTTAAACCAAGGGCAGAGGAATATCACCGTCTGATAGCTGAACATGATAGTTCAACACGGTGGCTTTTGTCTAGTGTTCGATACAATATAAGGCTATGACCGGAAGGATTCCATGAAACGGAACGATTGAAATCGTTCGATCACCAACTCATGACATGAATTCACGATGTCATGGTCAACTGCATCACTAACACATACTATTTCACCTTCGTCAACATCATCCTGAGCCTCCTCGACCTCTCGACTGAGGACTAGGGGAATGCTCAGAACTAAACATCCTAGAATAGGATATTAGACTAATAACTCAAGATGGAATTGTTTCATTCATCAATCGAAATTAGTCGCCTTGACCACTGCCCTTCTTCAGACTAGCTTAAAACAATTTGTGACTACAATCTAGCAGAACTTAGCAATGACCCATAGGCATATGCACATACTTGGGAGCCAACGACATACTCGACATGTAGTTTCATGACTCAACGGAAATCGAATTCTTACATGAGACATTCCAAAGAAAAGAAACAAGTTTAGATAACTATTGCCTACTAACCCAATCAACAAGCTCAATGCAACTGAGCATACATAATTACCGAAAGAGTACATCCAAATTTATGATATCGATCTTAACCATGCATCGCAACAATCATCCAAGACACTGAGTAAAATCATTTCCAATGATCATGACTTGCCTCAATTTAAAGTACATCGTGTTCGCTGCACAATGTATTTTTGGAAGAAAACGTTTTCTGGCCTTTTGGCCCAGCTATATTCAGACAGATTGGAAAATCCGAGTCCATGTTACCAGGCAATCAACCCAAAAAAATCATTCTAAGGTCCAGAGACACAAAATAGACAAGAACGCAAGGTAACTATCAAGCGAAGTAAAGCGAATAACATCCTGGAAGTGACTAAGTATGGTTTGGTACCTCCTCTAGGAAAGGGATTGTAACCTAACCCTTTCCATATAGGCAATAGCATCTCAAAATTGACTAAGTATGGATTAATGTCTCACTTAGACACTAGATCGGTACCAATCCCTTTTCTTATAGGCAGCTTAAACCACTAGTTCAACTCATCAAAGATCCGTCGATATCTCCAAAAACACCTAAACGGCTATGAAAAACAACTTTGGAATCACGAATTAGACATCAAGGCAAGCCAATTGGAGGGATCGCACCCCCTATGTGGCCCTTATATGGATCAGTAACAATCCCTCCCCTAGGGGATCGGTAACTATCGCCAACCCAATGGAATCTAGGGTTCAGATTTTTTGGTGACATCTTCTACGCGGTGAGATTTTGTAGGTAAGATTTGAGGAAAATATTTCATCGTTTATCCCTATAAATACAGTGGGCAACTTTCATTAGAGAGAGATTCTTTTTTTTGGCTAACTCTTCCATAGACGGCCATTAAAATCCATTGTAACCAAGGATCAAAACAGATCCTAATCACATATAATCTCAAATGAGTGGAAGACCAATCGAGAACCTTCAAATGGATGCTTGCCCAGATTGTCGAACCAATATAAAAATTATGTGTATGATCTTTAATTGCTTTTTCTTGCATTTCCATTCACTTTCTTGCATTTACTTCCTGCATATAATTTTCTTGCATTAACTTTTGCAACTTTTTCCACTTAGGTATTTGGGTTAAATTTTATTCAAATATGCCAAATTTTGCTCAAACAATAATGCCATGCTATATTAATTAATTAAATAAGATTGTTTTAAAAGCTAAACATATAAAAAAAAATATGAGAAGAGAAATTTAGGCAATAAACCTATCCCTTGCCTTACACACTCACCTCCCTTTTTTCAATTTTCATTTTACATATTCATACAACAGTCTATAGAAAAGAATGTCAAGACCGAACATAACCTAGGGAAGAAAAAGCGCAAAATCAAGAGGATTCAAGAGCAAAAAGTTTAGAGAAGCTAAGCCATATCAGGTCCCAACACCAATATCTAAATCTAAGGTCAATAATAATGGAACCATCTTACCTTTTCGTATTTTATTTTGAATCTAATGGGTCTTTGAATCATTTTTGTTAATATGATATGTTATGTTGGTTTTATTGTTATGGATTGAATAATGTTTTCTTGGAATATTATGGAATTATTTAAATGGGTTGTAAGGGTAAAATCTAAAATTTTAATCTCCAAACAATTTGATTTTTGAATATGTCAAATGAAACATTGCTTTGTAGATGAGTTTTTAATTTCATAATTTTCAAAACTTAAGAGAACATTTACCAATTTCCTAAGGAGTAAATTGAGTTATTTTTGGATTTTAATTATTTAAAATAACTAAATATGGAATTTGGACCTAAAATTTTAATATAATGAAGAATTGATATTTTTGAATTTCCAGAATTTGTGGGGATTTTCCAAAGAGATATCGAAATAATATGAAATCAATATGATGGAAAAATATTTATATTATTAATTAGTTAAGGCTATTAATTAATTAAAGTTGATAAATGTTTTGGATCTTCATAGTTGCATGTGGTTCTGAAAAAGTAAATGTTGAAATTTTATATTCTCTAACAAAAACTTGATAGGCATAATAGTTTGATGAAAAGTAATTCCTTTTAATAGAAGTGTTTGTCCATGAGTTTCAAAGTTGGAGTGAAAGGAAGCATATGGTAGTTACTTCGGTAGCTATGTAATGTTTCGAAGTAGGATAAAGTCCACCTCATGGACAATATAATATCAGACGCAATGACACTTTGTAATCTGTATAAACGTTTAGAAAGCTAAATGTCAACGTCGATGACATCACATGTCATCATCACTATTTTTCAATGATGTCGCACTTAATAACTTTGATTATTTTCAAGACTATGGCAGTGATGCTGCTTCATATGACTTTGACCTTATAAAGATAATAAGTGGCATAGTGCCTGAAGTGGGTCAAATTTAATGGTTTTATTATGAAATTGAGGGTCATGGGGTCAATGTGCATCAAGCTCGGCGACATTATGTTTTAGAGTCTATGCTTCAAGCCTATGGCATCACACTTCATATTTTAAGGTCAAAGAGGATTGTTTTTACGTCAATTAAAATGTTTTAAAAGGGGGAAGAAACATATGTTTTAGAGGGTCGTTGACCCTACTTCTTCGGTAGTTGGCCATATAATTTACAAATGTTTTAAGTTTTTGGCCCTCGACCATGATGGATGTCAACATAATCGTTAGTGCCGCTTGTTTCCAAAAGATATACATATCTTACTTTTTTTGGCGATATGCACTATAAGGATGAGAGGCGAAGGCCTCATACCCTCATCATAAACATCCATAGTAATACGAAATGGCATGAGAATTGGGTAATATGAAGAGCAATATATTTCCTTGGACTAAATATGAAATTAAGGGGAATAATCATAAATCATTATGAATTTGGCTTCAAAGAATCAAATGATGAAGTAGCCTAAGTTTTGAGATAGAATTTCCAAGGAGAATATTACTTATGATTAAGTAATTGTGAACATAAAAGGTTTACTAATCGAACTTAATGAATGATGGATATCATGTATTCTTGTATTATTTGATCAGTTATTATACATACTTGTTACTGTCATACCACATCATTATTGACACATAATTGCATTTTCGGGGGCATTAAGGGCATAGTAACCATCTAGCTTGTCCCAATAGTAGGTATAGTTAGACTAAGTTTTAACTGAAAAGAATTGCATCCAGGAGATAAGGGAAATCAAGAGTATATTAGGATGCCTTGGACTGATAAGAAAATATTATAAAACCATATAATAATTAGAATGTAGGACTAGTGTAGGGTCGTGCCTTATGCTTCATTGTTAGCACCTAGTTGATAAAGGTCTGCAATTCCATTATGCTGTGCTTAGTGAGATGAAAGGATAGTTAGCGTAGGAAGGAACTCGTACCTCTATATGCTCATATATGATAAAGGAAAATTCCTAACTGCATTTGGAGATCCATGAAGATGGAAGCCTCCTAACTATATCAAGAGCATAGTTATAGACTCCTAACTATATCTAGAATATGGAATATTTCTCCTAACCGTATTTGGAGACATTTATACATATAGATGAATTAAAGTAAGACAGACCGTCCTGATACCTCCTAACCGTAATTAGAGATAGGTTAATAGTTGGCCTATAAAAACTATTAAGTTCATAATGACCCTAGGAAAACTATGTATTAAGACAAATAAATTAAGAGCCTGGGATAAGTAATCCAATGTGCATTGCATGATTATATCTCATTATGTTATTACTGTGTTTTAACTATCGTGCATGCAAGGGCACAATATATTGTTAATATATTTTGGTAAAGATACTAATGAGTGGAAAGCACGTTATGCTCAATGATGTGGTCTCACTAGATATCTATTGGTTTGAGATGGTAGGTTATAATTCACGCCAGACTTTTTATCTGATTTGAAATTTTTGTTTTCACCCTTAAACTCTCAGGTGCTCAAAATTATTTTGAGTAGGTTGACAGTAAGGGTCTTTTAGGTTTTCTAGTAGGACAAATAAGCTTTCCAAGATTACTAGAGGCAATCAAGCTATGTAGAAGTTCTATTCTAATCCACTATGCTATTTAGGTTTGTCTATATGGATGTAACGGAAAGTTATATAATTGCCAAATATGTTACTCTGATCAACCAATGGGGCATCTTCATATGTCGCTCTTGGAGTATTTTGTAATAATTATATTTTCTCTAAACATAGAATTACGAATGAATTTGTGTAATGAATATGAAATCATATTTTTAAATGGAATTGAAAAGTTATTTCTAAGCTATGTTTGAATTTTTTTTCATGTTCATGTTCTTTTGAATATCGATAAGATTAGCATAGCCATATTTTTTCATTGAAATTAATAAGTACAAATGATTGTAGCATCCATAACAGTTAGTTTAGGTCTCAAAATGGGGCGATGTTACAAGTTGGTATCAGAGCATTGTTTTATGATAAAACTTAAAAGGATTAAAAAGTTTTTGGAAGTATAATCTAAATGAATCAAAGAATAAGATCGAGTTTATGGGATAATGCTATAGTAACATACTTGCATTTGCTATATGTAAGTATGTATTCTCCACTCTCTCTTAGACCGATTTTCTTTATCTCGCTAAGGCTCGTATGCAAATTTACAAGAAAGAAAGATATGGAGGTAGGAAAAGGAAGAGTGAATCTTGGTGGAGGAAGCATCACAACCAATGGAAATGGTCGACGCAACACAAGTAGGAACAAGGATCGACAGGCAAATGCTAACCAAAATGCAAATGCTAATGTAGGTGTTGGAACCCCACCAATAGATTTGGGAACTATGTGTCAGTTCTTCGTTAATATGATATAACCTCGAGCAGCTGCTGGAGTAGTGGGAGGAAATGCCACCAATGCAGGAGGAGTTAATCCCATAGCACCGGTTAGCAATAACTATGTCATGCTGAGCCAAGATTATACCAGTCTTGCTGGGGATCTTTTCTAGGCACTAAAGATGTGATAGAGATGGAGAACTTGCTATTGCACCGTAAAAGGATTTTTGCTGTTTTGGGCTTGAATGACGAGTGGAAAAGGAGATTAGCTTCTACATAGTTGCAAGGAGTGCTTTGTCCTAGTGGAACAGAGTGACCGTAGGAGTATCAGAGGAGGAATTGACTCGGGAAGATTTTTCAAGGCGAATCAAGGAGAGATTTTTATTTAAAGTGGCTAAGTCAGCCTTGTTCAGGAAGTTTGATGAACTAAAACAAGGTAATATACCGGTGTTAGTGTATGTTACTAAGTTTGACGAGCTATTTAGTTGTGGGTATGCTGTTATAGATACTGTCATTAAGTGGAATGAAAAGTTTATCCAGGGTTTGAAGCTGGAGATTGCAAGTGCGGCCGTACCGCAACCCTGGGATTATTGTAATAAAGTGGTAGAGATGGCAATCATAAATGAAGAAATGCTTTCTACCTATGGGAAGGACAAATTAGAGGAGACTCATAGTCCACGAAATAAGAAGAGGAAATTATTTAAGAATAAAAGGTCTCAAAAAGGCGGAGCCTCTAAAAAGAAGTCTGAGGTAGTTTGCTATAGCTATGACAAGAAGGGGCAATATCCTAATGAGTGTCGCTCTAGAATGAAAAGAAAGCCTCGGTGAAGAATGTAGTAGGAAAAAATAACGTGACATGCTACAACATCAACCAGGTTGGGTACTTCAAGAATGATTGTCCAGAACCACTACGGGCTGATAAAGGGAAGGTGTTTGCTTTGGAACCATCATCTCGTAAACCAACTGTTGTTGAGAAAATAAGGTCTCTGATGGAAGGTATGCTTCTGATTTATAACATACCCATTAGATTATTGTTTGATATAGGAGCATCATATTCTTTTAAATCTCGACATTTGGTAAATAAGTTTAAGCTAGCCATCATACCATATTACTTCCTTAAGGGTTGCGAATCCAATAAGAGGGTGTGCAACTCTGGGGATGAGATGTGATCATTTGGAACTTGATTTATTAGGTCATAAGTTTGCCTACAGTTTACATGTATTTAATTTTGTGGGCTTCGAGATCATATTGGATGTGTAATGGTTAGGTAGATACGATGCTAGAATATTTTGTCAAGATAGGAAAATATCATTAGCACAACCAAATAACCGTGATCGAATTATGTACTCGGTGGAGAATTTGTGTTTGGAGGTCTGTGCTTTGTTGGGTGCCATGTGTTAGGAACTGAAATGCTGGTTTTGATGACAATAACCTTTTTAACTTATCTTATTATAAAATATATACTAACACTATTGCCTAGATAGACATGTATATGCAAGAACTATGCTATATATATATGCAGGTATGGATTACTGAAGGCTGATCAGTATGAAGACTCAAGACTCAAGATTCAAAACGGAGATATCAAGATTGAAGACTTTAGAGTATTAAGTCAAGATTTAAAGATAAGTTATATTTTTTGTTAAACTTCATAATAGCACGGAAATCTTCATTCCAAATTTCATTTGGAATGGAACCCATTCCTATCTTCTTAGTGGCTTACAAACCAATGATAAGTAGCTTACAAACCTACGACAAGTGGCTTACAAACCCACGAACATCCTGGTTTTGTTCAAGTTCTCGAGTCCTGATGTGATGAAATATTCTGCAGGAAGAAGCTTGTAAAACTACTTCAAAATGTTTTTTTTAAAACTGATTTTCAAAACTTTTTTCTCAAATGTTTTAGCTTTAAAAAATTATCTTTTCAAATGATTTTCAAAAGCATGTTTTAGCTTTAAAATACTCTTTGTTTTTGTTTTTAAATAAACTCTTGTATTAAACTTCATTTGTTTTTAAACTATCTTCTGATTTTTTTAAATTCTTTTGTATATATATATACTTGAGATTTAAAAATCAAATTTATATATACACATTCTAAAAATATATATTTATACTCTCTTTATTTTAAAACAAAGGAAAATTAGTTTATTTCTGTAACGACCCGACTTCCTACGCCCAGGAAGACGTATCGTTAAAAAAGAAAGAAATGGGTGAGAAAATAGAAAAGATAGAGAAGAAAGAACAACAACATCAGAATCTTACAGTGGAACGAATAAATTATAATAATCACATAAGTATTTACATAATATATAACATCAATCAAAATTATACAGATAATACATCACATACTAGACAGTTATAACACCCGTCTAGTTAATACAACTCAATACAATACAACTCAAACAATATGACTCAGAGATACCAATACAGCGGAACTATATATATACAACGTTGAAGCCTCATGCTCCATTGCTCCTCCAGAATTCGTCAAAGCTAACCTGAATCCCTTGGCTACTCGTAAAAATTTGGATACCCGAGAGTTTAGGAAAACAGAAAATAAACTCCGGGTCAGACATGGGCCTGGTGTGAGTAACAGTTTAAAGTTGCTTAATTTTGAAAAATCCTTTGAAAAGAAAGGTATCACGTAAGACTCCCCACACATAAACATGGAAAAGTTTCTAACTTACGCTAACCAAAACATTTGATAGGAAATCCAGTGATATTATAATAGGTCTACGGTTTTCAAGTAAATAGAAAATAGCCGAAATTGTTACATGATTAAATTCCAGCTACTAGCCACAAAAGTGGGTAATACAATCAAAACCATTGGCACTTATTGGATTTTGGATTCCATACAATGGCAGGGCTACTGGGGTACCGCCCGTCACAGTATGTGGCCTAGATCAACGTACCGAGGATCACTCCCGACCCCCTGCAACACAAGGCCGGAACCATTCCTTACTGAACAGTCCCGAACAAGAAAACCGCGCAGTTGGCTGTAGACCAACTGCCCACATAGCCGAATAAAAAGGGACATCTAGACAGGGGAATATCCTTGTCCTGCTTGGGCATGACCCACCTAACCTTGATGCACCTCCCATGTTTTAGCCATTCCTGGTTGATGAGGCTTGAGGTTACGATTACCTTTATAGAACAATCTCTTAGAATGCTCGTCGTCCGCCTGACGATGTGTTGAAAGCATTCAATCCATACAAGTTCGTTCCGGGTTCGAACGAAACCGAAGGCATTATCTCGTTACACTTATTTTGGAATCACCCTCAGAGTTAACGACGATAACCCTTGCGTTCTGAATCTTCATCTTTACTTCAGATTCACGACCTATCGTTAATTTGGAATCGATGTGGTTTTCAGATGTTCCAAATGTGGAAAATCGATCCCGGTCTCATCGAAATCCAAAACGTGTCTTTTAAGGCCAAGTTGTCTATTTAGTCTTAACAGTGAATTCAATATTATCAATATACACACAGATAGATAATTCACATCTCATAATAGATAATCACATTATCATCATAAACAGATAGTTAATATCATCATCCAAACAGATAATTGAATATTATCATACTTAAACCATATATCCATATCACATAGATATTATCCATCTCACAATCTATAATTAATTTAAAATGAATTAAATTAACTACTTCCATCTTTAATTAATTTAAAATAATTTAAATTAATTACTCATTCCATAAATCCTGCCCTCACAACCATTAATTGATTATAAATCAAATTAATTAATCATTCTCTAATTACAAGAAATAATTAAGTCTTTAATTAATTTCTTAAATGAATTATTTTAAATCATTCATAGCAATTAACATTTAATTACTTCCCTATTTATTATTCCTTAATTAAAAATTCTTAATTACATCATTAATTTTATTAATTAATGATCTTCCATTTATATTAAATTGCTTTATTTAAATTAATAACATTAAGTGATAAATCTCTACTTAAACACAATTATTAACCACCCTTGATTAATAACAAACCAGTAATTTATTACCCTTAATTACTTATTAATCATTCCATGATTAATTAATTCCATAAATTAATCCCTTGATTAATTACAAAAGAAATTTCTCAAATTCCTTCATCTACGAATCATCTTATATTAATTTCGTCAATTAATTATCATCTAATTACTTTTCTAAGTAATTATACTCCATTAATTACACTAAGTAATTACACATACCAAATCATCAATTGATCTCTTAAATTAATAAAAATTAATTAACTTAATTTAAATCTTATCATCGATTGCTTATATATTCAAATTAATCATCTTGATTTAAATATCTTTTGCTACATTCCAGTAGTTTTCTTAATTTATTTACAGAGATTAATCTTTGAATAAATCATTAATTAATTACATTTATATCGATTTATTATCATTTAATTATCTTGATGATTTATTTTTCCCAAACTAATCAATTTCTAATTCCATCATTAATTATACTAATTAATGATTTCTAATTACATTTTCATTTGTTATTTTATTAATTATATTAAGAATACAAATCTTCAAATCACATATATTAACCCCTTTGATTAATACATACAGTAATTAACTGTCCTAAATTAATTACTTCTCAATAACAAGCTTAATTAATCCCTTGATGAATTTCAAGTAATTATACTCCAATTACATCCATTAACAACATCATCCAATTAATTTCATCCAGTCATTATCCATCAATTACTTCTCTAAGTAATTTACTTCCAAAATATCAGTTAATTAAACTAAATTAATTAACTCAAATTAAATCAATTTACTCAATTTATAAGTAATTAATTTCTTAATTACTTTCCAAATAAATAATTACATTTAAACTATTTCAATGATTATTATTGAATTAATTAATCCAATTAATTTAAAAATCAATCACATTAATTAATTATAAAATAATCTAGTTAATGATCTTCATTAACACTTATTTAATTATTTTCTTCTAAAATAATTAACTTATATTAATCATTATTAAGTTTGATTAACCATTAAAATTTATTAATTTAAATAAAAATCTAACCTATGGTTCTTAATCACATATTAGTTACTTAATTCATTATTCAAATTTGATTAATACATTTAAATTTATAATTACTAATTTTAATGATATCAATCATTAATTATTTATACTTAATTAATTTAAAGGTTAATGAATATAAATCCTAAGTCTTCATTACTTAAAGTAAACCGTCTTATTATTGATTAAATTTTCACTTCCAATATGTTTTAAACATTTATTTTAAATTACTTTCTAAATAAATCCCAATTTATTCTTAAAAAAGTTCGAAAACTATTTTTTTCCCAAAACCCCTTTAAACTCACATGTTTAATAACATTAAAACTTATTTGAATCAATTTAAATTATAAAACTTTATTTTAGTTCCAAATCTAGAATTTCAAATCTAAGTTCTAGTTTTCAATTTTGGAGTTAACTTGTCTAAATCTTTTCTTAACAATTTATATTTCATTTTTAAAATTCAACTATTTTGAATACACTTAAGCATTAAGCAATTTTAAGTTATTAAAATAATTTAAATTATGGAACTTTATTATTTCCAACTCTATTTCCAAAATAACTTAAATTCTCTATTTAAACTTGAGTTAGGACTAGGCTTGACTTTGATTTTAGTTTAAAACAAAAATTTCAAAAACCTGATAAACTGTTATAGGTTTAAAAACCTGAAATACTACAACCCGAGCCCCCTCTTGTTTACTTCGAGTAAACATACGAAGTTCCCCGAGAAAAACATCAACTTGCTTCAAGTTCCCCCATGCGCGAAAATGAATTTGAAAAAAAAAACCTGGAAACACAACTTCACTTCCCTCCCCCCAAACCTGTCAACATTTCGTGTACGATACACTGACCATCGGAGGCCACTAAACTCCGGCCGCAGCATCGTCCATCTCCCCTCTACCTCCTATCAAAACGACGTGTCACTCGAACGCTAGCACCGACCGTGGTGATCAAAACTCAAAGCACAGTAAAAAATTAGGTTTAGGAACTTAATTCCTTTGTCGTCGACGCCACGGCCATCTGACACCCTATCCACTATTTTTCCTAGCCTCAGGGCACACTCATCCACCTCCAGACAAAGCTCTGACCACCCTAGTCCTTCTGGCCATCCACAGGTGCTCAAAAACCGAAAATCAGCCAATCTCAAATTACACAATCATCCTAAAACTTAAAATCCCGATTTTTATTTTCAAAATCCTCATTTCCAGAGAAGATTCAAGATAGATACCTGAATCAATGATCGGTGAAGTTCGAAATTTGGCCAGTCTTAAGTTTGTTCAAAATTTTGGGTTTGCAGAGATAATTTTTGAGTTGTTTAATATTAAATGAATTTTTAAACTTAGTTTAAGATGATACAAACATCTTTTTCTTGAATCTGAAGTTCAATCATCAATCAGAACATGAGTAAATGATTTTTGAAAGCAAGGTTTTGTTTCCAGAGTATCAGAGAGCAAGCATATACAAACACTTCCGGTTTCAATTTATACCCTGAGGATCCTGTATATATGCACAGGCTTATTCACCAATATATGTATCTATTTCACCCAAAGCAAAGTCTCATATTTTAATCATACAACTAGATTGAAACTTAAGTTATTAAATATGAAGTTACTCACCAGATATGTGAAAGAACAGAGGCTACAAATTTGAACAGGACCTAAAATTTGAAATTTGAAGCAACTGAAAACCTCTACTGTCTAATCCCCTGGTTTGCTATGTTGTTGTTGGATGTTTGTTTAGGTTTTTAATGAAGTTTATTTTATATTTTTGCTCAGCTCGAACTGAATAAGGTGAATCTGATTTATAAACAAGTTTACAGGGCATATGCAGACAGGTTTATACATACGAGGTATATTATTATTATGTTTCATATAACTGTGACAATACTTGGTACAATACAACATAAAAATCTTGTTTGTACAGATTTAAAACAGAGATATTTTATGATGGAGGCTGATATGAAATACATTGTGTGCTAGAAAGATTTACATTAATTACTTTTGTTTGTTTGTTTAAGAATACATAACACTGTCTTCCCTAGCAAGCCTTCACATGATTTATATATTTTTTTCTATCTTTATTTTGTTTTATTTATTTCGGCCTGCACACATTTGATTTGTTCCTAGATATCTTTAGCCAGTTTACAAACTTGAAGATTCTTTGTTTCTAGTTTTATTGTTCCATTGTTATTATTTTGTGAAGTTCTATATCTAGCTTTTATAATCTATAAATTTATCCTATATGTTTACTTCTTATTCTTACTTATTACATACAGTATTTTAACTTATAATCTATGGCTTTATATATATTTTGTTTGTTTCTTCTTACCAGCCAGATTTTATATCCATATTGTAATGTTGTCTTGTTTTATAATTTTGAATGAATGTGAATGTTATTTCTTTTATTTTGTTGTTTGAAATCTAAAATAACATTATTTAAAAGTAACACATTTATCAATTTGAAATGATTTATAAAAGAAATTGTCTTTTTGTTATAAATTGCTTATTTTATAATATATATTAAAGTATCGTTTGACAAAATTGCATTTAAAACTCATATATCATTTTAAATCCATATTTTTATCAAGCTATACTAAAAGAAAAGAAAAAAAATCTTTTTGTTAATAAATTTAAATCTAAACTTAAGATAAAATAAGTTTTAAACTTTTTAAATATTTATCCTATGTATTTAAAATCACATATTTACTTATTTAATTAGCTTTGAAAAGTTTATATTAAATAAAAAATAATTCCCAATTCACTAAAATGTATATTAGCATTTAAAACATAATTTATTAGTTAAACTTTAAAACAAAGCTCAACTATTTACAATGTGTACAAATATATTCATTTATAAATAGAAAACAATCAATTAATTTTTAACAGGTAAAATTTACCAATTAGATATTTATTTAAAAGAATAGTATCAAGTCAGATCTTATTAACAAAGATATTCAAATCAATTTAATATTTAATACAGATTATTAAATTGATATTGCTCGAAAATTCCGAGTTGTCACATTCCTCCCCTCTTAAAAGAATTTCGTCCCCGAAATTTAAAAGCGAAGGTAATTTATTAATCTATTTAAGATTTAAATTTTAAATCACACTCATATATCAATCATATGCTAACAATCATCACAACCAATCTACTCAATCAACAAATCTAACCATCCAGACAAATTTTGGATAGAGTTTCCTATAGTTTTCCCAATAATACCGGAATACTCAACCTATAGAATCCAAACAGTTTATACTACTAATCTACAGAGCTCCTTTGAATCAGAGAAAATTTATCCAAATCAGATCTAAGACTCCCATATCCAAATTCCTCCGTCTCTTATTCACCAGATTCCTTTGATAATCCAGAGCTGCTTTCATCCCTGCTGATCAGCTCAACCCTTGCTGATTACTCCTAAAACAATCTGAATCCAAAAACAATCCAGTAGAATGATCTTCTCGGAATCAACCAAAACCAAGAACACAACCTTTACATCAATAGAAAACAACCTCTCCTTTCCCGAAAAGAAAAACAGATGCACTTCCAACTGTTTCCACTGCACAACTCTGGTCTGGAGTAGATGAAAATGCTGATCATACACATAAGCACAAACTGGACAATACATTACAAAAATATGGTTCAACAGATCCACAATAAAACTCAGAAGTTCCTCCAAAACCTGAGCCGCTTTACCAATTCC
This sequence comes from Allium cepa, assembly GCA_030765085.1. Lineage (NCBI taxonomy): Eukaryota > Viridiplantae > Streptophyta > Magnoliopsida > Asparagales > Amaryllidaceae > Allium > Allium cepa. Next base: position 602,234,227 of record CM060941.1, read on the forward strand.
TTTCATTAGAAACCATTCTACAACTAGGCTGAACCATCGGCACTACTTTTGGAATCTGGTCGATATGAAACTCAATCCTCAGATGCTAAGGCAAACCACTGACCTCTTCAAAGATATCCAGGAAAAGATTTCTGCCATCCCAGAGAATACTTAACTATCGCAAGTCACTTTTGCGATCCACCCAGGCTAATATCCAAAGAAAACTGTTCTCTCCTTACCAATCTGAACAACTTAAGCTTATCTAGGCAATCCATTGAAGAAATGGATCTACAAAACTGCCTCTGAACTTCACCTCTAAAGAACTGCTGAAAAATGACTTCCTCGCGTGCCGGCAGAACAATCTGAGCTGCAACACTTCTACTGATGCCAAAACTCCCTAATCCAAAATTCCTCGAAAAACTCAGACCTCAAAGCCAAACACAACATTCAGCTGAACTCAACCTCAAGACTAATGCAGACACACTTACTTATCCAAAAATCCTTGAGAACTTCTTCGGAAACAATCCATCGCTACTGCACCTCAACGCACAACTACTACTTCTTAGGTTACCAAAATAATATTTCTCGCTTCAGCTCAACTGACAAAAATCCAAATTATACTCATCCAAACTGGTACTACAAAAATGGACTCCAAATCTTAACTGGTTTCCTCCAGAGATTTGGTGAAATCCTTACACCACGAATTTACTCGAGACGGTATTAGGTCTACATTCTCGTCAGATATACTTCTAACTACAGGTATTCGTGTTACACACACCACTACCCAACCTACCCTTATACTTATATCGGAAAAACCGAACAGGTAATCCAACAAATAGATGAAATATATATATATATATATATATATATATATATATATATCAAAATTACAAATACGCTCTCTCAGGAAAGGAATCACTCAAGAGCCTAGGTATTCACTCAACCTAGCGCTCTGATACCACTGTAACGACCCGACTTCCTACGCCCAGGAAGACGTATCATTAATAAAGAAAGAAAAGGGTGAGAAAATAGAAAAGATAGAGAAGAAAGAACAACAACATCAGAATTTTACAGCGGAACGAATAAATTATAATAATCACATAAGTATTTACATAATATATAACATCAATCAGAATTATACAGATAATACATCACATACTAGACAGTTATAACACCCGTCTAGTTAATAAAACTCAATACAATACAACTCAAACAATATGACTCAGAGATACCAACACAGCGGAACTATACACACACACACACACACACAACGCTGAAGCCTCCTGCTCCATTGCTCCTCCAGAATTTGTCAAAGCTAACCTGAATCCATTGGCTACCCGTAAAAATTTGGGTACCCGAGAGTTTAGGAAAACAGAAAATAAACTCCGGGTCAGACATGGGTCTAGTGTGAGTAACAGGTTAAAGTTGCTTAATTTTGAAAAATCCTTTGAAAAGAAAGGTATCACGTAAGACTCCCCACACATAAAAATGGAAAAGTTTTTACCTTACGCTAACCAAAACATTTGATAGGAAATCCAGTGATATTATAATAGGTCTAGGGTTTTCAAGTAAGTAGAAAATAGCCGAAATTGTTACATGATTAAATTCCAGCTACTAGCCAGAAACGTGGGTAATACAATCAAAACCGTTGGCACTTATTGGATTTTGGATTCCATACAATGGCAAGGCTACTGGGGTACCGCCCGTCACAGTATGTGCCCTAGATCAACGTACCGAGGATCACTCCCGACCCCCTGCAACACAAGACCGGAACCATTCCTTACCGAACAGTCCCGAACAAGATAACCCCGCAGTTGGCTGCAGACCAACTACCCACACAGCCGAATAAAAAGGGACATCTAGACAGGGGAATATCCTTGTCCTGCTTGGACATGACCCACCTAACCTTGCTGCACCTCCCATGTTTTAGCCATTCCCGGTTGATGAGGCTTGAGGTTAAGATTACCTTTATAGAACATATCTCTTAGAATGCTCGTCGTCCGCCTGATGATGTGTTGAAAGCATTCAATCCATACAAGTTCGTTCCGGGTTCGAACGAAACCGAAGGCATTATCTCGTTACACTCATTTTGGAATCACCCTCAGAGTTAACGACGATAACCCTTGCGTTCTGAATCTTCATCTTTACTTCAGATTCACGACCTATCGTTAATTTGGAATCGGTGTGGTTTTCGGATGTTCCAAATGTGGAAAACCGATCCCGGTCTTATCGAAATCCAAAACGTGTCTTTTAAGGCCAAGTTGTCTATTTAGTCTTGACAGTGAATTCAATATTATCAATATACACACAGATAGATAATTCACATCTCATAATAGATAATCACATTATCATCATAAAAAGATAGTTAATATCATCATCCAAACAGATAATTAAATATTATCATACTTAAACCATACATCCATATCACATAGATATTATCCATCTCATATCTGAGATCACAATCAAACAATGGAATATCAATATCATCCATAAGCATGATTTATGAATCACAATCTATAATTAATTTAAAATGAATTAAATTAACTACTTCCATCTTTAATTAATTTAAAATAATTTAAATTAATTACTCATTCCATAAATCATGCCCTCAAAACCATTAGTTAATTATAAATCAAATTAATTAATCATTCTCTAATTACAAGAAATAATTTAGTCTTTAATTAATTTCTTAAATGAATTATTTTAAATCATTCATAGCAATTAACATTTAATTACTTCCCTATTTATTATTCCTTAATTAACAATTCTTAATTACATCATTAATTTTATTAATTAATGATCTTCCATTTATATTAAATTGCTTTATTTAAATTAATTACATTAAGTGATAAATCTCTATTTAAACACAATTATTAATCACCCTTGATTAATAACAAACCAGTAATTTATTACCCTTAATTACTTATTAATCATTCCATGATTAATTAATTCCATAAATTAATCCCTTGATTGGTTACAAAAGAAATTTCTCAAATTACTTCATCTACGAATCATCTTATATTAATTTCATCAAGTAATTATCATCTAATTACTTTTCTAAGTAATTATACTCCATTAATTACACTAAGTAATTACACATACCAAATCATCAATTGATCTTTTAAATTAATTAAAATTAATTAACTTAATTTAAATCTTATCATCAATTGCTTATATATTCAAGTTAATCATCTTTATTTAAATATCTTTTGCTACATTCCAGTAGTTTCCTTAATTTATTTACAGAGATTAATCTTTGAATAAATCATTAATTAATTACATTTATATCGATTTATTATCATTTAATTATCTTGATGATTTATTTTTCCCAAACTAATCAATTTCTAATTCCATCATTAATTATACTAATTAATGATTTCTAATTAAATTTTCATTTGTTATTTTATTAATTATATTAAGAATACAAATCTTCAAATCACATATATTAACCCCTTTGATTAATACATACAGTAATTAACTGTCCTAAATTAATTACTTCTCAATAACAAGCTTAATTAATCCCTTGATTAATTTCAAGTAATTATACTCCAATTACATCCATTAACAACATCATCCAATTAATTTCATCCAGTCATTATCCATCAATTACTTCTCTATGTAATTTACTTCCAAAATATCAGTTAATTAAACTAAATTAATTAACTCAAATTAAATCAATTTACTCAATTTATAAGTAATTAATTTCTTAATTACTTTCCAAATAAATAATTACATTTAAACTATTTCAATGATTATTATTGAATTAATTAATCCAATTAATTTAAAAATCAATCACATTAATTAATTATAAATTAATCCAGTTAATGATCTTCATTAAAACTTATTTAATTATTTTCTTCTAAAATAATTAACTTATATTAATCATTATTAATTATAAGTTTGATTAACCATTAAAATTTATTAATTTAAATAAAAATCTAATCTATGGTTCTTAATCACATATTAGTTACTTAATTCATTATTCAACTTTGATTAATACATTTAAATTTATAATTACTACTTTAAATCATATCAATCATTAATTATTCATACTTAATTAACTTAAAGGTTAATGAATATAAATCCTAAGCCTTCATTACTTAAAGTAAACCGTCTTATTATTGATTAAATTTTCACTTCCAATATGTTTTAAACATTTATTTTAAATTACTTTCTAAATAAATCCCAATTTATTCTTAATAAAGTTCGAAAACTAATTTTTTTCCCAAAACCCCTTTAAACTCACATGTTTATTAACATTAAAACTTATTTGAATCAATTTAAATTATAAAACTTTATTTTAGTTCCAAATCTAGAATTTCAAATCTAAGTTCTGGTTTTCAATTTTGGAGTTAACTTGTCTAAATCTTTTCTTAACAATTTATATTTCATTTTTAATATTAAACTCTTTTGAATACACTTAAGCATTAAGCACTTTTAAGTTATTAAAATAATTTAAATTATGGAACTATATTATTTCCAACTCTATTTCAAAGATAACTTAAATTCACTATTTAAACTTGAGTTAGAACTAGGCTTGACTTTGATTTTAGTTTAAAACAAAAATTTCGAACACCTGATAAACTGTTACAGGTTTAAAAACCTGAAATACTGCAACCTGAGCCCCGTCTTGTTTACTTCGAGTAAACATACGAAGTTCCCCGAGAAAAACATCAGCTTGCTTCGAGTTCCCCCATGCGCGAAAATGAATTTGAAAAAAAAAACAAAACCCGGAAACACAACTTCACTCCCCCTCCCCAAACGTGTCAACATCTCGTGTACGATACACTGACCATCGGAGGCCACCAAACTCCGGCCGCAGCATCGTCCATCTCCCCTCTACCTCCCCTCAAAACGACGTGTCACTCAAACGCTAGCAGTGACTGTGGTGATCAAAACTCAAAGCACAGTAAAAAATTAGGTTTAGGAACTTAATTCCTTTGCCGTCGATGCCACGGTCATCTGACACCCTATCCACTATTTTTCCTGGCCTCAGTGCACACTCATCCACCTCCAGACAGAGCTCCGACCACCCTTGTCCTTCTAGCCATCCACAGGTGCTCAAAAACCCAAAATCAGCCAATCGCAAATTACACAATCATTCTAAAGCTTAAAATCCTGATTTGTATTTTAAAAATCCTCATTTCCAGAGAAGATTCAAGATAGATAACTGAATCAATGATCGGTGAAGTTCGAAATTTGGCCAATCTTAAGTTTGTTCAAAATTATGGGTTTGCAGAGATAATTTTTGAGTTGTTTAATCTTAAATGAATTTTTAAACTTAGTTTAAGATGATACAAACAACTTTTGCTTGAATCTGAAGTTCAATCATCAATCAAAACAGGAGTAAATGATTTTTGAAAGCAAGGTTTTGTTTCTAGAGTATCAAAGAGCAAGCATATACAAACACTTCCAGTTTCAATTTATACCCTGAGGATCCTGTATATATGCACAGGCTTATTCACCAATATATGTATCTATTTCACCCAAAGAAAAGTCTCATATTTTAATCATACAACTAGATTGAAACTTAAGTTATTAAATATGAAGTTACTCACCAGATATGTGAAAGAACAGAGGCTACAAATTTGAACAGGTCCTAAAATTTGAAATTTGAAGCAACTGAAAACCTCTACTGTCTAATCCCCTGGTTTGCTAAGTTGTTGTTGGATGTTTGTTTAGGTTTTTAATGAAGTTTATTTTATATTTTTGCTCAGCTCGAACTGAATAAGGTGAATCTGATTTATTAACAAGTTTACAGGGCATATGCAGACAGGTTTATACATACGAGGTATATTATTATTATGTTTCATATAACTGTGACAATACTTGGTACAATACAACATAAAAATCTTGTTTGTACAGATTTAAAATAGAGATATTTTATGATGAGGCTGATATGAAATACATTGTGTGTTAGAAAGATTTACATTAATTACTTTTGTTTGTTTGTTTAAGAATACATAACGCTGTCTTCCCTAGCAAGCCTTCACATCATTTATATATATATTTTCTATCTTTATTTTGTTTTATTTATTTCGGCCTGCACACATTTGATTTGTTCCTAGATGTCTTTAGCCAGTTTACAAACTTGAAGATTCTTTGTTTCTAGTTTTATTGTTGCCTTGTTATTATTTTGTGAAGTTCTATATCTAGCTCTTATAATCTATAAATTTATCCTATATGTTTACTTCTTATTCTAACTTATTACATATAGTATTTTAACTTATAATCTATAGCTTTATATATATTTTGTTTGTTTCTTCTTACCAGCCAGATTTTATATCCATATTGTAATGTTGTCTTGTTTTATAATTTTGAATGTATGTGAATGTTATTTATTTTATTTTGTTGTTTGAAATCTAAAATAACATTATTTAAAAGTAACACATTTATCAATTTGAAATGATTTATAAAAGAAATTATCTTTTTGTTATAAACTGCTTATTTTATAATATATATTAAAGTATCATTTGACAAAATTGCATTTAAAACTCATATGTCATTTTAAATCCATATTTTTATCAAGCTATACTAAAAGAAAAGAAAACAAATCTTTTTGTTAATAAATTTAAATCTAAACTTAAGATAAAATAAGTTTTAAACTTTTTAAACATTTATCCTATGTATTTAAAATCACATATTTATTTATTTAATTAGCTTTGAAAAGTTTATATTAAATAAAAAATAATTCGCAATTCACTAAAATGTATATTAGCATTTGAAACATAATTTATTAGTTAAACTTTAAAACAAAGCTCAACTGTTTACAATGTATACAAATATATTCATTTATAAATAGAAAACAATCAATTAATTTTTAACAGGTAAAATTTACCAATTAGATATTTATTTAAAAGAAAAGTATCAAGTCAGATCTTATTAACAAAGATATTCAAATCAATTTAATATTTAATACAGATTATTAAATTGATATTGCTCGAAAATTCCGGGTTGTCACAATTTCACTCTAGAATCGTTTTATCTTGTTTTCCTTTCAATACCATTTTCAAAACAAATTTTACATAGTTTTTAACTAAGGGATGTCGACATCATGGGATACGTATGTCGACATGGTGGCCGTTAAATTCAAAAGTTTCAATTTTCAAAAGAAGTGTCTATTCGTTTAAATCTCTTCAAAAATGGTTATGACCGTTACTGGTTTATAAATAGCCTTCACAAACGAATTTTTTAACTAACTATTTTCTTATTTTCTTCACTCCTTCTCCACAAATCCATATTTTAAAATTTTCATATTTTTAAGATCGTGCCGAAATTCTGCCGAATTCTCAAATGAATCAAATTAGAATCTCATTCTTGTTATATTCTCTGCCCTCTCTCGAAGATCAAAGTGCTACTCAGAGTTATAGGATCAATTTGTAATCAAAAGTTTATCGAGTCTCTCTATAAGGTGTGGTTGTGCCTGAAAATCAATTAGGTGAACTTGTGTCCCGTAAATCAAGAGAGTTTGCCCTGGACTCGAAGACAGGAGGGTACCTCAAGGCCTTTAGAAATTGAGGATTGTAATCTCGACATTGGTATAATAAAATCTGTACGAGGAGTTTGCCTTGGTACAGGACTGGACGTAGGGTAACCCTGAACCAGTATAAAATCTGGTGTGTTCTTTCCTTTTATTGCTTTTTATTTACTTTCTGCATTTTTGTTTGATTTGATGATTGTTATGTGATTAAATTTTGAATTTGTTTGTGTCATAATTTCAATTTATTACATATAAGTCTTAGAATCCATTAAACACTATCCACCCCCCTCTAGTGTTAAATTAGCCTTAATATCCTTAATCCGCACTCTATTTCAATTGGTATCAGCGCATTGGTTTTCATAGTTTTCATAATCTGCAACTTGAAAAATTGTTTTAATGGCTACCAACACTGGTAATGTCAACTCTAACGCTAGTTCTGTTAACATTAGCACTAGTTCATTTATAGAAGGTCAATCTACTGCCAGACCATCATTTTTCAATAGCAGTAATTATGCATATTGGGCTTGTAGAATGAAAATTTATTTACAATCAGTAGGATTAGACACTTAGAATATCATAAAAACTGAGTATGTTGAACCAACTACCTATTTTGCCCAGTGGACTGCATAGCAAAATGGTATTCCATAAAATAACTCAAAGGCCATGAATATATTATTTTGTTCACTAGATAGGAATTAGTTTAATAGAGTGTCTATTTGTAAGTCTGCATTTGAAATCTAGAAAACCTTGCAAGTTATTCGTGAAGGAACAAGCAAATTTAAACAGATTAAAATTTCTATATTAACCAATCGGTTTAAATTGTTTAAAATGCATGCAAATATGTCCATTTCCGACATGTATTACCGATTTCAAGATATTTATCATTCACCAATTGCACTGGGAAAAAGCTTTTCGAAGGAAGACCAAGTCAGAAAAATTCTAAACTCACTCACTCCGGAATGGGATCAAAAGACACTTGTAATTGAAGAAGCAAATGATATCAGTCTAATGAAAATTAAAGAATTGATTGGGAATATGATGTCTTATGAAGTTCAACTGCAAGGAAGAAAAGAAAACAAGGCTACAGAGAAGAAGTCATTAGCATTTAATGCAACAACTGAAGATTTGAAACCAAACAGTGATGAGGAGATTGCTTTCATGAAAAGAAACTTTTGAAAATTCCTAAAATATAGAAAATGAATAATTACAAAATAAATGATCAAAGGAACTCCAAAAATTATATGGAGAATGTCAACAATGATAGATGCTACAATTGCAATAAAGTCGGGCATCATAGGAAAGATTGTTCGTATCCAGATAAACAATTATTCCCTTCAACCAATGATTCGTCAAGGAAAAGAAGGAAAGCATACACTGCAAATCTTGATGACTCAGACTCTTCATCCAGTGATGATGAAAAGAAGACGGATAATTCACATCTTTGTATCACTGCTATTCATGAATCAGAGGATGATGGGAGTATGGATCGAAAAATAGGTACGTATTTACATTATTTTTTATTTTTCTTATTTGAATGGATGCTTGTTTGTTTTTTGATTTTTTTAAAATTCCTTGAATTTTAAATTCAAATTTATCTCTTGAAATTTCAATTTTAAATCCAAAAATAATATTATTTTAATAATATTTTAAATATTAAATTATTAATATTTAAGTATTATTATACTTAATGTTATCACAAGAATTATATAAGTGGAATATAGGATATAATATATATACATTTATTAGAAATTAGGAATAGACACTTGCCCATTGATTCAATAGGCACATGTCGACATACCTGGATACCGCATGTCGACATGCCCCTCGGAAATTTGATTTCAAAATTTGAATTCAATCTTTTGAATTTTCCTCCACCTTTTCACCAACTTCAATGCTCTGGAAAGATGCCTCTTGACCTGGGAACATGTTTATAGAATCTCTATTTAATTCACTTTCCTTATCATCACTTGTCACTTTTATTTCAAATTTCAAATTTATCTTCATTATCTGCAACTCCTCTCAAACTTCTTCAATGGCCTCTTCAAGCACTCCTAACACCATTAGGCTTCCAAAAGTTATCAAAAACATTCTTTTTAATGACCTGGAAGCTATCAGAGCTTACATCAACTATGTAAACTTTGGTAAAATTCATACGGGGAAATTTGCTATTTTTGAAGATTTTCCTTCTTATGAAATTGAAAATCTTTTTCAACAATGTTCTATTCTTAGTGTAGTAGATAACAAACAAAATGATTTTGTATTTTATCCAAATCTTGTTAAGATGTTTTATATGAATTTGAATCGTGGTTTTTATCATGGGCAAGATGGATAAATTTGGAGCAATGTTAAAGGAACACAAATAGTTTTGAATTGTGAGATTTTAGGAAATATTTAGGGATGCAAGTATACCGGATTGAATCTCTCAGAATTTTAAATAAATGAAAATGATCGAGAGACATTTCATCACATCTTTGAAGGGGGTGACAATTTTGAATTCGCAATTCGTTATTTTCGTCCAAAAGCAAGAATTGTTAACCTTCTTATTCAACACACCCTTATACCAAGATCGGGAAATTACAAAAAATCAACTTTGAAAGTCTGCAAAGCTCTTTTTGCAACTTTTGGAAATTATGATATTAATTGGGCTCAAGTTATTTTGGATGAGCTAAGGCCTAAGAATTTTACTATGGGTGAAAACACATTATATCATGGAGTTTATCTCACTCGGATTTTTAATTACTTTGGAATTGATTTCAAAAGGGAAGAATTTATAACTAGAAAAGTGTTCAACCATGGAAACATTTTCCTTTTGCAAATTCCATTAGTGTTTCAACCATATGAAACACTTATGGAAAAGGAAGAAATGCTTGCTCACGAAGAGATGGAAGAAATGGAGGAAGAAGAGGAAGAGGAGGAGGAGGAGGAAGGAATGGAAATTGAAGAGGTGGAAGAGGAAGATCAAGAAACTTCCTTAGAGAGTACTAAATATCCTACTAATCCCACTAATCAATCCAATAAGACCCTTCTCAATAATCAAAAAATTATAGTGGAAAATCAAAAGACACACAAAAGATCAATGAGTAAGAAAATGGATAAGATTTCCACTAAAATCAACAAGTTCTTCGGGAAAGTTAGTAGAAAGTTTGGACTATCATCTTCTTCGTCTTCATCAAATTAGTATTAGTGCATGTTATCTTGTTTGCTTCGAGATATATCCATCTATTTTCCTTTTTTTAGTTAATATTATATTATTTTATGTAATGTTGACTAAAATCATTAATGAAATCTTTTATTTCCTGTTATTCAACTTCACTTTTCTCCGTAATTGCTTGTTTTTATATTATACAAATTTAGTTACATAGATTTGTTTAAAATGTTAAAAAAAAAGAAAATTGTCACTTTAGGAAAAGGACAGTCGACTACCCCATCCTCCAATGTCGACATGCAATGGGCAGAAAGAAGTTCCACTTTTTAATTTTAATTTCATGTAACAAATTTGTATCTATTCATTTTAATCGACTTTCTACCCCTATTTATACCTGTTTCTTTTAGGATAAATTATCATACTCCATTTTTAATCACTCCCTTTCATATTTCTTCCTATTTCTTGAATTATGGCTTCTCCAAATAAGAATCTAAGTGATAATCTTGAAGAAACTCTCACTTCCTTCAAGAATATCCTTACATTCATACTTCGTAATCAGCGCCACTTAGAATTGAGTCAAATGCAGATGATCAAGGAGCAAGAGAGAAATTTTGACGCCCTTTATTGGATGATCTCAGCCCTGAACAAGGACAATCTCAAAGGAAATCCACCAGTCACTCCTGATAAAGATAAAGAAGAGTGGGATGCCATCAAAGTAGACCCTATCTTTGGAGAAGATGGATGGGTGGAAGTACCAAGGAATGTCTAGTCATTCTGTATGTTATTTGTCTAATTTGATTGGTGTGTTTTAAACTTGATTGACTTGACTTATTTAAAACATTTGACAAGGCTTGTATATACGATTGAATTGAATAATTACCGTAAGTATGATTGGATGATGATTTATTTTCTTCTGGATTGCACTTATGATCACACTCATGATCACATTTCACATTTATGATCATATTTCATACTTGTGATCACACTTAGCACTTATTACACATATATATGCATTACTTTATTGTATTATGGTTAATTTTCTTATATCAAGTTCAGGGAATTCATTAGTAAGAAGTTTTTATTGATGATAAAGAGGGGGAAGTTTTAAAATAGTAGTTAGCTTGGAGTAAGCGGGAGTTATGATTGGAGCAAGGGGGGTCGTGGAGTAAGAGGGAGGTATGACAGGGGTTATGGTATGGTAAATATATTTTATAAATACAGGTTGTCATTATCAAAAAGGGGAGATTGTAAGGAACTGAGATACTGGTTTTGATGACAACAACCTTTTTAACTTATCTTATTATAAAATATATACTAATACTATTATCTACATAGATACGTATATGAGGGAACTATGCAGGTATATATATATATATATATATATATATATATATATATATATATATATATATATATATATATATATATATGCAGGTATTGATTACCGTAGACTGATCAGTCTCAAGACTCAAGTTTCAAAAAGGAGATATCAAGATTGAAGACTCTAGAGTATCAAGATCAAGATTTTAAGATAAGTATCTAGTTTTTGTTAAAACTTCATGATAGCATGGAAATCTTCATTCCAAATTTCATTTGGGACGGAACCCATTTCTATCTTCTTAGTGGCTTACAAACCCATGACAAGTAGCTTACAAACCTACAACAGTGGCTTACAAACCCACAAACATCCTAGTTTCGTACAAGTTCTCGAGTCCTGATGTGATGAAATATTCTACAGGAAGAAGCTCGCAAGACTACATCAAATTGTTTTTTTCTTAAAATGATTTTCAAAACTTTTGTTTTCAAATGTTTTGGCTTTAGAAAATTATCTTTTCAAATGATTTTCAAAAAGATGTTTTAGCCTTAAAATATTCTTTGTTTTCATTTTTAAATAAACTCTTGTTTCAAACTTCGTTTGTATTTAAACTATCTTCTAATTTTTGAAAAATTCTTTTTTGTATATATTTTTGAGATTTAAAATCAAATTTGTATATATGCATTCTGAAAATATATTTTTCTATTGTTCTTTATTTTAAAATATAGGAAAATTAGTTCATTTTACTTTAGAATCATTTCATCTCATTTTCCTTTCAATACCATTTTCAAAACAAATTTTACATAGTTTTTAACTAAGGGGTGTCGACATCATGGGATACCCCATGTCGACGTGGTGGCCGTTAAATTAAAAAGTTTCAATTTTCAAAAGAAGTGTCTATTCGTTTAAATGTATTCACAAATGGTTATGACCGTTACTAGTCTATAAATAGCCTTCACAAACGACTTTTTTAACTAACTATTTTCTTATTTTCTTCACCGCTTCTTCTCCACGAATCCATATTCTAAAATTTTCATATTTTTAAGATCGTGTCGAAATTTTGTAGTCTTCTCAAGTGAATCAAATTAGAATCTCATTCTTATTTGATTCTCTACCCTCTCTCGAAGATCCAATTTCTATTTAAAGTTATAGGACCAATTTGTAATCTGAAGTTTATCGAGTCTCTCTATAAGGCGTGGTTGTTCCTGGAAATCAATTGGGTGGTCTTGTGTCCCGTAAATCAAGAGAGTTTGCCCTGGACTTGAAGAAAGGATGGTACCTCAAGGCCTTTAGAAATTAAGGATTGTATTCTCAACATTGGTACAATAAAAATATGTACGAGGTGTTTGCCTTGGTACAGGACTGGACGTAAGATAACTCCGAACCAATATAAAATCTGGCGTGTTCTTTCCTTTTATTGCTTTTTATTTACTTTCTGCACCTGTATTTGATTCTGTGATTAAGTTCTGCATTTGTTTGTGTCATAATTTCAGTTTAGTCCATATGAGTCTTAGAATCCGTTAAACACTATTCACCCCCTCTAGTGTTAAATTAGCCTTAAGATCCTTAATATGTACTCCCTTTTACCATAAAGATAGAAGATGAGATAAATCGATTTTGCTTTTGAGAGAATTCGTAAATGTTTTTTAGTCGGTTATAATACTACCACCGAAACTAGCTATTGAGTTTCGTGTAAATCTTACACCTGGAGCTAAACCTTGAGTAGACTACCTATCAAAATGACACCTATAAATATGAAGGAATTAAAGTTGCAGCTGGTGGACGTAGAAGGAAAGAGTTTTATTAGACCACGCAGTTTACCTTAGGGAGTGGTAGAAGAGTTCGTAAAGAAGTCAGATGGGTCGTTGAGACTATGTATTCATTATCGAAAACTGAATAAGTGGATAAAAAGAATAGATGTCCTTTGTCGAGAATCGATGATTTATTTAATCAGATGAGTGGAGCCAAAGTATTTTCCCAGTAAGATTTGGCGATAGGGCTCCGTCAATTAAGGGTGGGAAGGACAATATTCCTTTGACAGTGTTTTGGACAAGGCATGGTTCATATAAGTGGCCACATTTGGGTTAACTAATGCACCAGCTGTCTTCATAGACTTAAGGAACCAGACTTTTCGAGAGCACTTGGATATGTTGGTATTGGTATATATAGAAAAATTTCTTATATATACGAAGGATGAAAAATATCATGAGATTCGTCTTAGAATAGTGCTTGAGATGTTGATTCTGCATAAACTTAAAGCAAAGTTTGACAGTGACATTTTTGGAAGAAAGAGATGAAATTTCTTGGTCACGTAGTATTCGAAATTGGCTGTCAGTCGATCTAGCTAAGATCGAAGCTATTAAATGTTGGAAGTGTCCCAAGATGGTGACCAAGATAAAAAGTTTTCATGAACTGGCTGGCTGTTACCGTAGATTCATTAAGGATTTCTCGCAGGTAGCAGCGCCTTTGACTAAGCTAACCGGTAAGGACGTGAAGTCCATTTGGTCTGATAAATGTGAGGAAGCATTCCTTAAGCTAAAGCATTTTTTGACCCATGCACTTGTGTTAGTTGTTCCAAATGGGAATCATGATCTAGTGGTGTATACGCGTAACAAACCTTATCTCGAGGCCCGAAGCTAGGTGCTATAGATGCTGCAATCCACCTATAGTACTTAAATTTTGGTGACCAAATACGGTAGTGTTAATGGTATCCACAATACCAGAACCACATGAATATGAAATAAAATCACTGATTTCAAAACAGCTTTTCTTATTACATTTCAATTCAATATTTCATATTCAATTACATAATCCTAAAACGATTCCATGGTTTTAATCAAATATAATTATTAAAAATTATTCCAAGAGCGGCATATGGAGATGCCCCTTGGATGATCAGAGTACTAAATAGATAGACATATCAGTCATAAATTCATCACAACAAAATACTAAATAACTCATACATAGCAAGCTTTGCCTCCTGCATGTCTCCGGAAGCTTATTCATCCAACCTATTGAACTTGAAAAGTCCTTAACTCTTAATCTAGTCAAATTAAATGTTTAGCACCCGAGAGTTTAAAGAGGAAAACATAATCTTCGAGTCGGACATGAATCCTAGTGTAAATAATTTTATTACATCTCGGTTTACTGAAATTAAGTGAGACCACGCCATTTAGTAGAACGAGTTCCCCTCATTAATATCTTTCTAAAATCATATCTCTTGCAAATCAAAATCCTACAATCAAATTATTATAACAACAGTAGCAATAACATGTATTCATATAAATCAGGTAATCAATGGAGTATCTTTCCAAACAATATAGCTTTATCAAGTTGACTATTAACAACTGGCTAACTCGGGCCTGCCAGACAAAATAAGTATTCTATCTTTTGTTAGGTACAATATTGAAGGTCTTTCCTTAACTTTTTTCTCCTAGGGTGAACCGATCCTAATGGTTTTGTAGGCTTACCAATAACCTACCTCTGCTCTGTGTATTCCTTTCTGTGTCTAACATCATTTTAGCCTTACTGTGACAAAGCCCTACATGTTGGAATTTTGTACTTATATTAGCTAAGGGCTACTGGCTAAAGTATAAGGCACGACCCCATACCAGTCCCATCTAGTCATCTAATATCTGAGTCATATACTTAACAAACACCTGGCTGACCAACCTATTCAAATTTCATTTCCTTGAAAATCATCTTTATAAATGGTTTACCTTAAAATCATATCTTTATGAAACAAGAAAATCATATTCTTTTTTCACCCAAAATACTTATGTCTTGGTACATGCTTTACAAAAAAATGTTGATGAAAACCAAAATTCTGTAGGGTTATCAATCCATTTGAAATAAATTAAAGCCATTTTTAACATAGAAAACATTTAGCTATAAAGCCAAAACGACACCTTCGAAACCATTGTATAAAACCTTAGACAATCCCTTTCGAAATCATAGAAAGCATACCATTCGAAATCATTGCTTAAAACTTTAGACGTCCTCTTTTGAAACCATTAAACATATCTTTAGAAAGTATTTCCTTCGAAATCATTGGGTTCAACATTTAATATAACTACACGGTCAAAGAGAACATAAGCGAAAGCATCACTTTCGAAAGCATTGACCTCAAGTAGAAGAATTGGGGAAGAGGGCAATTTCGAAACTACCCTTCTATAACCATTGCTTCCGAAACTATTAGTAAAAGTGGTTAAGACACCCTTTTCAAAAGCATTGGTAAGGTGGCTTCAATATTAAGAAGACCAAAGCCTTCCTTTCGAATACCTTGTTTTATGGTTATAAAGAAAAGCGGCCTATAATTAATGCGAAAGGTATAAATGCGGCAGCTAGGGTATCGAAGAGGTTCAAAAGCGGCAAACCTTTCGAAAGCTTCTTTTAAAAACAAAGACAAGTTAATGGATTTGAAAGCAAATAAAAGTATCTTCAACCCTTTCGGAAGCATACTTTCAACACCATCCTTTCCTTTTGTCTTTCTCCAACACACTATGAACCAATTGCTTGATATCACGTGCCTTGGTTTCGAATAGATGCAAAAGATCTACTAGGTATGGTAACGGAAGCAAATAATGGAAGTGGCAAAGTTGTAATTCAAAATAATACTGATTTTATGCTTTTTAAAGTAATTCCTTTTCACCTAACTTGCATAATTTTCTAAAATATGATTTGTTGCAAATTCTTTACCAAAATTCTTTTCAAAAAAGGCTGCCGAATTCAACATTTAACAATTGAAACATTTAAGCAAATAAGCTCCTCTCCTTAATAAAACATTAAAATATTTAAGTCCTCTAACTTAAATAATTTAATAACCATAGTAAAACACTTAGGAAATATCCCTTAAAACCACAATAATTCGCTTTAAATAAATTTTCTAACATATATAAATTTTAGACCAACATTGTTTAATTGCTCAAATAATTTAAACCCAAAATTAACTATTTTCTCCCATAGAAATTTCATAATAAATCCACAATCTCTTAAAAAGCTGTGACACTTGAAAACCATTTCTAAAATAATGTTGTTGACCATATATCAAAAAATCAACTCATTTGGATTTCGTTTGATAAGTTTTCTCATTCAAACATATCATAAAATCTATATTAAACCCTATAAGTCATCAACAAGCATATGTATATATATATATATATATCCATTTTAACAAGCATAACATGGCATATTATTTGCAAAACATAGTTTGGATCTGACTTGAAACCGAAATCATGTTCAAAAGTGAGATGTTAACTAATTATTCACATTGGTTTGATTAAGAACGTTGAGATTTGGATCAAGGTTAATTTCCTAAGCTCCTGATCTAAAATCTCCTTGCTTTAATCTTTGGTTTCCCTTCTCTTTAATAGTCGGCCACACCCCTAAGGTTTTAGTTTGGTTTGTAGATGCAAATGAATGAATGAAGTGGAGAATGGTACAGTTTTAGGACATAAAATAAGGCTCTTCCTATTTTTCCCTTCTAATTTTCCTCCTCCTTGTCTTAAGTTTTAATTACTTTTTTTAGTTCAATGATAAGGCATGGATCAAGTTTACTTGTCAAATCTCAAACTCTTAACCCTTTACATTATTTAGTTTAGTTTATCTAATTAAATGTCTAAATAATGCTAACTAAAATTAGGATCATTACAGACTCCCCTCCTTAAAGAATTTCGTCCTCGAAATTATGATAAGATACCTACAACAATCAGACATAAAGGTAAAACATACCATCAAACAAGTCATGACAAGTGTCTCTAATCCTGCTCTCGGTTTCTCAAATACAGTCTCTCTTGTCATCCCTCCACTGGAGTTTGACTAATCTAACTGTCTTGTTCCTTAGTCTCTTCTCATCTCTCGTAAGTATACAAACTAGTATTTTAACTATATTCATAGCTGGTTCCACTGCTATATCCTCTAAATAGTCTAGGGATCTCGAATACACTTCCTTGGATGAGAAATATGAAAAATATTATGGACTCTTGCCAAGCTATTCGGTAACTATACCCTATACACAAAGATCCTTTCTATAATAAGAAATGGTCTAACGTATCTTGGGGCCACTTTCCATAATTT
Source organism: Allium cepa (assembly GCA_030765085.1). Classification (NCBI taxonomy): domain Eukaryota; kingdom Viridiplantae; phylum Streptophyta; class Magnoliopsida; order Asparagales; family Amaryllidaceae; genus Allium; species Allium cepa. The sequence goes on from CM060941.1 coordinate 602,252,221, forward strand.
CCAAATTTGATCACTCCTTTCATTGATGATACTTTAACGAAAACGTGATCTCCAGCTGAGAACTCTAAGTCTTTCCAACTCTTATCAGCATAACTCTTCTGCTTAGACTGACCTTCCTTTATTCTAGCCCGAATTAACTCAATCTTTCCTGTAGTTTCTTTAACCAAATCCTAATAAAGAATTAATCTGTCCCCAGTTTCTAACTAACAAACGGGAGAGTTGCATGGCCTTTCATACAATGCTTCAAACGGTGCCATCTAATCTGATTGATATAGTTATACGAAAACTCGACTAAGTGTAGATGGTCTTTCCATGTTCATTCGAAATCTTGCACACAAGCTCTTAACAAATCCTCTAAGACTTTGTTAACTCTCTCTGTTTGTCTGTCTATCTATGGATAGTAAGTGGTACTCATCTTGATCTTGGTACCTAAATTCTCTTGTAGACTTTTCCAAAACTCACTAGTGAATAATGAATCTCTGTCTTTAACTATACTATTAGGAATTTCATACAGTCTAACTATATTCTTTATGGATAACTTAGCTAAATCTAGTGATGTTCTGGTTGATTGAAAGTGTATAAAGTGTGCACTCGTAGTCGTTTTGTCCACCATAACCCAGGTACACTATTTTCTCTATTCGAACTTCCCAACCCATTTATGGAATCCATTGAGAGAGAATCCCATTTATAGACTGGAACATCCAACGGCTAAAGTAATCCACTTAGTTTTTGATGTTCAACTTTTACCCATTGGCAGTTCAAATACTTCCTCACCCATAAGTCTGCATCTCTCTTCGTACCTTCCCAGAAGAAACTTCTTTTCATATCTTGATACATCTTAGACCCCTAAGGATGAATCATAAATTTTGATCGATGACACTCTCTAAGGACCTCCTTCCTTAGGTTTTCTATATTCGAGATACACAATCATCCTTTCTTTCTCAACCACCCTCAGTAGTCAAGAATTAAATACTTCAAATCATCAACCCTGATTCTGGCATCTGGCCTTCTAATCATCTCAGCTAACACTAGGTCATCTTTCTGCTTAGATACAATCCTTTCGATCATCATCGGTCGAACTTCTAAATATGTAACATGGCGATTTCTCAAATAGAATTAGCCTCAGATCTCCATTGTACTACACAAGTAGTTAATGCTTCTTAATCTTTGCACTCAGCTATCATTGCCAATACTGCATTATGATTTTTTTGCTAAGTGTATCTATAAACTTATTTCCTTTTCCCAATGTGCACTTAATACCAAAGTCATATGCGGCTATGTTCTCTAACCATTTCTTCTGTCTATTATTTAACTCCTTCTAAGAGAATAACTAACTTATTGACTTATGATCTGTATACAACTCGAATCTTTCTCTCAAAAGTTAATGTATCCACACCTTTAATGCAAAAATTACCGTAGCTAATTTCGAATCATGAGTTGGATATCTAACTTTATGCGATCTGAGCTATCAAAGAGCATAGACAATCTATTTACCTCTCTGCATTAACACATCTCTTAATCTTGTTCCACATTAATCCATGTATACTATTAACTCCCGATTGCCCTCCGAAACAATTAACATAGGTGCATAGGTCAGTAAATGTTTATCATCTGGAATGCCTCCTCATACTTATCAGTCCAAACAAACTTTACATCTTTTTGAGTTAGCCTAGTCATCGGTGCTACTATCTACGAGAAATCCTTAACGAATCTCTAGTAGTAGCCAGCTAACCCAAGAAAACTTTTTATCCCGGCCACTTTCATGGGTCTCCTCTAGTTATTCACTGCCTTTGTCTTAGGCGGATCAACCGACGATCCTTTTTATGAGAATACATGACCAAGAAATTTAACTTCTTTCTTCCAAAAAAGACACTTTGAAAACTTCGCTTTTAACTAACGTTGCCTTAATGTCTTAACCACTATCCAAAGATGAACTTCATGATCTTTTTCATTCTTGGAATATATCAATATGTTGTCTATAAATACAAATAAAAATCTGTCTAGATGTTCTCGAAAGATTCTGTTCATCAAGTCCACGAAGAATGCCGGTGCCTTAGTTAATCCGAACGGCATCATTAACCATTCATACAACCCATACCTGATCCTAAATGTTGTCAAAGGAATATTATCATCTTCTACTCTAAGTTGATGGAACCCTATTGTCAAATCCAACTGAGAAAATACTTTGGCTACACTCAACTAGTCGAATAAAACGTCAATCCTAGGTAACGGATATCGATTCTTCAACATCTTCTCATTCAGCTTACGATAATCGATACACAACCTTAACGATCCGTCTGTCTTCCTTGCAAAAACCATGGCTGCTCCCCAAGGCGAACTGCTAAGTCTAATAAAATTCTTACCTTCTAAATCCACCAACTTCACCTTTATCTCCTTCATCTTGGTGGATTTCGTTCTACTTGGTAGTCTACTCATAGGTCCAGCTCTTGGTACTAAATCTATCTGAAACTCAATGGCTCATTTCGGCGTAATCCTATCATGGGCTCAAAGAAATTTGAGAATTCTCTAACAACGAAATCTCAATTCAACTTGTATTCTTTATCCATAATGCCCAAAAAAGCTTTAATATCAAAACTAGTCTATCCTACAGAGTATATAATCCGATCACTACAACTAGGATGTCTAAGTGATATTTTCCTATCGAGACAAAATATCCTAGCATCGTACTTACTTAACCAATCCATACCCAAAATAATTTTGAACCCTACAAAATCAAATACATGAAAACTGCAAGAGAATGTATGACCTAACAATTCAAACTCTAGCTGGTCACATCTCTTCCCAAGCGTTGCATACCTTCCAACCGGATTCGCAACCACTTAAGGACGTAACTAGGTATAAAGGTTCTAGGTTAAGCTTATTATTAAAAAATGAGATATAAAAGAATGTGATGTATCGATATCAAATAGAACTCTAACTAACACACCATGAATTGAAATGTACCTCCCAACACAGCTTTTCCTTTCTCCTTTGTTGTGGGTCTTGGGGTAGCTGGTTCTAATGCAAACACTTTGCCATTTCCATCCTTGGCCATTTCCTTGCACTGGTTCTTATATTTCCAATCTGATCACGGTCGAAGCATTTAATATTCTTTTTCTCAGTCACCTTTTTTCCATCTCTTGAGTGGCATTCATTAGCGAAATGCCCTTTCTTATCACACTTGTAGCAAACAACTTCTGTCTTTTCTTTCTTTGCAACTCACTCTTCTAAGCTCCCTTCTTATGGAAAGACTATCTTCTGGTTCCGGCCACCTTGAGTATCCACTACTTTGTAACCATTACAGAAAGCGAGCATCTCCTTATTCCTTAAAGCCATCTCAACAACTACATTGCACAGCTTCCTAATATGCGATAAAGTTTCTATAGCAAGCTCGGGTCTCAATCTATGGATGAACTTTTCATTCCTTTTGATAATTGTACCAACCGTAGCATATCCTTATCTCGATAATTCCTAAAATCTTGTAGCATACACAAGCATTGTCGTGTCTTCCTACACCAACTCAGCAAACTTCCTAAGTAGACTTGACTTGGCGATCTCCGAAATAATTTTTCCTTAAACCTTCTTCTAAATTTTTCCCAAACCTCTTCAACTACTCCTACAGTAATACTATTCCACCAGTACAGTGCTGCTCCTTCCAACTGACTGGATGCCAATCTACTCTTCTGCTCAACTTTAAGTCCTAAATCAACAAAAATCCTTTCGCAATGAAGCAACCAATTCTCCACTTCAGTTGCATCCACATTGCTAATAAATGACTTTCCTCCAAGCCTAGCTTAGTCTCTGCACAATATTGCATATTTATTGACCACTGGAGCTTCTTGATTTCCTCCTCTAAGTAATCACGCAGCAGCTCGAGCTTGCAACATGTTGATGAACGACTGATACATAGCTCCCATTTCAACTTGCAACGCTCCAGTACCCACACTAGCAACTTGTCCCTAACCTAGATTCCTTCTAGTGTTTGGTCTTCCATTTCCATTAATTGTGGTGCTTCCTCCACCAAGGTTAATACTTCCATTCCTAGCATCCATATCTTACTTAAAATATGCATTCGAGTCTTTGTAAGATACAGAAGAATAATCTAAGAGAGATGAGAGAATAGAGATAAAGCGTATACTTATATATAGAAAATACAAGTAGTTACTATAGCGTTATCTCGTACCCTAATCTTTTCTCTAATTCCTTAGGATTATGCTTTCAAAAATCATTTTAAGTTTAATATTTCTTTTAGGGTTCATAAACCTACTCTATGATACCAATTTGTAACACCCCCTATCTCGAAGCCCAAAACTAAGTGTTGTAGATGTTGCAGTCATCTAAATTATTTAACTTTCGATGGACAAACATGATAGTGTTAATGGTATTCATAATATTAGAAGCACATGAATATGAAATAAACTCATAGATTTTAAAACCTATTTTTTGATTACATTTCAAATCAGTATATCATACTCGATTACATAAGTCCAAAATGATTTTCAAGTTTTGATCAAATATAATTATTACAAATTATGCTAAGAGCGACATATGAAAATGCCCCTTGTATGATTAGAGTACGAAATAGATAGGCATATCAGTCATAAATACATCACAGTGGAAATAGTACTAAATAACTCCTACATAGCTAGTATTGCCTCCTGTATGTCTTCGAAAGCATATTCGTCCAACCTACTTAACTTGAAAAGTCCTTAACTCTCAATCTACTTAAATTAAATTTCAAGCATCCGAGAGTTTAAGGGGGCAAACATAACTTCAAAGCAGACATAAAGCTTGGTGTGAATAATTCTATTACATCTCAGTTTACTGATATTAAGTAAGACCATGAGCTTAGCAGAAAGGGTTTCTCCTTACTAATATCCTTTCTAAATGCTATCATTTGCAAATCAAATCCTACAGCCAAACTGATTATAACAACAATAGTAATAACATATATGCATATAATTAGGTAATCAATGGACTATTTCTTCGAACAATATAGTTTTATTAAACTGATTATTAACCACTGGCTGACTTGAGCCTGCTAGACATATTAAATATTCTAACTTCTATTAGATACAATGTTGTATGATCTGTCCTTAACTTACTTCTCCTAGGGTCAAATGATCCTAATAGTTTAGCGGGCTCACCTGTATGCTTCCTCTGCTCGGTATTTCTTTTTTGTGTGTAACATCATTTTAGTCTTACATGTGAAAAAGCCCTACACACTTGAATTTTAGACTTATATTAGCTAAGGGCTACTAGCTAAAGTAGTGGGCATGACCCCATACCAGTCCCTTCTTGTCATGTAATATTTGAGTCATATACTTAGCAAATACTTAGGTTGACCATCCTATTCATATTTCATTTCCTTAAAAACCATCTTTATAAACGATTTACCCTTGAAATCAAATCTTTAAAAATGAAGAAAATCATACTCATTGCTTCACTCAAAGTACTTATGCCATGATATATGTTTTGCAAAACAATGTTGATGAAAAACTAAGATTAATAGGGTTATTTATCCCTTTGAAAGAAGTTAAAGCCCTTTTTAATTCAAAAAACATTAGTCTATAAAGCCAAAACAGTAACTTCAAAACCATTGTTCAAAACCTTAAACAATCCCTTTTGAAATCTTTACTTAAAACCTTAGACATTCTCTTTCAAAACCGTTAAACATATCTTTTGAAAGCATTGAAAACATTCCTTTAGAGACATTTAAAAATATACCTTTCGAAGGCATTGGGTTCAAGTAAGAATTTGTGGAAACATGCCTTCGAAACCATTTAAAAGTACTACTTTCTAGATCATTAGGTTTAATATTTAATATAATTATACAGTCAAAGGGAACAAAAGTGAAAGCATCACTTTTGAAAGCATTAACTTCGAGTAAAAGGATTAGGAAACAGAGAAATTTCGAAACTACCCTTTCGAAAACATTATGTGACGCCCCACCCCAAGATCCCCACTAACAAAGAGTATTACTAGGCATACTGTCTGCTAGTGTAGAGAATAGGGCTATTTAGAAGCGACCATCATAGTCTTGTGTTAAATAAGCATTAAGTCTGTCGATAATTTGCTCATTTTTTTTTTCATTTTTCATTTTCATTTTTAAGTGGTCTGACATACTTAATTCTCATCTAATACAATACTGTGGTGGCTACAGGATCTATTCAGAACAAAAAACAATTTAATGGTCACGGAACAACAAACACAGTCACACACACACACACACCCCACACATGCACACACACATACATGCATCAGGTACATTACATAGTATCATATGTGGTTGACGATTCAACCACAATATATACATACATCAAGTCCCACAAAAGAATAAGAACATAGCCAAGTTACACAACGAAATAAGCTATATGAAACCAATGCTTATACTCCAAAAGAGTAGATAGATGGGTCTATAGGAACTGCTAAGCGAAAGCCAATAAAACGTAACCTGCAAATCAGTTTGACCTGAGTAATGAATACACAAGTCAGTCTAACTTGAACAAGATAAGTAGATAATGATAACAAGATATAATTCTCAAAAGGGAAACATTACTTTAATCGAAAAGGAATGATATGAATATAATTCTACTCAAGTTCCAAGTGATGAAACACATAAATCATCTCAAGAGTTAACTTATGAGTAATACCCATTCCATAAAAATATTTCCTTCTTACGAAATTACTCGATATATAAATTCCGATAAACCATCATATAAAATCACAGAAGGAAACCACAAAAATCTCAAAAATCTTACAACTTGTGGAACTCACTTAAGAGTTCAAAACTAGTAAATGAAATCACCATAAATGTATACTTTCTCAAATAGCTCTAAGCTATAAATATGTAAACCAATCATCTTGAAATGGTGGAATCATTAATAAAACTCAAAACTCAGAAAAATTCCTGGATTGGATCCAAATCCCCGATTGCATGCCGAAGCAATGTGGCTCGTGCTAACCATGTGACCAGTACTAATATATAGGTACCCGTCTTATGGTGACCGAATTCGTGTATACATCGTGATGACCGAAGTCATAAATACATCGTGATGACCGAAGTCACAATATATCGTGCTGAGCAAAGTCATAATGAATCGTGATAACCAAAGTCATAATACATCGTAATGACCTTTAGGTCTAATACTGGCAATAATATTGTGAATGTGTCACAAACTCTTAAATAGAAATCCGAAAAGTGTTAACAGTGCGTCCCATACCACACGTTCTCACCAAAAGGTTTACTAACTGCTAGTCAATGCCACATTAGGAAAACAACATCATTAAATCTCCAAATCTCATAACTCGCCTCAAATCTTCGGGATACATTAGCCAATTTAATGGCTTCATCGTCTATAACTTCTAAGTAGAGGTACAAAATCTCAAATAGATGCCAAAATAAGGCCATAAAAAATAGCTCCAAAAAGGAGACTATAAATCTCAAAATATGCAAGAATGGCGATCTCAATCTCATCTTTTTTGAAAAGTTGTAAAAACTTATATTTTATATAGAAAATAATTCACTTAAAGAAAACTAGCTTTTGATACAACTTTTGAAATACATTTGAAAGAATTTTCTTTTAAATTCTCTCTATTACAATATATATATATATATATATATATATTATAGCCTTAAAAATAATTTATAAATATTGCAAAATCTTTATTTCAAAAGCCATTTTAATTATAAAATCATTTCAAGATCATTTTTAGAAAATTCGTGTTTGAAACAAAAGAAAACATAGGAAACATTGAAAATCATCGCATGAAATTGTCTTAAAAACTTGTCAACCCGGGGTGTGGATCAACTAAGATTATTGGCTTACCTATTACTAGGCTAGAGCCTTTGAAAACATCTCAAAATAACATAAGAACAAGCTAGAAAAATCGCTGGAACAAGAACAAAGGAATAGCAGAAGAAAAAAAAGGCAACCAAAATGATGATGCTCAAGTCGATCCCTAGGTCGACCCTAAGGTTGATTTATGTTGGTGCTGGTTTGGCCTAAGCCACACAAATCCTACAGGCAGCTTTTGCCTTGCTCATCTTTATTTTGAGCATCATTTTCGGCATCTACAAGATGAATTTGGCTATAATTTTTTTGCATACATAAGCTACAACTTTCAAGCAACGATCAGGAGAAGATCCGGCATGATTCCATAATAAGGATTGGTAGATATAAGCACAAGAAGAAGGACTATAACTCAACTTTTACTGTAAACTATTAAACAGAAACATTTTTGTTTACAGCAAATTATTTTCATCGGATTTCTGCCAACAAACCTTATTTAAGTTAGAATTTCATGACCACAACTCATCTTAGCAAGGATTTCAAGTGATATAGAGGGCAAGATGCTAGCTTTTGGTGCAAAGGAGCCTTCAATAACCTGTAGAAACTGAAAATGAAACATTCAAACAGGAGAAGATATAGTTATAGACAATTCTCTTTTCAAAATCATAATTTGATGAAATGATTTATAGTTTTGGCTTTGTTTACCTGTTTCAATCTTTGACTTTCTTATATCAACTTTAATTTCAGTAAATTGTGAAGCATGATTTCAATTTTGTAAGAGGGAGGCCATTTTCGTTTTTACTGTAAGTTTTTAGGAGAAGATGTGAAAAGGAGAAGAAAGAACGTATAGGTCTTTCTTTTCTTGATATTCCATAAAATGTATATTAGGTTTGAACCCGATATTGCATACCCAACAACAATACTTACTGAAAAATCAATTAAGCAAAATACATATTTTTCACTTATCTACTCAATATACACACATTTTCTCATTTTAAAAACCAAATAAATTTTACATTCAAAAGTTTATGCATACTAAAATGTTTAACAACATAATAAAAATTATTTTAGCTACAAAAATTAATTTCTTTTATTAATTCTTCATTTTTAATTATTTATAACAATTTACACCTTTTATAACACAAAACACAATTTTTAACCCCAATACGTAAAAATTATTTTCTTGTTCAATTAAATATAACAAACCATTTTAACTCATTTCTACATCCAAAAATTATTTTTAACCAAAATTATACCTTATTTATTCATATTATTTACCATATAAAGTCCAAGTACTTCACTAAACTTTTATAAAAGTCACATTTGGCAATAATTTACAAAATTATTGCATTTTCTCAATTTAAAACCATAAAATGCTCAATTTCTCTCCAACTAACATGATGAAGTTTTTAAAACATTATTTTCATCTTTTTCATTTATTTCCAACACTATTGTTTATTTTAACAATTTATTATTCAATTAATTCTTTTATATCACTTAATTAATTGAATGAATACACAAATTATCATATTTCTATTATCAATATTTTATTCAACTTAGTTCCCAACAAAATAAATCTTAAACCTAATTTATCCTCCAAATTCATTTTTTATTTAAAATAAAAAAATTTAACAAATTTATTCCTCAAATTGTATATTATTTTCCCCTATTAAATTATAAATACCGTTATAATTTAATATTACAAGTAATCGCCAAAACCAGGATTGTTACAAGCTCCCTCTTATAAAATTGTATCCTTGCAATTTCTAGAGAAGAGCTATATTCATCATGATTTATTTAATCAAGCAAAGGAAGTATATAGCTTAAATTTAAAGTTTCTCACCTTCGGTGTGAGAAGAAAGAAATTCAGAATAAGATCGCACAATGAATTCTCTGGTTTTCCAAGTACAGTAGTTAGGATTATCTGACCATTGAATCTTCACGAGCGGCACATTTTTATTTTGAAGGCGATTAACCTTCGAAGCAAGAATACGCACAGGGTGATGCACGAATGATAAATCAAGAGAGACATCAAGTTTCTCTAATGCATGAGTATCAATCATAGAATCAGAATCTCACAAACACTTCCTCAACCGAGGGACGTGAAACATGTCATGAACTCCAAAAAACCGATCAGGAAGTGCTACACTGTAAGCAATAGGACCGATACGCTCTGTAATAGGGAATGACCATATATATTGTGGTGCCAATTTCCTTATCTGACTAAAGCGTACCGCTCCTTTCAAAGGAGAAACTCGAATATAGACTAGATCACGGACAAAAATCTCAACAGGCTTCCTATGGTTGTCCGCATAAGATTTATGGCGATTCTATGCCTCTTTCATTCTTTCTCTAATAAGATTGATCTTCTCAAATGCTTCACGAACAAATTCGGGTCCTAATATAAGCTTTTCCCTGGACTCAAGCCAACAAGAAGGAGAATGACCCGGCCTTCCACATAAGGCTTCAAAAGGATCCATGCCAATAGAAGATTAGGAGCTATTACTATAAGTGAGCTCAACTAGAGGAATATCACTAGTACAAAAAGTGCATATTGCTTCGCCTTATTTGCATCGGTTGAAGTAAAAACTGATGCAAATAGAACTATTTGCATCAGTTCTATCTTAACAACCGATGCGATTGGTACGTGGAAAGCAATAGGTAATAAAAAAAATCAAATTTGCATCAGTTCCCACCAACAACCGATGCAAATAGTTTTAGTCGCATCGGTTTTAAAGTCAACCGATGCAACTACATGTTGATGGCAATATGAAATTTAGGTGGGAAATATTGAAAAATTGGCTCCAAAGTTTAGTGTGGATAAATGTATTCCTTCCTCCTCAATAACCCACTACCAAAATAATAATAATAATAATACTGTGCCCTCCCCTTCTTTTCATTTTCGAAATCGAACAGAAGAAGAAAAACTTAAAACGAAGCTTTTGAATATTTTAATGGCGAAGATGGCAGCAAACTCGAAATCGAAGTTAACTCCTGTAATTTTTCATCATCGTTGCTTCCGCTGCTGTCGATTCCTAAAAAAAGAAGATAACAAGGGTGATTCCAGTTCCTGGTTCCTCTTCTTCTGTCGCAGAGGCAGATTCTCCAGAGGCGGTACAAGTACAGATTGCGGCTGCTGAAGCAGAAATTCCGAAGGGGAAGACGTATTTGTCGTCGTCATGGTATTATTCTTATACTGCTTACAGCTTTCTTTATTTCCTTTTTCGATTTTAGTTTCCCTTTCCACTGGTTTTCTGTAAAACAGTAATTATAATTAATTGATGACTACGACCTCAATTGTAAAGATTGAAGTTAAAATGTGAAATAATTCAGGTCGGTGGTCGACAGTATATTGTGTTTCCTGGAAGGTTTATCTACACACAGAGGCTCAAGGAGGCTAATGTCAATGATAAGGTTTCATTATTGTCACTATAATCTTTATTTTTTATATAGATAATAATGTATAATATGGTTCCAGCTTGATAGTTCTGTAGCATCATATACGAGGGGAATTACTGTACATACTGGAAGTGAAACATATGTTGCTTGAATTTCGTCTTCATATATCAAAACAAAATAGAAAAAGTCAAGGGAGCATACTGGAAGTGAAACATATGTTGTTTGTGCCTGCATATGTTTTTCAATGTTGTTCTTTAAGTTTGATTCTAAGTAGTCTTTCTCTATGTTGGTATCTTTCATATTTATATCTTTGGTTTATATTCTCCTTTTTCACAAAACGATGGATCAATTCTCATATAACGTATTCTCATTGATCCAGATGTTTATATAATATAAAATATTTCATGTACAAATAATGATAAAAAAATATTGCACCTGATGTAAACAATAAGTGTATGTTCTCTTATAACCGTCTTTCTTTATCAAAAAATAAAAAGATGTCCAACAGCTAGAGCTGGTGTAGCAATTGTTATTCCTGTTTTCACTGGAATAGCCAAACACATATTTAATAAAAATAAAAAAATACAGAAACAATTACAGAAATAAAAATTGAAAAGAAAAAAAGAAATAAGTTCCTAATTTGAAAATATGTAGTCTGAGCAAGGGCGTAGTAGTCGCCGGAAATAGCAGCGGGGAAAGAGGGGAATCTGTTATATGTAAATAGAACATGCAGGGGTTTGTGGACATTGTCAAATTTTTTATACTATAAAGATGGATAGAAATATGAAGCAATTTTAAGTCAGCTCAACTTCAATTTGTTATGCCAATATTCTACTTCCCATAAGCGGCTTTTGATATAATTCTGCATAATATGTTGCATGGATTCATTAATTGATAGTGTAGAAAGTACATCAACTATCAAGGAAAAGTTAAAATATGTATTGCATAGTTTATTTTTGAGGATATATTCGTATAAAACCATCCCGAGGCCTAATCCTCAAATAGATAATTTTTCATGAGTAGACAACATATCTGTCAATTAGGACAGTCGTGCAACCAATTTTTATTCCAACTCGAAGTTGGAAAAGAAATCCAATTGCAAAAAAGTTGGGACAAAGTAATGCTCAATTAAAAGTATAGATACAACACATTATCATGATAATATATTTTTGTTTTTGGCTACAAAACTGACAGTAATAATATATAATTTTCCACTTGCAAAAGCTTTATTTTTTCCCTTTTCTATCCAATAGCTGCAATGTCTCAAACCTAGCAGAGAAGATGGATAAATGATTTGGCAAGATTCCTTAAAATAAAATCATCGAAATAGTCAAGGTTTTATTTATTTTGAACCTTATTGAATGGAGTTCGTATGATAAAATCAATGAGTATGGTAGTTGTTCAGAGTCATTAGGCAATTTTTTTAAAATGTACTAACATATTAAAGCATATGCCAGCATCAACGCATACTGCTAATTCCAACAGATCAACAATTTCCACCATTGATAGCAACATCTACACACACCCTGTAATATTTATAGTCATATAAAATGAATAATGATCATATATCCTAGTATTCATAAAGCCCAAACACTTTAAAAAACAATTCAACTTCGCTATGTGATCACGTGATTTAATTCAAATGCTTTCACGGTTATCTCCTATATAAATCAGAGTGAATGATGTACTTACAAAGGTAAGATTCTTTATTCCTCTAGTCGAATCAGCACCTAGATGGTGAATACTCATTTTATAAATAGTCAATATCATAGTTTGATAACAAAGCTTTTAGGTCAACTTGTTTGTGATTAAATTGAAAACCAAAATTACAGTTATCAGAATACCATCTATAATAGCTCTTTGATGAATATAAACACTGAACCTAAGAATATGGCCTATGTAGGGAAAGTTTTTCTTTATCACTTGAACCGAACAATCGATTCAGTAATCCACAACACCATTACATCAAATCAAACTATGAAAACATATTCAGATATATTATTCTTCCTAAAAAAGAACATAATATTTTACAAAAACATTGATATCTGGGTAAGAATTCTTGCAAAAAGAAGAAAGCTTTGGTGTTGTAGGTAGATTTGGTTCAATATTAATTTTTATGCTTGTTTTAGAACTAGTGATAAAAAAGGACATCTTTGTTTATGGATCGATCATATGCTTCAAAATTATGCAGTGTTTTGTCACTATATGATCAATATAAAATGATGGATCGATCATAGTCTTTGTCTCTTTCCTATCAAAATTAGCTATGATTGTCTCTTTTAGTTGACATCTTTGTTGACACTTTGTGTTTTCTAATGTTTAAAGTCAATTAGCTACAGCCTACAGTTGAATTTGGAGTGGTAATATAACCAGTATTAAGAATAGTACTGCTTTTCTAAAATAGTTTACAAGTAACTTATCAAAATTCAACAAGCTATAATTTATTTTCACAAATTCAACAAGTTTATACTTCTATTCAATTTGTATTTATTCTAGTGGTCGATGCATTTTGAAGGAGAGGAAGTGAAAGCTGTAGCAATAGGTTCTGGTTGGTTAGCTGTGGCAAAAAGTCTTAATTATCTTCGTATATTCAGTGAGGGTGGTTTACAGGTTCGTTACTGTGATTTGGATTTTAAAGTACGCATAAATGTTTTATCTTTAGAATTACATGTACTTTTACAATGCAAAAGATTCACTTAGCGATCGAAGGTTGTGGTCATTGATTTGTAGTAAAGTGCAGCAATTGAAGTACTGTTTGCTGAGGGTTGTTCGAGCAGTGAGGATGAAGTGGTGAGAGAAAAAGGATGATGATGGAGTTTGTTAGTTTTGCTGGAGTGGATGATTTGGGTTCGTGAAGTGTTATTTCTGATTGAAGTTGTTTCAAGTTTGGGTGATGGTTGTTGAAGGAAGTGGGGAGGTGATTGATGCAGAAATTGAAGGAGTTTGGGGAACTTGGTTGGTTGAGGGAGTATGCAGTGTTGCTGGCAGGGAGTGATCTGGTGATTTTGGGAGATTGGTAGCGGTTAGGTTGTTGATGAGGGTGAGCAATTGTAGGGGAAGGTGGTTATGCTTGAGGTTGGGTTGTGAATGATGCAGCAGTAGGTGATGAGGTGAAGATTGTTTGGTTTTGAAGTGTAGTCTTGAATTTTGGGTGGATGACGTGCAGTGAAGGGTGAAGTTTGGTTGTTTGTGGTAGAGGGGATGGGTGTTGCGATTGGTGGAGAGTGGTTGTAATCACAGTTTGTTGACAGTGAGTTGCTGGAGACGAGGTTGGTTTTTTTGCAGGAGTGGTGTGGTATTTGCTAAAATGGTGGATTTTAGGCTGTTTCAGAGAGGGGAGATGCACGTGGTTATAGGTAATGGGGAGTAACAGTATTGATGGAGATTGAGGTAAAGGATGATGATTGAGTATTATGAAGTGGATGAAGTGTTATGCTTAGAAGGTGAAGGGCAGTTGAGTAGTTTGTAGTGAGTTTGTTTGGTGTTTGTAGGTGGTTACTATATTTGGCAATATGAGGGTGAATGGAAGGTTGAATTCGGCAGAGGCGGAAGACAGTGTTTTAGGTGCATGATGTAGGGCTCAAGTGGTATTGGATTCAATGTACTGTTTATATTAACATAAAGTTGAACTTGATTATGAAGTTTATAGATGATGCACTGAATGAAGGCATACCTGTAGTGTTCTTGACGACGTACAGTAAAAATGGGATAAATTGTCTAGGTTTGTTTTGTTATGCACAAGTTTCTTAGATAGACCTAACTGTATATTTAATGAATTTCCAACCAATGTTGGCTCACATACAAAACTACTACCTGTCATCATAACAAATGTAAAATAAAAGTTCGACAATATGCGTCTAGAAAATTTGTACGATTTTTTCATCAGTCGCAAATTTTGTTAATCAGTCTTTGATTTTATAAAAGAAAAGTTAAAAGTTTATAAAATAAGTTGCAGAATAAAAATTAGTTTAGGGGAATGCTTTAGCTTCAATATAAGAGTTTCATTTATCTCCACACGACGCTGCCAAATGTATTCTGTTGTAGTAGTTTTAGGATTTACCACCAGCATCATGCATGTTTGAATCTTGAAAGACTATATTCTTTATAGCTTCATTGTTAGATTCTACCAATGCTGCTGCTAAATGTATTCTGTACACAACAAACATGTTTATTTCTTATTTTTCCAGGTTCATGTTGACATTGGAAACATGGAATGCAGCATATGATTTTGAGCTGAAGCCTACAAATTTTGGTTTTCAAGATTCCATAAAGTTTTTAAGGTTTTCACTATACTATTTCTTAATGGTTGTACTAATTAAAGATCTGAATTAAGACTATACCACTTAATGATTGTACTAAAGATTTGAATTATGCTACTAAAATGAATTGATATATGTTTATTTTGGTATTATGTTATTCAGTTTGTATTTTCCATCAAATTTAATTTTGAATGATTGTAATATTGCATGTCATAATTTTTTGTCATAATCGATAATATATATAGTCTATTTGAGTACTGTAATAATGGTTTCTGAGAATGGCTTTTTTGCATCAGGTATAAATAGTTGATGCAATAGAGGGATTAGTTTGCATCGGTTGTTATAAAAAAACGATGCAATAGAGGGATTAGTTTGCATCGGTTGTCAACAACAACCTATGCAACAAGTTCCTTTGTTGCATCGGTTTTTATTACAACCGATGCAACATGGGGGCTGTGTCCAAGCAACCAAACATGATATTTTGCATCATTTGTTAGTAACAACCGATGCAAAAAGGACCTTTTTGCATCGGTTTCAGAACAGATGCAAAAGTGTTAAACCTGTTGCATCGGTTGCATATGCATCGGTTGCTGAACTGATGCAAAAGGGGGGTAAACAACCGATGCAAATGGCATGTTTTGTAGTAGTGTATGATCTTCCCAGCTAACTCGAAAATCAAGAATACAAGCCCGAAGCAAATCTTCCAATATACGATTCACCTGCTTAGTCTATCCATCAGACTATGGATGATAACCAGTGCTGAGATTAAGCTTTGTTCCCAAAGCTTACAGAAGACTCTGCCAGATGTGGCTTGAAACGACCCGCAAATCCGTACCCCTTGATTCAACACTATTCTACAACAATCAACTCAAGTTGCACAGAAATACAAACCATTTGGGTTAAAGAAGAAGAGGTAGAAGAAGAAAATAGAAAAACAACAACAAAATCTAACCATCGCAGCGGAATAAAATATAATAGAAAATAAATGATCTTTACTCAAATCAAATATATCTGTTTATATATATTACATCATCAGAGTACATCAATCACATCTCAACATCAATATCCATAACATACCAATGGATACTCAACAACTCAATACAGCGGAATATATATATATATATAAACAAGTACGAATGTACGTATCGTCATCCAGCTCGTCTCCTGAGCTCCACAGCATCACATCCTATATTCTATAATACTCGGTCTGACCCGAGCATTACAGTTAAATAACACCCGAGTCAGTCTGGAATACCAGCGTGAGAAAATCACACCCAAGTGATTATTAAAGTTTCAAAAATCCTTTTGAAAACAAAGCATCTCGTAAGACCACGCCACAAATAAACATGTCGGGTTTTTACCTTACGATGGCTAAAACAATTTTTATAGAAATCCTTTGATATTATAATACAAACAAAACTCAACAGAGTGGGTAATACAAACAAAACTCGTACAAGACTCGTAGGGAGAATGGATTCCAACTAATGACTAGGCATTGGGGTACCACCTGTCACAGCATGGGGCCTAGCTCACCGTACCGAGGAGTACGCCCGCTCTCCTGCAACACAAGGCCGGGACTACCCCTTACTGCATAATCCCGAGTGAGATCACCCCACGGTTGGGATCAGCAACCGCCCATTAAGCGGAGATAATAAGGGACATCTAGACTGGAATGACCTCACCCTGCTTGGGTGCTACCCACCTAGCCTTGCTGCATAACCCCTGATTTCAGTCATTCCCATTTGATGAGGCTTGAGGCTAAGCGTTACCTTTTTAGAATATATCCCTTATAATTCCAATCGCCCACCTTACGATGTTTCGCAAGCATTCATCCATACAAGTCCGTCCCGGGTTCGAACGGAACCGAAGGAACTATTCCTACTACATCCATTTTGGAAATATCCTCAGGATTAGTAGCGAATAGCCCTTGCACTTCACTGCTCCGTCTTCGAATCCAAAATCGTTTACACGAAACGTACAAACCGGATCGAAGTGGTTTTCGAGAAATTAATCTCGATCCCGGTCTCTTCGAAAAGATCAGCGCATTTGTCCAATATTGATAGTCGGTTATTTAACTATCAATTTTTATTCACAAACATCCATCAAGCACTAAATAATTTCCCCAAATTATTTATTTATTGCAAAAATATCTTCACAAGATATATTTTAACTTTTCAAATTCCTTTGAAAACAGTTTTCAAAACTATCTGCCTTTCTCAAAATAAATTCCAAGTATTTCTATTTCCACTAGAATCACCAAGCACAAAACTTTAGATTTTGAAAATAATTTAAAAACACTTTATTGAAATATACTTTAAAACCTTGAAGTTAAAAACTATTCCAAAAATTTGTTAAAAATACATACTATATGAAAATTTGAAAATAATGTTCACTTTATAAATATAAAACTAGTTTTCACTTTTTAAAACAAAATACTAAGTCGCCTTTAAATATTTATTACAATAATAGATTTAAAAAAAATATTTACTTAAGAATTTTAATCATTCGGAAATAATAAATTTTCTAAAACATGCTTTTTAAAACAACCTTAATCTTTTATCTTATTTTTAAAAATTTACTTAAAACGTACTTGGCTATCCAGTGAAATATACTTCTCTCCATAACCTTTAAAAGTAAACCACTATTTATTTCTTAACAATTTTTCTCATTCCCTTAATAAATTCCCACCTGAATTTATTCTTCCAAATATCAAATTTTCAAACACTTAAACCAATTTCCAAATTGGTTTCCAATTTACTACATTTATTCAAAAATCCATTAATTTCAGATTTTATTCCTTAATTATGATTTAAAATACCTTTAATTGAAGAACCAATTTAGATTTCTCAATTTATTTCTTATTCCTTTAAATAAATTTAAAACTTTAAGTTTTAAAATAATTCCTTATTCCTTTAAATTAATATCACATAATTTTACAATTCATTAATTACTGTTTATTCAAAATACTTTTCTTTCATATTCGAAGTTATTTATTAGTATTTAACATACTTCCATTTCTTTCTCAATTCATTCCTAATTTATTAAATTCTCTAAGATTATTTCGTTTGCCAATTTACTTTCCTTATTTTCTTCCCAAAATCCAATTCATATATTTTTGGTAATTCATTATACCCAATATATATCCAATCAAATCATATCATTCAGTATTCCAATATACTCAACATTGAATATCAAGTAATCACAACAGAGAATATTAAATAATAAATGTTGAGGGCTCCAGTTGGGTCCCTCCAACCTGTTTTCCCTGCATCCACAGACGTTAGCACAATATAATATTCCAATTCCAAATATCATACTATATCATATCAATCAATTCAACAATTCAAACAATTATTTAAATTTAGTCATTTAAATTTAAATTTAAATTAACTGAGTAAGATTAACTCACCTTTGCTTTGCTGTTTGCAATCCATTCCAAACTGGCTTGTTTCCTTGATTTTTAAACCTTATATAACAATTCACGGTTTATTATTATTATTTTGAACCAAAGCTTTTAAACTTAATAATTTAAATTTTAAACAGATATTTCTTTGTAAATAAAAATATCTTTAGCAATTTAAAATAATTGAATAAGTTTAATAAACAAATCTATCTCCATAATTTATTATTTACAAATAAACTAGTAAGTGTAGGTATCTATATTTATTTTATTTTTCTTTGTAGTTACACATATGAATATGAATTTAAATTTTTTTAAAGTAGACAGTAAGGTTCTTTGCTGTAAATCTCCATTTTTTTTTCTTTTCTATCTTCTAACCTATATATTTAAACAAAATTGTCCTATTATGGCTAATCCTGATAAGTGACAAAAATTTATTCACAAGGTTACTCGAGAAAATGTTCAATTAAAAAGCTTCAAGAGTCGAGTTTACCCCAAATCGAACTGGAACCAAAATCAGAAGATCTGCAACCCCAAACGAACTCGAAGTCGTGAATTCCCCACCTCCCTATGAACAACCTCCATCTCGAAGCTCGCGCTTAACCGTCTACGATCGCGCCTTCCTAAGGTTGACCGCATCGCTCAAATTTTCAGCCGAAGGTGCCTATCCTACCATCATCTCGAAATACGACCACTGCCAATCCCAACTCTACCTCGATCCTAGCGAACTGAAACCCTAGCTCGAGCAACGAACGCAGATTGAACCAAAGTATCACGCTCTTCTCTGCATTCGGTCAAGATCCAATGAGCGACGTCGAATGGAACCGTGCCTGATTAGATGAGGCGAGCTGCCTTGATGCGACGAGCGTCGCCATTACTTATCAAACGAAGGAAAAAGGGAATCGCGATTGGGAGTAGGAGATGAATGAAATACTTCGGCAACATTTCTTTGATTTGTTTTTCAATTCATCATTTTCATTTATTTATTTTTTTCTGGTCTGCACTCTGAAAGAAGACAAGAAAGGGGGCGTGATTTAAAGTGGAAAAGAGGAACAAGACGAGATGGTTGCATGATGTTATAAAAAGGAGAAACATGGATATGAAAGGAAGTCGGCTGAATATTAAAAGGGAAGCGTGTTTAAGAAGGTACCGATGGCATTGATTTGATCAATCAAAGTTTTATTTAATTTTCAACGCGTTTACTTATCGTACGCTCACACAACAACTCCGATCAATACGAAATTTTAAATCCGATAATAATTCAATATTACGGATCCAATGGAACTAGTTTCGTCGAATTTTGAGACTGTGCCTTGGAAGGCTATTTTTAAATTCAATTTAAACGATATTAAATTCAAAACTTAACAAACCATTCTTAAATTTAATTTCAACACCTATATTTTCTTCAGTATTATCAATATAACTTTTATAAGCTTTCAATTTTTTTTACAGGCTTAAAATTCCAGATTTAACATTTTATCCAACCTCAAATTATTTAATTCTATAATTTAATCATCAAATAAAATTATGATATTGGGATTCAAATTAATATTTAACATTTAAATATTTAAAATTAATTTAAATATTCCAAATTTAAATACTTAAAAATTCTGGGTCATCACATTCCTCCCCCCTTAAAAGAATTTCGTCCCCGAAATTACTAGTTAGGAAGAATGGTCCAAAACCCGTTTACTTTTCCCATAACCAAACAGTTTCTAACAATTCAACATCTTACCAACTATCTTTTTATAAAAGACCCATTATTATTCTTATTAACTTCCCAAACTTTTCCAAGACCTTCTATAGTTTTCAAATAACTTACTTGTTCAACTATTCAAATTATAATTCAAAACTAAATTTTGAATAATCAAAATTTTCAAAATTTTTATAACTCCCTAAATTTCCGAATTTTTTTGCCAGCGTCTCCTTTGCGCGGCTAGCTCGGTACAACTACAAAGCAACAACCTCCCAAATCCAAAAAGAAACAAAAAGCCAAGTGGCTCAATCCAAAATCCCAATCAAATTTCACAGAAATTTAAATACATACCTTTTTGTCAAGCATTTCAAATTTATCTCTTGAAATCAAATCCAATTTTCTTTTTCCTTTATAATACCTGTATATCCTGCTTAGCACTAATATCCAGTCACAACTTTCAACACATTCTATCGACTTTCTTACAAATTGCCAGTATTTATTCATTCAGATATTAACTTAAATTATATTTGTAGTATCAATTTCCAATTAAGAAATTTACCATTCCTTACTTAAGTTTAGTATAAGCATTCTATATGCTTCTTTGTTTGTTTCCACTTTACCATTTCAGTTAATATCTATTTCTATTCAAATTGATTCTTTCATTCCATATGAATTCAATCTTTAACTATGAATATTTAAATTTTATTTGTCATTTATTACTAATTCATATCATTATTTTAATTAGTTTCATTTATTAACTTATTTCAATTTCCAGTTTGAAATCGTTTTGTTGTTAACTAAATTTTCCAAAAATCTTCAAAAAATTTCTAACTCCCAAAATTTATGAAATTTTTTGGAAGAGTCCCCTTTGTACAGAGAAGCTTTTGCAATTTGACAAAAGAGATAAATATATATACATCGACCCACACGGTCGAAAAAAACAAAAACAGTTCATATTTCCTATTTTTATTGTGTAGGCGTACCTTATTTAGCATTTTTAAGCAAGCGGCTTATTATTTTTAGCAATTAGCGCAACCCAATCCAGTCACACGGCTCCCAGGTACCTGTACTTACTCAATTTAAACATGTAAGTGCCATATAAATGAAGTTTAACAGCATTTCACTTTTTTACAATAGTTAAAACATATGAATTCTAAAAGAAAAACATACCAAACATTTTTTCATAAGCATTTTATATAGTTTCCATGCTAATTCAACTGTTTCAATTTATTTATAACCATTTTCATTCAATTCGAATGATTTTCAATCCATTCGTGTACATCTTCATCAATTTGAATGGTATAAAACTCAATCGCTTACATTTAATTTATTCTTAAGCAAACTAAACTCATATTTAATTCAATTGCTTTCCAAAATCAATTCATTTTACTTCTATCAATTCATGGGATTTTAATTACTTCTATTTGCATACAATGACAATTTATTCTATGCAGTTTGACGAGATCTATGTGAATAAACAAGTATTTTGCTTTATAACCAATTTAAATTGATTCCTTTTTAATTGATTCCGTTCAATTTATTTTGCATGCTATATTCTCATTCATTTTATTTGAATCCATTTATTTATCTTGGAACATTTCATATTGGTCACATCCAATACTCATTTCATAATTAATTTGCAAACTAAACATTTTCCACATTAAATTGGCATTCGACTTCATTTAACCAATTCAAGTTCCATCTCCAAATTTCATTACCAATTAATTCCCTTTTTATTTCAATTCATTCATGACCATTTATTTAGCTCGACCCATTCCAAGCTTGCATATTACTACCCAATCCCAAATTAATTCAAATCAAGCTTTAATTTAATGGTCTTCCCATTTTACTCGTAGTCAAGTTTCTAATTATTCTCCACTCAAGTTAATTTACTCAATTTATTGCACTTCACACTTAAGTTCACTTCCATTTGATTCTTATTTATTCCATCCATTTATTTATTCAATATAATTAGTTTATCCACTCAATTTATTATGAATTTTCATTACCTTAAATATTATTTTCAACCCACCAAGTTCTATTTCAATCCAAATTTATTTTTACTTGATTCAATATCATTAAACTTGGTTTAAGTTGAATTAAATTCAACTCTCTTCGGTTTATTCAGCTTAAGTCAATTTACTTCAATTTATTCAAATTTATACTTAAGCTCATTTTCATTTTACAAGTAAATTTTTCTCTTTTATTACTCAACTTAACTCAATTGATTACAAGGCCATATACAATTTATTTCCACATATTTGGATTTTATTCACAATACAAACCATTATTATTTTAATCCAATTTCATTTTTATTCGATACCTTTCCAATTATATTTAATTTTTTAACATTTCACATTAAATTTAAATTAACAACTCAAGTTCTGAATCCTCTATCCATTCTCAATTTACCACCCAATTTTATGAACTCACAGTTCGATTTCATTTACTATACTGACAATTCAAGTCGAATTCAATTTATAACTTGAGTTTATTTTCAAACTTCATCATAAACTCACAATTCAATTTCATTAACTAATTTATTATCTAATTAGTCTTTTCCTCCAACGTATAATCCAGAACTTGATTTTAATCTCAAAATCTCTTTATTTGAATTTTCTTAAATTCAAATTTATTTCATAATTCAAGTTTTGATCTTCATTTTATTTTTCAATTCATCAAAAATATTTATTTTGGGTTTCTATCCCACTTTTTTTTTTAATTTTATAGGCCGTAACATATTATTTTACACAATTCCACCCATCATAGGCTTGAATATATTCTTCTCTTATGTTTAACTCATGCCTTATGCTTATTTATAACCCTAGCATATTTTGTTCCATGCATTTTGAATTCTTTTACATGTCATTCTAATTTATTTATTTATTTCAATCCAATCCTTATTCATCTTATTTTCCATTTGTTTCCATTCAATAACTCAATTGAATTTTTTTTCCAATTCAATTTTATTTAAACTCGGTTTATTTAACTCAATTCGATTTCAACTTGAATCGAATACAACTGGATATTATTTTCAGTCTGATCCAATTAATTTTAACCCAGTTAAATTTTATTTCCCAATCTAAGTTAATTTCATTTTTAACTTTTCTCTTAAAATTCAAATTCCATCATTCAAAGCTTATATTTCCTTCCTGATTTAAAAATCATCCCAATTTATAAGCTTACCACCTATTCTTTCAGGATTTTCAAACACCGACTTTTGGTTTCAAATTATTTTGAAATCTTCAACATCTCAAATCAAATTTCTCAAAAGTTAAATGAATCCTGGCTTTATTCCCAACAAATTTCCTTTGAGATTTTCAAAAACAACCAGCTCTCTGAACACATTTATTTTTGGCAACAATCTGTTACTCAGAAATTCGAAAATGAATACTGATGATGCTGCCGTCATAATCAGAATTATTTCCCAACGACCTAAGTGATTTCAATGCTATATCACTTTCAAAATCCATTTAAAACAGATTTCCATTCAGAAATATCTCCAAAACGACAATGCTATTATTTATCTCCAAAACACTTTGATAAGCATTTCCAAATCTCCGGGATTTTAAATTTTCAAATCCTGCTTAAATCAATTTTAACTATAATTCCTTTGCATAGTTTCCCATTTGATTATAATTCAATTTATAATTTTCATTTATAATTCATATTTATAAATTTCATTTCATAATTGAATTTATCTTCTCAATCTTTGATTATATTTACAATTTCTAGTTAAATTTTTTCCCTTAACAATGATAATACTTTAATACCATCATTTCTAACATCCAAGCAACCATATATTAGCTAAATAGTTTTCAAAAGCTATTCTTTATATCAAAATATGTTTTTGGGTAAAATTATTTCATTTACCCATATTTAAAATAATACCGTGTCGATTGTTCTATTCAAGTGTTTAGAAACCCTTTCAATACAGTTGCGCAGACTGTGTCGACGAAGGTTCATATGCCACTCAATAAATCAATCAACGCAATATTTAAAACAATTTATATTCACTAACAAATACGCGCTCATATTTATTAATACGCTCAAACTCATTATAGAGTACTATGGACTCTATTTTAAATGAGTAATTCCCACCAAAGCCAAGGTTATCACCAACCTCGCTCTGATACCAAGTGAAACGACCCGCAAATCCGTACCCCTTGAGTCAACACTATTCTACAACAATCAACTCAAGTTGCACAGAAATACGAACTATTTTGGTTAAAGAAGAAGAGGTAGAAGAAGAAAATAGAAAAACAACAACAGAATCTAACCATCGCAGCGGAATAAAATATAACAGAAAATAAATGATCTTTACTCAAATCAAATATATCTGTTTATATATATTACATCATCAGAGTACATCAATCACAGCTCAACATTAATATCCATAACATACCAATGGATGCTCAACACTCAACACATTGGAATATATATATAAACAAGTACGAATGTACGTATCGACATCCAGCTCGTCTCCTGAGCTCCACAGCATCACATCCTGTATTCTATAATACTCGGTCTGACCCGAGCATTATAGTTAAATAACACCCGAGTCAGTCTGGAATACCAGCGTGAGAAAATCACACCCAATTGATTATTAAAGTTTCAAAAATCCTTTTGAAAACAAAGCATCTCGTAAGACCATGCCACAAATAAACATGTCGGGTTTTTACCTTACGATGGCTAAAACAATTTTTATAGAAATCCTCTTATTTTATAATAGGGTCTATATACAAATACTTATAAAATAGCCGAAATTGTTACATTCATTAAATTCCAGCTACTAGCCACAGAGTGGCTAATACAAACAAAGCTCGTACAAGGCTCATAGGGAGAATGGATTCCAACTAATGACTAGGCACAGGGGTATCATCTGTCACAGTACGGGGCCTAGATCACCGTACCAAGGAGTACGCCCGCTCCCCTGCACCACAAGGCCAGGACTACCCCTTACTGGATAATCCCGAGTGAGATCACCCCGCGGTTGGGATTAGCAACCGCCCACTAAGCCGAAATAATAAGGGACATCTAGACTGGAATGACCTCACCCTGCTTGGGTGCTACCCACCTAGCCTTGCTGCATAACCCATGATTTTCAGTCATTCCCATTTGATGAGGTTTGAGGCTAAGCGTTACCTTTTTAGAATATATCCCTTAGAATGCCCATCTCCCACCTAACGATGTTTCACAAGCATTCATCCATACAAGTCCGTCCCGGGTTCGAACGGAACCGGAGGCACTATTCCTACTACATCCATTTTGGAAATATCCTTAGGATTAGTAGCGACTAGCCCTTGCACTTCACTGCTCCGTCTTCGAATCCAAAATCGTTTACACGAAACGTACAAACCGGATCGAAGTGGTTTTCGAGAAATTAATCTCGATCCCGGTCTCTTCGAAACGGTCAGCGCATTTGTCCAATATTGATAGTTGGTTATTTAACTAGCAATTTTTATTCGCAAACATCCATCAAACACTAAATAATTTCCCTAAATTATTTATTTATTGCAAAAATATCTTCACAAGATATATTTTCACTTTTCAAATTCTTTTGAAAACAGTTTTCAAAACTATCTGCCTTTCTCAAAATAAATTCCAAGTATTTCTATTTCCACTAGAATCACCAAGCACAAAACTTTAGATTTTTAAAATAATTTAAAAACGCTTTATTGAAATATACTTTAAAACCTTTAAGTTAAAAACTATTCCAAAAATTTGTTAAAAATA
This sequence comes from Allium cepa, assembly GCA_030765085.1. Taxonomy (NCBI): domain Eukaryota; kingdom Viridiplantae; phylum Streptophyta; class Magnoliopsida; order Asparagales; family Amaryllidaceae; genus Allium; species Allium cepa. Next base: position 602,278,504 of record CM060941.1, read on the forward strand.
CATACTATATGAATATTTGAAAATAATGTTTACTTTATAAATATAAAACTAGTTTTCACTTTTTAAAACAAAATACTAAGTCACCTTTAAATAATTATTACAATAATAGATTTAGAAAAAATATTTACTTAAGAATTTTAATCATTCGGAAATAATAAATTTTCTAAAACATGCTTTTTAAAACAACCTTAATCTTTTGTCTTATATTTAAAAATTTACATAAAACGTACATGGCTATCCAGAGAAATATACTTCTCTCCACAACCTTTAAAAGTAAACAACTATTTATTTCTGAACAATTTTTCTCATTCCCTTAATAAATTCCCACCTGAATTTATTCTTCCAAATATCAAATTTTCAAACACTTAAATCAATTCCAATTTACTACATTTATTCAAAAATCCTTTAATTTTAGATTTTATTCCTTAATTATGATTTAAAATGCCTTTAATTGAAGAACCAATTTAGATTTCTCAATTTATTTCTTATTCCTTTAAATAAATTTAAAACTTTAAGTTTTAAAATAATTCCTTATTCCTTTAAATTAATATCACATAATTTTACAATTCATTAATTACTGTTTATTCAAAATGCTTTTCTTTCATATTCGAAGTTATTTATTAGTATTTAACATACTTCCATTTCTTTCTCAATTCATTCTTAATTTATTAAATTCTCTAAGATTATTTCGTTTACCAATTTACTTTCCTTATTTTCTTCCCAAAATCCAATTCATATATTTTTGGTAATTCATTATACCCAATATATATCCAATCAAATCATATCATTCAGTATTCCAATATATTCAACATTGAATATCAAGTAATCACAACAGAGAATATTAAATAATAAATGTTGAAGGCTCCAGTTGGATCCCTCCAACCTGTTTTCCCTACATCCACAGACGTTAGCACAATATAATATTCCAATTCCAAATATCATACTATATCATATCAATCAATTCAACAATTCAAACAATTATTTAAATTTAATCATTTAAATTTAAATTTAAATTAACTGAGTAAGATTAACTCACCTTTGCTTTGCTGTTTGCAATCCATTCCAAACTGGCTTGTTTCCTTGAATTTTAAACCTTGTATAACAATTCACGGTTTATTATTATTATTTTGAACCAAAGCTTTTTAAACTTAATAATTTAAATTTTAAACAGATATTTGTTTGTAAATAAAAATATCTTTAGCAATTTAAAATAATTGAATAAGTTTAATAAACAAATCTATCTCCATAATTTATTATTTACAAATAAACCAGTAAGTGTAGGTATCTATATTTATTTTATTTTTCTTTGTAGTTACACATATGAATATGAATTTAAATTTTTTTAAAGTAGACAGTAAGGTTCTTTGCTGTAAATCTCCATTTTTTTTCTTTTCTATCTTCTAACCTATATATTTAAACAAAATTATCCTATTATGGCTAATCCTGATAAGTGACAAAAATTTATTCACAAGGTTACTCGAGAAAATGTTCAATTAAAAAGCTTCAAGAGTCGAGTTTACCCCAAATCGAACTGGAACCAAAATCAGAAGATCTGCAACCCCAAACGAACTCGATGTCGTGAATTCCCCACCTCCCTGTGAACAACCTCCATCTCGAAGCTCGCACTTAGCCATCTACGATCGCGCCTTCCAAAGGTTGACCGCATCGCTCAAATTTTCAACCGAAGGTGCCTACCCTACCATCATCTCGAAATACGACCACTGCCAATACCAACTCCACCTCGATCCTATGCAAACTGAAACCCTAGCTCGAACAACGAACACAGATCGAAGCAAAGTATCGCGCTCTTCTCTGCATTCGGTCAAGATCCAACGAGCGACGTCGAATGGAACCATGCCTGATTAGACGAGGCGAGCTGCCTTGATGCGACGAGCGTCGCCATTACTTATCAAACGAAGGAAAAAGGGAATCACGATTTGGAGTAGGAGATGAATGAAATACTTCGGCAACATTTCTTTGATTTGTTTTTCAATTCATTATTTTCAGTTATTTAAATTTTTCTAGTCTGCGCTTTGAAAGAAGACGAGAAAGGGGAACGTGATTTAAAGTGGAAAAGGGGAACAAGACGAGGTGGTTGCGTGATGTTATAAAAAGGAGAAACATGGATATGAAAGGAAGTCGGCTGAATATTAAAAGGTAGGCGTGTTTAAGAAGGTACCGATGGCATTGATTTGATCAATTAAAGTTTTATTTAATTTTCAACGCGTTTACTTATCGTACGCTCACACAACAACTCCGATCAATACGAAATTTGAAATCCGATATTCAATATTACGGATCCAATGGAACTGGTTTCGTCGAATTCTGAGACTGTGCCTCGGAAGGCTATTTTTAAATTCAATTTAAACGATATTAAATTCAAAGCTTAACAAACCATTCTTTAATTTGATTTCAACACTTATATTTTCTTCAGTATTATCAATATAACTTTTACAAGCTTTCAAATATATTTTTTTACAGGCTTAAAATTCCAGATTTAACATTTTATCCAACCTCAAATTATTTAATTCTATAATTTAATCATCAAATAAAATTGTGATATTGGGATTCAAGTTAATATTTAACATTTAAATATTTAAAATTAATTTAAATATTCCAAATTTAAATACTTAAAAATTCTGGGTCGTCACATGGCTCGTGAAGAGTGGATCACGATCACACATAATAGAACAGGAATATCGTGCAATCGCACGATCTCCTTAATATAAAGCTTCAAAAGATAGGATGTTATCTTATTAGACTTAGTAGGAATAAAGTATGCAGACTCAGTAAGATGATTCACAATAACCCAAATGTTGTTGTGGCCCGACCTCGAACAATGTAAGCCATCAATGAAATCCATAGAGATTTGGTCCCACTTCCACAACGTGACCTCCAAGGATGAAGGAGACCACTGGGTTGTTGATGCTTGGCCTTAATGAGTTGACAAGCAATGCAATTACTCACATAATTTTTCACATCTCGCTTCTTGCCTTCCCAGTAATACAAGCGACGCATGTTAGCATACATCTTGCTGCTGCCTAGATGGATAGTATATTTAGAATGGTGATAGTCAGCTAGAATGTCCCACTTAAGATCTAGAATAAAAGGCACGACTAATCTATTCTTCTTATGATGACATTCATGGCTATCGACGATGAAATCCCTCATCCTTGATATCATTGCGGGATTCAGACTTACACTTCTGAATAAGAGAAGAAATAATGAAATCTTGTCGCCAAGCCTAGGCAATCCGATCTAATAAGCTAGGATGAGCGTCCATGCTATATAATAAAATAGGAGATTCTGAAGTAGAAGCACGATCTCGAATATCATAAAGGGACAGGATCTCTTAAGCTTTCTATTCTGCAAGCATCATGGAAACAACAGCTGATTGCTTACGACTCAATGCACCAGCAACTCGATTCCCCATGCCTAACGTATATTAGATGTCGAAATCATAAGAAGCAAGGAATTTGAGCAAACATTACTGTCGCACGTTGAGCTCTTTCTGGGTGAACAGATACTTGATTGACATATGTTCGGTATAGAGAACAAAGTGCTCACCCAATAAATAATAGCACCATATCTTCAATGCGAAGACAATGGTAGCAAGCTCTAACTCATGGGCAGCGTATCGAACCTCGTTTGGACGTAAATGCCTTGAAGCATAGGAAACTACTCGGTCTCTTAGCATAAGAACAACACCAAGGCCACAATGACTAGCATCGGTATAATAAGATCTTGATTCCCTTGGGGAACTACAAGAATAAGAGCATTAGTGAGAAATTCTTTCAATTTCTGAAAAGAAGCTTCACATGAACGCCTTTACTCGTAAGGCTAGTCAAGGAAAGCATGATGTGGGAAAAGACTTTGATGAACCGATGGTAATAACCTACCAATCTAAGAAAGCTAAAAATCTCAGTGACATACTAAGGCCTCTTTTAGTTTTGAATGGCTTCAATCTTGGATGGATCGACGGAGATGCCCTCAGAAGATACTACATGGCCTAAGAACTTAACTTGTTTTCCCAAAAATTGCACTTAGAAAATTTTGCTTTGAGTTGATGCTGCCGAAGTGTACTCAAAACAATTCCCAAATGATAGGAATGATCGGCTTCAGACGTAGAATAAACAAGAATGTCGTCATGAATACATGGACAAACTTATCGAGATATTTTTGTAATACTCGATTTATAAGGTCAACGAAGTATGCAGGAGCATTCGTCAAACCGAACGGCATGACGAGCCACTCATATGATCCATATCGAGCGCGGAATTCTGTTAGAGGAATGTTGTCCTCCGTAACTCGAAGTTGATGAAATCCTGTGGTGAGGTCAAGTTGAGAAAAGAACTTAGCGCACTCAACTGATCAAACATGTCATCGATCCTAGGCAATGGATTACGGTTCTTGATGGTTACCTTTTGAGCCTGTGATAATCAACGCATAGCCTAAGAGTCCCATTGGACTTCTTCACGAATGCCACCACGGCTCCCCATGGTGAAAAAATAGATTGAATAAATTTCTTTGGTTCAAGTTTTAAAAGTTGCTTCTTGAGTTCACCATTTTCTTTTGTAGACATCCTTGTAGGAGGACGATTAACTGCCGGTGCACCAAAAATGAGGTCAATGCAGAACTCTATAGCCCGCTTGGGTGGCAAACCCGAAATAGGCTCAAACATATCATAAAATCAAACACAACAAGAATATGGGATATTTCTTCCTCATCTTGGAACTCAAGAGCGAATAAGGGTGCCTCAGAATCATGATCGACATTTCGAAGAATAAGGGAGAGTTATGCTAGTGAATCGGGATGTCAAAGATATATAATTTGCTCAGAACAAAGATTCTTGGCCTCTTATTGAACTATCTAGTCCATACCTAAAATCATATCGAACCTAAGGAAATGAATCACGTGCAGATTCGCACGGAAAGGAAAACCAAATATAAATAACTCCATATCTACACATAACATGCTAAGGGTCGTGGATCCCTTGATAGGATTTGCGATCCATAAAGAAGTAATAAGGCAAGAAACATCCAAAGGAATAGCATCCACAAGTTCCTTCTATACATATGAATGCGACACACCCGTATCAAATAGAACTTGAATAGAATGGGCATGGAATAAAATAGAACCCTCCAGAATATAAGAAGATATACATCGAGGCTAAGTTGGACCACTAAATGCTTTCGCCGCATTAAGATTCCCCAAGCTAGATCCCTTCTCCTTAATAGGATACAAAGAGATCAAATGTCTTTCTTTCTTCTAATAAAGGCACCTCTTGGGGTTAGCACATTCTCTAACAAGTTGGTCACAAGAGCAACAGTTGTAACACGCCACAACTTTAGCTGAAAGGGGTGCTACATGAGAGTGTGAACTAGAACCGACCTGCTTCTTCTTCTTACTAGGCTAGAATGATTAGGATTTATGAAAGAGAAAGTGCTTCTTGTTTGGATTTCTCCGAACCTCTGTCTCAACAACACTATCTTTCTCATTCTCGACTGCTTTGAGATGAAGGGCCGCATCCACAAGCTCTTTAAAAGATAACTTAAGCTAAAGCATAAGGGATTTCTTCAAATACTTTTTAAGGCCAGAAACAAACTTAAGACTCTCCTTATATGAAGTGCTAATATGCTCGAGACCGTATTTCGATAAGGCCTCGAAAGATGCCACATACTCAGAAACAGTCGACTTCCCTTGCTTAAGATCAAGGAATAGTCCAGCTAGAATAGCCTTCTCAGATTCTGGAATAAACTTAAACTCGAATCTACCTTAAAATAGCTCCCATCTAGGGTAGACTCATCAATCTCTACCATGAGCAATTCATACCAATCCATCGCACGCTCTTGCAACATGCTAGATTCAACAAGAACGCGGTGATGATTGAAAATCTCCATGCGAGTAAAAATGCGCTTGCATGTACGGAGCCATACCTGAACCTTTAAGACTGATTCCAAGCCATTGAATGGCTTGCCTCCTAGATGGGTGAAGTCACTGCACATGCGTGCAAATACGGATCGCATGGAGGAGAAGAACAAGCTGGAGCTGGAGGATTAGTGCTCCGGATATGCTCTAAAATCTAATCGGTCGACAAATACACACCTTCGGTATGTGGGCCATTGGACAGCTCGGCGTCCGAAGTGCGCCTTTTCCTCTTCCAGCCATGAGCTGAAAGTTAAGATAAGGTTGAACTATTCATAGGAGTTGGTATCATCAATTAAATTCATCAAATAAGGAATACTACGAAATTTAAAAATTACATTCCTAGACGTATTCCCACTTATCAACCCCTAAAGGACTCGAAAAGGTTAAGGACAAGATTAGAAACGACTTCGATTAGGGTTGATGTTTTCACTCGTATCATACTTGATGCATGGTAATATGTATACTATTTTATGTTTATTACATTTTATTATGTATTCGTCTCTAATACCAAGCTTAACGCCCCACCCCAAGACCCACACTAACACACTAGGTAATATTGTCTGCTGGGGTAGGAAATAGGGCTATAAGAAGCGACCATCGTAGTCTTGTATTAAATAAGCATTAATTATGTTGATAATGTGCTCATTTTTTTTTCAGTTTACATTTTCATTTTTAAATGGTTTGACATACTTAAGTCTCATCTAATAAAATACTAGGGTGGCTATAGGATCTATTCAAAACAAAACACAATATAAATAAATAACACAGATCAAAAAATAGCTAACACAGTCATATAAATATACACATACACCAGCTACAATACATAGTGTCATATATGGTCGACGATTCAACCACAATATATACATACATCAAGTCCCACAAAAGAGTAGTACATAGCCAAATTAGATAACAAAATAAGCCATACAAAAACTATGATTATAGACCAAAATAGTCGATAGATGGGTCCATACGAACAGCTAAGCAAAAGCTAAGAATACCTGACCTGCAACTCGGTCTGACCCGAGTAATGAATACACAGGTCGACTTAACTTGAATAAGATAAGTAGATGATGATAAAAAAGATATAATTATCATAAGGGAAACATTCCTGTAGTAAAAAAGGAATGATATGAATATAATTCTACTCAAGTTCCAAGTAAGGGAAACACAGAAATCATCTCGAGTATTAATTCATGAGTATTCTTGTGAAATTGCTCGGTATATAAATTCCGATAAACCATCATATAGATTCATAGAAGGAAACCATAAAAATCTTAGAAATCATACAACTCGTGGAACTCACTTAAGAGTTCAAAACTAATGAATGAAATCACCATAAATATATACGTTCTCAAATAGCTGTAGGCTATAAATATGTAAATCAATCATCTAGAAATAGTGAAATCGTTAATAAAAATCAAAACTTGAAAAAAAATTAGGATTGGACCCAAATCCCCGATTGCATGCTGAAGCAATGCTGCTCGTGCTAACCTCGTGTCTAGTACTAATATATATAGGTACCCATCTCATGGTGACTGAAGTCACATATACATCGTGATGACCGAAGTCATAAATACATCGTGATGACTAAAGCCATAATACATCAAGATAACCAAAGTCGTAATACATCGTGATGCCCCATGGATCTAGTACTTGCAGTAACATCATGAATGTGTCACAAACTCTCAAATAGGAATTCGAATAGTATTAATAGTGCATCATATATCATACGTTCTCACTTAACGGTTTACTAACCGCTAGTCAATGTCACACTAGACAAACAACATCATTAAATCTCCAAATCTTATGACTCGCCATATATCATTGGCATATACATTAGCAATTTAATGGCTTCATCATTTATAATATCTAAGTTGGAGATCGAAAGTCTCAAATAGATGCCAAGATAAGGCCACAACAAAAAGCTCCAAAAAGGAGACTATAAACCTCAAAATATGCCAAAGAATGGCGATTCTCAATCTCATCTTTTTGAAAAGGTGTAAAAACTTACATTTATACAGCAAATAATTCACTTAAAGAAAAGTAGCTTTTAAAACAGCTTTTGAAATTGATTTGAAAACATTTTCTTTTAAATTCTCTCTTTTATAATATATATATATATATATATATATATATATATATATATATAGTTGCTTTAAAAACAATTTATAAATATTGTAAAATCTTTATTTCAAAAGCCATTTTAATTGTAAAATTATTACAAGATCATTTTTAGAAAATTCGTGTTCGAAACAATAGAAAACCTAGGAAACGTTGAAAATCAACATATAAAATCGCCTGAAAACTTGTCAATCTAGGGTATGGATCAACCAAGATTCTTGGCTTACCTATTACTAGGTCATCTCAAAATAACATAAGAACAAGTTGGAAAAATCGTTGGAACAAGAACAAAATACTGGAAGAACAAAAATAATAATGCAACCAAAATAATGGTGCTTAAGTCAACCCCAGGTCAACCTTGGTAAGGCACATGTCGACCCTAATGTTGACCTATGTTGGTGCTGGGTCGACCTATGTCATGCAAATCCTATAGGCATTTTTCTTCCTTCTTCGTCTTGATTTTGAGCATCAGTTTCTGGCATCTACAAGAAGAATTTGGCTATGAACTTTTGCATCCACAAACTACAACTTTCAAACGACCATCCGGTGAAGATTCGGCATGAATTCATAACAAGGATTGGTATATATAAGCACATGAAGAAGGACTATAACTCCACTTTTACTGTAAACTATTAACCAGAAACATTTTTGTTTAGAGCGAGCGATTTTCATCGGATTCCAACCAACAAACCTTGTTTAAGTTAGAATTTTGTGAGTATAACTCACCTTTGCAAGGATTTCAAGGATTTAGAGAGCAAGATACAAGCTTTTGGTGCAAAGGTGCCTTCAATAACCTGTAGAAGCTGGAAATGAAACATGCAAACAGAGGAAGATATAGTTACAGATAATTCTCTTTCCAAAATCACAATTTGGTGAAATAATTTATAATTTTGGCTTTGATTGCCTATTTCAATCTTTGATCTCCTTGTATTCACTTTAATTTCAGCAAATTAAGAAGCAAGATTTCAATTTTGTAAGAGGGTGGGCATTTTCTTTTTATTGTAAGTGTTTAGGAGAAGATGTGAAAAGGAGAAGAAAGAATGTATAGGTCTTTCTTTTCTTCTCCTGGGTATTCCAGAAAATGTACATTGGGTTTGAACTCAATATTGAAAATACCCAAAAACAATACTTAGTGAAAAATCAACTATGCAAAGTACATGTTTTCATTAACTTCTCAATCTACACACATTTTCTCATTTTAAAAACAAAATAAATTTTACAATCAAAAGTTTATGTAAACTAAAATGTTTAACAACATAATAAAATTTACTTTAGCATTAAATTTAATTTCTATTATTAATTCTTCATTTTTAATTAATTATTACAATTTACACCTTTTATTACACAAAACGCTATTTTAAACCCTAAAAATTACATAAAAATTATTTTCTTTTTCAATTAAATATAACAAACGATTTTAACTCATTTCTATACCCAAAAATTATTTTTAACCAAAATTATACCTTATTTATTTACCTTATTTACCATATAAAATCCAAGTACTATATTAAAATTTAATAAAAGTCAAATTTGGCAATAATTTACAAAATTATTCATTTTCTCAAATTTAAAACCATATAATGCTAAATTTCTCTCCAACCAACATAATAAACTTTTTAAAACATTATTTTCATCTTTTTTTCATTTATTTCCAACATTATTATTTATTTTAACTATGACGGCCAACAAATCCGTACCATTTGAATCGACAATAAACCTTACATATCCAACCCAAAAAGCACCGATTGACGGAAAGTTAAGAGAAGAGAAAGAAAAGAAGAGAGAAGAAGAGAAGAGATGAAAGAGAGAAGAGAGAACAAAAAAGAAAAATACAGAGTCTCACATCGCAGTGGAAAACATATAATATCATACCAATGATCTTTACAAAACAAAAATTATACATACATACATCAATCGTAGTTCAACAATCAATCAATAGTTATCAGCCTGGACTGTTATAATAACATGTCCTTATAATTGCAGATAATATACAACAACAACAACGAAGCGGCGGATAATAAAAACAGATATGTGTATACAAAATGAAGATCTCCAGCTCTCCTGCTAAAGCTCCAATAGCACCCAAACTGAACCTGTAAATATACTCCGCCTGACCCGAGCATTGAAAAGGAAGAACGCCCGGATCAGTCTGGTACACCAGCGTGAGAAATACATTCGACTGAGTTTATAAAATTACCAAACTTTTCCTTTATCAAAACAAAAGTATCTCGTAAGACACGCCCACATATAAACACGAACATGTTTATACCTTACGATAACTAAATCATTCAAATCAAATCTTCTTATATTATAATAGTGTATTACACAAATAATATTAATCATAGCCGAAATTTTTACATTGATTAAATTCCAGCATATAGCACAAAATGGGTAATACAATCAAAATGGCAGGTACGTAGCGGAGTTTGGATTTCCATACAAATGATCAGGTGAAGGGACTACCTTCTTCTAGTACATCTCTAGACGTATATACCGAGGACCATCATAAAGGATCCTCTACCAACATAAGACTGGCATACCTTTATAACTAGATGGTGCCGAATATATCATGCTCCAGTCGTTACCGACCTTTTTCGAAGGCCCTCATAGCATGCAAACCAAAATAATCAGATACACGACATCATAGCATGTAAAGATATATCTAGAAGAGGATGATCATATCCTAATGGGAGCGACCCACTTAGCCCTGCTGCATCTAACCTTGTTTTGGTCATTTCCAGCTGATGGGGCTTGAGGTAATGATTACCTTTCACATATCACAATCACATCACTTTGAATGCCACACGGCCATTTCTGTTGAGTACTAATTGCCTTCTGTAAAAATGCAACCCTTAAACTCATATGTCTCAAAGAAGGTGTAAAGTTAAGAGAAGTTTCCTTCTCCGCCACCACTAATGTACGTTTGTAAAAACCAATATACGTAATCTTAGAAATGTAATGTCAGACAAACATCCATACAAGTTATCCAGGAACAGGACTATCCGAAGGTACTTACCTACCACATCCTGTCGGGAAATCCTTAGGATTTATAGTGAATAGTCCTCGCAATGGATATTTCATAACGAAGAGACTACTGCTACCGGATGTATATTGGGATTTTAACCCCAAACGATCAACAAGTAGTCCTCCTTTATGAAAATCCTGAATATAAATATCATCAAAACCAACTTGCACAATCATCGCATAAATGTTGGTCCGAAGTGGTTTTTGGATAAGCCGATCCCGGTCTCTTCGCACCAACAACGCAAAAGCGTTTCCCTACCTCATATAGAAACTAAGTCTCACAGACTTATCACGTCTCCAAATTTGAACTTGCTATCCTTCGGCCAAGAAGGAAGCTCGATAGATTGGAGTAATACTCCGCACTACGCGAATCAACATCCTCAACACAAACGATACTCAAGCCTACACAGAAGGCTACGTACTAAGTGTATGACCAAATAGTTCCCACATCAATTTGAGGAACTAAAATAGCCAAATTTGATAGTTGATTATTTAACTATCAAAGCATACAACAAATATTTAGCACCATACACAATCACTAGGCCCTTTTAATTAATCTTTTATTAATTAAATCACGTGCCAAATATTCACTTCAAATTATCTTTAGAAAGATATATTCTCAAAACCATTTAAACATTTCTAGATTGGAAAGTATTTCCATATACTTATTTAATAATAAGTAATTCAAAAATTAATTTATTTTCAATACTTAGAAAATATTACATATACTTAAATCAGGATTAAGTATATATTTCTTTATTCTGTAAGGAAAACACTCTTAACATATTTATTTGGGTCAAAACGAATGTTGTGTAAAACGTCATTACGATAACCCAAAATCATTAGTATAGTGATTCGAAAATTAGATAGATTTATAAATCCCATAACTATACAAAACATTTCCTTTCGAAAATCATTTACTATAACAACGGTGTTATAGTCCGTCATTTCCTTACTTTTCAAAAATGCCTATTTCAGCAATGAATGTTGAAATCTATGCTTCGATGGTTTACACATTTTAAAACATCTTCAAACCAATTAACTCTATTTAAAATATCACTTTCTAGAATATTTATTTAATTTGAATTGTTATTCACTATCCAAAATCATGAATTTAAATCATTTACTAATGTCAATGTTTCTATATATTTATTTAAAAGGATTATCCACTGTCCAAAATCGTGAATATATCTCCTTTATCAAATTCATTACTTCTACTTAATTATTAAAGGATTATCTACTGTCCAAAATCGTAGATATGATACCTTTAATAAACTTCTGTATTTAACTTATCAAATTCAATGGATTTCAGATTTATAAAACAATGTTTATAAATTCCATTTATATTTTTATAAAAACTTTTGTAACGACCCATAAATTTTAATGGTTTTATTAATGTAATTAATTTAATTTTGTGAAATTTTAAATAGTGATATTTTGGAAATAAAAATTTGATATTTGAAATATGTATATTTCAGCATAGCAAATGGTAAATTTTCATTAAATAATATGGAGATTTATTTTATTGTGCAATTTTATTTATATTTAAATCAGTAATATTTGATGATAATAAAATGTTTTCCAAACTTGATTATTTTTATACAATAAATTTGTAAATCATTTCCTAAGTAAGACGTCATATTTCATTTCTTCAAATTTAGATTGTTATTGCCCCGTTTATCTTATTTCTGGCAATTTAGTAGCATTTTCGATACCGATTATCAGCTTTTGTCCGGGTGATCGTACTACTAATATATGTTTACCGTTTTGATCGTCTTGCCATGCTGATCTCTGTGGTATATTCAATTCTGTGCTTTGAAGTTCAGTACTAAGTGGAATCTGCAAAAAACTGTAACCTATCGGTACCCGTTTTGTGCCTTTTGAGTTGTTATGTCCATTCATTTTCCATTGTGTAATACATACAGTCATCAGCTATTAATAATTTCAACCTTTGACTGTTTCCTTTCCCAAGTTAATTTGTATTTCCAGTTCGCTTGCAATTCTCTTTTTTGTTCTTTCCTAATTTTTGCAAATGAAATAAAAAGTTATATTATATAGTTTCTTATTCACTGAGACCTTAGCCATTCCTTCTTCTTCCTTTTCCTTTCTGTTGCATTCCCACTTCCTCTTTATATTGTTTGGCCATGAAACTCTCGCCTCTTCTCTTCTTCAACCCGCACAACCACCTTATGCAAGCAATGTCCACCACCCCACCACGAGACAGCCCACGACCATCCTTTCCGTTTTGCTTCCTCCGCAAGCACCCTCTCGGCACCATTCCTCCACTCTCCCAGTCAAATCCAAGCGCCGAACACAACCGACCTCTCCTTCAAAGCCACCATTGCAGCCACAGCCTTGCTCGCCTCCACATTACCCCGTTGGCCTCCATTCCTCTCTCCTATGTTCGACCGAGCAGCCTTCCTCTCTGTAGTAAAGGTATGTAAATTTATATGTACGTTAAACTAGTTAGTAGTATTAGTTTATATATATCGGGCTATTATGTTGTTTATTTCTATGTTGGTATATAAAATGCTTACGTGTAAAAGATTTTATGTTGCAGTGAAATTTTATATGTTATAATATAAAGATGTACATATATAGGTTACTGTATAAATATAAGTTATGTTTTTACATAAGTCTATTATGTATATAAGTTAAGTCTATTATGTATATACCATTTACTTATCTATGACAGTATATGCATATATATGTTTATCTAATGATTTTATATAAGTATATGTATATGTTAGTTTATATATACATTTATATAGTTTGTATATATAAACTTCGTAGTTGCATATATCTGAAAGCTATTTTTGTTTCTTGTGCCTTATATTTTACAGTATATGTACATGTTCTGCTATACATATATATGTTTTTTTTGAAATACTTGTATATGAGTAGTGTCTCTCCTATTATATATATAAGAGTATTTTAATGGTTTACGACATGCATGTTTTAGTTTTTCTAGTTATATATATATAATGGCTATAACTGTGAATCTGCATGTTGTTTATAGTTTTGGATATACATATACAATATACATTTTTTAAATAACACATAAGTTATATGGGTATGTTTATAAATTTAAGTTATATATATGTTAGTTTATATATGTATAAGTCATGTTATTATTTTTAAATAAACATATATGATATGTTATGGTATTTTGAAAGGAATAAAATAATATATATATATATATATAAGTATTTCGTATTTTTAAAATAAGTATATAATAAGTATTTATTTCAAAATATATTATATACAGATGTTTGAGTTTAATATATGTGTTTTATTTTAAAATAATGATTTTTTTACATATATATTATTTTAATATTTGTCTTAAATATAAAAATAAAAAATTTAAAAACATAAATTGTAATGTATATATTTTTAGTTTAGATCAAAACTGATTTGATTCGTCTTCATCGATTCTTGTTATAAGCTCTGTTTGTCGAACTCGTGCTATCTTGTCTTGCTTTGTTTTGGGAGTCGTGCTTGCATTTCATAACTCAATTTCATTGGCTATCTGCTCTAGCCTCGAAAGATGAGCAATCACTCACGATTAACATTCTTATACTTATTAAATTTGATTTCAATTGAAATGATAATTGAAATATGCTGCTGTTAGTTATTTACATTGCTATATATATATGTTATCTATTCACCTATGACATCTGACACCATTATTCGTTATTTATATTGATGATATATGCATGTTATATTATTATCACATCTGTTATCAGTATGCAAGTTCCCTGTTGGTATATAATTCCCTATGGGTTGAAATGATATATACCCGAACGATCTTTAGAATAGGAGAAAATCGTTATGGGTTGAAATGATAAACCGAAGCGATTTTCATTGAATTTGATTTAGGATTACGGGTTGAAATAATATATACCCGTATATATTTAAATTGCGAATTGAAATGATAAATATCCATATCACTTGACCATAGGATAGAAAATTATATACAGACACCGTTGGTGTGTATATATATATATATATATATATATATATATATATATATATATATATATATCTATGTAACGACCCGGAAATTCTGATCCTGAAAATTCCAGATAGTTAGAGAAAAGAAGAAAAGAGATAGAAGAAGAACAAAAAGAAACACACAATCTCACATTCGCATCGGATAAAATATAATATCAATAATAATAATTATACCAAAGAAAACTGTATTTATCAATTTTTCATCGATATATCAGAGTTACAGCAATTTTATACAACATTAGACAGATACAATTTAACATGTCTCAGATATATAATAACATAGTGAAACTCTCCATACGTTACTGCCATCCAGCTTACCTCTTGAGCTCTAGAACGTCCTTACCTGAAAATCTGTAATACTCGGTCTGACCCGAGCATTATATCAAAGTAACACCCGGGTCAGGCTGGAAACCAGCGTGAGTAAACTCATCTAACATGGAATACAAAAACATACAACTTATATAACCCGGGGTAACTCAGGGTAACTTGTATCAATTTATAACTTCACAAGTCATTACAGACATTACTTACATCACACATCAATTTCTAAGTATCATAACTTAGATTAAATAGTCCTATAACTTTAATCACTCCATTTCATTCTATTGATTCCACACATCAAATTATAAAAATCGAAGTGGTTTCGGGTATTTACCAATACCCGACTCCGTTCCCTCCGAATCCAATATCATCTTAACTTTGATTATACAATTGAAATTCAATTCAAACTTAATTCCAGGATGTCACTTTTACCCAACAATTCTTATCGATTAATAACCATGTTATTATTGTCCACCCAAACAAACATATCATAACATAAAACAATTCAAATCAGAGAAATTAACCAATTCATGGCATTTAATCTTATTCAATCATTCATAAGAAAGATTGATTACCTCCATAATTAATTTAATTTATCTGTAATTAAATTAATCTCTAATCTTTAATTATTTGGATTTCCTGTACATAACATAAATCAATGACAAAACAATTAATTAGTCATCTTTTAATTATCCATCTTAATTAATCATCCTTTAATTATCCATCTTAATTAATCATCTTTTATGAATTATACTATAATTACAATAAGTAATTAACTCTTAATTAATTTTACAAATTAATTATTCTCAAACAATTTCACTCATTAATTCTGAATAATCAAATTAGTAATTAACCTCCCATAATTAAATTAACTCCTAAATTAATTACATTTACTCCTTTAATTACATTGAGTAATTATCTCTTAATTACTTATATAAATTTAATTATTCTCAAACAAATATAGTAATTAACCTTTAATTATTCCTATCAATTACATTGATTCTTAATTGATCCCTTAATTATACTTCCATCAATCTCGATCATTCATTACTCATTAACCAACCATAGTCAGAATTTAACTAACCCTTAACAAATCATATTTTAATTAATTAATTATTAAATTAATTTCTTTAAGCAAATAATCCCTTTAATTACTCAAGTAATTATTGCTTGACAATCCCTAAACAATCATACTTATTTAATTATTGAGTATCTATCACCAGATTCATTATCTTTAAGCTTTTAATTGATTAACCCAAAGTTAATCATAAATTTAAATCATTATTTATACTTAATAAATCCCTTAAGCTAATTTCCTTGTATAATTATCCCAATCAAAGACAATTAAATTTCCAAAGTCATCTTCTTTTAAAAAAAATTTAATCATGGTGACCTACTTTTAAACCCATTGGTTATTTTGCATCGAATCAGGTTGACCAAGAGGATCACAATCTCTAATGTTTAATCTAAACATTATTCCTTATATTTCCTTATAATTTTCTTTCATATTTCAAACTAAGTTGAAAATAACTTTAAGGATCTAACTTAAAATATTAAACAAATCATACAAATTTGTTTATACAAACAATTCATTTCAAAGAAATGAATTTCAAGAGATTAATTTTGCTTAATTATTTAAAAATTTAAAACTTGCTTTATTTAAATTAAAAAAAAACTGGTTAAACACTTCACTTTGGGGTTACACTCATGTATACTTGAACCAAGACACGAGTACTTCATCTTTTTCCTTTCAAACAGTTTAACTAAAAAAAACTACTTTGGTTAAATATTGAAATTGTTAAACTCAACAGTTAACCCAGGCTTGCCAAAGACCCAGGATCAACTCGAAGCAAAACCAAAAATCATGCGAGTTTTCCCCCGAGACACTTCCCTTTCCAAAACCAAGCTGACACGGCATGCCACCGTGCAACTTGCACCACCAACGGTCAACCTCTGATCGTCGCCAGTAACTCCCACATACCCAAAATCACTACAACAACCCATCCTAAACATCATCATGCTTTCACAACCCAAAATTCCAAAACTCGATATCCTGTTGAAACAGGAGCATCAAGCTATTGTCAGAAAACACGTCGCCCAAACGCCTCTGACCACCGGAGGTTGAGCTACCTCGTACACGCCTTATCGAACACCTACTCCACCAATCCCTTGAACCACGCCCCACTCGATTGTCCAGTGGTGAAGATTCGATTCCCAAATCAGACTTCACCCAAAACTAGGTTAAAAACTAAGTTCGATCTGCCACCGCCACCACGGCGGACAACACCAACCTATACCATTTTTCCTTACTTCCCTGATCTACCATCTAACTCCAGAAGCAACCATGGTCACCCAAACTCCACAGATCGGCAGAAAAGAACCAAAGTTCAAACTCAGGTTAACTAAAGACTGCACCCTCGTTTATATTCCAAAAATTGAAATTGTAGTTTTAAAAATCCTACTTTCCAGTATTTATTCCGGTCATAAACTTGAATCAGTGAAATACAACATCTAATTTTTACAAGTTCCAAAAGATTCCTGCTGGTATTTCCAAATACAAGTGTATTTCATCGATTACATACCTGTTTTATATATTTTGGTACTTAGATTTTTTTGTTAAAACTAAACTATTTGTTTCTAATCTAAGTGTTAACAGTGTTTAGCTAAAAGATGTGAATTTTGTTCTGATGGGTAACACTAATACCTGGAACAGAGCAATATATCAACATGCACAGTTCAAATCAGAAACTTTCACACAACATTTACACTTGTATATATATACAAATGCAAAGCATTACAACTCAGACTTAAGTTTTAAACCTAAATGTTTACTCACTGTTAAATTTGAACAAAAAATTTCCATTTGATGTTCCAGCCCAGATAAAACTTGCTAACACACACACATATATATGCTTAAAATCATTTTAAAACAACATGCAGAGATAATTTCAAATCATACTTATAAGATCACTGCATACTTGTTCAAGAATCATAAATTTATCAAGCTTACTCACAGTTTTGATGAGAAGAGCACAGGGCAGGACCTTAATCTTCTTCCAGGCTTTGAAAATTTGATTTGACAAGAGCTTTGCTGTTGAAAATTTTTGTGTGCTTATAAATTTCTTTTCTGTTGAAATTAATCCTTTTGCATGCTCTAAAATCTTTGATTTAAGTGTTGTTTCCTTCTTCTTTTTTTTAAAAAAAAAGTGAAGAAACTGATCTTGATCATCCCTTAGCGTTACAGATTGAAGATGCAGGTTTGAAATGTTGTGAAGAACTATGGTTTGCAGATTTAATTCTACTTTCCAGTTTTCAGGTTTGAAAGTAATTAAATTTTTTTTTTTAAAATTTCTCAGATCTTGTTTTTGTATTAGATTTTGATTGAGATGAAGAAAGAGTTTGGATGAAGATTAAACTCATGTCTTTATTTTACAATTAAATTTTAACTTAATTTTTTTCAAGAGAATGACACTTGTCCCCTTATGTTCTAATTATCTTACACATATACACTCTTGTTTACAATTGTCTTTAACATATATTAAAAAGTTTACAAGTGTTTTTTTTAATGTTCAATTAATAATTTACAAATGTTATTTTCTTATTTACAAATTTATTTAAGCTATGAATAAGTAATTTGTAATGTTCACATGAATATATTGTGTATTTATTTTATAAGTAAGCTTTAGATTTTTGTAAATTTACATATGAATTTATATAAACATTTATTATATGTTTTTGATCAAATCAATATAGCATATATTTAAGATATATTATTATTATTATTATTTTTACTCTATTTATCTTAAAATAACACATAAATATTATTGATTTGAAAATTAACAATTTTGTCTAATTTAAATAATTTACTTATATAAGCAATCATCATTACTTATTATTTATTTATTTATTTTTTAAAAAGAATACTTTGTAAATTTTAAGTGATTATATTAAGATATGATCAAATAAATATTTATCCAAACATAAATATTTACGATTAGGTTCATTTGTTAAATTTACAATTCAGTATTTCTATTAATTAACCCAATTATTATCAATTAATAGATACTCCAAAATACGGGTTATTGCCTTCCTCCCCCCTTTGAATCTTTTCGTCCTCGAAAAGGAATGAAACCATAGTTTATTAAAAATGCTTACTTTAGAAAAATTATTCTTTGAAGTACTTTTAAAATCTAAATAATATTATAAAATGGTTTTATACCAAAAATACTTTTTATAACTCGATGTTTTAACCAGTCCATCCTTGTTCTCACAGAAATTCGGTCATACGTTGATCAGGCGTACGACTGAAAATCTATAAGTACTTAGCAGACCCGTTTCCAACATCCAGTGAAAATACTTGAAAAATAATTTTAATAAAAATACAGAAAACAGTTTTTGAAAATATAGGATATATCTTCGGTGAGAATGCTCTGGAAATCATCACCCCCATCCTTGGTCGCAGTTACATTTCAGGGTTACGTTGCCATCGCAGCAAAAGTCCATGTAACTGCAGGCTCTCCGAGGCCTCTCGATTTCTCCATGGAACCCACACAACAGATCACAGTTACATCCAGGGTTACGTTGCCGTCACAGCAAAAGTCCAAGTAACTACAGGCTCTCAGCGGCCTCTTATTTTCGTTGTTGAAATGAAACCCCTCCACTCCTACATAGGTCGCAGTCTGCCGATATAAAATCAAACGCAGACTGTTGGCTCTCAGCGGCACACACGACTTTCGCTATGTTATACCATAGGTCGCAGTTACATCCTGGGTTACGTTATCGTCGCAGCAAAAGTCCATGTAACTGTTGGCTCTTAGCGGCACACACGACTTTCGCTATGGTATACTCTACTCAAAATCCCCAGGAACTAGTTTCGTCCGGACTCCTCATAGGATCAACTTTAGAACCCCCTTGGGGCTCAAGGCAGCACCACCCGGTGGTACTTCTGAGAAGTTCATTTCAAGGGAGCGCCTTTTTCCCCAGAGCATCATCAAAACATTTTCATACTATACACATATAGTATCTTCAAATCATACACCTAGTATGATCTCATACAAAGCTCCTTTACACAAAATCGATTATTCCAAAATCGATAATTCTCAAACTAGGCTTTCCACATTCAATATTGATTTTACCTAAAAATCAAAAGCCTTTCCAAATCCATAGGTTTCCAAAACCTTTTCTAAAATGCTCATATGATCTTTTATAGATATAATTTTTTTTTTAAACTTTGGATCATTTTCAAACTTGTATAAAATTCCTTTTATACATTAAACATTTCCAAAAACCCTTTCCTTCTGGCAAAAGATCCAACAAGGGGAGTTTTATCTTATAAAACAAAGATATTTACTTTGTTTACTCAAAATCAGATATTCAAATTTGATTACTATTTTTTTTTCAATATCATTTCATTCAAATCCGTACGATGTACACATATCATTCGTACGCCATGCCAATCTGATCGCTCACTCGATCACACAATTTCAGTTCCGAACTAATATCGTCCACCCGACTTCCTAGTGTGGACACAGATCTGGTTTCTTGGTAAGAAACCGTCATTCTCCTTGTATAGTCATAACTATGATAGAAAATATCCAGAACCAATCAACAATCCATATCCAAGTTCGCCGTCGAAAATTGAGTGAAAAATCCAACTCGGATCGATATATCTATATCGAAATTCTGTGCTCGAATCTGGATCAAATAACTATGCGAATGGAATAACATACGTACACCCTACGTATTTATCTTTATTGGTTATTAGCCAAATCAATTTCTCTTTCTATTCCCATTCTTTAATTTTCCTTCACTTGCTCACAATTGTTTCAATCCATTTGGATTACCATTTCTATTCTTATCTCGATTGGGTATTTAACCAATAACATTTTGAACTCCGACCTGTTTATTTAGAAAATAGCTTGAAAAATTTTAAAACAGATAAGTAGTTGGAAAATAATCACTAGTTTGTAAAATAGGTGTAAAATAGTTAAAATAATTATAGAAATTTTAGATAATCGCAAAATAATAGTAAAATAGTAATTAGTTTTGTAAAACAGTTGAAATATAGTAATTAGTTTATAAAACAGTTGGAAAATAATTAAACAGTTTCAAAAATAATTGTAAAACCAGTATAAGATAGTTTGGCTTTTAAAAGAAAGGTTGTATATATAATGAATAACTTAGAAAAATAGGTTTATATTAAAACAATTTATATTAAAAATAGTCCAGCGTCAAAACTGCTCACTTCCCAATCTCCATTCTTATCAATTCAATTTAAATTTCCTCTACCATTTAAATTGACCCAACTCCAATTTAAATAACTTCAATTTCCATTGAAATCTATTTAACCCAATTCAGGCCGAATTCCTTAGTTCTTTCCAAATTTAACTTTATTCAACCTTGATATCAAATTCTACTAATTCAAATAAATTTCAATTGAACTAGTTCTAATTTCAATTCATTTCAACTCCAGTTTGAATTAATCCCAATTTCGAACTCCATTTCCAAATCAAGTTGAATTATTCTTGATTTCCTCCTAAATTCAATTCAAATTCCATTTGAACTTACAACTATTCAACTTAATTACAATTACAAATTATTCAAACCAATCCAATTCAAATTTCCCATTTGAATCTTATACTCATACATCTTCAATCACAGTTTCAATTAATTCAAATTTAAACCATCTCTCATTCATTTAAACAATTCCAATTCACAACTTAAAGATTTTTAACAACAATAGGATGATATTATCTAATTTATTTTAAAACATCCATTCATTTTAAATTTCTAGATCTCAAACCCAATTTGAGATCATTCAAACTCTCAATTACAATCAACCATTTAACTTCCCAAGTTAAATCTTAATTTCATCTTAAAATTTACAAATCAGGTTGAACATCCCAACATATTTAACTTTTTCCGCAAGTTAAACTCAATATTTAGAGTTTATTTCAACCAACTTTGATATTATGTATATCCATACATATACATATTTACTTCTTGGCTTGCCAAGCCAAATATAAAAATTTAAACCACCTTTGGTTTCAATTCAAACAAATTTTCTTTAAAATTTTCAAACAACTTTTGTTTGAAATAGGACCTCTTTCATTCAAATATATTAAATAACTTCTCTTATTTTAAAATAAGATCATATTCAAAATATTATCTCCTTTAACATTTTGAAACCAATTCAAATGTTTAAATGTAGATTCTAAAACTGCACAATTTGAAACCCACTTTAATTTACATTATTTCAAACTTACAAGTTACTCTTTTTAAATGGTTATTTCCTTAAAACATTTTACTGTTTATTGACGAATAAACATTCCATTATTAAACACAATAACGACCTATTACTTTAGTTCGAAACCAATTCTAGTTCATCTTATTTTGAAATACTTCTCCAATTCAAGATTTCAATTTTAGTTTGAATCCATTTCAAACTTATCTTTATTTAATTCCAATTTCAATTTGATTGCATACTATTACTTCTTAATTTAATTCTTACTATTATCTTTAATTTAATTAATACTACATCCAATTTTCCTTAATATAATAGATAATTTATTTCTTATATAAGATTTACTTTTGCAATCATTTAAAAATCTTTATATAAGAAATTAACAAGTACGCTCTCTCATATTTATACTCAACTCATCCTAGGGTACCATTGACCCTTTCCTTAATGAGTATCCCCCATCAGAGCCAAGGTTCTCGCTTAACCATCAGCTCTGATACCAAATGTAACGACCCGAAAATTCCGATCCCGAAAATTCCAGATAGTTAGAGAAAAGAAGAAAAGAGATAGAAGAAGAACAAAAAGAAACACACAATCTCACATTCGCAGCGGATAAAATATAATATCAATAATAATAATTATACCAAAGAAAACTGTATCTATCAATTTTACATCGATATATCAGAGTTACAGCAATTTTATACAACATTAGACAGATATAATTTAACATGTCTCAGATATATAATAACATAGTGAAACTCTCCATACGTTACTGCCATCCAGCTTGCCTCTTGAGCTCTAGAACGTCCTTACCTGAAAATCTCTAATACTCGGTCTGACCCAGGCATTACATCAAAGTAACACCCGGGTCAGGCTGGAAACCAGCGTGAGTAAACTCATGTAACATGGAATACAAAAACATACAACTTATATAACACGGGGTAACTCAGGGTAACTTGTATCAATTTATAACTTCACAAGTCATTATAGACATTACTTACATCACACATCAATTTCTAAGTATCATAACTTAGATTAAATAGTCCAACAACATTAATCACTCCATTTTATTCTACTGATTCCACACATCAAATTATAAAAATCGAAGTGGTTTTGGGTATTTACCAATACCCGACTCCGTTCCCTCCGAATCCAATATCATCTTAACTTAGATTATACAATTGAAATTCAATTCAAACCTAATTCCAGGATGTCACTTTTACCCAACAATTCTTATCGATTAATAACCATGTTATTATTGTCCACCCAAACAAACATATCATAACATAAAACAATTCAAATTAAAGAAATCAACCAATTCATGGCATTTAATCTTATTCAATCATTCATAAGAAAGATTGATTACCTCCATAATTAATTTAATTTATCTGTAATTAAATTAATCTCTAATCTTTAATTATTTGGATTTCCTATACTTAACATAAATCAATGACAAAACAATTAATTAATCATCTTTTAATTATCCATCTTAATTAATCATCCTTTAATTATCCATCTTAATTAATCATCCTTTATGAATTATACTATAATTACAATAAGTAATTAACTCTTAATTAATTTTACAAATTAATTATTCTCAAACAATTTCACTCATTAATTCTGAATAATCAAATTAGTAATTAACCTCCCTTAATTAAATTAACTCCTTAATTAATTACATTTACTCCTTTAATTACATTGAGTAATTATCTCTTAATTACTTATATAAATTTAATTATTCTCAAACAAATATAGTAACTAACATTTAATTATTCCTATCAATTACATTGATTCTTAATTGATCCCTTAATTATACTTCCATTAATCTCAATCATTCATTACTCATTAACCAACCATAGTCAGAATTTAACTAACCCTTAACAAATCATATTTTAATTAATTAATTATTAAATTAATTTCTTTAAGCAAATAATCCCTTTAATTACTCAAGTAATTATTGCTTGACAATCCCTAAACAATCATACTTATTTAATTATTGAGTATCTATCACTAGATTCATTATCTTTAAGCTTTTAATTGATTAACCCAAAGTTAATCATAAATTTAAATCATTATTTATACTTAATAAATCCCTTAAGTTAATTTCCTTGTATAATTATCCCAACCAAAGACAATTAAATTTCCAAAGTCATCTTCTTTTAAAAAAAAATTAATCATGGTGACCTACTTTTAAACCCATTGGTTATTTTGCATCGAATCAGGTTGACCAAGAGGATCACAATCTCTAATGTTTAATCTAAACATTATCCCTTATATTTCCTTATAATTTTCTTTTATATTTCAAACTAAGTTGAAAATAACTTTAAGGATCTAACTTAAAATATTAAAAAAATCATACAAATTTGTTTATACAAACAATTCATTTCAAAGAAATGAATTTCAAGAGATTAATTTTGCTTAATTATTTAAAAATTTAAAACTTGCTTTATTTAAATTTAAAAAAAAACTGTTTAAACACTTCACTTTGGGGTTACACTCATGTATACTTGAACCAAGACATGAGTACTTCATCGTTTTCCTTTCAAACAGTTTAACTAAAAAAAAAAACTGCTTTGGTTAAATATTGAAACTGTTAAACTCAACAATTAACCCAGGCTTGCAAAAGACCCAGGATCAACTCGAAGCAAAACCAAAAATCACGCGAGTTTTCCCCCGAGACACTTCCCTTTCCAAAACCAAGCTGACCCGGCATGCCACCGTGCAACTTGCACCACCAACGGTCAACCTCTGATCGTCGCCAGTAACTCCCACATACCCAAAATCACTCCAACAACCCATCCTAAACATCTCATGCTTTCACAACCCAAAATTCCAAAACTCGATATCCTGTTGAAACAGGAACATCAAGCTATTGTCAGAAAACATGTCGCCCAAACGCCTCTGACCACCGGAGGTTGAGCTACCTCGTCCACGCCTTATCGAACACCTACTCCACCAATCCCTTGAACCACGCCCCACTCGATCGTCCAGTGGTGAAGATTCGATTCCCAAATCAGACTTCACCCAAAACTAGGTTAAAAACTAAGTTCGATCTGCCACCGCCACCACGGCGGACAACACCAACCTCTACCATTTTTCCTTACTTCCCTGATCTACCATCTAACTCCAGAAACAACCATGGTCACCCAAACTCCACAGATCGGCAGAAAAGAACCAAAGTTCAAACTCAGGTTAACTAAAGACTGCACCCTCGTTTAAATTCCAAATATTGAAATTGTAGTTTTAAAAATCCTACTTTCCAGTATTTATTCCGGTCATAAACTTGAATCGGTGAAATACAACATCTGATTTTTACAAGTTCCAAAAGATTCCTGCTGGTATTTCCAAATACAAGTGTATTTCATCACTTACATACCTGTTTTATATATTTTAGTACTTAAATTTTTTTTGTTAAAACTAAACTATTTGTTTCTAATCTAAGTGTTAACAGTGTTTAGCTAAAAGATGTGAATTTTGTTCTGATGGGTAACACTAATACCTGGAACAGAGCTATATATCAACATGCACAGTTCAAATCAGAAACTTTCACACAACATTTACACTTGTATATATATACAAATGCAAAGCATTTCAACTCAGACTTAAGTTTTAAACCTAAATGTTTACTCACTGTTAAATTTGAACAAAAACTTTCCATTTGATGTTCCAGCCCAGATAAAACTTGCTAACACACACATATGTATATATGCTTAAAATCATTTTAAAACAACATGCACAGATAATTTCAAATCATACTTATAAGATCACTGCATACTTGTTCAAGAATCATAAATTTATCAAGCTTATTCACAGTTTTGATGAGCAGAGCACAGGGCAGGACCTTAATCTTCTTCCAGGCTTTGAAAATTTGATTTGACAAGAGCTTTGCTGTTGAAATTTTTTGTGTGCTTACAGATTTCTTTGCTGTTGAAATTAATCCTTTTGCATGCTCTAAAATCTTTGATTTAAGTGTTGTTTGCTTCTTTTTTTTTTTAAAGTGAAGAAACTGATCTTGATCGTCCCTTAGCATTACAGATTGAAGATGCAGGTTTGAAATGTTGTGAAGAACTATGGTTTGCAGATTTAATTCTACTTTCCAGTTTTCAGATTTGAAAGTAATTAATTTTTTTTTTTTTAAATTTCTCAGATCTTGTTTTTGTATTAGATTTTGATTGAGATGAAGAAAGAGTTTAGATGAAGATTAAACTCATGTCTTTATTTTACAATTAAATTTTAACTTAATTTTTTCAAGAGAATGACACTTGTCCCCTTATGTTCTAATTATCTTACACATATACACTCTTGTTTACAATTGTCTTTAACATATATTAAAAAGTTTACAAGTGTTTTTTTTAATGTTTAATTAATAATTTACAAATGTTATTTTCTTATTTACAAATTTATTTAAGCTATGAATAAGTAATTTGTAATGTTCA
Source organism: Allium cepa (assembly GCA_030765085.1). NCBI lineage: Eukaryota > Viridiplantae > Streptophyta > Magnoliopsida > Asparagales > Amaryllidaceae > Allium > Allium cepa. The sequence continues at coordinate 602,305,588 of CM060941.1, forward strand.
CATGAATATATTGTGTATTTATTTTATATATTAAGCTTTAGATTTTTGTAAATTTACATATGAATTTATATGAACATTTATTATATGTTTTTGATCAAATCAATATAGCATATATTTAAGATATATTATTATTATTATTATTTTTACTCTATTTATCTTAAAATAACACATAAATATTATTGATTTGAAAATTAACAATTTTGTCTAATTTAAATAATTTACTTATATAAACAATCATCATTACTTATTATTTATTTATTTATTTATTTTTTAAAAAGAATACTTTGTAAATTTTAAGTGGTTATATTAAGATATGATCAAATAAATATTTATCCAAACATAAATATTTACGATTAGATTCATTTGTTAAATTTACAATTCAGTATTTCTATTAATTAACCCAATTATTACCAATTAATAGATACTCCAAAACACGGGTTATTACAATATATGTATATATATATATATATTGAAATGATTTCTAAGGGTTGAAATTGAATTTATTTGAGAATTATACTCAAATAAGTTTGATTTGAAATTTATTAAATTTGGGATTTTAAAGATATGATTTTCTAACTTATTTTTTGATTAAAAGTGATTTAAGTGAATATTTCAAATTTACATAAATTAAAATATATATTTAGTTTTATTTAAATTTGAAATTTTAAGTTTAATTTAAATCTTATTTGAATATTAAGTAAATATTTAAAAATCAATAATAGTAAAGTGAATTTGATATATATATATATGGAATTATCAAATCTAGTTTTGAAATCTTTGAATTTTTAAACACTTTGAAAATTGAAATTGAAATGCTTTATTTTGTGGTTAAAAATCTGTTGAAATCATTATAATTTAAAATGGTTTATTGGGAAACCGAACTAAATTAAGATTGATGATTTAAGATTGGATAAATTTGAATTTTCGGAATTCGAGTTGATTTGGAATCGATTTGTGAAATTTGAGAAAACATATTTTATTACAAAAAGTATTTTTAAATTATATTTAAAAATTTATATTTTATTTTATACACTATTTTAATATAAACTTTTTTAATATAAATCATTTTTAATATAAACTATTTTTAATATAAACTATTTCAATGTACTAACTATTTTAATATAAACTATTTTTACTTATCACTCATTTATATAAATTAATTTACTTTACAAACTATTTTATTATATATACTATTTTAATATCTAAACTGTTTAAGTAGTAGAAGTTATGATTTTCAAGTTATGGTTTTCCAAAGAATTATAATTTCTAGTGATTTGATTTCGAAAGTGTTATAACTTTGGTAGTGCTATGATTTTGGAAATGGATATATTTGAAATGGAAATGATATCGTATTTGGTTCTGAAATGGAAACGAGATCGTAGTGACATGGTTTTGAAGTGGCAATGATATTTTGGTTTTGAAGTATAAACTATTTTGAAATGACCGCGGTGTTATAATAACGATTGGTTGTTAAAGAGACCGGGATTGGATATTGTCATACTCTCTGCCAATACTGAAAACCACTTTAACAACCATATAGGCGGTGGAGATTCCAAAATGAAGTGGGATGGTGGCGACGTTCTACTGTGGTATATACGTGAACCCGACTCCTGTGAGTTGGCATAAGGTGGCTAAAACAAGAGCGATTCTCGGGCCAAATGAGGTTATACATCCGATCGGGCACATTCCTTCGATATTATATTCTGACTTTGTGATTGATTTGGTGGCCACACTTGATTTTGATTTGGGAGTGTGTTCCGAGGTGGGCGGTAGTGGCTGCTGTGCGTTACAACCAGGCCAGATGCGTAATTGGTATATTTACCCTAGCATTGCCTAGTTGTTCCGTGTCACCTACCATATCGAGCCCATTACGAGTTCGTTTTGTACCGTACCTATGGAGTGCCCTTGACGACGCCTAGTACGTGGGAGATTATGGTACTGTATAGACTATGGGAATATATAAAATGTGTTAATGGGGATATGGGCAACGCCTTAACGCTATTTTAATAGTTTCCTTCACTTTAGACATTATTATAATAACGTATATTACTACATAGTAGATAGTTTAACAGATCCTTAGAGGATAGTTATCCCAAACATCCTTTTAGTTACTTGTAATTCGGTTGTTATTTCACTTGAGTTTGATTTATTGATATAAGAATGTTAATCCTGACTCAAGTGTTTTGTGTTTTACTTTACGCTTGGGTCAGACTGAGTGTACCAGTATTCGAGACTCACCTTTGGAGTTGGAGCTTTGCTTGGAGATCCATCTATCGATTCTACTTTAAGTTATTCAGTTGATTCCAATGATGTATTCAGTTTTGTAGTTGACTATTGCATTAAGACATCTATGTATTCAAGACCTCTGTTGTATCTTATTTAACTCTTATATATATATATATATATATATAGTGGCTTCATGAACTACTATTCTCTTGTTTCCGTTGCATTATTGTTATACTACTCTATGTCTGTGATTCTGTGATTTATTTATTTACTGTATATGTTGAGTTTTTGCCAAATTTAAATTAACAATGTGATATTTTGAGCAATTCAAGTCTGACATGTGCAGATGCGATTGGTTGAAAATACCAGGATGTTACATGTGGTGTCAGAGCTCTGGTTTTAGGCAAAATTAGCATATAAAGAAAATTATTCACAGAATCGCTTTCGTTCGAGCTTTAATTTCTTCCTCTTTAATTCGGATATCCTTTGAATTTTTGTACCTCTTTATTCGTATTCTTCTTGATTCTGGAGTATCCCATAGCTCCACTGAATGATTTGAAAAGGGGTAGAACTCCTTTACAATTGGTATGATTCACCAGAGATTTCTATATTCTTGGTTCAGATGCTACTGTCTTTTTTCATACCTGAATTCTATCTCTAGTGACCAGATGTAGATTTGCCTCAAAATTCTCCATCGATCTTATTCTTAAAGTCAAGGTTGACCCGATTAAGGTTGCCCGCGATTTATATAAGTTTATCCATCTTCCTTGTTTGAAATTCAATTGTCTTATCTCTCTTTCGAGCGTGTTTTCGAATTTAAATTCGTTTAAATTCGGATTCATCTAATTTGGATCTCCATCTTTGTTTGAAATCCATTCTTGAAGCTTCGAGTGAGGGAGTGTATTTGTAATTAATATTAAATATACTCTTATAATGTGTCTTTTGAGTTGTTAATGTTGATTTGGATTTTTGATTGATTCTTCTGATCACCGTTGTCGATAGGATTTTCAAAACACTTGAACAAGGCAAACTAAAACAATTGTTTTCAAAATTTTAAATTTTTGTATGATTATATTATATATGGATATAATCAAATTTTCTGAAAGATAATTGTTAAATGAATCATTAACAAAATGATAATATTTGGTTTTCATTTATTGTTTTGTAAACCGCTGACTATTGCCACACAAAATAAATGAATGAAATTATTAAACGAGGTTTATAAATTGATTTGGAATTGAAATGAATTTAAAATAAGAATTTGAGAATTTAATTTCCTATGGTTTCAAACTATGGTTTTAAAGTTTAAAATGCATATTATTTAAAGTATTTTCAAATAGAAATCGTTTCCAAAGAATTTTAAAAGTTTAAATCAGTGTCTCCTACATTGTCGCTGGAAAATAATTTCGGTGATGACTACAGCATCATCGACATTCATTTTCAAGTTTCAGAGTGGGGAGACCATTCTGTAGATTTGCTACACTTTGTTTTGAAAAACGAATTTGATTTGAATTTCTTAGGTATGATTTGAATTATAATATACGAGTAGGTTGGCACGTGCGATGCACGTGCGAAGTAGGAACTGGTATTAAGAAACAATGTGTGTGAGGTTTGTGAATTTTATAAAATTACTGTGACGTACACATAATGTTGCATGTTTTAGATATTGAATTTAGGAATGCATCCACGTCCGATGGACATGTACATGAAACGTCTGTATCAAACATGGAAAGAAGGTTTATACCAGACTGACCTTATGTGGATAAAAAGAAAAGTAATAAACGTATGGAATTATGAATTATTCTTGCATGTTCATGCAAACCGTAGACAACAACTTTGATTTTTAACGGAAATAGAATATGTTCTTCATTACATATAGTAGGTAATCAAAAATAGATATGGCAGCATTTTGTGATGAGAAGGAAACAAAATGACATATTTTAGCTCATAAACTATTTGACAGTAAATTGTAAGTACTAAGTGTAGTTGTTGTAATCATTTTCTCTCCTCCTTGTTCCGGGCTTGAGACCGGCATCAGTAATAAGTGGATGGTGGAGTTAAAAATGTGTTATAAAGGATTTTTTATGTTAATTGAAAATGAGTTGCAGTAGTAAAGGTGGAAATTTTTGTTCGTACAGATGTACAGAAAAAATTAACACGGTGCTATATTTTATAGAAGCTATAGTTGAATATATGACCAAAAAACAATAAAATGGAGAAAACGATTTTAACTGCAATTATTACTCATTTATAGTCATATAAAAAAAATCTCTTATTTAAATAAAGTAATAAAACATTTGTGAAGAACATATGTGTACGCATGGCGAAGAATAATATTTAGAGTAAAAGTACTGCATGTGAAGTGGAAAAATGAAGTATAGTTAATTAAGTTCATGATTACATGTTAATAACAAATCCTTATACACAACATTTCTAGTATGTGTACCCTTTCTATTTTGAATCTTTCCATTTTTCACCAAAACTTTTGTTGTACTTCTGAAACTCCTCTTGATAAAGCAACATGTAGCTGACCATGGCTCATAACACATTCAGGAAGATAAATACCAACCCGAAGGATGGTATGTCATTGCGATTTATTACTCGTTAAGGAAAAAGCTAATCTAATAGGAAATTGTTTATGTGTTAGGTTGAAAGGCATTGTAGTATTCTCAGAAGGCTTAAGTGGTATATGTGGGATAAATACACTTGTACCACGAAAATGTCCAACGGTGATTTCTACATCTATGAGATTTCTATAAAAGACACGACATATTAATTTGGTTCCATTACATAATCCAACTCTTGGATCAATATTCCTAAGAAACATTGGTGCTCCGACTTTCAGTGTTAATTTATGAGGTGGTTGACTACCCGAGGCAAGAGTTCAAGAATTCATACTGACATAGATTATGTGTATCTTCTTCAACTTTGTCAAAAGAGTAGTAAATGCACTCGCTACCTAGAAACATTTCTATAACTTTGTTATTAATCTCATCTACACTTTCGTTTATAGGGGCTAATATTGTTCTATCCACTATAAAATTAGTATCACCTAATATGTCATTGAGTTCAGCGAAGACTTCATTAATCAGAGCATAAATTGAAGAAGTAATAGTCCAAGGTTCAATGATATCATCTAGGAGCTGTATAATATCCTCTTGAACATAGACTTCATCTCCATTTCCAATACATAAAAGAAATTGTGCATATGATTGATCGTCTCTTGCATGCATATTTTGTGCTAAATGAATTACCTGAACATTTTTCCATAAATATGATCGTACTATACATGCGTCGACTGTTTGAGCCCTAGTACCATTTATGACTATTGGTAGAACTTGATGAAAATCACCCCCTAAAATGACAATCTTTCCTCCAAATGGTGCATCTAAATTAGTTAAATCTCGTAATGTTCTGTCTAAGGCATCAAATGCATGGCAGTGAGCCATGGTAGCTTCATCCCATAGGAAAACAGTAGCAGTCAATAAAAAATTTGCGAGTTTAGATTGCTTAGGAATATGATATGTAGAGGAAGAGTCTAAGTTAATTCCTATTTTAAATCGAGAATGTGCAGTTCGACCTCTTGGAATAGCAAGGGAAACAATTCCAAAAGTAGCGACTACAATTGCAAAATGACCTTGAAATCGTAAATGTGTTAAGATTGCCCTATATAGATACGTTTTTCCTGTGCCTCCAGGGACATCTATGAAATACATAGCATTAGCTCTGTTTTGAACAGAAGACATTATCGTGTCAAATGTCTTCATTTGTTTGGAGTTCAAGTTATCTACGGAATTGATATCATTATTGGGTATTTCTATGCACTGCTCTTCTGAAATAAGAGTGGATCTATTAGTATAAGTAAAATTGTTGAAATTAATATGTGGAATGTCATAGTAAAAAATCATTTTGTTATATTGTTTGAGAAGGCTGTCAAGGTCGAAAAGACATTGAATTAATGACAATGAATTGGTCACAGTAGTAGTAGATGTAGTATGATAGTCTTCAAGTAAGAAAGGGGAAAGCTCTTCTCATAATTCATGCACGTGACATGGTTCACAATATATGTCGTTGGCACGTCCATGGCGTATGGTAGCAAAAATAGATGCAAATTCATTTCACCGAATGTGAAAATAATGGATTTATGGATTTGGATATTAGTGGTACGAAATAATATTCTTCTGATCTTGTTTGTAAAACCCGATTATCTGCATTGTTCTCGTCACATCAAAGTCTCTCGATATTTTTGCAATATTGTATTATTAGTATTTAGCCAGTGGTTTTATGTAAAGTAATAACAAAAGCAGTCAGTTCTGTTAAAGAATCAAGCGCAGTTTTAGCAACTTTAGGTTCACATTTTGTAGCACCATTGTTCGAGTTCTCTTCATCAAATGAAATTGATGAATTAGTTTATCAGTATAAAAAAATATTGAAATTCAAATGTCAGCTATTAGTTACAGCACATAGGGTGTAAATGCCATGTTAAATAGAAAGATACATTATAATAGGAGCACGACTTAAGTACATGCGTGCAGATAAATTTGGAAAATTATAATTACACAATATTTGTCAAATGCGTGCAGTATATTGATCGAGTGTTCACTAAAACTTGAGTCAAGCAGTTGGAGTACATACATTGAAATCCAATTGTCGGAGATATTTTGTCAATCCTAATGTATAGCTACAGCAGATTTTCCCATTATACCACTTAAGCTTTGCCGACACCTATCCGATCATTGCCAGCATCAATTGTTCATACACGAATGTTAGCGTCAGTTGCCTCATGCGTGACTATGCGCTCACTTGCTCAACTATTGGACTAAAGCAGATTGTGAGCTTCGCTATTGATTTAATGAAAATTATAAAAAAGAAAGTTGACCAATCAGTAAAGTGAGCAGAGCAAGTGTGAAAAAAAGAGAATATGCGTAGCAACTCTCTTATTCATAACAGTCCACCAATTTTATAATTGAATAAAAGCACCAAAAGATAGGTGTGTTCTGGTTGACTTGGCATTGCTAGTATTTGCAAATTCTATATCTATTAGTGGACCAAATAGAGTATGCAACAATAAATTAATTTATGGAAATCCCTATGTTCAAAGGCTTAATTCTATTTTTAGTGGCGTTTGCTTGGTTAAAAAACAACACATGAAAACTTAAAAAGCATTAGTGAATATATTTTATACACAGTTAAAAGCTCCGACACTATAGACTTCTGATGATATCCACATTTTAGATATGTTATTCTTATAGGTGAAAGTTTATAAAATAAAAAGGAAGTTCAGAGTTAAATAGTAAAAAGTCTTGTTGACATATACACATAAATACATACCGGTTTTACCTCAAAAGCATCGTTAAAATCAAAATTTTGTTCTGTAAGTCCTTTATGTCAAGGATTTGAACTCATTAACACCTTGGCTATAGAGTTCCTTAACATAGTACACGATGTATTAACAGACACTCATCATAAAGAGTGTGATTACAACCATTTGCAAGTTCTTTATGTTAGGAATTTGAATTTATTAACACCTAAGCTATAGAGTTCGTTATGATACTACATAATATATTGACAAACACTCACCATTTAGTGCGACTGCAATCATTTGTATCTGACTGTAATCATTCAAGACAAAGAAAACATATAAGAGCTAAAAGTTGATACATAAATTTTATTCCTCAAATAACCTATGAGAAGCATAACAAACATTGTAAAAATGGAAGTTTCATTCAAGGAAAATAATAAATCAAATTCCTTCAAAATTATGGATAAACTGGCTAAGTTTATTATTGGGCTAGGATAAAATATAAAATAAACATTTTTCTAGCTAGCTAGCAAATATGGTACGGTCATAAATTGTAGCCATTATTACCAGATCAATGATTAATTTAGTTGCATCACATACTATACATTTAAGCTTCTATTACTTCATACCATTTAAAAAGAAGTCATATTTTAATATGGATGGTGAATAACTATTCTTTTTGATTTTTTCTATTTACAGTTCGATGCACACATTATCTAAAATAGACAATAAGGTAACAAAGCACTAATTAAGACATTCTAATGGTTATAGAAATTAAAATAGCATGAAAGTGAAACATATTACTCATTGTTAAATTGATATGAAAATAGGGAGCTGATAAATCAAACTGTACTTGATCACAGCCTTATGGACGACTTGCTTGTTCTCGATACAAACTGCATACATATTACCCTTTTTGATAGCCTTGATTGTCAAACAGAAATTGATGTTGATCATCTTCGGACATGTTTCAAGTATAAATAGAATATAAAAAAGTTTAAAAAAAGTCAGAGCAATTTAAATTTTAGGTATTAAAACCAAAATGACTAAAATATCAAGTATAAACGGAATAGGTTTTGCAGCTTGGGCATTGTTTCAAGCATGTTGTGCGAATATAGGTGACTAAAATTATTAACAACAATGAAATAATTACATATATCAATGTTGGTTGAAAAACTGGATCTACCAAAATATAGTATAGCTTAGCTATAAATATATCATAGACTATTAAAAAATCGAATAACAATGAATATTTCTTTAACATAGATTATAATAAAGCTTCAAACTGAACTAACAAAGTAGTAAATTGAAAAAAATCATTAGCAATTGAAAAGATCAAGACATACCAAATTCAAAATAACATTTTTTTCAATTTCACGAGCTTGCATGTTTGGGTGAGGCATTATGGATCTGTGATTCGGTAGTATTTTCTTTCATTAATTGGGTTTTGTAAAATTATTCGTAACGTCATCAGTGCATTTTCAATGAGGAACAAAGGGTGTTGGATTTGTGAATAAATAAGAGAGATAAAATGCTGGTGATAAGTGGAGTTGGATGAAAATAGGAGAATGTGCTAACTGTTATGCTGTTATACGGATATATAGGATTTTCCAGCTAAAAGACATGTTAATCCTTTCACAACATGAAGAAGTTAATGTCGTTGGAAAGGACGGTATTGGCAGCTGAAAAAAGGCTTCACTTCTCAGTATTTGCTTTATATATAAGATTAAATTATATGAGAGTAAAGAAAAAATAAGTACACCAAATGAAATGTGCAATCTGATTTACCTTTTAGACCAACGCAAGGTAAATCAATTGGTCGGTAGATATCTGCTCTATGTCAAATGTTGAAGAGTAATCCTGGAGGAAGCAAATTATAGGAATGAGTATAGGCATTATCAGGAAAGTGCATAGTAAGAATATATACATTTTTTTCTTCAAATTATGACTACAAATAACCAAAGTTCCAGATATTTTAATAGTAAATTTGTAGCTTATAAGCTTCTATAACTGCATTAGAGTCTACAGTTTGTTGGAATTGTTATATACATGTCAGTTTTGTTAGAGCAGTGTAAACACAAATAACCACAAAACAAAGTAGAATTAGATAACATAATAAAACAACTATGGATTACCAGTTGGTAACTATTAAGAGTAGCTCAAAAGGTGTAATCATTTAGGAAAGTAGAATTGATATGTGAAGTTTCAGCCGGTTAAATATTTTGAAGCTCTGCATAGTCAATCAAAACTGACATAGCTAAGAAAACAAATTATAACAAATTACAGATTTACCTCATAGTATGTTTCTCGTGCATCTAGATCTAACAGTAAATGCAGCATGCATCTATATCTAACAGTAAATACATCGTAGACAAACATAGTCTCGGAACAAACTGAGAAGATATATAACGTTGCCCTCCAACTTCGACGGAAACAAAAGAATATTTAAGCTTGTATTATGATAAAATAAAATCTAATATCTAGCATGTAAATATAAAAAATTCATAATATATTACTTTCGGGTACCCTCTTGTGTGTTATGCGATTTTCCTGTGAATTCCTTATGTCGTTGCCATGTATATTAATTTCACCATATTTTCCATTATCTGATTAAAAAAATAACAATGAAAAGGTAACAAAATGAAAACACCCATTTGGCTGGTTAGATAAAATGACTTGAATGATTGGTTTTCCAGATTGATATATAAAAGAGAAAAATAAAATGTCAACTAAAAGAGGCAGGGTTTAACAAACCTCCAGTAACAGCGTTTCTAAAGAAGTGAAGAAATTTTGGTTTGACTTCTGTATATAATACCTGCAAGAAAATTATAGTTAATTTTCTGCTAACGCAACATGGGAGAGGGGGTGAGGGCTTTAATAAATAAGTGAATGGATTTGAAGTGATTCTTTATAGTGCTTTATCATATTTTTCACTTTTACATCACCATCAAACTCGTCTTTTAATTTTACAAATTGAGTTGTATCGAATGGCATGTAAAATGCAAGATATGTCAAAAGAGCAGAACTACCTCAGTAAGAAATGGCTGCTTACTTTTATGAAATAATCGTACATCCCAAATGGCTTGTCATTTGCCCACTAACCTCTGGTGTTTGATAAATCACAAACAACAGGTCTCCCATTCATCTTCAATGGCAATTGACCTGATACCTACAACAAAACATAGTAAAAAAACCATAGAAATAATGTCAGTCAGAAATTAGATTTTACCAAATTGAACCATTTCAGATCTACATGTTTTGTACCTTTTTGCATTCTTTCTCGAACTATATTCTTTGAATATTTCATATCCAAAAGTTTTGTACCTTTTCACTTTCTTTCCCGAAGTCTAATACTTTAAATATACCCGGACAATAACTTTTTAGTTATCAACTAATGCAGTAAAATTGGAAACTAATTCTATATTATCAGAAAATTTGAATCGCGATTTCAAGTCGAACATCAAATTGAAATAAAACCAAAAGAGATTCGGTTCAGCATCACAATCTCAATTCAGCAATCAAAAGGGAAAAAAGAAGAGGAATGAGAAGAAGCGACGGCAGCATACCTGGAACGAAGAATATAGGATTCAAAAGCCAGTTTGATTTAGTTTTCTATTCTATTTTCTAAAAAAAATTCTCTCCTCTGATTTCTTAGTTTTTTCCGCTATTAGTATAAGCCGTAAGATTTATGGAGGAAGATGTTTGTTTCAATATTCATTTTTCCCTATATGGAAGAACGATGATCTTAGGAGTGGGGAAATAAATACGGTTAACTGGGTATTGCAGTTATTAACAAACATGGTTTAGGGAGTTAGGACTGTACTGAGTACGTGCTACACCAGGGGTATTGCGGTTAACTGAGTACGTGCTGCAGTTGTACCGCCTTCTCATTAAATAAAGGGCAATTTCATCAGTTCGAAAAAGGCTTCACCAGGGAAAGTATTTGCTTTATATAAGAAGATATGTGTATATGTGTGTATATGATTATGAATTTGATTTGGTATTATATATATATATATAAACACACTTAGCTCTAAATTGTTTGAGGTAAAATCGAAAATTTAATTCTTAAATTTATGTAAAAGGGTGATTTCAAAATTTTGAATAAATGTTTAAACTTGAATAATTGAATTGATAAATTTTTCCTGTATAATACTTAAATTCATTTCAATATATATAACTTACCTAAATTATTTTGAAGTTGAATTTGAAATTGAATAGTATACAATATAAAATAACTTTAAAGGAATTTATAAGTTGGAATTAAATCAACTCAATGAAATATCTTGAATTTAAAATAAATTATGGAATATTAATTTGTTTAAATTGAAATTCATATAGTTTAAATTAATTGTTTATTTTGTTTTCAATCTATTTGCTTTCTGGTTGTTTTATTCTCTTACCACCTTTCATTTCGGGGACGAAAAGTTTTGAGTGGGGGAGAGTGTAACGATCCGTAAATTTTAATGGTTTTACTAACGTAATTAATTGGTGAAATTTTAAATAATGATATTTTGGAAATAAAAATTTGATATTTGGAATACGTATATTTCAACATAGCAAATGGTAAATTTTCATCAAATAATATGGAGATTTATTTTATTATGTAATATTATTTAAATCTAAATCAGTAATATTTAATGATAATAAAATGTTTTTCAAACTTGAATATTTTTATACAATAAATTTGTAAATTAACTTCTGAGAAAGATATCATATTTCATATCTTTAAATTTTGACCGCTATTGCCCCGTTTATCTTATTTCTGGCAATTTAGCAGCATTTTCGGTACCGATTATCGACTTTTGTCTGGATGATCGTACTACTAATATCTGCATGCCATTTTGATCACCTCGTCATACTGATCTCTGCGGTATATTCAATTCTATGTTTTGAAGTTCAGTACAAAGCGGAATCTGCGAAAAACGATAACCTATCGGTGCCCATTTCATGCCTTTTCAGTTGTTGTGTCTATTCATTTTCCACTGTGTAATACATACAATCATCAGCTATTAATAATTTTGACCTTTGACTGTTTCCTTTCCTAAGTTAATTTATATTTCCGGTTCGCTTGCAATTCTCTTTTCTCTTCGTTCCTAAGTTTTGCAAATGAAATAAAAAGTTATTTTATATAGTTTCTTATTCTTTGAGACCTTAGCCATTCCTTCTTCTTCCTTTTCCTTTCTTTTGCATTTTCCACTTCCATTTTATATTGTTCGATCATAAAACTCTCACCTTTCCTCTTCTTCAACCTACGCCACCACCTCACGCAAGCAATGTCCACTACCCCAACACGAGGCATCCGCACAACCATCCTCTCCATTTTCTTCCTCCGCCTGCACCATGTCGGCACCATTCCTCCCCTCTCCTAGTTAAAGCCAAGTGCCAAACACAACCGGCCTCTCCTTCAAAGCCACCATCGCAGCCACGGCTTTGCCCGCCTCCACGTCACCTCTCTAGCCTTCATTCCTTCTGTCCCTATGTTTTGTCGAGCAGCCTTCCTCTCTGTAGTAAAGGTAGGTAAATTTATATATACTTTATACTATTTAGTAGTATTATTTTATATATATTAGGCAAGTTTATTTTTATGTAGGTATATAAAATGTTTACGTATAAAAGATTTTATATTATAGTGAAATTTTATATGTTACAACATAAAGATGTACATATATAGATTACTGTATATACATAAGTTATGTTTTTACATAAGTCAATTATGTAAATAAGATAAGTCTATTATGTATATAAGATACATATCTATGACAGTATATGCATATATCTATTTGTTTAATGATTTTATATAAGTATATGTATATGTTAGTTTATATATATGTTTATATAGTTAGTATATATAAACTTTGTAGTTGCATATATCTGAAAGATATTTTTGTTTCTTATGCCTTATATTTTACAGTATATGTACATGTTCTGTTATACATAAAAGTTATATATGTTTGTTTTGATATACTTGTATATGAGTAGTTTCTCTCCTATTGTATATATATAAGAGTATTTTAAATGGTTTACAGCATGCATGTTTTAGTTTGTCTAGTTATATACATGTGTATGTATGTATGCATGTACGTACGTATGTATAATGGCTATAATTGTGAATCTACATGTTGTTTATAGTTTTGGATATATATATAGGGGAATTTCACTAAAAGGACAAACTTTGCACTCCAATTAGTTTCTAGGACACACATCTACAGAAATTAATTTTAAGGCCAAAGTCAAAAGAATAATTACTTTTAAGGACAAAAGTGAGCAGTCCAATTACTTTCAAGGACATAATTTCATAGGTTTTTTAGGCCTTAGAAACTAATTTTTTTGCATTTTGTCCTTAAAAGTAATTATTTCAGTTGTGTCTTCTAGAAAATAATTGAACTTGCTAAAGAAGCCCTTGTGGCTAATTTCCACATATATATTTATACATTGTTTAAGTAACGCATAAGTTATATGGATATGTTTATAAATTAAAGTTGTATATATGTTAGTTTATATATGTATAAGTCATGTTATTATTTTTAAATATACATATATGATATGTTATAGTATTTTGAAAGGAATAAAGTATAATATATATAAGTATTTTGTATTACTAAAATAAGAATATACATAAGTATTTATTTCAAAATATATTATATATATATATATGTTTGATTTTAGTATATGTGTTTTATTTTAAAACAATGATTTTTTTTACATATATGTTATTTTAATATTTGCCTTAAAAATAAAAAAATAAAAAATAAAAAAATTTAAATATACAGTAATAATAATAATAATAATGTATATATTTTCAGTTTAGATCAAAACTGAATTGATTTGTTTTCATCGATTCCTGTTATCAGCTTTGTTCGTCGAACTCGTGCCAATCTTGTCTTGCTTTGTTTTGCGAATCGTGCTTGCATTTCGTAACTCAATTTCATTGGCTATCTGCTCTAGCCTCGAAAGGTGAACAATCACTTACGATTAACATTCTTATATTTGTTAAATTTGATTTAAATTGAAATGACAATTGAAATATGCTGCTATTAGTTATTTATATTGTTATATATATGCTATCTGTTCACATGTGACATCTGACACCATTATCTGTTATTTATATTGATGATATATGCCTTTTATATTATTATCATATATGTTATCACTCTGCAAGTTCCATGTTAGTATAGAACTCCCTATGGGTTGAAATGATACATATCCGAACGATCTGTAGAATAGGAGAAAATCATTACAGGTTGAAATGATAAACCAAAGCGATTTTTATTGAATTGAATTTGGGATTGCGAGTTGAAATGATATATACCCGTATATATTTGAATTGCAGATTGAAATGATAAATATCCATATTACTTGACCATAAGATAGAAAATTATATACAAACACTGTTGGTCAATGTATGTGTGTGTGTGTGTGTGTGTATATTGAAATGATTTCTAAGGGTTGAAATTGAATTAATTTGAGAATTATATCAATTAAACTTGATTTAAAATTTATTAAATTTGGGATTTTAAAGATACGATTTTATAACTTGATTTTTTGATTAAAAGTGATTTAAATAAATATTTCAAATTTACATAAATTGAAGTAGTATATTTCGTTTTACTTAAATTTGAAATTTGAAGTTTTATTTAAGTGTTATTCGAATGATTAAGTAAATATTTCAAAATCAATAATAGTAAAGTGAATTTGATATATATATATATATATACATGTGTGTATATATATATAAATGAAATTATCAAATCAAGTTTTGAAATGTTTGAACATTTAAAAACTTTGAAAATGTTGAAATTGAAATTGTTTATTTTGTGGTTAAAAATCTGTATTTGGAATCATTATAATTTGAAATGGTATATTGAGGAACCGAAATAAATTGAGATTGATGATTTGAGATTGGATTAAATTTGAATTTTTAAGATTCTAGTTGATTTTGAATCGATTTGTGAAATTTGAGGAAACTATTTTATTACAAAAAATATTTTTAAATTATATTTAAAACTATTTTTTATTTTACTTTATACATTGTTATAATATAAACTATTTTAATATAAATCACTTTTAATATAAACTATTTTAATATAAGATATTTTAACTTATATCTCTTTTATATAAATTAATTTAATTTATAAACTATTTTATTATATGTACTATTTTAATATCTAAACTGTTCAAGTAGTAGAAGCTATGATTTCATGTTATGGTTTTCCAAAGAATCATAATTTCAAGTGATTTGATTTCAAAAGTGTTGTAACTTTAGTAGTGCTATGATTTTGGAAATGGATATATTTGAAATGGAAATGATATCGTATTTGGTTTTGAAATGGAAATGATATCGTATTGATATGGTTTTGAAATGGCAATGATATTTCGGTTTTGAAATATAAACTATTTTGAAATGACGCGATGTTATAATAACGATTGGTTGTTAAAGAGACCGGGATCGGATATTGTCATACTCTCTGCCAATACCGAAAACCATTTTAACAACTGTGTATGCGGTGGAGATTTCAGAATGAAGTAGGATGGTGGCGACTTTCTATTAAGGTATATACATGGACCCGACTTCCGTGAGTTGGCATAAGGTTGCTAAAACAGGAGTGATTCTCGAGCCAAGTGGGGTCATTCCTTTGATCGGGCACATTCCATTGATATTATATTCTGATTTTGTGATTGATTTGGTGGCCACACTTGATTTTGATTTAGGAGTGTGTTCCGAGGTGGGCGGTAGTGGCTGCTATGCGTTACCACTAGCCTGGATGCATAGTTGGTATATCTGCCCTCGCATTGCCTAGTTGTGTCGTGTCACTTGCCATATCGAGCCCACTACGAGTTTGTTTTGTACCATACCTATGGAGTGCCCTTTTAATACGCCCGGTTTGGGGGAGTTTATGGTACTGTATAGACTATGGGAATATATAAAATGTGTTAAGGGGGAAATGGGTAAAGCCTTAACGCTATTTTAATGGTTTACTTTAGTTTATACATTATTATAATAGTGTATCTTACTACATAGTAGATAGTTTAACGGATCCTTAAAGGATGGTTATCTCAAATATCCTTTGAGTTAATTATATTTTAGTTGTTATTTCACTTGAGTTGGATTTATTGATATAAGAATGTTAATCCTGACTCAAGTGTTTTGTGTTTTACTTTATAGTACGGTCAGACTGAGTGTACCAGTATTCGAGACTCCCCTTTGGAGTTGGAGCTTCGCTAGGAGTGTTGAATATGCGCTTATATGATTTTTGTTTGATGATAATAAACATATATACATTCGTTTAAATGTATTTGTTAAATATACTATTTATTTTCACAGATTAAATAAATATTTGCTGAATAAAATAAATAACACAAATTTTGAATTCAAACGAATATTTTATTCAAACAAATATTTATTACAATTTTGAATAGTACAATTTCAAGCTCTCACTATTCACTATACATTCTCAATTACAATTTCTAATTACATCACTATTTTACATATTCACCTCACTACATATCACTCACACTCGTATTTTAATCTTCAACTTCATTCCAGTTTGAATCCAGCATCTGAGCAATCTGCAAAAATATTCACTAACGCAGTAAAATTGAAAAAGAATTATTTTTTGCAATATAAAATAAAACGTGAATTTTGAAAATAATATTTGCCTCAGTTATTTGGGTTGTTCCTCATCATTTAAATTTGAATTCATCATACACGAACAACTTGTGACATACATTACTGTATATGCCATAAGGTCGTGCACGCCGATATATACACTTGATTGATTTACAGGGACAGGTGAGCACAGGTCAAACCCAAATGAAAAACCGGGTTCAACTCACCTGTAATAACATCGAAAATCACGGCACGAGCACAAGGTCAAACCCGAGTTTTAAAACTGGATTCAACACAAGGCAACATGACATGAATGAAACGAAGACCAACAACAAAATGGACTACAACAATCATGGTAGTTCACATGTCGAAAACAGTTGCAACATGGATATCACAAAACAAAACTCACTGGAATGAACAATGCACAGCTAGTCCAAACTCAAGTGCAATAGAGAAGCTATGGTACTATGCAAGTACAAGCTGCAGCATACCAGACAGTGGTACAAGTGCAAACACATCAAGTCAAGACTGTGTACCAGCAAAAGCAATTGACCTCAATCATGTTCAAACATGGCCAGAGACTATATGTCAACAGAAAGTCGATCAGTAAGGCAATGTCAAGTTCAGTGCCACAGCAAACAAAAGAATGATACAAAGCAATAAACAAGAGAACATTGTTGTACAAGGCACCAGACTCAAAGATACAACAAACCACAGATGCGACTTAAGTTAAAAACTGTGCATGTGAAGTATACTAAGAGAGAAGCCAAAGCAAATGAACCAACTGCAAGTGCAAATGACCAGAACACAATGCCACAATGCAAGTAAATCATGCAAGATATCCAAGACTCAAGAATGCATCACCATGACACAGTTCCAAACTTTATAGAGCTGTGACAACCAAGAACTCAACGAACCAGACACAACAGTGCACAAGTACAGGGAACAACCAAATCAACTGCAAGAACTCAAAGTGTACATGGAACAATGCAACATTATCGAATACAATATGCACAAGCGAAGAAACAAATGACAGTGATTCAAACTACTCACAACAATGCTTGAAGACTCGCCAAGTATAGGACACAGTAGTGACAGTAAGCAATGCAGCAACAATGGTCAGGTAATATGCATCAGGCATTAACAAGTGAGTAGTTCAAATGAACTCGATCAGTAACCAAGGCTACAACAATGGAAAAGTAATGTATGCAACAGAATTTCAAATGAAACAAATCCAACTTTATATGCATCAGTAACCAAGCAAACAGAATCAATAATACAACAGTGACAAACATCATATGGAAATGCCCAACACAAATGGCCAGAGACGAAGACTACAAGATGAACGAAGGAATTCACGAAACCAAAAATGCCAGCAAAAATCGAAGTTGAACAAGTCAGAATTAAATACCGTGGTGGCCAAGCAAAGCCGTAATCATCAATATACGTTTTTGATCAAGTCAGAAAACATCTCAATCATAGAAACAAAATCAAGTGGCCGTGATGAATAATATGACGAATTCAAACAAAATTTATATGAACGCAAAAATAGGGTTTTGAATCCTATATAAACCCTAGGATCATCATCGACAAATACATTCGAGTTCGAGCATAACAAAGAACAAACCATCCAACTCGAATCACGATCGAGTTCAAACATCAACCAGTAAAGCAAAAGGGATAAATTACGTACCGAAGGAAGGAGTCGAACTCGATCGAACAACGAAGCGGCCAAGAGCGAACGAACGAGAACGAAGCACACGAAAAGGCACAGATTCAAAACCCTAATTTTGGAAGTAAGGAGCAAAGAGCCGAAGCCCTACTTTTAGTTGCAAAGAAGAACAAGCCGCCTTCTCAAAAAGGAACGAACGAAGAATAAAGCAGCCATTTTTTTTCTCAAGATAAAGGATTGGGCTGGATTGAAGTTAAAAGGGGGCCGGCCTTGTTAAAGAATAATAAAAGAGAGTTTAAGTTTTAAATTAGGCTTTATCTTTAATTAGGGTTTAGGGTTATTTTCTATCGTTTTTTAATTGTTGTTTTACTTTTCGAATCAAAGAATTTGTAAATCACCACCTAGGGATTAGGTCGTGTCAGATTGTCTAGTTAGAATTAGTTCAGTGAGCAGGTTGTGCGAGTTTGCAGAGCTCTATAGGCGGGAGCAGTGTTTGCGAGTAATCAAAGCTCTATAGGCGGGAGTAGAGTTTGCGAGTAATCAAAGTTCTATTGTAGGCGGGAGCAGAGTTTGCGAGTAAACGAAACTCTATAGGCAGGAGCAGGGTGTGCGAGTCTAGTAGAGTGTTTGTGAGTGGGAGCAAATGTTTACGAGTCTAGTAGAATGTTTGTGAGCGGGAGCAAATGTTTGCGAGTCTAGTAGAGTGTTTGTGAGCGGGAGCAAAAGGGTCTGCGAGTCTAGTAGAGTGTTTGTAAGCGTGATACTGTTTAATTCTAATAGAAATCTGTGAATGCAGCAGTAGGCAGGGGTTGCCGAAGCTGGGTAAATTTTGTGTGTGATTTACTTTTCAGCATATTTATTTTTGCAGTTTATTTCTGAGTTTAAATCAAGAAAATTGCTATAACCCTATTCACCCCCCCTCTAGGGTTAATCTAGATCCTACAAGTGGTATCAGAGCCCGGTATTTTTTCTTTAACTCTAGAGTCATGAATCCACCAGGTAATATTTTTGTTGAGGGTCGTTTCAATATTATTCCTTCTATTTTCGATGGAACAGATTTTTTGACTTGGAAATTGAAAATGGAATTTTATTTAAAATCTGTTAATATTAAATGTTGGGATATTATTGAAAATGGGTGTGATTTAACAAATAAGGAAATTATCTCGATTAATGCTCTTGCTATGCATATATTATATTCTCATATTAATCATGATAATTTTTATTTCGTTTCTCATTGTGAAAATGCACAGAAAATTTGGAAAATTCTCGATGCAATATATGGTGCAAAAGTCAACAGCAATGAGAAGTCCTCCACAACCAACTCAGTTAAAGAAATATGCTTAACAGGATTGGTAAATAGCAGTTGTGATGAGGATGATGATGATGGAGCAGCCGAGCTGGCATTGCTAATGAAGAATTCAAAAAGGAAATTTGCAGCCACGTGGAATAAAAGCGATAGCAGTGAAAGTGAGAAAGCAGATATGTGCCTTCATGGAAATATAACCGATAGCGACGACGACGAGCCAAGCAAGGTATCAAAACTTACTCACTCTGAATTACTTATTTATTTCCATGAAGTGAATGGTTGTTTTGAACAACTTAGGGAAAAATATGCTAAACTTGAATCACAAAAAGACACTTTGATAGAATTAAATGAACAACTTGACGAATTAGTTAAAACCTATCAAAGTAGGATCCCTAAGTGTGATAAGTGTCCAACGTTTGAAGAAGAAATTAAAAAATCAGAAATTAAAATGAAATCACTTGAAAATGAAATTCTGATTTTAAAAGAGAATACTAGGAGAGAAAATTCTATTAAAAGGTGCACTCAATTGTTGAAAGAAAATGAATCTTTAAAAACATGTTAACGCTAAAATTTGAACGTTATCACCCCGGTGTATGAAGTGAGATTGTGAAAGCACCACCCGATAGCTCGGGAACTGATTATAAGCAGATAATAGCGAAAAAGCAGTAAACAACAGCAATTTTATAGTGGTTCGGCTTAAGAGAGAGCCTACGTCCACTTTGAATATCTTTATTACAAGTCAATGCAATTACACTTTGATTACAACACACTTCGAGTTACAAGTGACTTAGAACAAGTAGCCTAAACTTCAATGTCGATCCGAATCCTTGAACTCATGTTGGACATGCATGGTTTCTTCGTGAAGTTCTTTGAGGCGTTCTTTATATCTCAAAAAGCTTTAAGTGTTGGAGTAGTTCGGAATGCAGCAGAGTAACGGCGCTTCAAATGAATGAGCCAAAAGTCCCTTGAATGTTGGAGGTGGCCATGTATTTATAGGAGTTTTCAGCCCTGAGTTGTGAGTCGTGTTCGACTCATGCTTGGCTCGTGGCCGAGTCAAATTAGGTCGTGGCCGACTCACTGAGCCAACCCTTGATTTCTCCATGGCTTATTCCTCTGCTGGATTTTATGCTAAGTTCTGAGACGTTTACGAGTCAAGCCTTATTGGCATCGGCACTGTGGCAATGGACTACGACTCAATGGCTTTAAGTCGTGGACGAGTCATTCTGAGTCATGAGTCGTTAAGTCGTTAACGACTTATCAGGTAGCGGTATATAGGTGAAGCGGCACAAGGGTCCACCTTCTTATGTCGTTACTTCCACTGAGTCGTCTCATATGATAAGTCTCTAACTTATTGAGTCGTTGATCTACTGAGTCGTCCTGCCTTGTGAACCTTTAACCCCTTGAGTCGTCCTATCCCTCTAAGTAGATGAGTCGGTCTGTCTCATGAACCGTTAATTAGTTAAACCACTCTGCTCCTCTAAGGCATTAACTCGTTGAGTCGGTAACTCACTGTGTCGGCCTGTCTCATGAACCGTTAATCCCTATGAGTCGTTCCATTCCTTTAAGTCGCCGCGAACCTTAACTCGTTAGCTAATTAAGTCGTAACCAGTTGAGTCGGCCTGAATCTTAACTCGTTAAAGAAAAACGGGGTTAACATTTGCCCCTCGAAGTACACACCTAAGTCGTAGGTCGTGTACTTCGACTCATCTTGACTCGCATGTGCCGACTCACGTTCCACTATCCTGGTATAAAAGGCATGAATCGTCACTTTTATCTTCTTCTTCTCATACCAACCTCGTAAGTTGTTTTCTGCCATTAACATTCCTCCGAGCTTTCGAAAGCAATTCTATTCCAACTCCCTGCTAATAATCTTTGTTGCGTAAGTGAGCTTGATTCTCTTTCGATTCCTTACTGTTATTGAATTACGAATCCGGATTCCCCATTTTTCTGACCCTGATGCATCTTTGTGCCATGTTCCATCGCGATTCATGCTTTTTTGATCGATTTACAACTGCCATCGATTATATTATTGTTATTGTTCGCGATAACATAACAGCGCGTCAGATTCGTCGCAAACTTGAAGCGATTCGAATTGACCCTTTGAGTGATTTTCTGATGGCGTGAGGTGAAGACAATGGATTATAGTGCCTTGAATTATCTGGTCTGCGAGTTTGGAAGATATGAATTGATCCTTAACGGGTTAAAGGGTTAGAGAGAAGATGACCGGTCGAGGAAATGACCTAGGATTCTCATGACCTAGTTGGCTTTTTGGATGACTTAGGTTTTTGGTCGTACGAGCGACTCAGCCCTTTAGATCCTCACTGTGACTCATCCTTTGAACCGCGAATGACTCAATCCATCTGTCGCGAACGACTTAAGCCATAGGCCATGAACGACTCAACTCATAGGTCGTGAACGACTCAACTCATAGGTCGCGAACGACTCAGCACTTGGACTATTTTTCATACCGAGTTGCTCCTTGTGGTTTGAACCTATGACCGGCTCAATTAGATCAACCTAGGATTTGAGTCGCGGCCGACACAGGACTTGGAGAATTTCACACTGCTTTGAACTAAAAAATTTCTCCCATTACTGTGACTTACGACTTAGAGAACCAGTGACTCAAGGCATCAATGTCTTGGAGCATAAACAACCTAGCTTAACTTGCTTCATAACCTTTAAAACATGGACGAGTTATCACATTGTACTGCTTTGAAGCATAATTCTTACTCGATCTTTGACTTGAGTTGCTGAAATAAACTGCCTAAATATTGAATTGTTTGGACTTTAACTTGCTAAACTTTGTTGCATATTTTAGTTTTACAGATTGCTTCAGTTTGCAAGTATACAACCTGTTTAATACAATAATCACAGAGAATCGGGACGAATATACTGCCATTGATTGCCCACATCCAATGACAAATTAGTCAATAGAAGATAAATGTTAAATAGATTGCGTGAATGAAGTACTTTAAACCAACGAATCTAAGTAGAGTGCTAAAGCAATGTTGAAATAGTCAACTGAAATTGACCAGTTTGCACTAACTCTATACCTGAAACTTTAAATTAACAAGTCCTGAAATTTAGTAATTGATCAATTGCCAACTAGCTTAACTTCAGTTATATTTACTTGTTTATCTTCATTAGTTCTGCACAACACTTCACACTTTTAGGAAACATGCACCTTCGCATTTGAACATCTAGTTGCTTGTGTAGAATGACTTCTCAACAAGAAGAACCGATGGGCCAGGCTGAAGATGTCTTCCCAGTAGCCAACCCATTGGATAACCCTCCGGAGAGAACTTCCACAACTCTGAATCAACGGGTGTTTGACCAATTGCGCATCCAGTTTGGCATTGCCGAAGCTAATGCCTTACTGCCGGGGCCAAATGATACTGCAGATAGGCCCCCTCTCGGCTTTATTGCTGTCAATCGCCAAACGTGCTTGAGCGGTGCCATCCCACCCTTTAATGACTTCCTTCAGCAGTTCCTGCTTCGGTTATCTATCTCTCCATTCCAATTGCACCCCAATGGCCATGCCATTCTGATGGGGTTATGTGTGCAATTTAGGATAGTTTTGGACCGATTACCGAGCTTTGGGGAAATCTGCTACTTCTGCTCATTCACGAAAATTAAAGATCATCCCTCTATCGTAGTTATAAGGAGTGCTCAAAACCGCAAACTCATCACTGATCTTCCTAAAAGCGTTCATGGATTTCTAAATCAATTTTTCTTTGTTCGCTGTCCTCCAGGGTTTTATGCCATCTGGAGAGTAGGAAGTAAGATTTCCTGTCTTTATTTCTCCATTCTTGAGCTTTTCGAAATCTGAGTTGCTAAATGCTAACTTCGCTTCTTGTTTTCCTGTTTTAGCACTTCCTCCTCCCTCTAGAGATCCGTGCTATAAGCAAATTTTTGAAAGACTGAATGCCGTGGCGGCAGAAGAGAGGAGTATAATGTTTTTTTTAAATGATGAATTTTTACATCAATATGGGCTTCTTCATTCCTCTCGCTTCACTCAGCCTCATGAAGTTCCAACTGAAATTCCCGATTCTCCAATGGAAATTCCTGATGCCCCGGTCTCTACTAAAGAGCACATGCGGGGAGGAACCTCTACAGAAACTTCACTAGTGAAGTGTTCAACTCCGAAGGATGCTGCGGGGCTGTCTGACAAGTCTGTACTTGCCCCAGTTATCGAAGAGGAAGAACCTCCACGATCTTCCGGGAGATCTTCTAACGAAGGAGTTGAGAAAGCAAGTCCCAAAAAGCATGATGGTGATGATGTTTTTGAGGGGTTGAGCGACCTAATGGTGACTTCACAAGAACTTTTTAAAGACGATGTTTCCAAAACTATCTCTTCTGTAATCGAGGCGACATCTTCTCTACAACAAATGCCAACTCCTCCTACTCAAGTTATCACCTCCTCTACTCCACAGAGTGGTTTGTAGCTTGATGCGTGTAGTTTACACATTACACAACACTTAGGATTTTTCAGCACTTGTTTGTGTTTGACTTCTTTTTTTCTAAAGGCTTTTAAGACTTGTCTTTTTGCCTTTCAGATCCTTCAATGGGGCGTAGCGGCAGCGGTTCTTACTATAAAGACTTCCAGCACTATGGAGGGCGCGGCAACTATGATTACAGACGCTACCTTACTGGTCCCAGAGAAACCGACGAGCAGAGAGCTGCTCGAAAAGCTAGAGAGAGGAGAGAATATGAAGAACGTCACGAGAGGGTAGATGTGCGACATGAGTCTTCTTCAAGAGGCGATGACTCCCACAAACGTAAAACACATGATGGTCGGGGGAAGAGCCACATTGTTGAGGACCCGAGCAAGCGGGCCAAGCCTAGTGAGAAACACGCATCTGCGATATCTGAAAAGTTTGATGCTCCCATTTCTATCGACATTCCTTCCAAATCCCCTGCTCTTGAAGGAAGCGCTATTCAAACACTTCTTAATAGGCCTTCATATCGTGTTGAAAGGGGCCCACCAACCCTACAGAGCCGGTTCCTGAATTGGTGTTTAAAGGGAGTTCGCTTCGATCTTGATTTAGTTCCCGTCGATAAAGAAGCCATGTACCAAAATCTTGATGTCGTTAGACTCGATATTGAAAAAATGTCTGGATGGCAAAAGCTCGTTGATGAACTCCATAGGGTCAATCGAGCCAATATCGAGGCGATGCTAACCATGGAGAACGATAAGTCGGAATGGCAGAAGATTCTTGACCAGCACAACATTGAGATGAAAAACATAACTGAGTATAACGAGAAACTTGAAGCTGAAGTCAAGCAGCTTAAAGACGATCTTGCCACCTCTTCTAACACTTATACTCAAAGAGAAGAGGTGCTACAAAAACAAGTGCGGGATGCACATGCTGGCCAAAGAGATGCCGAAGCTAAAGTTGAGCGGCTAGAAGAGGTTGTAGAGAATTACCGCACTGATGTCGCTCAGTTGCGAAGTAAAATGAGCGCCCAAGACATGGAGATTGAAGCATTAAAAGCTCAACTTGCTAAAACCGAAAAAGAACGAGATGAGGCCATGGCCGGCAAAGCTGCAGCTGAAGAATCTATTCAAGCCATGGAAGCCAACGTCAATTCAACTTTATTCGACTTTTACTTGCACAGCGTCTTAGGGCATGGCAGTCTCTCTTTTCTCGGTCCTAAATACGAAATCACTTTGGCTGAAGTGTGGGAAGCTGCTCTCGACATGTTCAAAGTCGCCGGGTATACCGAGGAAGAGCTTGAGGCGTGCTACCTAGATGAGGAAACTCGCGCTGCTCTTGCGAAGGGAAAAGAGCAATTCGCCAGAGTGCGGACTGGGATGGTAGAAGAGGAATGTTCTGAAAAAGAATTACAACCTACTACCTCCGAACGTCCTTTAGTTTCTCCTGAAGTTGGCATCACAGGTTCCAGTGCTCATTCCCTGCCTCCTATAAGAACCGGGGTAATTACCCCTACTGATGATGAGGCTTTGGAGGATATTGGAGCTCAAAATTATGAGATTGAACTAACGAAGCAAATATCTTCAGGTAATTCTGACATTGGTCCGATTCAGGTGGATTGCCTGCTTGCTCCTCAAAAGTTTGATGAGCTTCTCGATTACTTCTTGAATCTCGACGAACCCATATCTCCCTTCTTTTGGGGAGATACTAATATTTTTAATTTCTCTTCTTCTGCAGTTGAAACACCAAGTGATGTGCAAACTTCGCCTCCTCCGGTTATCCCTCCTCCGTCTCTTCAGGTGGCTCCTCCTTCTGCTTCACAGCCTGGGTCACAAGAGGAGCAAATTGAGGCTCTTCATGGCTTAGATGACCCTATCGCTTCGCAAGAGCAGAAAGACGAGGGACTTGAAGGAGGCGATATCTCTCCGGAGCGGACTCCTTCTGATGACGTAATTTTTTCTGCTCTTGTTACTCCAGGGAGTGAGTCTTCTTCGAAGAGGAGAAAGAAGCACGGAACATCAAAGAGGAGGGGGAAGAAAATCATTGCTACAGAAGAGGAACCAGAAATTGCACCAGTTGCACCTCCCTCTCCTTCTTCCCTTATGCCTTCAGACCGTCCTGAAAAGCTAACCATTCGGTCGGGCAAAGGGTCTAAAGGTGGCAAGAAGAAATGAAGATTTCAGCTTTTAGCTTCTTGTCTTTTGCATGTACTGGTCGAGACCTGTGCGGGTACCGGCCCCTGCTTTTTATTTTGAAACTTGTATCTGCAATACAATTGAATAAAATGATCCTTTATTTGTACAGACTCCTGTTTGAATTTGAGAATACATTTATTATTCATTTTTGCACAAGTTTATTTATATGATATTGCAGCGGGCTTATGGCATGTTGTTTGAGCATTACTTTCGCCGATGTGGCTATACCATATTGTATATAACTATACCATGTTGCCCCCATACCATAATCTTGCTGCAATATTTTATACTTCGAGGGGACTTGCACTCTTATTTTCTGAAGAATAATTATTTCATTCTTGAAGAAATTATTCGTAGAGTACAACTCCCTTCATATAAGTTTTTTACGCTTTGTCCTTCGAAGAAATCACTTTTTCTTTTGTTAATGTACACGTTTTACCAAGTGAATTCTTCTATGAGGTAAAGCGGGCCTATGAAGGGTACTTTAACTTTTTTTTTTTTTTAAGGAAGGTTATTTTCCAGAATAGGTAAATCACTCTTCCTTTGAAAGTTAAAGTGTGCTCTTGATGAGGATTTTTTTTTTTACATAGAAAGTTGTACCTCTGAGGAGGGATTTTTTCACGTTTCAACACTTGGAAGTTTTATTTCAATCTTGGTGAAACGTGTACCTCCAAAGAGTTGTGCCTTTGAAGGAAGCCTTTTCACGTTTCAACACTTGGAAGTTTTATTTCAATCTCGGTGAAACGTGGTCTTCCGAAGAGGTCTTTCTTCTTGATTGTGTCTCCAGGAGGAGGTTTTTTTTTTTTTTGCATTTCAACTCTGGTGAAGTGAAATTCCGAAGAGCGGCTGTTACACTTCAACTCCTGGTGAAATGTGCCTCCGAAGAGGTCTTTATTTTGTTTGCATTTCAACTCTGGTGAAGTGAAATTCCGAAGAGCGGCTGTTACACTTCAACTTCTGGTGAAATGGGCCTCCGAAGAGGGCTTTTATTTTGTTTTACATTTCAACTCTGGTGAAGTGAAATTCCGAAGAGCGGTTGTAACACTTCAACTCCTGGTGAAATGGGCCTCCGAAGAGGGCTTTTATTTTGTTTTACATTTCAACTCTGGTGAAGTGAAATTCCGAAGAGCGGTTGTAGCACTTCAACTCCTGGTGAAATGGGCCTCCGAAGAGGGCTTTTATTTTGTTTTACATTTCAACTCTGGTGAAGTGAAATTCCGAAGAGCGGTTGTAACACTTCAACTCCTGGTGAAATGGGCCTCCGAAGATTGCCTGGAAGTTACTCTCTCATGGTTGGAGGGTCATGACTCCTCCAATCTTTTTTGGTTGAGTAGAGAACTTTCTTTTTTACGGCATATGCTTCGTTAGAGGTCTTTATCCTCCGAAGAGTTGTGCCTCCGAAGAGGACTTTAGTTGTTCCTTGTCCACTTGCTTACGCCTTTTCAGTGATCCTCTATTAATTTTTTTTTTTAAGCTTGCACTCCCTTCTCTTACAAGTAGCTTGTTTAATCCAAAGAAGTGTACTTCATTGCTAGGCCAGTTCATGAGAACGGACATAAGCTTCTTAATTAGATGTTTGTTTGTTCAAACTTCTCAATTTATTAGCTAAAGCCCGTTTTCGGCGAAATCATTGACCGTTCAATTGAAGCACTTCTTATCTAGGATTTAAGCTCGGGAATTTTGCGACTTGGAATTTGTTTGTTGAATGATAACAAGGATCACTTGGCCTCGTAATGTGCAAGTTTTGTTTTCGTTGCCTGCAAAAATGTAAATCGACATTTCAGTAATACATTCAATGTACTTTTCATATCGAAAATAAAGCAAACATGTATCAATAATAAGGAACGCAAGATTTATAGTGGTTCGGCCAAAAATTTGGGCCTACATCCACTTTATAGTCTTTCATTATTCACTTGCATCAGTTTTACAATTGCTTTCAATTAAAGGAATCATACATTCATAATTCTCTTTACAATATTTCAACAAAGCTATCAAGTAAAGTATGGACGCAAGTGATTGCTGTTCCAAGCTCTTGGAATTTGATCTCCTTCGACAGTAGTGAGTTTGTATGTGCCGTCCAGAAGCTTTTGACCTATGACATATGGTCCTTCCCAATTTGGCCCAAACACACCTGTTGCCGTCATAATTCTCTTTAGGACTAAATCACCAATTTCAAAGCTGCGTTGGCGAACTTTGGAATTGAAATGTCTGGCTATCCTTTGCTGATGAGATGCGATTCTGAGCTCAGCCTCTTCTCTTTTTTCATCAAGGAGATCTAGTGCCTCAAGCTGTAGTTTCTCATTCTCCGCTTGATTGAAATGGATTCTTCTATATGAAGGGACCTCTGTTTCTACCGGAATCATTGCCTCTGATCCGTATGCCAATGAAAACAGAGTATGCCCAGTCGCAGTTTTGTGGGTAGTTCTGTATGCCCATAGTGCTAGCGGTAGCTTATCGACCCAACCACCTTTTGCTTTTTCAAGTTGCTTCTTGATGGTTGACTTGATAATTTTATTTACTGCTTCCACCTGCCCGTTTGCCTGCGGATGGGCTACTGCTGAGAAGCTCTTTCGGATTTTGAATCGTTTGCAAAAATCTTGGAATTCTTCACTTTCGAACTGAGTAGCATTGTCTGTAATTATTTTTTGAGGCACACCGTATCTGCAAATGATACTTTTAGTCACAAAACTTATCATCTTTTTTGAGGTGATAGTAGCCAGTGGTTCAGCCTCTGCCCACTTAGTAAAATAATCTATAGCAACAATGGCATATTTAAGTCCAGATTTGGCAGTTGGTAATGATCCTACAAGGTCTATCCCCCATATTGCAAACGACCATGGACTGACCATCTGTGTGAGTTCAGTGGAAGGAGCTCTAGGAATTTTGGCGAATCTTTGGCATCTGTCACATTTTCGAGAATAGTCTGCTGCATCTCGATTATTTTCTGGCCAAAAATATCTGTATCGGAGAATCTTTTTCGCTAAAGTTTGACCACCTAAATGATCACCACATTCTCCCCCATGCACCTCAGCTAGGATTGTTTTGGACTCTTCCCTGGATACACATCGAAGTAACGGCATTGAGAATCCCCGTCTGTATAACTGGCCATCCTGGACTATATAGCGAGAGGCTTTCCTCAGTAGCTTCTTTCGTTCTTTTGAACTTTCCGGTAAAGATCCATTGAGCAGATATTCTGTTATTGGAGTCATCCATGATTCTTGCTCTTGAGACACGCTCATGATCCAATCAATATCCATCTCATCAATGCTCGGGGTCGACAGAATCTCCACTGGAGTTAACCCCAGAAATTGAGCTTCGCCCGTGCTAGAATACTTTGCGAGAGAATCTGCTTTCATGTTTTCTTCTCGAGGAATGTGACTTATCATGTAATGATCGAAATCACTCAGGAGTTCCCAAGCCTTTGACAAGTAGGCGGGCAGATTCGCCCCTTTCGCTTGGAATTCCTTTTTGACTTGGCATACAATAAGCTGAGAATCACTGAAGATTTGTAACGCTCGGATGTTTAATTCTTTAGCAATCCTCAAGCCAGCGATAAGGGCTTCATATTCAGCTTCATTGTTTTTCGAAGGAAATTCCAATCTTAGTGCGTAGCATAATGATCGACCTTCAGGGGTCTCGAGTACAACTCCGGCTCCACAGCAGTAGTCGTTTCTCGCGCCATCGACATATAACTTCCATTGGATTGGAGAATCGTCGATCGTTTCCTCCTCACCGTTACCCTTATCTGTGAATTCTGCGATGAAATCCGCTAAAGCCTGTCCATTGATTGCTTTTCGGGGATGATAAGTGATGTCATATTGACTGAGTTCAATATTCCACTTTAGAAGACGACCCGAAGTCTCAGGGCGAAACAGGACTTGCTTTAAAGGTTGATCAGTGAGGACTCTGATAGGATGAGCTTGGAAATATTGCCTCAACTTCCTAGATGCGATTAGTAGGCAATAGGCGAGTTTTTCCAACTTAGAGTAATTCATCTCTGCCCCAGTGAGTCTTTTGCTGATATAGTAAACTGGATGTTGAATCCCTTTGTCTTCTCGTATCAGCACTGCACTTAAAGCATGAGATGATACTGCCAAGTATATAAGAAGATCCTCGCCATCGCCAGGCCTAGAAAGTATTGGAGGCGTTTCCATATGGCGAATCAATTCATCAAAGGCTTTTTGGCATTCGAGAGTCCAATCGAAGTTTTTCTTTCCTTTCTTTAGGGCATCAAAGAATGGGATGCATTTATCTGTGGCTTTGGAAATGAACCGACTTAAGGCAGCGACTTTTCCATTGAGACTTTGCAATTCCTTCTTTGTTCTAGGAGCTTTGACTTCCTTTAAGGCGGTAATTTGAGCTGGACTAGCCTCAATGCCCCTAGCGCTCACGATGAAACCTAAAAATGCCGGATTCCACTCCAAATGAACATTTTAAAGGATTGAGCTTCATTCCGTATTTTCGGAGGACTGCGAACATGTCTGCTAAGTGTACTATGTGATCCACTGCTTTCTTTGACTTTACTAACATGTCATCGACGTAGACTTCCATAGTCTTGCCCAATTGCGGTTTGAACATAGCATTAACAAGTCTTTGGTATGTTGCCCCTGCATTCTTCAGCCCGAAGGGCATAACTCTGTAGCAGTAAAGACCAACGTCGGTGATAAAGCTCGTGTCCTCCTGATCTGGCTCATGCATCATGATCTGGTTATATCCGGAGTAGGCATCCATAAAAGATAACAATTCGTGTCCCGCTGTTCCGTCAACCAGTTGATCGATCCTGGGTAAAGGGAAGCAGTCTTTGGGGCAGGCCTTGTTTAGATCTGAAAAATCGATGCATACTCTCCATTTTCCGTTGGCTTTCTTAACCAGCACTGGATTTGAAACCCAATTCGGATAAGTAGATTCTTTGATAAAATTATTCTCCATGAGCCGATCAACTTCTTCTTTTAACGCTGCCGACCTTTCTGGACCTTGAGTTCTCCTTTTCTGCTTCACAGGTGTAAATTTTGGATCAATATTCAGAGCGTGTACTGCAACTTCTGGGGATATCCCGCACATATCGGCATGAGTCCAAGCAAAAACATCCAAATTTCCCTTTAAAAAAGATATTAAGATATTCTGAATTGACACATTAAGTTGTGATCCCACATTCAACACCTTGTTTGGGTCCTTTGGGTCAACGGGTACTGGTATTTTCGTTTCCACTGGTACCACTCTATTCTCCTCTGCACTGACTTTTCTAGGATCCATCTCTTTCCTTGCTCCGCTGTGCTCGCCAGTGCAGGGTCCGCCTTGTAATTGCTACAAGGCTGGTTCTTTGATGCGGACTGGGGCTGCCGCATCCTTTCCCATTTCTCTTTTTCTGGTTTCTCGTAGCTCTGTTAGATAACATTCCCGCCCCGCATTTTGATCCCCTTTTATAACTCCCACTCCATTATCTGTGGGAAATTTAATGGTGAGGCATCATGGGGCCAGAACAACTTTGAATGCTGCGAGAGTTGGACGGCCAAGGAAAGCATTGTAAGTAGAAAATTCGTCGACAATCACAAAAGTTTGCTTGCGGACCACTTTTCTCTCTCCTTCTCCAAGTTCCACAAACAAATCAACGGTTCCTATCGGCTGTTTTGGCTCCCCAGTGAAGCCAGCGATTTTCTGCGATGAGGCTTGCACATCAGCCATAGGGATCTTCATTTGGTCGAATGTTTTCTTGAAGAGGATATTGCAGGATGCGCCACAGTCAATGAGAACTCTTCTGACGATAGCTGGCCCGATACCAGCCGAGATGACTAAGGGATCCAAAGTAGGAGCTTCAATACCTGCGGAATCCCTGGCTCTGAACACAATATCATCATTGAAAGTTCTTTGTTGCTTCAGGGGCATAGCACCTTCCAAAACGAATACATCTTCCTCGGTCGGTACATATTTCAAAGCTTGGGTATACCTTTCCATCTCACCCCAGCTTCTGCCTACTGGGTGAGGTCCACCTGTAATGACATTGATAATGGGCCTTCCAGGTTCATGCCCTGCAGCCTTCTCACCTGTCCTAGGCTGATGAGCAGGAGCTTGTTGCCCCTGACTAGACGAAGCAGGATTGTTGCTATTCCTTTTCACAAATTGATGCATCTTGTTTTCCCTTAGCAACTCTTCAATCAGATTTTTCAACTGGCGGCATTCGTCGGTCTCATGACCGGGTTGATTATGGAAGCGGCAGAACTTGCCACTCTGTATAGCCTTTTTCCCGGTCCTCAGAGGAAGAGGTTTAGGAAAATCAACAGAATCTTTAGTGGCAAGGTAGATACGCTCCGGCGTATCTGATAAAGGAGTATACTCTGATGGCTTGAAGGATCGAGGCTTCTTCATATTACTCTGTTTCTTCCCATTGTTATTTTCCCTTTTTTTTCCCTACAGATTTATTCTTGCGTGGAGCAACAGTGTTATCTTCAGCTTTTTCCAACACTGCCTTTACCGGTACGGGACGGCTTTCCAGGCGTATGAATTCATTTGCTTTTTTATAGAATTTTTCAAGGGAATTTGGTTCCTTCATGTTTAGCCATTTCCCAAATTCGCTCAACTTGTCAATAGCCCTCATCAGATAAGTCAATATCATTCGCGGTTCTGCATTGTCCACCTCGGCCAGTGCTATATTAAAGCGGTTTAAGAAAGATCTGATAGTCTCCCCTGGATTCTGTTCTAAACTTGACAACGACATGATGTCCTTGACTTTTGAAGCATATAGTCTGAACTGCTCCTTGAATTTCCGGGTCAAGTCCGAAAACTGATCAATAGATCGGACTGGTAGCTTGGTGAACCACAGTAGAGCCACACCTTCTAGATATACAGGAAAATATCGGCACTTTATCTCATCAGAGGCTCTGGCACCTGTCATGTGCCAATCATACTTGTATAAGAATTCGTTCGGATCGCTTGTCCCCTTGTAAGCTGGAATGGTTGGAGGGACAAACTTCCTTGGGAATTCAGCCTTTAAGATTTTCTCAGTAAATGGAGTTTTACTTGGGGCAAAACCCCATTCTTTCTCGTCTTCAACCCGCTGCATACTCTCTTTCATGATTTGTCGGACCATTCCAGAAAGATACTCCTCATCATGTCGAGTTCTAGATCCACCAACCTCAGGAAGTGTTTGTTCAAAGGGGCTAGCAGCCCTTTCAGGAGCATTCCTTTCTTCAGCATCATGAATGTTGCCGGCAAAGTTCCTTTCATTACCTGCCGGTAGACGGTTTTCCCCAAGCAAATCGTTCAACCTATTCAGAATTAGGGCATTTTGGGCACTCTGAGCCTCGAATTGTGCATTTTGGGCATTTATCTGCTGGTTCAGCCCTAAGATTGCAGCATCCAGCTCTGCCTTTGTAACTCCGACAGCTGGAGTGGCTTGATTCGATACAGGGGAAGCGGAGGTTCCCTCTTGAGCATTTCCGGATCTTACAAATCTACTCTTTCTCCTCGGAGCCATGATTTCGGATAAAATTCTAGTCTTCAGAGAGGTCACTTCAACAAACTTTCGTGGAGCAATGATGACGATTCGCCTGAGTTCAGTGTTCTCAGTGAAAGCACCAAAAATGTTAACGCTAAAATTTGAACGCTAACACCCCGGTGTATGAAGTGAGATTGTGAAAGCACCACCCGATAGCTCGGGAACTGATTATAAGCAGATAATAGCGAAAAAGCAGTAAACAACAGCAATTTTATAGTGGTTCGGCTTAAGAGAGAGCATACGTCCACTTTGAATATCTTTATTGACGATTTGATTACAAGTCAATGCAATTACACTTTGATTACAACACACTTCGAGTTACAAGTGACTTAGAACAAGTAGCCTAAACTTCAATGTCGATCCGAATCCTTGAACTCATGTTGGACACGCATGGTTTCTTCGTGAAGTTCTTTGAGGCGTTCTTTATATCTCAAAAAGCTTTAAGTGTTGGAGTAGTTCGGAATGCAGCAGAGTAACGGTGCTTCAAATGAATGAGCCAAAAGTCCCTTGAATGTTGGAGGTGGCCATGTATTTATAGGAGTTTTCAGCCCTGAGTCGTGAGTCGTGTTCGACTCATGCTTGGCTCGTGGCCGAGTCAAATTAGGTCGTGGCCGACTCACTGAGCCAACCCTTGATTTCTCCATGGCTTATTCCTCTGCTGGATTTTATGCTAAGTTCTGAGTCGTTTACGAGTCAAGCCTTATTGGCATCGGCACTGTGGCAATGGACTACGACTCAATGGCTTTAAGTCTTGGACGAGTCATTCTGAGTCATGAGTCGTTAAGTCGTTAATGACTTATCAGGTAGCGGTATATAGGTGAAGCGGCACAAGGGTCCACCTTCTTATGTCGTTACTTCGACTGAGTCGTCTCATATGATAAGTCGCTAACTTATTGAGTCGTTGATCCACTGAGTCGTCCTGCCTTGTGAACCGTTAACCCCTTGAGTCGTCCTATCCCTCTAAGTAGATGAGTCGGTCTGTCTCATGAACCGTTAATTAGTTAAACCAATCTGCTCCTCTAAGGCATTAACTCGTTGAGTCGGTAACTCACTGTGTCGGCCTGTCTCATGAACCGTTAATCCCTATGAGTCGTTCCATTCCTTTAAGTCGCCGCGAACCTTAACTCGTTTGCTAATTAAGTCGTAACCAGTTGAGTCGGCCTGAATCTTAACTCGTTAAAGAAAAACGGGGTTAACAAAACACAAGTCCAACAATTGTCAACGACTTTAGATAAATTTTCAAAAAGCGAAAAATCGTTGAATATGTTATTAGGAAAACAAACTGTTAACACGGTTAGAAAAGGACTTGGATATAATCAATCTAAAATTGTTGAAATCAATTTTAATCAAGTCAATTTAATGTGCACAATTTGTAAAAAATTTGGACACAATCAAAATAATTGTTGGTATAGACCCAAACATGTGAAAACTATACCAATTTGGGTTCCAAAAGGCACAAATATAAAATCTTTGAAAGTCAAACAAATTTGGGTGCCAAAAGGAACATATATAAATGGTTTTGGGTCTCCAAAAACATATTTTTCATATTCTGCCACTAACAACTATGGACCTATAAAAACAAATAGGTCACATAAATCTTTCATCGTGTAGGTGTGGTGGCAGGCTAAGGAACAACAACAGTGTTCTCTGGATTTTGGCTGTTCCAGAAACACAACAGGTGACAAAGCAAAGTTCCTTAGCCTAGTACAAAGGTAACAGAATCACAATGGACAATCACGAAAAATTATCGTAAAGGTAAAACAGGTAAAATTGTTTTTAACGATATATTAAATGTGATTATCTGCACCATACTCTAAATTAAAATCAGCCAATATTAAGATGAACAAAAGATGATGATTTTATGACTTTTTCAAAATATTGACCAACCATCTTTAAATAGAATAACTTGGAGTAATTATGATGGTTGACTGATTCGGACTTAATTGATATGATTTTTTTTGACTTGTTCTTACTTTGATTTGTGCTTAAAAGTTGACCAACCATCTTTTCATCATTGAACTTAATCTATTTGGCCAAATTATGATGTTGATTGATTACTGTTTAACTCATGCTATAAAAAGGATTTTAAGAAATTTTTGAAATTGTTGAAACTTCAAGAAATTGTTTTTGAAATAATTATGATGATGATTGACTGTTGATTACTCATGAATATAATTGTTTATCCTACGGTTTCTGAAATTAACATCATGATATTTGTTTGAGTGTGAACATGGCTTCATTACAAATTTCATTTAAAAATTGTTGAAAACAATTCTGAGATGGCTTGTTAAAATTTCACAATCTGGTCTTTGACATCCAACGAGTGAATATTGAGTGAAATTTAAATTCAGATGTAGATTACACTGGTAATATAGTTGATAGAAAAATTACTAGTGGAACATGATTAATTTTTGAAACATTTTTTTTGCTGCATCATTTTTTAAAGAAAATATCTGCATATTTCTCACTTGAAATAATTTTCAAATAGCAGAAAATTTTCTTATAAAACCCCCTCGAGAAAATCATGTTTGACCATATTTACAGATTTGTCATTTTTGAAAAATTGATTTTATAATTTTTGAATTTGTTTTTAAATGACTATTTTGACTAATCTAACTCCCTTTGATTATCAAAAAGATGAATAGTGATTGAAAAAGTGATGAGTATTGATATTTATCATATATTATAACTCGAGAAAGTATACTTAGAAAATTTCTTTAGAATTTCATAACAAGAGTTATAAAAACTTTTTGTTGGGTAAAAATTCCATAACCATTTCTATTTCTATCATCTTTCTATCGACCATCACTCATCAAGATCATATTTAGTATGTAAATTTGTGGTAGTTTACAAAGGAAATCATTTGTTATTCAATATCTTTAAATTGGTGAAGGAAATTATTTGTGCTTCAATTTATTATATTTAGCAATTAAAATAAATATCCAAAGTATTCACTCTCATTTAAAAGTCCTCACGGTTATGCATGGGTGAATTACTTGAATTTTTGATTATGTGCTTCCATGCTCATTTAAAAGTCCTCACGGTTATGCATGTATGGAACGCATATCAAAATTAATTGATTAAATAGACAAGTTGATTCTAATCCCATTTAAAAGTCCTCACGGTCATGCGTGGTTAGAAGATACTTGATTTCATTTTTTAAATTAAATTGGAATACTACTAATCTCATTTAAAAGTCCTAACGGTTATGCATGGTTAGTAGATATTCAAATTTCCTGAAATAAACATACCACAAA
The DNA here is from genome assembly GCA_030765085.1 of Allium cepa. Classification (NCBI taxonomy): domain Eukaryota; kingdom Viridiplantae; phylum Streptophyta; class Magnoliopsida; order Asparagales; family Amaryllidaceae; genus Allium; species Allium cepa. The sequence goes on from CM060941.1 coordinate 602,343,084, forward strand.
TAGACAGAATTGTATGATTTTTTTGATGATTTTATCCCCATCACTTCTGAAAGTGGAATATGCGTCTGACAAGGGTAATTATGATTTTTGTTTGAGTTTTATTGAAATTTGATATTTATATTTAATTGAGTTAAATGTTTGATTCATGTCTATCACTTCATCCCTATTTTTATAACACTGTTATTCTTTTGCTGATAACAAAAGGGGGAGAGAAAAGTTAAGATTTTGTCAAATAGAATCAAGCAAAGGTCAAATAATTTTCCATTTGCATATAGGCTCATTTACATATTTTTATTTGTATGCATATATGTAGGGGAAGTATCATGTAGAGAGGAAGCATTCAAATAGGGAGAGTAAATTGAACGATCAAATACATTTAATACATTCAAAATCTTTAATATATGTTTGTTATCATCAAAAGGGGGAGATTGTTGAATATGCGCTTATATGATTTTTGTTTGATGAAAATAAACATATACACATTCGTTTAAATGTATTTGTTAAATATACCATTTATTTTCATAGATTAAATAAATATTTGCTGAATAAAATAAATAACACAGATTTTGAATTCAAACAAATATTTTATTCAAACAAATATTTATTACAATTTTGAATAGTACAATTTCAAGCTCTCACTATTCACTATACATTCTCAATTACAATTTCTAAATACATCACTATTTTACATATTCACCTCACTACATATCACTCACACTCGTATTTTAATCTTCAACTTCATTCCAGTTTGAATCTAGCATCTGAGCAATCTGCAAAAATATTCACTAACGCAGTAAAATTGAAAAAGAATTATTTTTTGCAATATAAAATAAAACGTGAATTTTGAAAATAACATTTGCCTCAGTTATTTGGGTTGTTCGACATCATTTTAATTTGAATTCATCATACACGAACAACTTGTGACATACATTACTGTATATGCCACAAGGCCATGCACGCCGATATATACACTTGATTGATTTACAGGGACAGGTGAGCACAGGTCAAACCCAAATGAAAAACCGGATTCAACTCACGTGCAATAACATTGAAAATCACGACACGAGCACAAGGTCAAACCCGAGTTTTCAAACTGGATTCAACACAAGGCAACATGACATGAATGAAACGAAGACCAACAGCAAAATGGACTGCAACAATCATGGCAGTTCACATGTCGAAAACAGTTGCAACATTGATATCACAAAACAAAACTCACTGGAATGAACAATGCACAGCTAGTCCAAACTCAAGTGCAATAGAGAAGCTATGGTACTATGCAAGTACAAGCTGCAGCATACCAGACAGTGGTACAAGTGCAAACACATCAAGTCAAGACTGTGTACCAGCAAAAGCAATTGACCTCAATCATGTTCAAACATGGCCAGAGACTATATGTCAACAGAAAGTCGATCAGTAAGGCAATGTCAAGTTCAGTGCCACAGCAAACAAAAGAATGATACAAAGCAATAAACAAGAGAACATTGTTGTACAAGGCACCAGACTCAAAGATACAACAAACCACAGATGCAACTTAAGTTAAAAACTGTGCATGTGAAGTATACTAAGAGAGAAGCCAAAGCAAATGAACCAACTGCAAGTGCAAATGACCAGAACACAATGCCACAATGCAAGTAAATCATGCAAGATATCCAAGACTCAAGAATGCATCACCATGACACAGTTCCAAACTATATAGAGCTGTGACAACCAAGAACTCAATGAACCAGACACAACAGTGCACAAGTACAGGGAACAACCAAATCAACTGCAAGAACTCAAAGTGTACATGGAACAATGCAACAGTATCGAATACAATATGCACAAGCGAAGAAACAAATGACAGTGATTCAAACTACTCACAACAATGCTTGAAGACTCGCCAAGTATAGGACACAGTAGTGACAGTAAGGAATGCAGCAACAATGGTAAGGTAATATGCATCAGGCATTAACAAGTGAGTAGTTCAAATGAACTCGATCAGTAACCAAGGCTACAACAATGGAAAAGTAATGTATGCAACATAATTTCAAATGAAACAAATCCAACTTTATATGCATCAGTAACCAAGCAAACAGAATCAATAATACAACAGTGACAAACATCATATGGAAATGCCCAACACAAATGGCCAGAGACGAAGACTACAAGATGAACGAAGAAATTCACGAAACCAAAAATGCCAGCAAAATTCGAAGTTGAACAAGTCAGAATTAAATACCGTGGTGGCCAAGCAAAGCCGTAATCATCAATATACGTTTTTGATCAAGTCAGAAAACATCTCAATCATAGAAACAAAATCAAGTGGCCGTGATGAATAATATGACGAATTCAAACAAAATTTATACGAACGCAAAAATAGGGTTTTGAATCCTATATAAACCCTAGGATCATCATTGGCAAATCCATTCGAGTTCGAGCATAACAAAGAACAAATCATCCAACTCGAATCACGATCGAGTTCAAACATCAACCAGTAAAGCAAAAGGGATAAATTACATACCGAAGCAAGGAGTCGAACTCGATCGAACAACGAAGCGGCCAAGAGCGAACGAACGAGAATGAAGCGCACGAAAAGGCGCAGCTTCAAAACCCTAATTTTGGAAGTAAGGAGCAAAGAGCCGAAGCCCTACTTTTAGTTGCAAAGAAGAACAAGCCGCCATCTCAAAAAGAAACGAACGAAGAATAAAGCAGCCATTTTTTTTCTCAAGATAAAGGATTGGGCTGGATTGAAGTTAAAAGGGGGCCGGCCTTGTTAAAGAATAATAAAAGATGGTTTAAGTTTTAAATTAGGCTTTATTTTTAATTAGGGTTTAGGGTTATTTTCTATCGTTTTTTAATTGTTGTTTTACTTTTCGAATCAAAGAATTTGTAAATCACCACCTAGGGATTAGGTCGTGTTAGATTGTCTAGTTAGAATTAGTTCAGTGAGCAGGGTGTGCGAGTTTGCAGAGCTCTATAGGCGGGAGCAGTGTTTGCGAGTAATCAAAGCTCTATAGGCGGGAGCAGAGTTTGCGAGTAATCAAAGTTCTATTGTAGGCGGGAGCAGAGTTTGCGAGTAAACGAAACTCTATAGACGGGAGCAGGGTGTGCGAGTCTAGTAGAGTGTTTGTGAGCGGGAGCAAATGTTTGCGAGTCTAGTAGAATGCTTGTGAGCGGGAGCAAATGTTTGCGAGTCTAGTAGAGTGTTTGTGAGCGGGAGCAAAAGGGTCTGCGAGTCTAGTAGAGTGTTTGTAAGCGTGATACTGTTTAATTCTAATAGAAATCTGTGAATGCAGCAGTAGGCAGGGGTTGCCGAAGCTAGGTAAATTTTATGTGCGATTTACTTTTCAGCATATTTATTTTTGCAGTTTATTTCTGAGTTTAAATCAAGAAAATTTTCTATAACCCTATTCACCCCCCCACCCACTAGGGTTAATCTAGATCCTACATGGAGATCCATCTATCGATTCTACTTTCAGTTATTCAGTTGATTCTAGTGATGTATTCAGATTTTGTAGTTGACTATTGTATTAAGACATCTATGTATTCGAGACCTTTGTTGTATCTTATTTAACTCTGTTATATTATATCATAGCTTCATGAACTACTATTTTCTTGTTTCTGCTGCATTATTGTTATATTACTTTATGTCGGTGATTCTGTGATTTATTTATTTACTGTATATGTTGAGTTTTTACGAAATTTAAATTAACAATCTGATATTTTGAGCAATTCAAGTCCGACATGTGTGGATGCGAATGGTTTAAAATACCAGGATGTCACAACTTTAATTTATAAAATTCCTTTATTAACCGATTTTATTTATAACCCAACTACAGGCCAAAATCCAATTATAAGTTAATTGCTTATAAATCACATATTTACAAATTTATTCATTTTATAACTTCATCAATTATAAATCTTATTCACTTATAAGATTCATTTATAACTTCATTTTAACATTTACAACAATCATTTACAATTCCATTACTTTTTTTATAAAATATCAATTTTGTAAACATTATATATAAAACCATTTATAATAAGTACAAAATCCCAATTTAATTTATTTCACAATAAATCAACTACATATTTCAACAATCACATTTCAATCATATTTCACAAAAAATCATAGATTTTATAATATAAAAATTATAACATTTATTTATTTAACATAAATCAATTCCTTTACAATTCAAAATTTATATATTTTCAAAATCACTTTAAAAACCCTTTTCAATTTGGAAGTCATCACTTTAACATTTTTAAATTCCAAAAATAGGCCTAATGCTGCAACAGCACTAAATACATCAATCACGGTATCCAAAACATCACATATCACATGATAACAACATATATTACAATATCTGTAAATAAACCAATACTGGTGAGGAATCCAGTTGTATCCCTCCAACCTGTCACCTGCAACAAATATACATATTATAAAATGTGTACAATGTCCACTTCGAGGCAGACACGCGTACAAAGGGTCATCCGCTCATACACGGGAATGTATAGTGTCTCATCTGCTTCAATAGGCAGGAATATATCCAAATACCAATCAATATATGGACAATACATCATACATCATCCAAACAATCATCAATCAACATAAAATAAATTTATTCTCACTTATATAAAAATATCAATGAGTCAAAAAGAGTGAGTTATACTCACTTTGGTTCCAATAGCAGTTGAAGATTTTATTCCGAATAAAATTAAACCGGCGATTAATTTTACCAAAAATTTACACTAGCTCTAATCAATTCCAAACTAGCTCTAAAATATAGTGCTCATCAATACGAACCCGACACAACTTGTTTCGTCAAAAACGGACCTCATATGAAGAAGTTATGCATTTTTAAAGATTGTACGAATTATTATATATATTATTTACAACTTTTATTTATCTTCAAACCCTAGTTTTAAATAGAGTCATTCGTTTTTGTTTAATCAATCTTGGTCGCGTTTTATTCTTCTTCCCCTTCGTTCTACATCAGGCTAAAGAACCCAATAGCCACCGTTATCGCTCGATTTTCCCAGCTCCACCACTCCACTCGACTATGATTCAAGGACCCGTTTGAAAGCTCGCACTCGATTTCACCTCCATGCCAAAATCCTTAAACTCCGACCCCTCCCTCTATCACGTCGCAGCACCCCTCGAACTGCCATGCCTACTTGAGCTCACCCACGATGATCCACCTCACTAATTTTGATCACAACGGTTGGAATTAAAGATCTCGGTGTGCTTGACGTTTTCCTAGTTGAATATTTTTTGTAATTGTCTGTGGATTTAAAGAAATCGAGGGAAGAAATTCATGCATTTTTGGCCATTGGAATAGAAGGTGGGGGCTAGGGTTAGAGTTTTGTTTTGTTGCAAATAGAAAATTATAAAGTCCTTTTATAGAAAATTTACGCGCACCATTCACCCGAAAATTTCTCGAACTTCTAACGAAGCGTGTCACCTGGCGTTTATAATATTTTACCCATATTCTGAACACAATGGAATATATATCGGGAGCCAATTCGATCGTATTAGGAAGATAGGTTTTCAAATAGACAATTTAAATTTGAAATTCAGTTAAACGAATTTCTATGCGTTTTAGCTTGCCACAGACAAACCGTAAATCCAATTGACACGAAATTTGCAATCTTATAATAATATAATATTAGGATCCAATGAAACTAGTATCGTCGAAATCTGAGGCTATGTCAAAAATGACCTTTTTTACACGTTAATTAAATATTAAAATATTCAATTTCTACAAATTAACTTTTAATTCAACTTTAAAACTTCTCTAACATCATTCTAATTCAAATTGAATTTAATTCAACTTTAAAAGTTATCTAACATCATTCTAATTCAAATAGAATTTAATTCAACTTTATAAATCATTTTTATTTACATTAAATCTAGATTTCAATTATTTCTACAATTTCAAATATTAAATTAATAATTCAATTATCCAATTAAATCCTTATATTCGAAATATAGGTCATTCAACTTATAAAATTAACCTATGAATATTTAAAATCAATTAAATATACGAATTTCAAATGACTTAAACTCTGAGTCGTTACATTCTTCCCTGCTTAAAAGAATTTTGCCCTCGAAATTACCAAGTAAGAAAAAGTCACAAGATTCATTAACTTTTCAAAACAACTCGTTCAAACTAGATGTCAAATTCCTTTAACTTTTTTCCAAAAATCCATTGTTAAACTTCTTAAAAAACTTTTCTTAGTTTTCAAATCCATTCGTAATTATCTTTTCAAAAGTAACTAATATCGTTTAACTTTTAACTCAAAATCAAAATTTTAGTTATCAACAAAAATTTCTAACGCCTTAAATTTTCAAAAAAAATTTGCCATAGTCTCCTTTGCGTGGTTCGATCGTAGTGGGATCAAAACATATATATATATATATATATATATATATATATATATATATATATATATATATATCACAAATATATGTCCCATCTTCGAGGATGAGGCATCACATAGGGGAAAAATATAAAAGTACGATATGTAATCCGAGATATGTACCTTATATATTATTACCAAGCATATACGACTAATATAGCCTGAAAGCGAGCTCCAAATGGAAAGCATACGCCATCCACACCTACTATACATTGAACAAACAAATGAGAAACATGTATATAGAAAGTAATATCAATATACAACATATACCAATACAACTACTATATATTCCAATATAGCAAATGCAATCAAAAGCAACAAATCCCACCATCAAACAACTATCATCCAACTAACATCCAACAAACCAATATCTATCCAATCAATCCATAATCCAAACCAATATAATTCACTTCTCATTAATATTCATTGAATTGATTTTTCAATTTAAATCACATTTGATTCATTAACATTGGATTTTACTAGTATTCATTTATTCACATTCAATTAATTTACATTCACTAATTACATTCAAGTTAGTCCACTTTTAAATTAAATCAAATTCAATTCTATTTAGATTTACCTAACTTTCAATTTGAATTCTATTAGTTAGCTTTCAGTTTCATTAATTCAATTACATTAATTCAATCTCATTAACATTTAATGAATTTCTATACAATCAATTAACATCCATCTAACAACTTGTATATCCAACATAAACAAATTATATTTAATTTACTTCGTTTATATTCAATTTCGATTCATATTTAATTTCAAATTAGTTTAACATTCAAATTGGATTGAATTCTAGTGTTCAACATATTCACATTTTTATAATTAAAGTTGAATTTCATTATTGAACTCAAGTTCATATTCGTTTAATTACTTCAGTTCATTAACTTCTTATTATTCATCTTTACTTTGCATATTCATTTTATTTATAAAAATCAACTTGATTCAACATTACTTAAGCTATGTTTCATTTAATTCTCACTTGCATTTACTTCCACTATACACTTAAGTTCACTACTAATTTTAATTCAAATTCTATTTTATTTAACTCGTTTCATTAGCTCATTTCTTAAGTCATTTTATTTAACTTTTACTTAAGTCAAATTTCATATCACTATTCAAATTCAGATATTGTCTTGCTTATAAATTTTTTTTAACCATTTTAATATCTTGTTTTACTTACATTTTCTCATTTAGTAAGTTATACAACCTAAGTATATTTAAACTTCCAAAATTAGAATATATAATCACTTATCTCTTAAGTTTAATTTCCATTTCAAAAATTTATCTAATCCAGTTCAAATCCAATTCCATTTATTTAACATTCCTTTAGTTAAATTCCAAATCATATTTTTATTATGCTAACAGAACTTTATTATTTCTTATTATGAGTCCAAAACTCATTTCACTTATATTTATCAATTTCAAATTGGATTTTAATTTCAAATTTGTTTATCAAAACAAACGTTAAATTTCAATTTACTATGGTAGCAAATCCATCACATAGAAACTCGAAAATGATACTAATAATGCTGCAGTCATCACCCTTATTATTTTCCAACAATAGTAGTGAATTAAGTGCTTTATATTATTTTGAAAATTTCTTTTTTATTTATAAATCATATTTATGAATTTTCTTACTTATATAATTTCACTATTTCACTTAATTTATATACGATCTATTCCAAATTTATTTATCTTATTAAATTTATAATAATACAATCTCTTTTATCTTTGAAAAATAAATTTCAAAATAAATGGGATTCAAAAAATTTAAATTCTTAATTTAAATCCATTTTTTATTTACAACTCATATTTATAAATATATTCATATAGTTTCACTTCTTATATATAAGATTACTTTAAAATTGTAATTCATATTAACTATAATTCCATACTTACAATTCATTCGCTTATATAATTTCTTCCTTTTACAATTGTTGTTTTTATTTAAATTATTCAAATAACTTTTATTAACATATATATATTTACGTTTTCCAAACAACCAAACAATCAATTATATACACTTTAATAAATTCTGAAAAATTGTTTCCTTTATATAAATATAATCGAGGTAAAATTATTTCATTTACCCCATTAAAATAATACTATATCGACTTGCCTCGTTTAAGTGTTTAGAAATTCCTATCGATAACATGGCATACCACATACCGACCAGAATTCACGAATGAGTCAATGAATAAGTAAACACAATATAAAGCATTTTATAATCACTAATAAATACGCACTCATATATATAATGCACTCAACTCGGTCTAAGGTGCTACTATTCCTATCTATACTGAGTAGAAATCAAAGCTTAGGAATATACAAAATTCAAGCTCTAATACCACGTGACGGCCCACAAATCCGTATACATTGAATCGACAATAAACCACACATTTACGACCCAAAAAGCATAGACTGATGGAAATTCAAGGGAAGAGAAAGAAAAGAAGAGAGAAGAAGAGAAGAGAAGAAAGTGAGAGCAAAAAAGAACAATACAGAGTCCTACATCACAGCGGAAAACATATAATATCATACCAACAATCTTTACAAAACAAAAACATTATATACATACATCAATCGGAGTTCAACTATCAATCAATAGTTATAAGCCTGGACAGTTATAATAACATATCCTCACAATTGTCGATAATATACAACGATAAGAACTAAGCAGCGGATAATCAAATAAGATACGTGTATACGAAATGAAGATCTTCAGCTCTCTTATTGAAGCTCCAATAGCACCAAAATTGAACTTGTAAATATACTTAGTGTGACCGAGCATTGAATGGAAGAACTCCTGGATCAGTCTGGTAAACCAGCATGAAAAACACACTCAACTGAATTTATTAAATTGCCAAACTTTTCCTTTATCAAAACAAAAGTATCTCCTAAGACACGCCCACACGTAAACACGGACATGTTCTTATCTTACAATAACTAAATCATTTCATATCAAATATTATGATATTATGAGTGTCTATTGCACAAATAATATTAATCATAGCTAAAATTGTTACATTGATTAAATTCCAGCATATAGCCCAAAATGGGTAATGTAACGACCCAGAATTTTCAATCTCGAAAATTCAAGATAGTTAGAGAAAAGAAGAAAAGAGATAGAAGAAGGAGAACATAAACACCAAAGCACAATCTCACATTCGTGGTGGATAAAATATGATAACAAATAATAACAGTTGTACAAAGGAAAACTGTATTTATCAAATTACACTTTAATACATCAGAGTTACACATATACTCAAACACTGGACAGATATAATCACATCCTAAATAACTACAATATATCACAGCGGAAAACACTCCATACGTTCCTGCCATCCAGCTCACCTCCTGAGCTCCAGAACGTCCTTATTTGAAAATCTGTAATACTCGGTCTGACTCGAGCATTACATCAAAGTAACACCCGGGTCAGGCTAGAAACCAGCGTGAGTAAACCTATCTAACATGAATTACAAAAGCATACAACTTGTATATATAACCCGGGTAACTTGTACCAATCACAAATTCACAAATTGTTATAAACATCACTTATTTCTTTCACAAATTTCTAAGTATCAAAACTTAGATTAAATGGTCCAATTTACTTAAATCATTCCATTCCATCTTATTGATTTCATATATCAATCTATAAAGAATCGTAGTGGTTTCGGGTATTTACTAATACCCGACTCCGGTCTCTAAGAATCCAATGTCATCTTAACCCAAGTTATTCAATTAAATACAACTCAACTTTAATTATCGGATAACACTTTTACACAGCAATTCATAATTGATAGATAATCACATTATCACTATCCACCCAAACCATATCATATCACAAAGCAATTCATATCAGAGATATAAAATAATCCAAGGCACTTATCATCATTCAATCATTCATAGGAAAGATTGATCACTTCCATTAATTACATTAATTAATGTTCCTCTAATTACTTTCATTAGTTAATTATTCTTAAATTTCATTTAATAATTAACCTTTAACTTAATTACATTCATTAATCAACCTTGATTAATCACAATCAGTAATTAATTTTGCTTAATTACTTCATCAATTAAACCAACCCCTTAATTAATTATATGAATTAATCCTTTAATTACACTGAGTAATTATCACTTAATTTCTTCCATTAAGTAATTATCCCTTAATTACTTCCCATCGAGTAATTTCCTTTTAATTAATTACATCCAATAATTATCCATTAATTACTTCACTAAGTGATTACACTTTGGAAATTACACTAAGTAATTATACTTAACCAATTCCACAAATGATTATCCTTAATTAATTAACCAAATTAATTATCTTAAACTAATCACATTAATTAATCATTTCATAATCCCTAATTAACGATCTTTCATTAATTACACTTATTAACCATCCTTTAATTAATCTAATTAATGAATTATCCTTTAATTAATTTCATTAAGCAATTACTCCTTTAATTAAAAATGTTTACTCATTGTAATTAAAGTATAAACATTTAATTCTCTTTAATTATTTCAATTATACTTCACTTATTCAAAACTCAAGGGTTTATTAATAAACTATTTTCAAAAGCTTGATTTCTTAATAATAAAATAATTTAGTTAAAATAACTCAAAACAAATTTAAATTCCTTTGTCAATATAACTCCAAATAAAACTTTATATTTATGGAAATCGGTTTTAAAAAGTTTTACTTTAAATCACATGCTTGTTGTAAACTTGGAAAGAAGAATTCATTTTATAAACTTTCACACAAGCATTTTCCTTATTACTAGTTTCTGTTACAAATTTAAAATCTGCGTTTCATTTTATATTTTTTTCAAACAAAACTTCTGGGCCGAAACCCCCAAAAACCCAAGACTAAACATTTTAAATCCTAATTTTAAATTTCATATAACGATCTCGATTTTTTTTATAAACTTAAATTGATAATTAAAATATATTTTTGAATAAAGTTGTAAATTAATTTGGATTTTTCAAATTAAACAGGATATTTATTTATTTGGACATTGATTTTACAATTTAATTGGGGTTTTGAATTTGTATATTTAAAATCTTATAAATAAAAAATAAAATAAAATACCATCCTAAAATTTGTTAATATAAATTAGTAATGTATTTTAAACTTTTGGGAATTTAATTTGAAATTAAATAGAGAAAAATCTTAAACAAGTAAAAATAAGTGATAATAATATATAGATAAATTCCAATTTTATTTTGAGTTTAAATTATTGAAATAAAGAATGTATATAAAAGTCATTTTAATTTAAAATCTTATATATGTGTATATTACATATATAAGTAAAATAGAATACGCATTGAAATTTAACTTAAATTTTTTTAAGGTGAGTGTGATTATACAAATGGCCATAAAAGTTTATATTTCAAGTTTACAATTGAAATTGAAATTTAAAAATTAGTGTTTTAAAAATAAGTAGCATTTAAAAAAAATTTAAGATATAATATATGTAATGTAGATATTAGTTAAACTCTTTTAACATTGTACATATATGTATACAAATAAACAAGGAATACATTTTTTTTATAAAGTGTATATAATATAAAAACTAAAATTTGTAAAATTTATTTTGCCTTGTAAAAATTAAAAGGGATAAACATACATGCACATGGGTTTGTAGTAAAGAGATTAACAAAATTTTATATCATGATGATTTCTTACAAATGGCCTTCAATGCAATTAATTAAATAAAATAATTAAATAAAAAATTACAAGAAAACTTTTCACTTCCCCATATGCAATCATATATTGTTTTAGCAAATCTGAACAAACAGTAACAAAAGATTTTGGCATTTCAAAACTACAACACCAAAGGAAGAAAAAAAATCAAAAATCTGAACCATGTAAACATGCAAGTTCAAGACCAAAGATTAAAACTCTTCCCAGTTTTCAAAATTAAAAAGAAAAATAATTCAACAAGTAAAGGAATCAACCTGAACACAGAAGTAAAGATTTAAAATCTGGAAACAAGGCAAAGTCTTCAGCCTGGAAGTTTAAAACCAAAGAAATCAAGCCTGAAGCAAATTTCAGATCATAAAACAAAATTCAAGTTCAGGCTCAACATTTTGTGCTCTGCTCAAATCTCTCGGGTAAATTTTAACTTTATAGTTTAATAAATTATGATTTCAAGATCAAGTTTTAACATAAAAAAAATTTAGAAAATAATTTGCAGATTTGTTTTATAAAAAGAAATAAAAAGTGGAGCTTCAGTGTTTCCAGTGAGCAAGATTCTCTGAAAATAAGTAAAGGCAAGTAAATTTCTTTTTAAAAGATTTTGATTTGAAGTTGCTAAACAGTATTTGAGCAAGAATTAATCAATAAAACTAATAAGTTGCAGGAAAATCAAGTCCAAGACTTAAGCTAATTGTGTTTTCAAGATGCAAAAAAAAAGGAAAAACACTTCTCTGTTATTCAACTTTAAGTGAAATAAATAAATGACTACTGTTATTGATGACTTAAGTAAATGAACATGACAGAGTATAAGCAAAGATTTCTGTTTGTAACTTGCAGATCTAATTAAGAAAAATTTAAAGTAGAAAAAGAAGGGAGTTGCAGGCTTCACTTTCTTTTGATTTTGCCAAGGAACTCTTCTATCTTCTGGAAAAAATTGTGAGCAAAACTTCTTATTTATTTATTTAAACCTTGATCTGGTTATCTTTTGATGAATGGGTGAAGTAATGCTAGGATGGGTTTACCTGAATGAGAATCTGTTTGTATATATATGTAAAATTGGTGGCAAGCCTATTTACAGGCAGTATATCCCTGTTACTTCATTTACAGGCCAAGAACAACCTAAACAAATATACACCCTTTCAATCAAACATTATTAAGTGATGATCTTTGAATGAAAAAGGGTAGCAATGGGGTGATATATATTTTAAAAATAATTACCGGGGTTTATGTTAAATAATCTTTTTAAATATGATCAATGTCTGTAATGATCATTACGAAGTAGAAAATCAAATGAGTTAATTTCGAGTTTTGATTTTATAAACAGTTTCATATTTCAAAATTATGATTTTTGACGACCAATTCAAGATTTTAAATTTTGTTTTGAATAAGGAAACTTAAACTGATCGAAATAGGTATCATGGCCGATTGTCGTTGATCGGCAAGTTTGATTGCGTCAGGATCATTGTGGAAGATGGTGTAGGTGTTGCAAATCGATGGAAAAATGTTAAAGAATTTTTCAGAGGATCATGGTGGCGACGCGGTGGATTAGTAGGGTTTAACGCACAGTTTTGGGTCGGCGTGGTTCTTGAGCTTGTGTGTGGTCGAGGGAGGACCGGAAGCTATCGGAGTTGGGAGGATCAGCGCATCGTGGCGTGGTGCATCTCTGGTATGGACGGCGAGTCCTCCGGTGGCCTAGCTTGTCGTTGGCGATGTAACAACCCGCAAATCCATACCCCTTGAGTCCACACTATTCTACCTAAATCAACTCAAGTTGCACAGAAATACGAACCATTTTGGGTTAAAGAAGAAGAGGTAGAAGAAGAAAATATAAAACAGCAACAGAATCTAACCATCGAAGCGGAATAAAATATAATAGATAATAAATAATCTTTACTCAAATCAAATATCTCTATTTATATACTACATCACCAGAATACATCAATCACAACTCAACATCAATATCATACAATGGATACACAATAATTCAAGATACACAATAACTCAAGATACACAATAACTCAAACACAGCGGAATATATATATATATAGGTAAACAAATACAAAAGTACATATCGTCATCCTGCCCGTCTCCTGAGCTCCACAACATCATATCCTGTATCCTATAATACTCGGTCTGACCCGAGCATTACAGTTAAATAATACCCGAGTCAGTCTGGAATACCAGCGTGAGAAAATCACATCCAATTGATTATTAAAGTTTCAAAAATCCTTTGAAAACAAAAGCATCTCGTAAGACCACGCCACAAATAAACATGTCGGGTTTTTACCTTACGATGGCTAAAACAATTTTGTTAGAAATCCTATGATATTATAATAGGGTCTATATACAAATACTTAAAAAATAGCCGAAATTGTTACATGATTAAATTCCAGCTACTAGCCACAGAGTGGGTAATACAAACAAACCTCGTACAAGGCTCGTAGGGAGAATGGATTTCCAACCAATGACTAGGTACTGGGGTACCACCTGTCACAGTACGGGGCCTAGATCACCGTACCGAGGAGTACGCCCACTCCCCTGCAACACAAGGCCGGGACTATCCCTTACTGGATAATCCCGAGTGAGATCACCCCACGGTGGGGATCAGCAACCGCCCACTAAGCCGAAATAAAAAGGGACATCTAGACTGGAATGACCTTACCCTGCTTGGGTGCTACCCACCTAGCCTTGCTGCATAACCCCTGATTTTCAGTCATTCCCATTTGATGAGGCTTTAGGCTAAGCGTTACCTTTATAGAACATATCTCTTTGAATGCCCATCGTCCACCTGACGATGTTTCGCAAGCATTCATCCATACAAGTCCATCTCGGGTTCGAACGGAACCGAAGGCACTATTCCTACTACATCCATTTTGGAAATATCCTCAGGATTAGTAGCGACTAGCCCTTGCACTTCACTGCTCCATCTTCGAATCCACACTCGTTTTCACGAAACGTACAAACCGGATCGAAGTGGTTTTCGAGAAATTAATCTCGATCCCGGTCTCTTCGAAACGATCAATGCATTTGTCTAATATTGATAGTCAGTTATTTAACTATCAATTTATATTCACAAACATCCATCAACCAATAAATAATTTCCTAAACTTTTTATTTATCTCAAAAATATCTTCCCAAGATATGTGTTTACTTTTCAAATTCCTTTGAAAACAGGTTTCAAGGCTATCTGCCTTCTCAGAATAAAATTCAAATATTTTTATTTCTTCTAGAATCACCAAGCACAAAACCAGATTTTTCTAAATTAATTTAAAACACTTTACTTTTTAAAAATATATTTTAAAACATTCAAGTTAAAATTACTTCAATAATTTATTAAAAATATCATACTATATGAATATTTGAAAATAAGGTTACTTCATAAATATACAACTACATTTATACTTTTAAAAACATAATATTAAGTCATTCTTTAAATAATTACTAATATAATAAAATAGGAGAAAATACGTACTTAAGGATTTAAATATTAGAAATAATAAATTTTCCAAAACTTGCTTTTAAAAACAACTTTAAAACCTTTAATTTAAATTAAAAGTTTAGTTTGAAGACGTACATGGTTACCCAGGGAGAAATTTCCAATCTCACTCACTTAAATCAATTTCCCAAATTGATTCCCAATTTATTTCCTTTTAAATAAATTTCTTTACTTATCAGTTCATTTCGAACTTCAATTCATTATGTACTTTATTATTATTTTCAGTTTGATTTTTAAATCCTTTAGCTGAAATATACAAATTTCAGGTTATTCCCAATTTCTTCTTTATTCTTCTTAAATAATTTATATCCTAAATTTAAAATAAATGTTTTGTTCCTCTAAACAATAACATTGAAGTTTAAATTTCATTAACTTTCTGTTTATTTAAAGTTTCCTTCCCATACTCAAGATTTATTTATTAACATTTTAAAGTCACTTTATTTCCTTTCCAGTTCATTCATAAATTTATTCGACTTTTGTATAATTATTTTACTTACAATTTCACTTCTTTCATTTTCATTCTAAAACTCAAGTTATATATTTGGTAATTCATTATTGGCCGATTATAACAATCAAGCCATAGCATCCAATATTTCCACATAATTCATTACAGGATATCAAATATCCAGAATAGAGATTACTAAATAATTAAATAAAGTTGAGCGGTCCAGTTGGATCCCTCCAACCTGTTTTTCCTGCATCCACAGATGTTAGCACAATATAAAATGCCAATTCCAAATATATACCACACTACAGCACAAAAATCAATTCAACCATTTCAAACAATTATTTAAATTTAATTATTTAAATTTAAATTCAACTGAGTGAGATTTACTCACCTTTACCCTAAGATTGCCATTCACCTCAAACTTTTCTCGTTTCCACGATTTTTAACCTTGTACAAACCAATTTTACAATTTGTTACTATTCGAAATAAATTCGAACAATTCAATTCACCATTTTTAAAAATTTAAACCCAGCTAATAATTTAGTTTTAACTTGATGATTAAATTTTAAATAAATTTCCTTCCGAACAATTTTCCTAGTAACAAAAATAATTATACGATTTATTAATATTCGAAATATAAATCGACCTTTAATTACCATTTTATAATTCAAGAAGTTTTTGAACAAATTTACCTTTATTAAATCCTTTAGTAACAAATAGGGTTTTGATAGATCAACCTACACAATTTAATTTCTATAATACGTTATTATAAAATAAATTTGTTATGTCATATTCAATTTATTTACGAACTATCTATTAAAAAATCCATATAGACTTCATAACAATCTAATTCATATAAATTTCCAAACACACATTTTAATTATATATATATATATGTGTATATATATATATATATATATATATATATTTCTCTGTTAACGACTTCAGGCCAAAATACAATTATTTAAATTACCCAATTTACAATAGATAAGTAAAATACCTCGCTGCCTCCTCGCAATGCGACACATCCGTGACCCCTCGTCCCCAAATCGTGAACGCGGCCTCTCCCTTCCACTGAAAAACTTCGATCGAATCCCTAAACCCGAATCGCGATCCCTATCAGCGAGCCACGTCTCGAACAGGAATGAATCAATTGTGACTCCCCATCTGTGAGCCCTAGCTCCACCCTTCGGCCATGAGTACGAGAGTTCCATAAACCGTGCCTCGACCAACTCTAGATTGCGACACCTGATCGCGATTGTAAATCGAAGAGACTGGGTATTCGGTGGATCTCGAATTGGAACGAATCAATTTCGATTCGTTTTAGAAACGAAGTCGCCTTTAGATCTCAATGAAAACGACCTCGCTTGAAAACAATAAGATAGCTAACGAATTGGAACGAGGTTTTTTTTATATAAACAAACCTCGTTCGTTTTCCTTCGAACTGATAGGAGAATGGAGGTAGAAGAATAGGAGTAAAGTATACAGGTGATAGGGTTTTAAAGTACGGCCTTGTATTTTACTTTATTATTTCTCTTCTAAGAATAGGGTTTTTGATCTTATTTCCAGCTGCGTGAATTTAAAGTGGATGAAGGAAGATGCCATGCGTATTGAAGAAGGAATGTGGAGGCATTGTACAGGCAACTACAGTGATATGAGTTGATAGAAAAAAGTTTTGACGTGAAACCAATTTGACTATTTAAACAATGTATTAATTTGATTTAAATTTAAATTTAAATCAACTCGAATTACACAACCTAAAATCTCCACCTACTATCGCAGCGTGCTGCTAGGCGTTTATAATGTTAAACCCATATTCCGAACACAATGGAAAAGGTTTCGAGCCCTAATTCGATCGTATGGAGAAGATAGCTTTATGGATTCAGTCACTATATTAAATTTTCGATATAGATTTAAGCGCGTTTGTATATCGTACGCTCACACAACAACTCCAAACACGAATTAAAATCCGATAATAATAAAATATTACGGATCCAATGGAACTGATTTCGTCGAATTCCGAGACTACGCCTCGGAAGGCTATTTTAAAATTCAATTTAAACAATTAAATTTCAAAATTTAACAAACCGTTTTTAAATTTGATTTCATCACTTCTATTCTCTTCAGTGTTATCAATATAATTTTTATAAGCCATCAAATTATTTTTAACAGGCTAAAAATTCCAAATTAAAAAAATTTACTCTATTTCGATAATCAAATTCAACAATTAATTATCCAATAAATACTGATATTTGAAATTAAAGTTAATAATTAACTTTTGAATATTTAAACTTAATTAAATATTTCCATTTCAAACGTCTAAAATTCCGGGTCGTCACATTCCTCCCCCTTTAAAAGAATTTCGTCCCCGAAATTACTAGTTAGGGAGAATGATCTACAACCGATTACCTATTTCTCCACCCTACAGCTTTAACAACTTACCAAAATAATCTTTTTATTACAGACACACTAATACCTCTTTTTAACCCTTCAAACTTATCTATAAGTCATAAACAATATTACTTACTTATCAATCCAAATTTAAATTTAAATTCAAATTTTAGGTTATCAAAATTTCTCAAAATTTTTCTAACTCCTTAAATTTCCGGAAAAAAATTCGCCAGCGTCTCCTTTGCGCGGCTAGCTCAGTACAACTACAAAATGGCTCTACGGCCTCCTAAATCTAAAAAGAAAACGAAACGCCAAGTGGCTCAATCCAAAATCCCAATCAAATTTCACACCAAATTTAAATACATACCTTTTTGTTGAGCATTTCAAATTTATCTTCTGAAATCAAAATCAATTCTCTTTTCCCTTTATATAATACCTGCATATCCTGTTTAGCACCAATATCCAATCACAACTTTCAAAAACATTTTATCGATTTCCTTACAAATATCAATATCTATTCATTTCAATATTATCTTAGATTATATTAGTAATATAAATTTTTCATTTAAGAATTTACCATTCCATCTTAAGTTGGTATAAGCATTTTATATGTTCCTTATATTTATTTTCACTTTACCACTTTGGTTTATATCTAATTCTATTCAAATTGATTCTTTCATTTCCACATGAATTCAATTTATCTTTAATTCTGCATATATAAATTTTATCTGTCATTTGTTACTAATTCATGTCATTACTTTAATTAGTTTCATTTACTAACTTATTTTAGTTTCCAGTTTGAATTTGTTTGTCGTTAACAGAAGTTCCAAAATTTTCAAAAAAAATTCAAACTCACAAAATTTCTGAAATTTTTTGGCAGAGTTCCCTTTGTACGGAGGAGCTTTTGCAATTTGACAAAAGAGATAAATATATATACATCGACCCACACGATCGGGAAAAAGACAAAAACAGTTCATATTTCCTATTTTTATTGCGTAGGCGTACCTTATTTAGCATTTTAAGCAAACAGCTTATTTATTTAGCAGTTAATGCAACCCAAATCCAGCCACACGGCTTCCAAAAACATATACTTACTCAATTTAAACATGTAAGTGTCAAATATAAGAAGTTTATAGCATTTCACTTAATTTCAGTAGTTAAACACATGTATAATATAAACAATATACACTAAACACTTCCATAAGCTGTTTGCGCAAAAAACGGGCAAACACCTCTGAGTCGTGTGATTTAGTTGATTTTATGATTCTTAATGATTTAGATGAGTTATGTAAATATGAAAAAAGCAGGGGCTGAAATGTAAAAGACACACAGATTTATAGTGGTTCGGCCAGAACGTGCCTACGTCCACTTTATATGTTATTATCTTCTTTGTTTCAGATTACAAGTACAATGCTTTGTGTACAAGTATATGAAAGTAGTTTGAAAGTTCCTTCCGTGCTTGAGCTCTCAAACTTGTCTGCCATTGTTGTACCCCTGCCCCTCTATTTATAGAGTGAGGTAGGGGGCAGGGGTCTTGGATGTATATAGCTGCTGGTGGTCCCGGGCTGAAGCAATCTGGCTCGGCGAAGCTTCATTCGGTCATGCTTGGAGAAGTTGGAGCTTGGTCCGGTGGTGCTGGTCTGGTCCGGTGGAGCTCGTGAGAGGGGCTGGTCCGGTAGGGTATTGGAGAGGTGGTTCGGTGAGGGCTTTTTGGGCCGGTAGGACTTTTGGTCCGGTACTACCCTGGTCCGATGGTACCCCCTTTTGCTCCTGGTTCGTTGGTGGGTTTGGACCGGCAGAGGCTGTTGGCTACCGAGTGCCGAATGAGTTCATAGGATTGCGTGGCCGAATGAACATGTATACCGGATGGACCCTTATTGCCGAATGGAACTTGATCCTCTGAATTGCCGAATGGAGGTTGCAAACCCGGGTGAAACTGACGCTTCTTGGTTTCGAGATCTTCTGGGTGAGAATTCGCCTAACAGAAGCAAATTAATTAGGTTCCGATACAAATTTAGTTGTTCACAACTAAATCACCCATCAATTTCATTCCATTTAAATGGTTTACACTTCATTTCTTACATTCTATTCATTTTAATCCAAATGAACATATATTTATCTCAATTGATTCAAAAATCAATTTCATTGCTTTTATTAACTCATAGATTTTTATACAATCTCATTTGCGTCATCGACGACTATTTTTATGCAAATTCAATGATGTTCACTTAATAGAATATCCATTCTATTTTATAACTACTTAAAATTGATACGAATTCAATTTATACTTTATTCTGTTTCATTTCTGTTTGCGCAAAAAACGGGCAAACACCTCCAAGTCGTGTGATTTAGTTGATTTTATGTGATTCTTAATGATTTAGATGAGTTATGTAAATATGAAAAAAGCAGGGGCTGAAATGTAAAAGACACACAGATTTACAGTGGTTCGGCCAGAACGTGCCTACGTCCACTTTATATGTTATTATCTTCTTTGTTTCAGATTACAAGTACAATGCTTTGTGTACAAGTATATGAAAGTAGTTTGAAAGTTCCTTCCGTGCTTGAGCTCTCAAACTTGTCTGCCATTGTTGTACCCCTGCCCCTCTATTTATAGAGTGAGGTAGGGGGCGGGGGTCTTGGATGTATATAGCTGCTGGTGGGCCCGGGCTGAAGCAATCTGGCTCGGCGAAGCATCATTCGGTCATGCTTGGAGAAGTTGGAGCTTGGTCCGGTGGTGCTGGTCTGGTCCGGTGGAGCTCGTGAGAGGGGCTGGTCCGGTAGGGTATTGGAGAGGTGGTTCGGTGAGGGCTTTTTGGGCCGGTAGGACTTTTGGTCCGGTACTACCCTGGTCCGGTGGTACCCCCTTTTGCTCCGGGTTCGTTGGTGGGTTTGGACCGGCAGAGGCTGTTGGCTACCGAGTGCCGAATGAGTTCATAGGATTGCGTGGCCGAATGAACATGTATACCGGATGGACCCTTATTGCCGAATGGAACTTGATCCTCTGAATTGCCGAATGGAGGTTGCAAACCCGGGTGAAACTGACGCTTCTTGGTTTCGAGATCTTCTGGGTGAGAATTCGCCTAACATTTCCACATAATTCTTAACTGTTGACAACTAATTCATATATCGTTCCACTTAATCCGAATGGTTAACAACTCACAAACTTACATTTAATTTATTATTAAGCAATCTGAACTCATATTTAATTCAATTGCTCTCAAAATCAATTCATTTTACTTCTATCAATTCATTGGATTTTAATTACTCCTATTTGCATCCAATGACAATTTACTCTATGCAGTTCAATGAGATCTATGTGAATAAACAAGTATTTATGTTTTATAACCAATTTAAATTGATTTCAACTCAATTTATACCTAATTCTATTCCATTTCGGATTTATTCACAATCTGTATATTCTCATTTTCATTGCATTTAAAGTTAAATCCCTTCACTTACATTTCCTTCTATTAACCAAACTAGTTCATACAAAACTATTAACATTTTAGGTTCGTCTTCATTACCAATTAAATTTCCTTTTTATTTTAATTCATTCACAATCATTTATTTAGCTTGACACAATCCAGGATATTTCATTCAATAACTTTTCTCAACTCATTTAAACCACACTTTATTTGATTCTTATTTATTCCATCCATTTATTTATTCAATATAATTAGTCTATCCACTCAATCCATTTTAAATTTTCATTTCCTTAAATATTATTTATAACCCACCAAATTCTATTTCGATTCAAATTTATTTTCACTTGATTTAAATCCAACCCAATATCATTACACTTAGTTTTAGGTTGAATTCAATTCAGCTCTCCTTCGTCTATTCAGCTTAAGTTAATTTATTTTGATTTATTCAAATTTTATATTTAAGCTCATTTTAATTGATTACAAGGCCATTTCTAATTTATTTCCACTTATTTGGATTTTATTTGCAGTTTACACCATTACTATTTTAATCCAATCACATTTTTATTCAATACATTCCCAATTATATTTAACTTGTCAAAACTCAAGTTAGATTATAATTCATAACTCAAGTTCTGGATCCATTATCCATTTCCAATTTACCACCCAATTTCATGGACTCACAATTCAATTACATTCTCAATTCATTTATTTAATTGCAAGGCCACTTTTAATCATATTTCTTCACTAATAATTCAAGTCGAATTTGATTTATAACTTGAGTTTTATTTTCCAACTTCATAATTATTTATTTTGGATTTTCTATCCCATTTTTCAATTTATAAGTCATAACTTATTATTTTACACATTTCCATTCATTCTAGGTTTGAATATATTCTTCTTTTATTTTTAACTCAAGCCTTATGCTTATTTACAACCCAAACATATTTTATTTTATGGATTTTTAATTCTTTTACACGTTATTCTTATTTATTTATTTATTTCAATCCAATCCTTAACCAATTTATTTCTTATCCAACTTATTTCCATTTATTCAAGTAAAAATCTGATTCCATTCGATAACTCAATTGAATTTTTATTCCAATTCAATTCTATTTTAAACTCAGATTTATTTGAATCAATTCGATTTTAACTTAATCCGAATACAACTGGATATTATTTCCAGCCTACCCAGTTAATGTCAATCCAGTTAAATTTTATTTTTCCAATCCAAGTTAACTTCATTTCATTTTTAATTTACATCCCATTATTCACAGCTTATATTTCCTTCATGATTTAAAAATCATCTCAATTTATAAGCTTACAATTATCTCATCAGGATTTTTAAACACCCGACTTTGGTTTAGAATCATCCTGAAATCTCCAACATCTCAAATCTCATTTCTAAAAGGCCAAACCAATCCTGGTTTTTATTTCCAACAAATTTCCTTTGGAATTCCAAAAACAAACAGGTTTTCCTGAACAAATCTATTTGGTAGCAATTCATCACTTAGAAACTCGAAAATGAACATCGATGATGCTGCAGTCATCACCGAAGTTATTTTCCAGTGACTGAAGTGAATTCAATGCTAAATCTCTTTCCAAAATTTATTTAAAATAATTTTCCTTTCAGAAATACCCTAAAACAACAATGCTACTATTTATTTCAAATGACTTTCAAAATCTCCGGGTTTAAAGTTTCAAATTCTGTTTTAATTCAAATGTTAACTATAATGCATTTGTATAGTTTATGCTTATACAAATTCTCATTCGATTGTTTTCCAATTCATAAATTACATTTATAATTCATATTTATAAATTTCATTTTATAATGAATTTATTTCCTTAAACTTTAGTTATATGTTAAGTTTCTAGTTAAATTTTCACTTAACAATGATAATACTTTAATATCACCATTTCCAACATCCAAGCAACCATATATTAGCTAAATAGTTTCAAAAGCTATTCTTTATATAAAAATATGTTTTTGGGTAAAATTATTTCATTTACCCATATTTAAAACAATACCGTGTCGATTGTTCTATTCAAGTGTTTAGAAACCCCTTCAATACAGTTGCGCAGACTGTGGACGAAGGTTCATATGCCACTCAGTAAATCAATCAACGCAATATTAAAAAAATTTATATTCACTAACAAATACGCGCTCATATCTATTAATACGCTCAACTCATTCTAGAGTACTATAGACTCTATTTTATGAGTAATTCCCACCAGAGCCAAGGTTATCACCAACCTAAGCTCTGATACCAAGTGTAACAGCCCGCAAATCCGTACCCCTTGAGTCCACACTATTTTACCTAAATCAACTCAAGTTGCACAGAAATACGAACCATTTTGGGTTAAAGAAGAAGAGGTAGAAGAAGAAAATAGAAAACAGCAACAGAATCTAACCATCACAGCGGAATAATATATAATAGATAATAAATAATCTTTACTCAAATCAAATATCTCTATTTATATATTACATCATCAAAATACATCAATCACAGCTCAACATCAATATCATACAATGGATACACAATAACTCAAGATATACAACAACTCAAACACAGCGGAATATATATATATATAGGTAAACAAATACGGAAGTAGGTATCGTCATCCTGCCCGTCTCCTGAGCTCCACAACATCATATCCTGTATCCTATAATACTCGATCTGACCCTAGCATTATAGTTAAATAATACCCGAGTCAGTCTGGAATACCAGCGTGAGAAAATCACACCCAATTGATTATTAAAGTTTCAAAAATCCTTTGAAAACAAAAGCATCTGGTAAGACCACGCATCAAATAAACATGTCGGGTTTTTACCTTACGATAGCTAAAACAATTTTTATAGAAATCCTCTGATATTATAATAGGGTCTATATACAAATACTTATAAAATAGCCGAAATTGTTACATGATTAAATTCCAGCTACTAGCCACAGAGTGGGTAATACAAACAGAACTCGTACAAGGCTCGTAGGGAGAATGGATTTCCAACCAATGACTAGGCACTGGGGTACCACCTGTCACAGTACGGGGCCTAGATCACCGTACCGAGGAGTACGTCCGCTCCCCTACAACACAAGGCCGGGACTATCCCTTACTGGATAATCCCGAGTGAGATCACCCCGCGGTTGGGATCAGCACCCGCCCACTAAGCCGAAATAAAAAGGGACATCTAGAGTTGAATGACCTCACCTTGCTTGGGTGCTACCCACCTAGCCTTGCTGCATAACCCCTGATTTTCAGTCATTCCCATTTGATGAGGCTTGAGGCTAAGCGATACCTTTATAGAACATATCTCTTTGAATTCCCATCGTCCACCTGACGATGTTTCGCAAGCATTCATCCATACAAGTCCGCCCCGGGTTCGAACAGAACCGAAGGCACTATTCCTACTACATCCATTTTGGAAATATCCTCAGGATTAGTAGCAACTAGCCCTTGCACTTTACTGCTCCATCTTCGAATCCACACTCGTTTTCACGAAACGTACAAACCGGATCGAAGTGGTTTTCGAGAAATTAATCTCGATCCCGGTCTCTTCGAAACGATCAACGCATTTGTCCAATATTGATAGTCGGTTATTTAACTATCAATTTATATTCACAAACATCCATCAAACAATAAATAATTTCCCAATTTTTTTATTTATCTCAAAAATATCTTCCTAGAATATGTGTTTACTTTTCAAATTCCTTTGAAAACAGTTTTCAAGGCTATATGCCTTCTCAGAATAAAATTCAAATATTTTTATTTCTTCTGGAATCACCAAGCACAAAACTAGATTTTTCTAAATTAGTTTAAAACACTTTACTTTTTAAAAATATATTTTAAAACATTCAAGTCAAAATTACTTCAATAATTTATTAAAAATATCATACTATATGAATATTTGAAAATAAGGTTACTTCATAAATATACAACTACATTTATACTTTTAAAAACATAATATTAAGTCATTCTTTAAATAATTACTAATATAATAAATTAGGAGAAAATACGTACTTAAGGATTTAAATATTAGAAATAAGAAATTTTCCAAAACTAGCTTTTAAAAACAACTTTAAAACTTTAATTTAAATTAAAAGTTTAGTTTGAAGACGTACTCGGTTACCCAGGGAGAAATTTCCAATCTCACTCACTTAAATCAATTTCCCAAATTGATTCCCAATTTATTTCCTTTGAAATAAATTTCTTTACTTATCAGTTCATTTCGAACTTTAATTCATTATGGACTTTATTATTATTTTCAGTTTGATTTTTAAATCCTTTAGCTGAAATATACAAATTTCAGGTTATTCCCAATTTCTTCTTTATTCTTCTTAAATAATTTAAATCCTAAATTTAAAATAAATGTTTTGTTCCTTTAAACAATAACATTGAAGTTTAAATTTCATTAACTTTCTGTTTATTTAAAGTTTCCTTCCCATACTCAAGATTTATTTATTAACATTTTAAAGTCACTTTATTTCCTTTCCAGTTCATTCATAAATTTATTCGACTTTTCTATATTTTACTTACAATTTCACTTCTTTCATTTTCATTCCCAAGCTCAAATTATATATTTGGTAATTCATTATTGCCCGATTATAACAATCAAGCCATAGCATCCAATATTTCCACATAATTCATTACAGGATATCAAATATTCAGAAAAGAGATTATTAGATAATTAAATAAAGTTGAGGGGTCCAGTTGGATCCCTCCAACATGTTTTCCCTGCATCCACAGATGTTAGCATAATATAAAATGCCAATTCCAAATATATACCACACTACAACACAAAAATCAATTCAGCCATTTCAAACAATTATTTAAATTTAATTATTTAAATTCAACTGAGTGAGATTTACTCGCCTTTAGCCTAAGATTGCCATTCACCTCAAACTCTCCTCGTTTCCACGATTTTTAACCTTGTACAAACCAATTTTACAATTTGTTACTATTCGAAATAAATTCGAACAATTTAATTCACCATTTTTAAAAATTTAAATTCAGCTAATAATTTAGTTTTAACTTGGTGATTAAATTTTAAATATATTTCCTTCCGAACAATTTTCCTAGTAACAAAAATAATTATAAGATTTATTAATATTCGAAATATAAATCGACCTTTAATTACCATCTTATAATTCATGAAGTTTTTGAACAAATTTACCTTTATTAAATCCTTTAGTAACAAATAGGGTTTTGATAGATCAACCCACACAATTTAATTTCTATAATACGTTATTATAAAATAAATTTGCTATGTCATATTCAATTTATTTACGAACTATCTATTATAAAAATCCATATAGACTTCATAATAATCTAATTCATATAAATTTCCGAACACACATTTTAATTATATATATATATTTCTCTGTTAAAGACTTCATGCCAAAATACAATTATTTAAATTACCCAATTTACAATAGATAAGTAAAATACCTCGCTGCCTCCTCGCAATGCGACACACCCGTGACCTCTCGTCCCTAAATCGTGAACGCGGCCTCACCCTTCCACTAAAAAAATTCGATCGAATCCCTAAACCCGAATCGCGATCCCTATCTGCGAGCCACGACTTCGAACAGGAACGAATCGATTGCGGCTCCCCATCTGTGAGCCCTAGCTCCACCCTTCGGCCATGAGTACGAGAGTTCCATAAACCGTGCCTCGACCAACTCTAGATTGCGACACCTGATCGCGATTGTAAATCGAAGAGACTGGGTATTCGGTGGATCTCGAATTGGAACGAATCAATTTCGATTCGTTTTAGAAACGAAGTCGCCTTTAGATCTCAATGAAAACGACCTCGCTTGAAAACAATAAGATAGCTAACGAATTAGAACGAGGTTTTTGTTTTATATATAAACGAACCTCGTTCGTTTTCCTTCGAACTGATAGAAGAATGGAGGTAGAAGAATAGGAGTAAAGTATACAGGTGATAGGGTTTTAAAGTTCGGCCTTGTATTTTACTTTATTATTTCTCTTCTAAGAATACGGTTTTTGATCTTGTTTCCCGCTGCGTGAATTTAAAGTGGATGAAGGAAGATGCCATGCGTATTGAAGAAGGAATGAGGAGGCATTGTACGGGCAACTACAATGATATGAGATGATAGAAAAAAGTTTTGACGTGAAACCAATTTGACTGTTTAAACAATGTATTAATTTGATTTAAATTTAAATTTAAATCGACTCGAATTACATAACCTAAAATCTCCACCTCCTATCGCAGCGTGCCGCTAGGCGTTTATAATGTTAAACCCATATTCCGAACACAATGGAAAAGGTTTCGAGCCCTAATTCGATCGTATGGAGAAGATAGATTTATGGATTCAGTCACTATATTAAATTTCCGATATAGATTTAAGCGCGTTTGTATATCGTATGCTCACACAACAACTCCAAACACTACGAAAATTGAAATCCAATAATAATAAAATATTACGGATCCAATGGAACTGATTTCGTCGAATTCCGAGACTGTGCCTCGGAAGGCTATTTTAAAATTCAATTTAAACGATTAAATTTCAAAATTTAACAAACCGTTTTTCAATTTGATTTCATCACTTCTATTCTCTTCAGTGTTATTAATTTAAATTTTATAAGCCTTCAAATTATTCTTAACAGGCTAAAAATTCCAAATTAAAAAAATTTACTCGATTCCGATAATCAAATTCAACAATTAATATCCAATAAATACTGATATTTGAAATTAAAGTTAATATTTAACTTTTGAATATTTAAACTTAATTAAATATTTCCATTTCAAACGTCTAAAATTCCGGGTCGTCACAGGCGAAATGATTTCGATCGAGTGTTTGCTCCAGATTTTCGATCAAATATCAATATTTCGAATTGCTCTCGAATTTTGATTTATGGGTTGCGATGTTAGCTGTCGAGGTCAATTTGTTGATGACCGTAGAGATGGTCGGAGGCGCAGGTCGGGGTCGTGCGTGTGCACGGTGCACATTTGGGTGCTGGAGTGGTTGAAGGATGGGAAGACGATGGAGTCTCGGGTCGTGCTCGCGTCACTCGCGAAATTGTCTCAAAGCAGTTGAGGGTTTGGTGTGGCTCGAAGTGGTGCTCGGGGGTTAGCTCACGATTATGCATATTTGGCTTGGGGAAAACTGAAAGGGTTGCTCGGGTCTTGCCTGTATTCAAATAACACTGTTTTGAAATTAAAAACATAATTAACTTTTTAAGAATTTTTGAACAAGTTTTTCAAAAGAAATATTACTAAGTTCCGAAGTGAATTCTTAAACAAGTTTTTCATACTAGTTTTCAAAGATAAAGAAATGTTAAAGCTAAAGGTTTTAAATTGTTTGAAATTTGTTAATTTGATTTGGAAATAAATTATATGATGACAATAATAGATAAATTCCTAAATATGTCCAAATGGAACTTGATAATGTTTGAATGTAGCAAGTGTTTGAGATGTATAGTAAAGACTTTATATAGAAGGGGTGTTTTCGAATAAATTTATTTTCAAACCTTTGATTCAAATAAAGTTTAAATGATGACTAACTAAATAAATGATTATCTTAAAATAAATTAAGGATAATTTTATTAATGAAATAAAAAGGTTAATTAATACTTAAAGGTAATTACTTAATTTAAATTAATTAATTAATAATTTAAATTGATTTGTCAAGTAATTAAAGGGTAATTACTCAAAGTAATAAATTTGTATTTGATTAATATATGTGATTACAATAATCACTTACTGTAATTAATTAAAGATAATTAATTAGATGGAAATTAATTAAGAGTAAGTTAATGTGATTATTTAAGAATAATTAAATGATTAAACGTTAATTATTTAATAATTAAAGGTTGATTTATTATAATTAAAGGTTAATTAATTAATTATTAATGGTTAATTAATAAATGATTGAAGAGTAATTAATCAAAATGTTTCGTAATTCATTAATGTTAATTAACCAGGATTAGTAATTCATAAGTAGTTAATCTGATTTGAATTAATCAAATAATTAACTGCTTTACTTATGAATGTTTGGATTCTATTGGATGATTAAATTGTTTGATATCCCTGATTGTGATGCTTTATTTTGATTTAAGTTGCGTTCGATGTAACTTATTATATGTGACATATATTTGTGATCTGTGAATAAAAGATAAGCGTTATAGTTTATACCGCTTATCAAATATAAGCGTAATGGTTTATATCGCTTATCAAATATATTGCTGTATTTGAATCTGTGTTGATTGATGATGTGACACTTTAATTGTGTAAAACCCTTGGACCACAGTTATACACACACAAATATGGATTGCACATGGAAATGGGTTAAGTCATAGATATTTGAAATTGTTTTAAAAATTGAATTTTTGAATCCAAAATAATTTTGGAGAAAGAATTGAAAGCTTTTGAAAATGAATTTCAAAAATAAAAGTTATTTGGACAACTTGATTTAGTTTTGAAATTTAAATAATTTAATTTAAATTTGAATTCAATATTTGAGATTGAATTCTATGATTTGGAAAATAGGGTATACAAAGGTTATTCAACTTATGAATGGGTTTATATGGGTTTCAAACTATCTTTAAAGTGTTGTTTTGGGACTTTAAATTTAACCCAAGATTTTAACTTGTATAGACATAATTGGATTTTTCTGAAATAGAAACTATTTGTGTTCAAACAATAAAAGCTTTCACATAAGAAATGAACTTTCAATTTGTGTTAAAAGGACTTCAAGTCTAAAATGAAAATAGTTTTCCAAGTTATAGACAAATCTTTGGAAACGGATTTGAAAGCTATAAATTAAATCTTTAATTTAAAGATTTAAGGAGTAAATCCAAATTGGAATGGAAATTGTTTTGAAATCTATAAATAGATCTTTGTGAAACTGGGTGAACTTTGTGAAACGAATCTTTTTATTAAAAATTTAAATGGTAATTTGTTTAACCATTTGAAGAAAGGTCTTGGATTTTATTAGTTGTGACTTAACTGAAATCCTATATCCATATGTTTTTAAATATTGCGCTCACTATTCGGTTTAGCCGGGAGAGGACCTTGTGTCATATAACCCATTCCGAATAGTGATACGACGTTATGGATTGCATTTGAAGACCGGTGTTGAAGACCATGTGTCTTCAAGAATGTTAGGATAACCTGTCGATTGACTCTGCACCGAGTTGCTCCGGTATAGAGTTCTCCCTAAGTAACGGGAAGTCCGATCGCGATTGTGGATACCAGGATTTGCATGGGCTTCTTCGGAAGTGCCTTCGGTTCTATTCGAACCCGGAACAGACTTGTATGGTTGTATGTCCGACATTACACTTTGAGATATTAAACTAATCTCTATCAAATACATTTCTACTTGGTGGCGGAGAATTTATTCTCTTAGCTTAACACCCTTCTCTGAGACGTACGAGCTCAGAGGTTATATATTTGATATTTATCAGTGATATATTCCCAATTTGGTAGTGTGACATGCTAAGTGCTGCTGTGTGTTGATGATCATTTGTGATCAAAGCATGGCTTTTTTATAAAGCGTAGCTTTGTGGACGAGACTACATCAGGACCTCACACCCCGAAAATGGTTGAAACAGGAAAGATGCGGCAAGGTTATGAGGGTCGTGCCCTTTAGGGTGTGTCATTCCCTTCTGGAAAAGGGTGATATCATGGTATGGAGCTCAGTTACTTATTCATGTGGATACTGCAGATCTATTACTATTTGATTGCTTTGTGGTTTAGAGGCGCCTCGGATAAAGGTACTAAAGGACCGGGGGATGGCATGCTCGAGTAGTAGTTGCCTAGTTATAGAGGTAACCCGGCCTTGTGCTGGTAGAGATCCGGTTAGGTTCTCGGGACGTCCCGCCAGAGGCGATCCCATGTGGTAGTAGGAAGTTCCTTAGCCTGACCATTTGTTGGAAATCCATTCATTCAATACACGCATTGTACGGTTTTAGTTGTAGAACCTGCCATTTACTTATGGTGGCACCCCACTGTTTAGATGGTAGCCATAGTAGGCATACGATACTGGTCGTATGTTGGCTTGGATTTATATTATACTTTCAAAATGGTTTTTTCTACACTATGCACTAGTAATAATATCAAAGAAATTTTCTCGTATCAAGCATATTTGACAATCATAAGGAGAAATCTCCTCCAAGTTTGCGTTTGCATTGTGTGTGTGGCGGGAGGCCTTATGGTAGTTTCATTTTCCAAAAAGCGTTACGGATTTAAAATTTAAATTCATTTGTTTGCTTAAAATACCAAATGTTTTTGTTTGCTCATACCAGTCCCACGACTGACCTGAATTTTATTGTTCCTTTCCTAAACTCTGGGTGCCCATAATTTTCCCACACGGGCAGTCTAGAGTTGTTTTTTTCATATAGTCAGGTTTAGTAGATTATCTGGAGTTAGTTCAGTCTTTGGTTCAGGACTGCACTTACTTATCTTTGTGCATCGTTATTGAGAGTTCGAGTTATTTCTGGACTGGTGCCTTGGAGATGGAGATCACCAATGCTGGAGTTCTTTCTTGAAGACATATTGGAGATTCTGTTCGGCTTTTGGTGTTATCTTTTCTTTCCACTACTATTGTCTTGTATCATATCTCTGATGTGTATCGATATTCATTGTATCATTCAGTTGTACCTGGAAATTGTATCAAATGTTATATATCATATGTATTATTCTTTTTATTCCGTTGTGTTGTACTTAATGTGTTATAAGCTCTGGCGAACCAGATTCGACGTTTGGATCTGCGGCATTTGAATACGAGTGTCGTATTCGGTGCCGATTTTCGAAGGTCGAGTCAGGGTCATTTCATTCACAAAACCCAAAGCCCGATAATCGCAAACCCGATCCTAAATAAACAACAATGCAATCCAGTTGGGCCGGAGCCCATCATACCAAACTCCTTCCTTGTCCTCTGAATACATCCTATCTACAGATGAATGGCCACCCAAAAACGATAAATCCAACCGGAGGAGAATCAATCTCCGATCCATTCAAATAATACTCTCGGTCGAAATACCATGAACAGAACAAAACTCAGATCAAATCTCGACCCTCTCTACCGAAACATCACTGACAAACAATCTCCGTGCACGCTGTGCACGTGCACATCCCTACCTCCGACCAAACCATCGTTGCGACGCCACCATCGAGTCACCAAAGCTTACGTATTCCAAAACATTACGTCACCGAAGCCAACCATCCTTTTGATAAAAAACGATCGATTTACCCAAACTTCCAGAACCCGAAATCTCACCAACCCCTACCCATCGATGAACTACGATTACCAAATGCTTCTGTTTCCATCACTTTCTTCTTCAATCGGAAGCACACCCATCGCACTACCTTTCCACCAAAAATCGCACATCCCGGTCGCTTCTCCACCTCATAATTTGCTCGCGTTCGCCAGCCCCCAAAATTCTTCCAAAACCCTACAATCCATTATCCTACCTAAACTAAGATCAAATCGAACAAACGGCCATGGTCATCACCTTCCCTAAGTCCATCAGCACGTACCACACCTGGTCGCACCACCCCACGGTGACGAGATCGCCAGAAAATAATTTTTGAACTGAAAATGTTCATCTTTCGATTTCTCAGGCTATAGTTCACTAAAAATTCTAATCTAACTACCAAAATTCATTATTTTCTACATACATCCTATCCGCTTGCATGGATCGCTGAATTGAAAATACGAAATTTTAGCCAAATTACCTTATTTACTGTAAAACCAGTCGTAAAAGAACCGCACAACATAAATTTTCACAAATCTATTTTTAACACATGCTATACTAGAAAAAAAATAGATTTCTAGTTTACATCAACATGCAGAATGGCCTAGGTGAAAAGATATTATTTTTGAATGCTAAACGAACATAAGCATTTATAGAAAGCAGAGTTCCAGTTTTTAAAGTTTAGTTTCTCACCTGGCTGTTCGAAGCAGAGACTTAAAACTTTTGCAATTTAGAAAACTTTAAATTGATGATCTTTAGACTGGAATTTGAAGTGGTTGAGATGACTTGATTTTTGAAAACTTCTGGTTGGAGCTGCTTTAAGCTTGAATTGGATCTTACTTTTGAAATGGTTTGTAGGTTTAGAATTTTTGAAATGAACTTGATTCTATGTTGAAAAGGTGGAAGTTGATAAAATTTTCAGGTTTGTAAATTAATGGCTTATTTCTTTGCTTTTAGAAAATGAGATGGGAAAAAAATGAATGAAGAAGAAGAAGTAAGGCTATATAGATTTTAATTTTTGATTTATTAAAATTAAAGAAGATAATATAAAAATGTGACATTTGTCACTAAACTCACTTAATTAGTTAACACATGTTGTTAGAGAGATTCACAAGTTAACACATGTAATTTTCATGCAAAATTTGATTTTTTAATGTTTTTTATAATTAATTTTCTAATTTATAAATACATATTTAATTCATATAAATAAATCTCTTTAAAAAGAATATAATATAAAAAAAATTGTGTTTTAAATAAAATCATGAAAATACATTTTAAAACCAAAGTATGATTTAAGATATAAATAACTATCCTTTGAATTTCAATTTAAATATCTAAATTCAAATTAAATTTCAAATTCAATTTAAAAATCAATTTGATATATACATATAATTTTAACAAATCCAATTTTCATGTGTATATAACAATTCTATTTAAAATGTATATATATACAACACAATTATTATTATTGATTAAAATAACACTTTTATCGATTTTAATAAATTTATAGTAGAGATTATCACATTTGTTTGTTTAATTTATAAATAAGTAATTGAAGAGTTAAATCAGATAACTATCCAATTATCTGATACCCGAAAATCCGGGTTATCACATTCTTCCCCCTTTGAATCTTTTCGTCCTTGAAAAGGAATGAAGCCAGAATTAATTCAATACACATTATCAGATAAATTTCTCTTTGAACATTTTAAAACACTTTAAAATCTATATAATGTTACCAAAATAGTTTTATAAAAATACTTTTATAACTCCATGTTTCCACAAGTCCATCTTTGCTCTCACATAAATTCGGTTATAAGTTGATTAGGCGTAGGACAGAAGATCTATAAGTACTTAGCAGACCCATTTCAACATCCAGTGCAAAATACTTGGAAAAATAATTTTATTGAAAACCTTGTGGAAATATAGAAAACATGTTGAAAATGGAGGAAATACCTTTGGTGAGAATGCTCTGGAAAACATCATCCCCATCCACGATCGCAGTTAACTCGATAGTTACGTTGCCTTCCCAGCAAAATCCACAGATAACTGTAGGCACTCCGCGCCCCTCGATTACGCCATGGAACCCGCTACAGATCGCAGCTGCAACCGGGGTTACGTTGCTGTCATAGAATAAACTCATAAAACTGTAGGCCTCAGCACCCTTGAGTTTTGCTGCCAAAAGAATGAAACTTCTCCACTCAACTTAACAATAGATCGCAGTCTACCGATGTTACGTTGCCTTTCCGGCAAAATCAAGTGTATACCGTCACTCTCCTCCACACGATTTCCGCTATAGTCCACAATAAATCGCAGCGACATCGAGTTACATTGTCGTCACGGCATAACCCAAATGCCTCTGTAGTCATCAACGCCCTCGACTTTCGCTACCCAATAATCCACATGAGCTAGTTTCTACGGACTCCTCATAGGATCAACTTTAGAACCTCCCCCACTTTGAAGCTCAAGGCAGTACCAACCTATGGTACTCCTAAGAAGTTCATTCAAGGGAGCGCCTTTTTCCCCAGAGCCATTTTCAAAACACTTTATACTATACACATATAGTATCTTCCAAATCATACACCTGGTATGAATCCCATATAAATCTCCTTTCTCAAAATCGATTACCCCAAAATCGATAATTCTCAACTGGGCTTCCAAAATATCCAAAAATGATTTCTCTTCAAAAATCAAAAGCCTTTCCAAATTCGTAGGTTCCCAAAACCCTTTTCTCAAAACCATTCTCATAAGGTCCTTTATATATATATATATATATATATATATATATATATATATATATATATACACATAAATAGATATATATAACTTTGAAAAATCTTTGGATCATTTCATACTTATATTAATTCCCCTTTTAGACTTTAAATACTTTCAAAAACATTTTCTTCCGGCAATAGATTCCATAAGGGGAGTTTACATATATATAACAAAGATACATAACTTTGTTTATTCCAAATCAAATATTCAAATCTGATTACTCTGTAAAGTCACTTACCATACTACTTACTTCAATAGAATAAATTTTTACCATAGAAATATCAAATTTTCACTTTGTTTCATCATATATTTCACAAAATATACTTTTCATTTCAAAAACATTTTACAATTCTTATCCACAAATTTCAAATATCAATTTCATTCCAATCCATACGATGTACACATATCATCCGTACGCCATATCAATCTGATCGCTCACTCGATCACAGAATTTCTCTTTCGAACTAGTATCGTCCACCCGACTTCCTTGTAACGACCCGTAAATTTCGACCATTTAATTTGTTAATTTAATCTGATTTATGTAATTTAATGAAGAAAGAAAATGAAAATTTTATAATTTATGTTGGAGTGAATGTTAGAAATTAAAAGTTGCAATGGCAATAAAAATCAATTCTTGACAATTGGAATGAAATTCAATTAAAGAAATAGTGGAAAACATTATAATTTGTTAATGTAATATGATTGTGTAATTAATACTAAAAGAAATAAAATTTGAAATACTATATAATGAAATAATAACTAAAATGAATTGCAATTGTATAAATGGAAGTAAATTGTAAATAAGTGGATGTAAGTATTGAATAAATTTATGGAAATAAAATCTAAATGTATGTTTGGATAGAACATAAGTGAATGCAATCAGTAGTATGGAAATAAATGCCAACATTTAATAGAAATTGTATATGAGAGATAAAGAAAAGGATTAAATTGATTAATGCAATAAAACATTGTAACAGTATTTGATCGTAAATTTAGGTAGTACGTTATTTGGAAATTAAGTTAAGGGTGGGATAACAGCTATTATAAATTACCTAATTAATTGGTCAATGAAGTTATTGGAAATAAAGTTCATTTAAATGGTAAGTAATTACCATGTTGTTATTGATAATAAAACGTTACTTTAAAATTTATTAATATATCAACGGAAGTGTGAATGTGAAGCAATAGAAGCGTAAATCTATTATAGTAGAAATTGATGGAATGGGAAATTATCAGTGTAACGAAACACAAACAAATGTAATGTTATAGTATAATGATTGATTGGAAATCAGGATTTATTTATTCGAATGTAAATTTAAGGTAATTGGATTTAATTGAAAAAAAAGGGAAAGAATGTAATTAAATATTTAAATATTATGTAAATATAAACTTAGATAAAATTTGAAGATATCCACGTAATTGAGTATAAATCCAATGTTAGTTTTATCTATTTAATACTAATAGGTTAATGATAGATTGAAGAGTCAATTAAATGTAAGTTAATATAAATTAAGGTAATAGTGGGGAATAACGTGAATTTTCTTCATAATATGATAATTATGAGAATACGACATAAACTTAAGTAAACTTTGGTAAATCAATTTCTATCAATCCAAATCTAACGTTTTGCTAATATAGATTAAAGCATAGAAAGCGATATTTATTAATTTAATTGAAGTATAAAAATCAGTAATTGAAGTATTGCAAAATAAATGAAATTTAACGTTTAAATATTACGTTAATAGAGATTTAAATTGAAATTCAAGAATATTAAAATAATAGTTTTGAACCTAACATTGAATCCATCTACTTAAAAAAATTTATAGATGGAATAATCATTGATTATTTAATTTAATAGAAATTTTGGGAACTTAATTTATAATTTTGAATATAATGAAATAGAAGATTTGACACCACAATTGATAGATTTATCAACTCTAAATTGACATAAAGATTTGTTTAAAATCATTTTAAACAATTTAGAAAAATAAAGTGATAAAATTTGTGAGTTTAAAATTTAAAATTCGAAAGTTGATTTAATAATAAATTTTAATTTATTTAATTAATATAAAAATAGCCATTTTGGCCACTGACTCGGATTTCGACGAAACTAGTTTCATCGGATCCGTAACGATGAATTATAAAAATGTTGCAAGTTTCGTAGCGATCGGACTTGTCGTTTGATCGTACGGACTCGAAACGCCTTGAAATTTATGCAATTGAAATCAATTAAAATCAATTTGAAAATATTGATTTTAGCATAACTTCTTCATACGATGGAATTTGGAGGTGAAACTTTTTCCATCGCGTTCAGAATATTTTAAAACACCGATTTTGATATATGGATTTAACCAATTTCGTGCCGGGGTCAGAACGGGCTTTTTAGGCCACGTTAGCGGTAGCAGGTATATCCAACACGATCCATCTATTCAAAATTCTTACCTACCTATATAAACCCAGTTATAAACCCTAGCCTCCATCTATTCTTATTTGTTTGTGTGTTCATTTCCTCAGCTCCTCCTCTTCCAATGGCTGCAAACCCTAGATCCAATTGCATATCCAATCAAAAGTCAAAAATTCAAAGTCCTCAGAAAAATCTCAAAAAATATATGTTAATGCTCTCGATGAGCGTAATTTAATGGTGCAATTCATTTTTGAAATCGAATTAAATTTTTTTCAAAAAACCCTAATTTATTCTCGGCCATCCGTTGCGTCGAAAACTTTTGTCGCCTGATCGGAAATTGGTTTCTGGGTTTTGCATAGGGGACTGAGGGGAGTCGATCTATGTGGTTAGTTTGGAGAATCAACGGCTAGATCAGCAATAAAATTCGATTAGGGTTTGGAAATAAGGGTTTTTGGTGGCGGCCGGAGGCGTTGATGGGCGACCGGAGTGGGATGGTCAGGTACGGCGTGGCGAGCGGGTGAGGATGGTGGTGGCAGCTCGGCCTACGGCGGCGTATAGCGGTCAAAGATCGTGGTCAAACCTTCGGTCAAGGGTGAGTTATTGGGTTCGGCTATGTTGCGTTTGCTTACTGGAGATGTTAGAAAAGATGATGACGTGGCAAGTATGATGGATGTAATGTGTTCTTTTTTCTTTGTAATTTTTAAAATTAAATTCAATCACAATTGTTGCTATAACTCTCGCATACGAACTCCGTTTCACGCGCGGTTTCTTTTTTTAGGATCGTATTGAAATTCCGGACTCGATAACGCTGGTTCGGACAAATTCTGAGACCGTCAAAATTTTGGGCTTAAATTGGATTTGAATTTAATTAAAATTCAAAAGGTGAATGTTTTAATCCACTCACAACTTCTAAAATTTCTTATATTTGTTAAATTAATTTATGATATGAGTAGAAATTCATTTATGACTGTTTGGCATATTTTATTCATCATCTCAGTTAGGTTGCATTTATTTAAATTAAATTGTTATTTAATTTATTACTGCATAAAAATTGACAGTTAATCTATTTATTTTTGCGTATAAACTTCCAATTAAACAGTTATTAATTTATTTGTGAATATAAACTATTCGTAGATACCTGTTATATTTTATATGCTATTTATTGATGTTGGTTCAAATTGGATGATGATTGAAATAAGGGTTGCTGAATGATGTTTCGTAAATGGATGATGTATTCTATATTATATATGCTACAAGTTATCATGCATTTCATTTCATTCGGGATTGCGGTTTGAAATGATATACAACCGCTTTTTTTATTTTAAATTGCAGATTGAAATGATAAATATCTGTATTACTTGACCATAGGATAGAAAATTATATACAGGCACCACGGTATATATATAAAAAAAAATTGAAATGATTTTATGGTTTGGATATGATACGGTTTAATAAATATTAAATTTGGATATGATATAAATGTATTTTGATATATACACATATGGTTAAACTGTTGAATTTAAGCTATGCATAAATCTGTTAAATAAAAATGAATAAGTTGAAAAATGAAATTTGATAATTTATATTATATGAGTAAGTACAAGTTTAAGATCTTGTGTGTGTGTATATATATATATAGAGTTTTAAATGATTCAAATCAATTAAGATTGAAAGATAAATTGGAAATTTAATTGGAATTGAGCTTATTTAAAAATTTAACTCCATAAGTTGATGTTAACTTATTAAAATTGAAAATTTTGAAGCTATGATATTTATAACTAGATTTAATGAATAATTCTAGTATAAATAATTGGAAGGAAATATTTAGTGTTAATAAATTGAGTTTTATTTAAATGGTTATGGGTTTATCATTTAAACCTTTCAAAACTAAATAATAGGAAAATGAATTTTTGAATAGAAATTCCCAACCTTAGTTTTGAAATTCATTAAATACTCAAAGTTTGAATATATGGAAATCGAAGTGTTTTATTGAAACTAAAAGTGGATCTAAATTTATGGGGTTTAGTCCTAAAATTTTAAATAAATAAAAATTGTGAATTCGCGGAAATTATTTTATAAATTAATTTTAAATTCAAACTATTTATTCTATGTAACGATTGCGGATTTTCGTCTTCCGAAAAATCCGACATCGACACTCACTTTATCGACTGCCGAATATCGAAGGCCGAAAACACGGAATGTTATGGGTTTTTAAAAAGAATTTAAGAAAAAGAAAGAGATAGAAGAAGAGAGAAGATAGAAAATAGAGAGGAAAGAAGATAGACGATTTTTAGAAAACAGAGAATTTTGAAAAATAGAAGATAGAAGAATTTTAAAATAGAACGGACAGAAAGGAAACAAAAAGAAAAACATCAGAATCTCACAATTCGCAGCGGAACAACATATAATAGATAAATGAATAATCTTTAAACAAAGAACTATCAGTTATTACATATTATACATTTCATTACATCATATCATCAGAGTATACAACATCAACAACAACAGTGCAGCAGAAAAAGAAATACTATATAGCTAGTAATACGCCATGCCATCCAGCTTGCCTCCAGCAACTCCAGAATATCCAGAATATCCTGATAAACCTAACTCTTAACTGCCCGTGTGGAAAATTGGTGGGCACCCAGAGTTTAGGAAGGAAAACAATAAACTCCGAGTCAGTCATGTGACTGGTGTGAGAACTCAAAACAGTTTATTTAACTTTAAAATCAAATAGAGGAATATTTTTAAATTCAATTCGCAATGCTTTTTAAAAATGAGACTACCATAAGGCCTCCCGCACACACAAACAATGCAAACGCAGAATCGGAGGAGATTTCTCCTTATGATAGTCAAAGATGCTTGATACGCATTTAAAATAATATTTGATATTATTATTAGTGCATAGTGTAGGAAAAATTCATTTCGAAAGTAGAATATAAATCTTAGCCAACATACGACCATTATCGTATGCCTACTATAGCTACCATCCAAACAGTGGTGACCACCATAAGTGAATAGCAGGTTCTACAACTAATACCGTACAAGTTTCGTATTGGGAATTGGATTTCCAACAAATGGTCAGGCCAAGGAACTTCCCATTGCCACTGAGAATGCCTCTGGAAAGACATTCCCGAGAACCAAACCGGATCTCTGCCAACACAAGGCCGGGTTACCCCTAACTGGGTAACTACTGACACGAGCACGCCATTCCCCGGTCCTTTAGGACCTTTTCAACCGAGCGCTCGATATCCAACATCACACCATAATAAATAGAGTGTTTTCAACATGAGTAAGTATCTGGGCTCCATACCATGATACCACCCCTTTCCAGAAGGAAATGAACATACCCTAAGGGGAGCTACAGCAACCCCTAATAACCTTGCTGCATCTTTCCTGTTTTGACCATTTCCGGGATGTGAGGCTCGACGAAGTCACGTCCACAAAAACATACTTTATACAAAAGCCATGCTTTGGGTCAACAAATGATCAACACAATGATCACTAAGATAGACGATCAAATAAATGATCCTATCACAAATAATCAACACAATGATCATTTCAGCATCACTCAGCATGTCACATTACCAAAATGGGATATATCGCTGATAACTTCAACTATATAACCTTTGAGCTCGTACGTCTCAAAGAAGGGTGTTAAGCAAAGAATAAATTCTCCGCCACCAACAGAAATATATTTGAAAGAAATCGGCTTTATATCTCAAATTGTAATGTCAGACATACAATCCATACAAGTCTGTTCCGGGCTCGAACAAAACCGAAGGCACTTCTTACGAAGCC
The DNA here is from genome assembly GCA_030765085.1 of Allium cepa. Classification (NCBI taxonomy): domain Eukaryota; kingdom Viridiplantae; phylum Streptophyta; class Magnoliopsida; order Asparagales; family Amaryllidaceae; genus Allium; species Allium cepa. The sequence continues at coordinate 602,385,153 of CM060941.1, forward strand.
CTTGCAATACGGGTATTCACAATCCCGATCGAATTTCCCATCACTTAGGAGATCTCTATACCAGGAGCTACCCAGTGCAGAGACAGTCGATAGGTCATCCTATCGCTTTCGCAAATACTCGGTCTTCAACACCGATCTTCAAATGCAATTCATAACGACGTATCACATATTCGGAATGGGTTATACGACCCCATGGTCCTTTCCCGGTTAACCCGAATAGTGAGCGCTTATTCAAAAATAAGTGTAGCATTCACATTCAAACAAATCACATCAATTACCCATTCAAAGGGAAATATTGATAGTCGGTTATTGAACTATCAATGGATATGCACACATCACCAGATTCCAAATAATTTTCCAAATTATTTATTTTCCAAAATATCTTTACAAGATATATATAATTTCAACACTTCAAAAATAAATCAATATTTATTTTTAACAAGTTCCACTTTCACATATAAATTCCATAATGAATTTATATTTCAAAATATCATGCATATACAATTTCAACTATCCATTTCAATTTATCTTCAAAAAGATAAATTCTCAAAATATTCACTTTATATCGGAAAACAATTCCATACTTATTTATTTATAAGTAATTCACAAATCTCTTTTATTTTCAACACTTAGAAAATATTCAATATACTTAAATCGAATTAAGTATATATTTCATTATATTAAGAAAATCCTTTCTTAAACATATCTACTTGGGCCAAAACGAATGTTACGTAAAACATCGTTACGACAACCCAAAATCACTAGTATAGGGATTCGAAATTTAAAATAGATATATAAATCCCAATACTATTCAAAACATTTCCTTTCGGAAATCATTTACTATAACAACAGTGTTATAGTCCACTATTTCCTTTTATTCCTCGAAAACGTCTATTTCAACAATCAATGTTGAAATCTATGGTTTCGAATCTCAACACATTTTAAAACATCGTTAGATCGTTTTAATTCAATTTAAACATCTCATTCAAAACAATTTCTTTAACATATCATTCACTATTCAAAAACGTGAATATACTTCTTTAACAAATTCCATCCTTTTATTCATTTTAATTCAAAGAATTATTCACTGTCTAAAAACGTGAATATAACTCTATTTCTAAGTTATAACAATTAACTTATCAAAATAAGTCGTTTGTGAATTTATAAAACAACGTTTATAAATTCCATTTCGATTTATTTATAAAAACTTCCTTTTTATAAATTCCTTTATTAACATATTCCAGTTTATAACTAAATTATAAACTAAACGTTCATATTATAAGTTAACTACTTATAAACGATTATTTCACAAAATCGTTCCTTAGAATTTCATAATTATAAATCTTATAACTTATAAGATTCATTTATTTATCCAAAACTATTATTTTAACAACATAATAAATTTTATAAACCTACTGCTTATAAAATTTCATTTATGACTTCACCGTATAAAATTCTATAAATTTCATTCTATTTATGAAATTCATTCACAATTTATTCTTACACTTATAAAAGCTCGTTTTATAATTCCTACGTTCTAATTTATAAATTATCAATTTATAAATCTTTAATATAAATCAATTTATATTTTTTCTTTTAAAACGTCTTTAAATTCCTTTATAATTTCATCATTTCGATTTATAAAATAATCAAATTTTATAAATCCTATATTTAAACTTTTATCATATATTCAAATATCCAATCTAAATTATTTTATAAAATCATTAGTTCATATTTCTCAAAAATCGACTTTTAATCGTATTTCTAAAAATCAGCTTTTTAACTATATTTCACAAAAACCATAATTTTTATAACTTTAAAAATTATAACGTTTATTTATTTATAATGGATCAATTCCAAAAATATAGTATATTTTCAAAATCACTTTTAAAATCATTTTAAAATCCCAAAATTTGGGTCCAATGATGCTACACACCAAATAGTCAATCACGACTAACAACGATATCATATATCGATATGATAATCCATCAAATATCAAAATATCTGAAATAAAATAAATACTGTTGAGGATTCCAGTTGGATCCCTCCAACCTGTTTTTCCTGCATCCAAAAACATTAGCACAATACCAATTTCGCTCCAGTACGAAATTATCGCGGTACATGTTTTTAATATATATTATCCGCTTACTAACGGCGTAATAGGGTCTCATCCGCTAAACAAAAAATGCGGGAAATCAACAACTCCAATATATACATATGCCAATATATATATATTGCTATTATATATAATACCAATTTCACTGTTTATGAAATATTCGCGGTATATGTTTTTATTAAATAACATCCGCTTACTAACGGCGCATAATGTCTATTTTAACAATCAATAATTTACAGTCATCATTCAAACATGCATTCAAATATTTTAAATCTAACTATTTAAAATAAAATCGAAACCTATTCGATTGAGTGAGAAGTTCTCACCTTGGTTTTAAATTCCGTTTTAGCTTTTATTTCGAATAAAATTAAACGCGCGTTTAATTTTACCCGAAATTCTCACTAACTCCAAACGACTCCAAACCAACTCCATCGCGTAGTGCTCGTCCATACGATTCCAACGCAACTGAGTTTGCATTTTTTCGACCTCGTATGAAAAAGATATGCAATTTACAAGTTTGTACACGATTTAACTTATATAAATACAACATAATCTAAATTTTTTCACCATTTCGATCATCATAACCGTTCACTCCCAATCCAACGGCCCCCCACCATCTTCCCAAATGCACGCGTATTGCCTCCAGGAGATCAAAGCACGGCCGAACCCAATATTTGTAATTAGGGTTAAATTATGCTCGTTCAATACTCGATGAAATCTCGATCGGGGAGTTGCAAACTCTAGCTCACCCCCTCCTCCACCTTCGACCCCATCCCCAGCAAGCTCGGCCCCCCACATAGCACGGAAATGCGTGCAAACCTGACCACGAACGGCCCATCCTTGCCCCTCCTACGCAACTCCAAACCCCATCAAATCCGTATGGATTTCAAGATCTTGCGAAGCTCTATAACTTTGTAGTTGATGGCTTCGTGAATCGATGAATGGATCGAGAGATTTTGAGAGTTGAAATTGGGAATTTTCTGGCCCTTGATGAAGGCTCCTGGCGGCTAGGGTTTAATGTTGATATATTTTTTTTTTTATTAATGAAGAGAGAGGGGTGGTCTATTTATAAGAAACGGCTAGCGTAAACACTATTCATCCCGGGAATTCCGAACTCCGATTTAGACGCCGTAACCAGCGTACCTAGGGTTTATCCCGCGTTCCGGACACAATGGAACAGGTTTCGGAAGCTAATTCGGAAGTATGTGCGAGTTATGGCTGAAAACGTTCAATTTGAATTAAACTGATTTAACTCGATTTCTAGGCGTTTTAATTTGTACCGGACAAACGGTAAATCCAATTGACTTGAAATTTGAAATCTTACAATAATATCACATTACGGATCCGATGAAACTGGTTTCGTCGAAATCCGAGACTTTTTGAAAAATGGCTATTTTGACTCGCCAAATTTAAATTAAAAATAATTCGATGCGTTTCGAGCTGCCACGATCAAACGATAGCTCCGATTGACACGAAATTTGAAATCCGGTAATAACTAACTATTACGGATCCAATGAAACTGGTTTCGTTCAATTCTGAGACTGTTCAAAAATTGGCTATTTTACAGTCAATTATTAAATATTAAAATATTCAATTTTCACAATTTAACTTTTAATTCGATTTTAAAAGTTCTAAAATATCGTTCTAACTTCAACATGATAAAATAAAATTTTACAAATCATTTTCAATCATATTTAACTCAATTTTTTAATTATTTCCATAATTTCACATATTAAATTATCGATTTAATTATTCAATTAAATCCAATAATTCAAATAAAAATTTATTTGACTTATAAATTCACTTATTAATATTTAAAATTAATTAAATATTCAAATTTTAATTTCTAAAAATTCTGGGTCGTTACAATCTTTCCCCCTTAAAAGAATTTCGTCCTCGAAATTATAAGTAAGAAAAGTTATAGAATCTATTAATTTTCCAAAATTCATAATTAAACTTCTTACAAATCTTTACTAAGTTTTCAAAATCATACTTAGTTATCTTTTTCAAAAACAACTACCATTGTTTAACTTTCAATTCCAAAATCAAAGTTAAAAGTTTTCAAAATTTTCCCATATTTTCTCAAAAATTTTCTAACGCCTTAAATTTTCGGAAAAATTCGCCATAGTCTCCTTTGCGCGGCTCGATCCGAAAAAAAAAATGACAGTATATATATCACAAATATACATCTCATCAAGTAATGAGGCATCCCGAAGGGAAAAAAGTGTAAAAGTACTGTATTTAATCCGAGATATGTACCTTATATTTTATTAGCGAGCATATACGGCTAATATAGCGCTAAAGCGAACTCCAAATGCGAAGCAACGCGATCCGCACCTACTAAACTCAACAAACAACATGAGAACATGCACATATACAATAATCTCAATATACAACATATAGCAACATGATGACTATATATGTCACATAGCAATGCAACCAAACAACAAATGCATATATACAACCAACTAACATCCATTCATATTCTCATTTATATTCTATGAATTGGTTTTCACTCTAAATCATATTTGATTTATTCACATTGGATTTTCTTACTAACATTCATTCTCAATTCAATTAGTTTACATTACTAATTAAATCCAATTTACTTTCAATTCTATTCAAATTTATTTACTTCAAATTTGAATTCAATTTACTTTAGCTTTCAATTTCATTAACACTTAATGAATTATATACAATCAATCAACAATCATATAACAACCAATGTATATTTATTACAACCAAATTTCCTTTGCTTATATTCATCCAATTTGGTTTAACATTAAATTGATTTCCATTCCAATTTATTCAACTCCCAATAACATTAGATTTTAATGAATTAACACTTATATTCATCTTTTCATATCAATTATTCACATTCAATTGATTAACAGCCAAGCCATTCATTCAATTCAATTACAAAGTTGAATTCTATTACATAACTTAAGTTCATATTCTTTTAATCCACTTGATTATTTACTTCGATACCAATATCAACTTAATTCAATATCTCTTAAGTTATATTCCATTTAACTTTAAATTCACTTTTATTCACAACTCATATTTTATATAGTTTCACTTCTTATATATAAGTTTATTTTACAATTGTAATTCACATTAATTATAATTCAATTCTTATAATTCTTTTGCTTATACAATTATTCTTTTATTTAGATTATTCAAACAACCTAACAATCAACTTATACACTTTGATAATTTTGAAAAATTATTTCTTTCATATATAAAATATAATCGAGGTAAAATTATTTCATTTACCCAATTTTAAAATCAATATTATGTCGAATTGTTCTATTCAAGTGTTTAGAAACCCCTTCGGCAAAGTTGTACATACCGTGCTGAGGAAGGTTCATATACCACTCAATAAACCAATCATCACAATATAAAACAATTTTATATTCACTAACAAATACGCTCTCATAGCTATTATTACACTCAAACTCATTCTAGAGTACTACTGACTCCATCTCTAATGAGTTAATACCCAACAGAACCATGGTTGTCGCTTAACCATCAGCTCTGATACCAAATGTAACGATTGCGGATTTTCGTCTTCCGAAAAATCCGACATCGACACTCACTTTATCGACTGCCGAATATCGAAGGCCGAAAACACGGAATGTTATGGGTTTTTAAAAAGAATTTAAGAAAAAGAAAGAGATAGAAGAAGAGAGAAGATAGAAAATAGAGAGGAAAGAAGATAGACGATTTTTAGAAAACAGAGAATTTTGAAAAATAGAAGATAGAAGAATTTTAAAATAGAACGGACAGAAAGGAAACAAAAAGAACAACATCAGAATCTCACAATTCGCAGCGGAACAACATATAATAGATAAATGAATAATCTTTAAACAAAGAACTATCAGTTATTACATATTATACATTTCATTACATCATATCATCAGAGTATACAACATCAACAACAACAGTGCAGCAGAAAAAGAAATACTATATAGCTAGTAATACGCCATGCCATCCAGCTTGCCTCCAGCAACTCCAGAATATCCAGAATATCCTGATAAACCTAACTCTTAACTGCCCGTGTGGAAAATTGGTGGGCACCCAGAGTTTAGGAAGGAAAACAATAAACTCCGAATCAGTCATGTGACTGGTGTGAGAACTCAAAACAGTTTATTTAACTTTAAAATCAAATAGAGGAATATTTTTAAATTCAATTCGCAATGCTTTTTAAAAATGAGACTACCATAAGGCCTCCCGCACACACACACAATGCAAACGCAGAATCGGAGGAGATTTCTCCTTATGATAGTCAAAGATGCTTGATACGCATTTAAAATAATATTTGATATTATTATTAGTGCATAGTGTAGGAAAAATTCATTTCGAAAGTAGAATATAAATCTTAGCCAACATACGACCATTATCGTATGCCTACTATAGCTACCATCCAAACAGTGGTGACCACCATAAGTGAATAGCAGGTTCTACAACTAATACCGTACAAGTTTCGTATTGGGAATTGGATTTCCAACAAATGGTCAGGCCAAGGAACTTCCCATTGCCACTGAGAATGCCTCTGGAAAGACATTCCCGAGAACCAAACCGGATCTCTGCCAACACAAGGCCGGGTTACCCCTAACTGGGTAACTACTGACACGAGCACGCCATTCCCCGGTCCTTTAGGACCTTTTCAACCGAGCGCTCGATATCCAACATCACACCATAATAAATAGAGTGTTTTCAACATGAGTAAGTATCTGGGCTCCATACCATGATACCACCCCTTTCCAGAAGGAAATGAACATACCCTAAGGGGAGCTACAGCAACCCCTAATAACCTTGCTGCATCTTTCCTGTTTCGACCATTTCCGGGATGTGAGGCTCGACGAAGTCACGTCCACAAAAACATACTTTATACAAAAGCCATGCTTTGGGTCAACAAATGATCAACACAATGATCACTAAGATAGACGATCAAATAAATGATCCTATCACAAATAATCAACACAATGATCATTTCAGCATCACTCAGCATGTCACATTACCAAAATGGGATATATCGCTGATAACTTCAACTATATAACCTTTGAGCTCGTACGTCTCAAAGAAGGGTGTTAAGCAAAGAATAAATTCTCCGCCACCAACAGAAATATATTTGAAAGAAATCGGCTTTATATCTCAAATTGTAATGTCAGACATACAATCCATACAAGTCTGTTCCGGGCTCGAACAAAACCGAAGGCACTTCTTACGAAGCCCTTGCAATACGGGTATTCACAATCCCGATCGAATTTCCCATCACTTAGGAGATCTCTATACCAGGAGCTACCCAGTGCAGAGACAATCGATAGGTCATCCTATCGCTTTCGCAAATACTCGGTCTTCAACACCGATCTTCAAATGCAATTCATAACGACGTATCACATATTCGGAATGGGTTATACGACCCCATGGTCCTTTCCCGGTTAACCCGAATAGTGAGCGCTTATTCAAAAATAAGTGTAGCATTCACATTCAAACAAATCACATCAATTACCCATTCAAAGGGAAATATTGATAGTCGGTTATTGAACTATCAATGGATATGCACACATCACCAGATTCCAAATAATTTTCCAAATTATTTATTTTCCAAAATATCTTTACAAGATATATATAATTTCAACACTTCAAAAATAAATCAATATTTATTTTTAACAAGTTCCACTTTCACATATAAATTCCATAATGAATTTATATTTCAAAATATCATGCATATACAATTTCAACTATCCATTTCAATTTATCTTCAAAAAGATAAATTCTCAAAATATTCACTTTATATCGGAAAACAATTCCATACTTATTTATTTATAAGTAATTCACAAATCTCTTTTATTTTCAACACTTAGAAAATATTCAATATACTTAAATCGAATTAAGTATATATTTCATTATATTAAGAAAATCCTTTCTTAAACATATCTACTTGGGCCAAAACGAATGTTACGTAAAACATCGTTACGACAACCCAAAATCACTAGTATAGGGATTCGAAATTTAAAATAGATATATAAATCCCAATACTATTCAAAACATTTCCTTTCGGAAATCATTTACTATAACAACAGTGTTATAGTCCACTATTTCCTTTTATTCCTCGAAAACGTCTATTTCAACAATCAATGTTGAAATCTATGGTTTCGAATCTCAACACATTTTAAAACATCGTTAGATCGTTTTAATTCAATTTAAACATCTCATTCAAAACAATTTCTTTAACATATCATTCACTATTCAAAAACGTGAATATACTTCTTTAACAAATTCCATCCTTTTATTCATTTTAATTCAAAGAATTATTCACTGTCTAAAAACGTGAATATAACTCTATTTCTAAGTTATAACAATTAACTTATCAAAATAAGTCGTTTGTGAATTTATAAAACAACGTTTATAAATTCCATTTCGATTTATTTATAAAAACTTCCTTTTTATAAATTCCTTTATTAACATATTCCAGTTTATAACTAAATTATAAACTAAACGTTCATATTATAAGTTAACTACTTATAAACGATTATTTCACAAAATCGTTCCTTAGAATTTCATAATTATAAATCTTATAACTTATAAGATTCATTTATTTATCCAAAACTATTATTTTAACAACATAATAAATTTTATAAACCTACTGCTTATAAAATTCCATTTATGACTTCACCGTATAAAATTCTATAAATTTCATTCTATTTATGAAATTCATTCACAATTTATTCTTACACTTATAAAAGCTCGTTTTATAATTCCTACGTTCTAATTTATAAATTATCAATTTATAAATCTTTAATATAAATCAATTTATATTTTTTCTTTTAAAACGTCTTTAAATTCCTTTATAATTTCATCATTTCGATTTATAAAATAATCAAATTTTATAAATCCTATATTTAAACTTTTATCATATATTCAAAAATCCAATCTAAATTATTTTATAAAATCATTAGTTCATATTTCTCAAAAATCGACTTTTAATCGTATTTCTAAAAATCAGCTTTTTAACTATATTTCACAAAAACCATAATTTTTATAACTTTAAAAATTATAACGTTTATTTATTTATAATGGATCAATTCCAAAAATATAGTATATTTTCAAAATCACTTTTAAAATCATTTTAAAATCCCAAAATTTGGGTCCAATGATGCTACACACCAAATAGTCAATCACGACTAACAACGATATCATATATCGATATGATAATCCATCAAATATCAAAATATCTGAAATAAAATAAATACTGTTGAGGAATCCAGTTGGATCCCTCCAACCTGTTTTTCCTGCATCCAAAAACATTAGCACAATACCAATTTCGCTCCAGTACGAAATTATCGCGGTACATGTTTTTAATAAATATTATCCGCTTACTAACGGCGTAATAGGGTCTCATCCGCTAAACAAAAAATGCGGGAAATCAACAACTCCAATATATACATATGCCAATATATATATATTGCTATTATATATAATACCAATTTCACTGTTTATGAAATATTCGCGGTATATGTTTTTATTAAATAACATCCGCTTACTAACGGCGCATAATGTCTATTTTAACAATCAATAATTTACAGTCATCATTCAAACATGCATTCAAATATTTTAAATCTAACTATTTAAAATAAAATCGAAACCTATTCGATTGAGTAAGAAGTTCTCACCTTGGTTTTAAATTCCGTTTTAGCTTTTATTTCGAATAAAATTAAACGCGCGTTTAATTTTACCCGAAATTCTCACTAACTCCAAACGACTCCAAACCAACTCCATCGCGTAGTGCTCGTCCATACGATTCCAACGCAACTGAGTTTGCATTTTTTCGACCTCGTATGAAAAAGATATGCAATTTACAAGTTTGTACACGATTTAACTTATATAAATACAACATAATCTAAATTTTTTCACCATTTCGATCATCATAACCGTTCACTCCCAATCCAACGGCCCCCCACCATCTTCCCAAATGCACGCGTATTGCCTCCAGGAGATCAAAGCACGGCCGAACCCAATATTTGTAATTAGGGTTAAATTATGCTCGTTCAATACTCGATGAAATCTCGATCGGGGAGTTGCAAACTCTAGCTCACCCCCTCCTCCACCTTCGACCCCATCCCCAGCAAGCTCGGCCCCCCACATAGCACGGAAATGCGTGCAAACCTGACCACGAACGGCCCATCCTTTCCCCTCCTACGCAACTCCAAACCCCATCAAATCCGTATGGATTTCAAGATCTTGCGAAGCTCTATAACTTTGTAGTTGATGGCTTCGTGAATCGATGAATGGATCGAGAGATTTTGAGAGTTGAAATTGGGAATTTTCTGGCCCTTGATGAAGGCTCCTGGCGGCTAGGGTTTAATGTTGATATTTTTTTTTTTTTATTAATGAAGAGAGAGGGGTGGTCTATTTATAAGAAACAGCTAGCGTAAACACTATTCATCCCGGGAATTCCGAACTCCGATTTAGACGCCGTAACCAGCGTACCTAGGGTTTATCCCGCGTTCCGGACACAATGGAACAGGTTTCGGAAGCTAATTCGGAAGTATGTGCGAGTTATGGCTGAAAACGTTCAATTTGAATTAAACTGATTTAACTCGATTTCTAGGCGTTTTAATTTGTACCGGACAAACGGTAAATCCATTTGACTTGAAATTTGAAACCTTACAATAATATCACATTACAGATCCGATGAAACTGGTTTCGTCGAAATCCGAGACTTTTTGAAAAATGGCTATTTTGACTCGCCAAATTTAAATTAAAAATAATTCGATGCGTTTCGAGCTGCCACGATCAAACGATAGCTCCGATTGACACGAAATTTGAAATCCGGTAATAACTAACTATTACGGATCCAATGAAACTGGTTTCGTTCAATTCTGAGACTGTTCAAAAATTGGCTATTTTACAGTCAATTATTAAATATTAAAATATTCAATTTTCACAATTTAACTTTTAATTCGATTTTAAAAGTTCTAAAATATCGTTCTAACTTCAACATGATAAAATAAAATTTTACAAATCATTTTCAATCATATTTAACTCAATTTTTTAATTATTTCCATAATTTCACATATTAAATTATCGATTTAATTATTCAATTAAATCCAATAATTCAAATAAAAATTTATTTGACTTATAAATTCACTTATTAATATTTAAAATTAATTAAATATTCAAATTTTAATTTCTAAAAATTCTGGGTCGTTACATTCTATATACTGTTGAATATCCAAACCATTCAAGTTTTAGAAGTATGGTTTTAAAGCTATGAATTTCGAAGTATTATGTTTTGAAAGCTATAATTCAAATGCTTGGTTTCCAGATATTATAAATTTTAAAGCAGTATGACTTTGGAAAAAGGAATATATTTGAACTAAAATAATATTATTGATTTGGGTTTTATAAAAATAATATTAAAATGAGTTGTTTGGAAATGGTAATGATATCGTACTTATGGGTTTTGAAATGGATAATTATATTCTGGTTTTAAAGTATAAACTATTTTCAAAGACCGCGGTGTTATAATAAAGTTTGGTTGTTGAAGAGACTGGGATTAGAAGTTTTCATACTCTCTGCCAACTCCGGAAACCACTTTAACAACCGTGTATGCAGTGGAGATTCCATAATGAAGTAGGATGGTGGTGGCGTTTCCTTTAAGGTAAATACGTGGACCCGACTCCCGTGAGTTGGCGTAAGGTGGCTAAAACAGGAGCGATCGATGGGTTAATAAGGTAGCACCTTTGATCGGAGACATCCCTTCGATATTATACTTTGACTTTGGATTGATTCGGTGGCCACTTTTGATTTTATTTGGGGGTATGGCTCGAGGTAGGCGGTATCTGCGCGCTACGCGTTACCCCCGACCTGGAAGCGTAATTGGTATATCTACCCTGGCATTGCCTAGTTGTGCTGCGTCACCTACCCTATCGCGCCTTGTACGAGTTTCTATTTGTGTCGTACCTATGGAGTATCCTCTGATAGCCTCCCGATCAGGAGGTATTATGGTATTGTATAGACTATTGGCATTATTTTGTTAAGGGCTATATGGGTAACCCCTTAACGCTATTAAAAAGTAAGTTTATTTTACAAATAGACATTATTGTAATAGCGCAATATACTATATAGTAAATAGTTTAACGGATCCTTAGGAGATTTAAATCCCGAGCATCTCTTGAGTTACTGCACTCATATTTATTTCTGTTAATTTAACTCACATAAGATCTTTTAGTTCTGACTCGAGTGTTTTATCTTTTCAAATTCGCTCGGGTCAGTCCGAGCATTTCAGGATCGAAGACTTAAGCTCTGGAGGACGAAGACGGAGATTTGTATTATTATTATTTATATTATTGCACTACACTCATACTGTTCCGCTGCATTGTTACTGGTATGTGTAACTCTGATATGTATTATATAAATGTAATCAAATGTTTTTTTTGTAAACAGATTTATAAACTATATATTTAATATTATATTTTATCCTTCCGTTGTGAGATTCTGTTTTTTTTATTTCTTCCTTGTTTTTCTTATTTACCCCATAATAATCCGCCCTTCCGTATGCTTTGAATTGGCACGGGTGTCGATTTAAACCGTGCAAAAAGGCGGGATGTTACAGTTGGTATCAAAGCTTTGATTTAGCGATAAACCTTGGCTTTGTGGGGTTTGACTCTTGGTTAATAGGGTAGTGATACCGTATGGGAGTCACTGAGTGTATATATATGAGAGAACGTATTTGTTAGTGTTATAAAGGGTTTTAATATTGTGTTAATCTGTTCCATTTTGTATTTATAAATTCTGGTTGGTGCATGGGATGCTATGACATCAATAGGGATTTTTAAACACTTAGTAAGACAAACCGACATAATATTTGGTTTTAATATAGATGAATGAAATAATTTTTCCTATTATATTTTCTATATATAAAATCAATTTTTAAATGATATATATATATATATATATATATACTTGGTTGCAATATATTATGTGTTAGGTAATGAAAATTATAAATAATCGTTGAAATAAGATTGAAAATAAAATAAATGAAATTGGAAATCTAGAATTTAAGTCCCGGGTTTTGAACTTTCTTTTGAATGATGTTGAAATATAATAATAATATTTTAGAAGTGTTTTCTGATATAAATATTTCGATATAAATTTGAAAGAATTGTTTTAAAGAAATTTTAAAAGAAATAAGTTTTGTACTCCTCTCTCTGTTGCTGGAAAATAATTTCGGTGATGAGTGCACGCATCATTGACATTCATTTTCGAGTTTCGAAGTGGGAAGGCCACTGTAGTAGTTTTACTGTAGATTTATTTTTATAAACAAATCTAAATTTTAAATTGTTTTAAATATAATTGGATATATAAACTGGAAATATATACATTTATCTATTATCTTTAAAATGATTTGAAATTTAACATGGTATTTAAATTCTTAAGTTTCCGTTATTTTACAGTTTCAATTAGTGTAGTAAATTGGAAGTTAATTAATAATTGGAGCCTTTAATTAAAATAAGTAATTTAATGCTAGGTTATGAATGAAATTAAGGGTAATTTGAAACGATAACATATGAAACAAAGAATAATATTGTTAAACATTTAGTTAATTAAAAGAAATAGAAATAAACTTGGGTAACTTTCTATTACATTCTCAAAGGCATATATATAACTTACCAAAAGGATATAAAAGTTGAAATGTTAATAAGAAAATGTAATAGATATTATTCAAGTAATAAATTTGAGGTAATAAAAGTAATTAATGAAATTCCTTAATAAATAAGAATTTGATGTTGTAATATTATAATCTTAAGTGTAATTGAAAAGACTACTAATTGAAATAGAAATGTAAGTATTATAAATGAAATTAAGAGTATAAATGAAAGATACTAAACGTAAGTAAATGTTTGAACCTATTTATTAATAAAATAAGCAGAAAGATGAATACTGGAAATAAATAAAAGAAGAAGGAAAAAAGAAAAAAAAGATAAACCATTATATGTATAAAAAGAAGTCAAACAACAATAGTATGAAATAAAATTGTAGGAAATAAATGTAAATTAAAAGATAAATCATTATATAAATGAAACGAAAATCAGACAACTAATAGTATGAAATGAAATTGATAAAAATGAATGTAACCTATTGGTTAAAATTGTTGTTTGTTTGGTTTATGGTTGTATGGGCAAAGATACTTTAAATTTGTTTGGAGGTATAAATAATCTATTTAGTTTCACCTAAGACTGTTGAGTGAAGGGGGTACACTTAGTAGTTTATTTTTCATTCCGTATAATTTAAAGTTTTGAACCCGAGCAACTAATTGTTTTGTTTGATATGAATGAATGATTGATGTGGGTTGACTTTTATATGATGGTTTTATGCTTTGTTTCTTGAGATTGATGTTTTTATAGATTTGTTTGTTATTGACTGAAACAACAGGAAATATTTCATTTTATATAATTGATTACCCTTTGGATTATATAAGTGAAATGCAGGTTATGGAAGCAATTGCTACTGCTTTTGGTTCCATAAAATAAGCCTAAATTGCCCGACAAATAGGTACGTTTTCGGATTACGGCTATAGCGCTATTTCATATATTTTCCCCTGTTGGGATAAAATATTTTGGATATTATATGTGATATTTTGTTATAATTGATATTATATTTTCTTCCTAGCCTCTCCGTACAAAGGAGACTCTGCCAAAATTTTCCGTATAATAGTGGACTTAGAAAATATTTTGAAAATATCTTCCAAATTTTATTAATTTAAGTATAGAAAGATTTAATAGTATAATTGATATTTTATTTAAATTGTTAAATTTTGAAAAATTTATTTGTGTATATATATATCTAATATTCGAAGTAAAATATTTTGTTGCTTAATTCTTCTTTCCCCTTCTTTTTCTTTATCGGGGAAGAAAAATTTTGATTGGGGGAGAGTGTAACGACCCATAAATTTCGACCATTTAATTTGTTAATTTAATTTTTTTTTTTTAATTTAATGAAGAAAGAAAATGAAAATTTTATAATTTATATTGGAGTGAATGCTAGAAATTAAAAGTTGCAATGGCAATAAAAATTAATTCTTGACAATTGGAATGAAATTCAATTAAAGAAATAGTGGACAACATTATAATTTGTTAATGTAATATGATTGTGTAATTAATACTAAAAGAAATAAAATTTGAAATAGTATTTAATGAAATAATAACTAAAATGAACTACAACTGTATAAATGGAAGTAAATTGTAAATAAGTGGATGTAAGTATTGAATAAATTTATGGAAATAAAATCTCAATGTATGTTTGGATAGAACATAAGTGAATGCAATCAGTAGTATGGAAATAAATGCCAACATTTAATAGAAATTGTATATGAGAGATAAAGAAAAGGATTAAATTGATTAATGCAATAAAACATTGTAACGGTATTTGATCGTAAACTTAGGTCGTACGTTATTTGGAAATTAAGTTAAGGGTAGGATAACAACTATTATAAATTATCTAATTAATTGGTCAATGAGGTTATTGGAAATAAAGTTCATTTAAATGGTAAGAAATTACCATGTTGTTATTGATAATAAAACGTTACTTTAAAATTTATTAATATATCAATGGAAGTGTGAATGTGAAGCAATATAAGTGTAAATCTATTATAGTAGAAACCGGTGGAATGGGAAATTATCAGTGTAACGAAACGCAAACAAATGTTCAAAATGTTATAGTATAATGATTGATTGGAAATCAGGATTTATTTATTCGAATGTAAATTTAAGGTAATTGGATTTAATTGAAAAAAAAGGGAAAGAATGAAATTAAATATTTAAATATTATGTAAATATAAACTTAGATAAAATTTGAAGATATCCACGTAATAGAGTATATATCCAATGTTAGTTTCATCTATTTAATACTAATAGGTTAATGATAGATTGAAGAGTCGATTAAATGTAAGTTAATATAAATTAAGGTAATAGTGGGGAATAACGTGAATTTTCTTCATAATATGATAATTAGAAGAATACAACATAAACTTAAGTAAACTTTGGTAAATCAATTTCTATCAATCCAAATCTAACATTTTGTTAATATAGATTAAAGTATAGAAAGCGATATTTACTAATTTAATTGAAGTATAAAAATCAATAATTGAAGTATTGCAAAATAAATGAAATTTAACGTTTAAATATTACATTAATAGAGATTTAAACTGAAGTTCAAGAATATTAAAATAATAGTTTTGAACCTAACATCGAATCCATCTACTTAAAAAAATTTATAGATGGAATAAGCATTGATTATTTAATTTAATAGAAATTTTGGGAACTTAATTTATAATTTTGAATATAATGAAATAGAAGATTTGACACCGCAATTGATAGACTTATCAACTCTAAATTGACATAAATTTTTGTTTAAAATCATTGTAAATAATTGAGAAATATAAGGTGATAAAATTTGTGAGTTTAAAATTTAAAATTTGAAAGTTGATTTAATAACAAATTTTAATTTATTTAATTAATATAAAAATAGCCATTTTGACCACTGACTCGGATTTCGACGAAACCAGTTTCATCGGATCCGTAACGATGAATTATAATAATGTTGCAAGTTTCGTAGCGATCGGACTTGTCGTTTGATCGTACAAACTCGAAACGCCTTGATATTTATGCAATTGAAATCAATTGAAATCAATTAAAATCAGTTTGAAAATATTGATTTCAGCATCACTTCTTCATACGATGGAATTTGGATGTTAAACTTTTTCCATCGCGTTTAGAATATTTTAAAACACCTATTTTGATATATGGATTTAACCAATTTCATTACGGGGTCAGAACGGGCTTTTTGGGCCACGTTAGCGGTAGCACGTGTATCCAACACGATCCATCTATTTAAAATTCTAACCTACCTATATAAACCCAGTTATAAACCCTAGCCTCCATCTATTCTCATTTGTTTGTGCTTTCATTTTCTCAGCTCCTCCTCTTCCAACGGCTGCAAACCCTAGATCCAATTGCATGTCCAATCAAAAGTCAAAAATTCAAAGTCCTCAGAAAAATCTCAAAAAAATATATGTTAATGCTCTCGACGAGTGTAATTTAATGGTGCAATTCGTTTTCGAAATCGAATTAATTTTTTTCCGAAAAAACCTAGTTTTTTCTCGGCCATCCGTTGCGTCGAAAACTTTTGTCGCTTGACCGGAAATTAGTTTCTGGGTTTTGCATATGGAACTGATGGGAGTCGATCTATTTGGTTAGTTTGGAGAATCAACGGCTAGATCAGCAGCAAAATTCGATTAGGGTTTCGAAATAAGGGTTTTGGTGGCGGCCGGAGCCGTTGATGGGCGACCGGATTGGGATGGTCAGGTGCGGCGTGGCGAGCAGGTGAGGATGGTGGTGGCAGCTCGGCCTACGGCGGCGTATGGTGGTCAAAGATCGTGGTCAAACCTTCAGTCAAGGGTGAGTTATTGGGTTCGGCTTTGTTGCGTTTGCTTACTGGAGATGTTAGAAAAGATAATGACGTGGGAAGTATGATGGATGTAATGTGTTCTTTTTTCTTTGTTATTTTTAAAATTAAATTCAATCACAATTATTGCTATAAATCTCGCATACGAACTCCGTTTCACGCGCGGTTTCTTTTGTTAGGATCGTATTGAAATTCCGGACTCGATGACGCAGTTCGGACAAATTCTGAGACCGTCAAAATTTTGGGTTTAAATTGGATTTGAATTCAATTTAAATTCAAAAGGTGAGTGTTTTAATCCACTCACAACTTCTAAATTTTCTTATATTTGTTAAATTAATTTATGATATGAGTAGAAATTCATTATGACTATTTGGCATATTTTATTCATCATCTCAGTTAGATTGCATTTATTTAAATTAAATTGTTACTTAATTTTATTACTGCACATAAATTGATAGTTAATTTATTTATTTTTGCATATAAACTTCCAATTAAACAGTTATTAATTTATTTGTGAATATAAACTGTTCGTTGATACCTATTATATTTTATATGCTATTTATTGATGTTGGTTCAAATTGGATGATGATTGAAATAAGGGTTGCTGAATGATGATTCGTAAATGGATGATGTATTCTATATCATATAAGCTGCAAGTTATCATGCATTTCATTTCATTCGGGATTGCAGTTTGAAATGATATACAACCACATTTTTTATTTTAAATTGCGGATTTAAATGATAAATATCCGTATCACTTGACCATATGATAGAAAATTATATACAGACACCGCGGTATTTATATATATAAAAAAAATTGAAATGATTTTATGGTTTGGATATGATACGGTTTAATAAATATTAAATTTGGATATGATATAAATATATTTTTGTATATACACATATAGTTAAACTGTTGAATTTAAGCTATGCATAAATCTGTTAAATAAAAATGAATAAGTTGAAAAATGAAATTTGATAATTTATATTATATGAGTAAGTACAAGTTTAAGATCTTGTATATATATAGAGTTTTAATGATTCAAATCAATTAAGATTGAAAGATAAATTGGAAATTTAATTGGAATTGAGCTTGTTTAAAAATTTAACTCCATAAGTTGATGTTAACTTATTAAAATTGAAAATTTTAAAGGTATGATATTTATAACTGGATTTAATGAATAATTCTAGTATAAATAAGTGGAAGGAAATATTTAGTGTTAATAAATTGAGTTTTATTTAAATGGTTATGGGTTTATCATGTAAACCTTTCAAAACTAAATAATAGGAAAATGAATTCTTGAATAGAAATTACCAACCTTAGTTTTTAAATTCATTAAATACTCAAAGTTTGAATATATGGAAATCGAAGTGTTTTATTGAAACTAAAAGTGGATCTAAATTTATGGGGTTTAGTCCTCAAATTTTAAATAAATAAAAATTGTAAAGTCGCGGAAATTATTTTATAAAGTAATTTTAAATTCAAACTATTTATTCTATATACTGTTGTATATCCAAACCATTCAAGTTTTAGAAGTATGGTTTTAAAGCTATGAATTTTGAAGTATTATGTTTTGAAAGCTATAATTCAAATGCTTGGTTTCCATATATTATAAATTTTAAAGCAGTATGACTTTGGAAAAAGGAATATATTTGAACTAAAAATGATATTATTGATTTGGGTTTTATAAAAATAATATCAAAATGAGTTGTTTGGAAATGGAAATGATATCGTACTTGTGGGTTTTGAAATAGATAATTATATTCTAGTTTTAAAGTATAAACTATTTTCAAGGACCGCGGTGTTATAATAAAGTTTGGTTGTTGAAGAGACCGGGATCTGAAGTTGTCATACTCTCTGCCAACTCCGAAAACCACTTTAACAACCGTGTACGCGGTGGAGATTCCATAATGAAGTAGGATGGTGGTGGCGTTTCTTTTAAGGTATATACGTGGACCCGACTCCCGTGAGTTGGCATAAGGTGGCTAAAACAGGAGCGATCGACGGGTTAATAAGGTAGCACCTTTGATCGGACACATTCCTTCGATATTATACTTTGACTTTGGATTGATTCGGTGGCCACTTTTGATTTTATTTGGGGGTGTGGCTCGATGTGGGCGGTAGCTGCGCGCTACGCGTTACCACCAACCCGGAAGCGTAATTGGTATATCTACCCGGGCATTGCCTAGTTGTGCCGTGTCACCTACCCTATTGTGCCTTGTACGAGTTTCTATTTGTGTCGTACCTATGGAGTATCCTCTGGTAGCCTCCCGATTTGGAGGTATTACGGTACTGTATAGACTATTGGCATTATTTGTGTTAAGGGCTATATGGGAAACCCCTTAACGCTATTAAAAAGTTAGTTTATTTTACAAATAGACACTATTGTAATAGTGCAATATACTATATAGTAAATAGTTTAACGGATCCTTAGGAGATGTAAATCTTGAGCATCTCTTGAGTTACAGCACTCATATTTATTTCTGTTAATTTAACTCACATAAGATTTTTTAGTTCTGACTCGAGTGTTTTGTCTTTTCAAATTCGCTCGGGTCAGTCCAAGCGTTTCAGGATCGAAGACTTTAGCTCTGGAGGACGAAGACGAAGATTTGTATTATTATTATTTATATTATTGCACTACACTCATACTGTTCCGCTGCATTGTTATTGGTATGTGTAACTCTGATATATATTATATAAATGTAATCAAATGTTTTTTTTGTAAACAGATTTATAAACTATATATTTGATTATTATATTTTATCCTTCCGCTGTGAGATTCTGTTTTCTTTTTATTTCTTCCTTGTTTTTCTTATTTACCCCATAATAATCCGCCCTTCCGTATGCTTTGAATTGGCACGGGTGTCGATTTAAACAGTGCGAAAAGGCGGGATGTTACATTCCTAGTGCGGACTCAGATCTGGTTTCTTGATTAGAAACCGTCATTCCCCTTGCATAGCCATAACTATGATAGAGAGTATCCAGAACCAATCAACAATCCATATCAAGGTTCACCGTCGAAGATCGAGTGAAAAATTCCTACTCGGATCGATATACTATCTCGATGCGAATAGAGTAATATACGTAGATCCTACGTATCAATCTTTATTAATTATTAGCCAAATCAATCTTCTTTTCTATTCACATTCACTTTGATTTTCATTCACTTACTCACAATTTCTTAAATCCTCATTTGGATTATCACCTCAATTCTTATCTCAAATGGATATTTAATCATAAATAGTTTGAACTCTGTCAGCTTGAATTTAGAAAATATCTTGAAAATTAAGAATAGATATGTAGTTGAAAAATAATTATTAGCTTGTAAAATAGCTGTAAAGTAACTAAGTAATCGTAAAATAGTTGGAAAATAGTCAAACGGTTATAGAAATTTTAAATAATTGTAAAATATTTGTTAAATAGTAATTAGTTATAAAGTAGTTGAAAGAAAGTAACTATTTATAAAACAGTTGTAAAATAGTTAAATAGTTCCAAAATAATTGTGAAATAAGTATAAAATAGTTTGGGCTTTTAAAAGAAAGATTGTATATAGTAAATAGCTTGGAAAAATAGATTTATATTAAAAGAATTTCTTTTGAAAATAGTCCAGAGAAAAACTGTTCAACTTTCCAATCTCCATTCCCATCAATTCAATTTAAATTTCCATTTCTATTTGAATTGATTCAATTCCAATTTGAATGGATCCCAATTCCAATCAATTGCCAGTTTCCAATTAACTTTCAATTTCAATTCAAATTAAGTTAACTTCCATTCTCATCCCAAATTCAAATTTAAATAACTTCTCAATTTCGATTGAAATTGATTTATCCCCAATTCAAGTTGAATTAATCCTCAATTTTTTCCTAAATTCAAATCAAATTCCATTTGAATTTACTTATTCAACTTTAATCACAATTTCAATAAATTCAAACCAATTTCAATTTATATCAATTCCAGTTGGAATTTATCACAATTCCCATTTGAATTTGACCTCATTCAACTTCAATTTCATTTCAAATTAATCCAATTCTAATTTTCCATTTGAATTTTAAACTTATCCATCTTCAATCACAATTCAAATTAATTCAAATCAAATTCAATTTGAACTAATTCAATTCAAATTTCAAATTTAAATCATCCCGAATTATATAAATTCAAGTTATATTTTTAGATGTTAATTTAATCCATTAAATCAAATTAACTTATATCTTTAAACCATTTAATTCTGAATCCAAATTCCATTTTTAACCTATTTCAAAGTTCAAATAATTATTCAAATCCTTTTTGAACAACTAAATCTTTGAAATTCAATTTATCATCAAATTTCAATTTTGAAACCAAACCTTTGAAGTTTTATCTTAAATATTCAAATCTTAAGTTCAAAGTGATTCCATATCCTTAATTTCAAATTAAAGTTTATTTTCCATTTATCTCAATAATGGATATAATACCACAATCCATTCCTTCATTCATCTAAACAAATCCCATTCACAGTTTAAAGATTATTAATAATAATAGAATAATATTATCCAAATTATTTTAAAACATCCATCCATTACCAATTTCAAGATTTCAAGCCCATTTTGAGATCATACAAGTTCCTAATTCAAATCCACCATTTAACTTCCCAAGTTAAATCTCAATTTCATTTTGAAATTTCCAATTCAGGTTGTCTGTTCTAAACTTATTTAATTTCCCCAAAATTAAATTCACATTAATTTAATCCAGACAACTTTACTCAATTTGAATTCCCATTTCAAATTTTAAACTTCATATTAATAATCTTCCACTTATTAAGTTCAAAAACTTATCACTTTGGGTATCACATCTCATTCTAAATTTAAAACCAAACATTTGGAGTTTATTTCAAATCATCTTTGATATTATGTATATTCCTTATACATATTATTTCCTTTACACACCTAGTTATCCTTAAATTTTAGACCATCTTTGGTTTTTAATTCAAAACAAATTTCTTTAAATTTTCAAACAACTCTTGTTTGAAACAGGACCCTTCATTCAAATACATTAAATAACATTATTTATTATTTCTTTATCACTTTGAAACAATTTTCAAATTCTGGCCCCAGATTTAAAACTTCCCAATTTAGAACATCTTCGATTCCAATTTATAAGTCATAATTCCCTAAATGTTTTACTTCCCTAAAACATTTCATTTTGCTTACTCGTTAATACAAATACACAACAATCATTTATGATAATAACCAAGGAAACCTATTCATTATTATCTTATTCTGAAACTCTTCTCTAAATTCAAGATTTTAATTTCAGTTTGACTCCATTTCAAACTTGTCTTTATTCAATTTAAATTTGGTTGTATTTCTATTACCACTTAATTATTATTACTTTTAATTCAATTAATACAACAACCAATTTCCTTAATATAATAGAAAATCTATTGCTTAATAAACTTATATAAGATTCATTTACCTTTGAAATCATTTAAAAACCATTATATAGGAAAATAACAAGTATGCTCTCATATATTTATACACTCAACTCATTTTAGGGTATTACTTACCCTATCCTTTGTGAGTAATCCCACCAGAACCAAGGTTCTCGCTTAACCTTCAGCTCTGATACCAACTGTAACAACCCGGAGTTTCCGATCCCAAAAATTCCAGATAGTTAGAGAAAAGAAGAAAAGAGATAGAAGAAGAAGAACAGAAACACCAAAGCACAATCTCATATTCGCAGCGGATAAAATATGATAACAAATAATAACAGTTATACAAAGGAAAACTTTACTTATCAAATTACACTTTAATACAACGGAGTTACACATATACTCAAACACTAGACAGATACAATCATGTCCTAAATAACTACAATATATCACAGCGGAAAACACTCCATACGTTCCTGCCATCCAGAATGCCTCCTGAGCTCCAGAACTATAACGACCCTGACTCGACCTTCGAAAATTGGCACCGAATACGACACTCGTATTCAAATGCCGCAGATCTAAACGTCGAACCTGGTTCGCCGGAGCTTATAACACATTAAGTAAAACACAGCGGAAGAAACAAAATAGCATAAATCAATATACAACATTTGATACAATCTTAGATACAACATGAATGATACAATGAATATCAATATACATCAGAGGTATGATACAAGATAATAGCAGCGGGAAGAAAAGATAACATAGCAGCGGAACAACAACTCCAATAGTCTTCAAAGAAAGAACTCCATCTTCAAGACACCAATCCAGAAATAGCCCGAACTCCCAATAACATTCACTAAGAGAGCAAGACTGGTGTGCAAAGGATTGCCACATCCTAGGCTGAAAGCTATCGGATCTGCACCTACTATTGATTATCTGAAAACCCAACTCTAGACTGCCCGTGTGGGAAAATAGTGGACACCCAGAGTTTAGGAAAGGAACAATAAACTCCAGGTCAGTCATGGGACTGGTATGAGCAAACAAAAGCAATTGGTCTTTAAAACAAACAACAAGAGAATTTAAAATAAAACCGCAATGCTTTTTAGAAAATGAAACTACCATATGGCCTCCCGCCACATACACAATGCAAACGCAGAATTGGAGGAGATTCCTCCTTATGATAGTCAAATATGCTTAATACGAGAAAGTTTTCTTTGATATTATTACTAGTGCATAGTGCAGAAAAACCATTTCGAAAATAGAATATTAATCCTAGCCAGCATAGGTACCATGATGCTATGCCTACTATAGCTGCCATGTTAAATGGTAGGTTCTACAACTAAAACCGTACAAGACACGTATTGGATGAATGGATTTCCAACAAATGGTCAGGCTAAGGAACTTCCTACTGCCACATGGGATCACCTCTGGCGGGACGTCCCGAGAACCTAACGTTATGGTTAGATCTCTGCCAACACAAGGCCGGGTTACCTCTGTAACTAGGTAACTACTACACGAGCGTGCCATCCCCCGGTCCTTTGGGACCTTCATTCGAGCGCTCGACACCAACAACCACAAAGTATCACAAAGTAATAGATCTGCAGTATCCACATGAGTAAGTATCTGGGCTCCATACCATGATACCACCCTTTACCAGAAGGGAATGACACACCCTAAAGGGCGCGACCCTCATAACCTTGCCGCATCTTTCCTGTTTCGACCATTTCCGGGGTGTGAGGTCCTGATGCAGTCTCGTCCACAAAGCTACGCTTTGGCACAAAGCCATGCTTTGGGTCAACAGATGACCAAAGCAATGATCACAAAGATAAATGATCAAACAAATGATCATATCACAAATGATCAACCAATGATCATCACACAGCAGCACTCAGCATGACACATTACCAAATTGGGAATATATCACTGATAAATATCAACTACATAACCTCTGAGCTCGTACGTCTCAGAGAAGGGTGTTAAGCTAAGAGAATAAATTCTCCGCCACCAAGCAGAAATGTATTTAATAGAGATCATTTAAATATCTCAAAGTGTAATGTCGGACATACCATACAAGTCTGTTACGGGTTCGAACAGAACCGAAGGCACTTCCGAAGAAGCCCTTGCAAATCCGGGTATCCACGATCCCGATCGAACTTCCCATCACTAAGGAGAACTCTATACCGGAGCAACTCAGTGCAGAGTCAATCGATAGGTTATCCTATCGTTCTCACAAATACCCGGTCTTCACCACCGGTCTTCAAATGCTATCCATAACGTCGTATCACTATTCGGAATGGGCTATATGACACAAGGTCCTCTCCCGGCTAAACCGAATAATGAGCGCCATATTTGAAAAACATATGGATATGGGATTTCAGTTAAGTCACAACTTATAAAATCCAAAACTTTCTTCCAAATGGTTAAACAAATTACCATTTTAAATCTTTAAATAAAAAGATTAATTTCACAAAGTTTCACCAAATTTCACAAAGATCTATCCATAGATTTCAAAACAATTCCCATTCAATTTGGATTAACCAAATTAAATCTTTAAAATTAATGATTTATAGCTTTCAAACCCATTTCCAAAGATTTATCTATAACTTGGAAAACAATTTTCATTTTTAGACTTGAAATCCTTTAACACAGATTGGAAATTCATTCTTATGTGAAAGCTTCAATCGTTTGAAAACAAATAGTTTTCTTTTTGGAAATATCCGATTTCATTTATACAAGTTAAGATCTTTGGGTTAAATTTAAATTCCAAAACATCACTTTTAAAATGATTTTAAAAACACATATAAACCAATTTATAAGTTGAATAACCTTTTAAACCATAGTTTCCAAATTATAGAATTCAATTTTCAAATATTGAATTCAAATTTAAATCAATTCATTTAAATTTCAAGATTCAATCAAGTTATTCAAATAACTTTTATTTTTGAAATTCATTTTTCCAAAAGCTTCAATTCTAATTCCAAAACTATTTTGGATTCAAAAATTAAATTTTAAAACAATTTCAAAATCTGTGACTTAACCAAATTTCCACGTGAAATCCATATTTGTGAGTGTATAAGTGTGGTCCAGGGGTTTTACACAATAGAAGTGCAACATCATCAATCAGCAACGATTAAATCATTACAATTCGATGTGGGTTTCGGATAACCAAATGGAATCTGACCCCCTGTCGCATCGAAACTCAAATGTCGTTTACGGGTCAAAGGGTTTGCATAACAATATATATATATATATATATATATATATATATATATATATATATCACAGATATGACAGCTTAGCACAAAACATTACATAGCATCACATCACACATCAAATATATCAGTCCATCACATGGCATTCAATAACAATCAAACATCTTTAATTAAGATGAATAAACCGTGTGGTTATAAATTTATTACCCACAGTAATTACTTCTATTTGAAATCTTTAAATCAATGATTAATTATTATTAACTAAAATTAATTAATTCTTAACCACCTTCATCTATTAATCATTTCTTTAATTAATTATCTTAATTAATTAACATTTAATTTGTAATTAATTAAATCTTAATTACTTATTCCTAAATTAATTACTTTAAATTAATAAACTTTTAACTATTGATTTATTAAATCTTAATTACTGTTAATTATCCTAAATTGATTACTCTTAACTTAATCACTCTAATTAATTAACCTTAATTTATCATATTAATCATTAATTAATAAATCTTAACTATTAAGTAACTAATCCTTTAATCTACAAATTAATAAATTAATCACCTTGATTATTTAAGTAATTGACTATTACTTACATAAATTAAATTACTTACATAAATTAAACTTTAAATTAATCACATTCAATAATTGATTATACTTTATTCACCAATTTATGATACTTAATAAATCAAGACCTAAATTTAGTAACGATAAACCCTTTTTCTTTGATTAATTACTTAATTACATCTTCATTAATTACATATGGAACATTTAGCAATTGATTACAAAATCATTTAATATAAATTTCCCAAATCAAAAACAAATTAAATTTCAAATCATGTAACTTTATAGTTTGTATTGAATTTTTTTTTCCTTAATTAATCAACTTCCCTAACTAATTAATTAATCAATTACCTCCTAAATCTAATTTGGAAAAAATACTTAAAAAATTTAAATTAAATAATCAACCCGATATATGGTTTTTTCCTAGAAACGAAACGATTTCAAATATTTATTTTGACATTTAAAACGTCGAAACTTGTTTTAAAAATTTGAAACTCCATTTATTTTCCTTTGGAAACTTGTTTAATTTAAATATGTTCTAAAACTTTGTTAAATTAAAAATTTGTTTTTGTAATCTAAAAGGACTGTTTGCAATTCAAAACTTGAGAACATCTTATCCCTTTAGGCTTGAAACAGGAACAGGTAAATCCAACCCAACGCATGAATTTTTATTTTTTTTATTAACCCGAGCTCGACTTCGGGTTGTTTTTCAAACCACCTCGAGTTCGCCCCGTATAAAACATTATCAACTTCGAGTCTTCAAGGATTTGATCAGAGCAATTGCTTAAATTCTACTGGAATCTCTTCCTATGTTTAACCCTACGTTTACGCGACCTTAACTTCGAGTCAAACTCTGTTTTTCGCGTGCTCGAACCTGAGCTTTCTTCTCCTTCCACCATTTTCTAGCAACAGCTGATACTAGTGACTCAACGTGCACATGCACCACCTAATCGACCACCACCAACCACTGCCGCGATCACCCACGAGTCACCCACGATCCCTTCACCTTGCCTGAGCACCCAGATGATCCCATAAGGCAACGAGTCTAAATCAAGCATATAATGGTTACAGGAAAACCCAAACCCAAACAACAAACTACCCCACCGCCGACGAACCCCGCCACCTTAAATTTCACCACCGCACCCAGAGCATCGCCTCAGCCCCACGCATCTATCCCCCCATGACCGATCGCCTGAAGCACTTCAACGGCGGCGCGACGATATGCTTTCCCAACTCCACCCAAACACGGTGTTAAACCCTAGTGTACCCAATTTCCAACTCCCCGATGATCGATCACCTCCTCCACGATTTTTCTCAGGTTCGCCGATCACCATACAACTCTAACCCAAGCCGTGACCACTCGAATCCACCCAATCTTCATATTTCGACCAAACTCCATTTTTTGATCAACCCAGTATTTCTTCACCATAACTCAACTAAAATTTGAAATTTTAATTTTAAAAATCAAGTTTTGGATAGAGGATTCAGATTATATAGATAAGTTTACCCATCAAAGCATTTGATTTTTTTTACATAAACTAGTATTCCTCTGTACTTTAAATCTTTTCCAGAAAATATTTCTATTTTTTTAAAACTTAAAAATAATTTCAAATCATAGCTTAATCCTAAACAATCATATTTTGTTTGGATATACTAACCTATCAAAGTTTACAGCAAGAAGAATTTATTTTTTCTAAATTTTATACTCTATAATTTAAAACAGAGATGCACTTTTATATTTCTACACATGCAAGCAGATTACAGGCAAATACACTCAGTACAACAGCATGCAAACATAATTTCCAACAAGCTTCTAGTCATACATCCAGATTTAAGTTAAAACCAATTAGAGTTTACTCACAGGCAATAAAGTATTAAAGTTTTGAAAATTTGCTCACATTGATGGAACAGAGGCCTGTATATAGATATATATAGACATGCAACTTCAACTCTTACTTATTTATAAACATATACACACCAATTCGCATCCATTCAAACATTTCCCATCACACAATCAAACATTCACCACAACATCACAACTGATCAACAAAATTAGGCTTAAAGAAACAGTTTGCTCACCTTGATGATTTTGATGAAGAAAGACAGAGAACAGGAACATAGAGTTTCAAATGAGCATGGCCTGGAAACTTTTTTTGTTCTTTCCTTTCCCACTTAAATTTTTTGTAAGTTTTAGATCTGCAAGTTGTAAACAGGAATCTTTACCTATCTTTTATTGTATTTGTTTTACTTACTTCATCAATAACTACAAAATTTAATTTACTCACAGTTTGAATTTTGTTATACACAGAGAAGCCCCTTTTTTTCTTCTTCCTACTACTTGAAATCCAAGAATGAGTTTAATCTTTGAACCAAATTTCTTCCTACAACTGTTAAATAAAGTTTCTTCAAATTCTTGCTTTATCACTGATTCACAACTCAAAATTCAATTCTTAAAAAGAAGTGACTTGCCTTTAAACTATTTTCCAGAAAACCCTGCACTGTTTTGTTGGACAAAGCCTGATGATGTTTTCCCCTCCAAGCTTTGCTTGATCCAGACTTTAGTTTTCCAGATTTCTACCCTCTCTTCTTTGTTTTGAAATTTTGTTTTCAGGTTGCTTTGATCTTTATTTATTTTTGAGGTTAAAACAGATTTTGTTGAAGATGCTTTCTGATCTGAATATTGTTTTGCTCTTGATTCTATTGCTTGTTGAAATTTTGAACTTTTGACAAGAGGATGGAATTTTCTTTAAGACAGATCTTGATTTTTCTATCATCTTTGTTTTTCAGCTTATACTATTCTCATCATTTTCTTTCTCTTGGGTGTTGTGATTTTAGATACTCAAATCTTTTTACTGTATTCTCTGATTTTTGGGAGGCTAAATACATTTGAATTTGGGGAGCTGAAGGGTTTGCTACAAATTTTTAATTTTATTATTTTACTCAATTAAACATCTTGAATGCCATGTGTAGGAAGAAATGATTATGGGATCTATGCATGTTGATTTGCTTTACTATTTGCAATTTTACAAGACAAAGGATTATTTTTATAAATTTTTATATCATATCTATTTTATAGATAAATATACTTCTTGGTTCATTTGTATGTGTATATATATAATGTTAAAAGAATAATTGTCTTTAGCCAACATTTACATTATATAAATTTCACCTCAATGATTTTAAAAGCCAAATGTTTATTTTAAAAAAAAAACATTTATTTTCAAATGTAGGTTCAAAATCCCAATTCATATGAATTAAAATTTATGTATATCTATTTACATACATTCATAATTTTTTTCTTCTTATTTTTTTATTTTTTTATTTACAACTTTATAAAAAGAAAGGAATGGATTTAAATACTTTGATTTCATATTAACAACAGTTACAATTATTTATATATGAGGATTTGACTTAAGAATAATATTTAAAAAAAAATATGAGTACACTAATTTTTTTCTTTTTATCACAACCCCAAATATTAATATATTTAAAATTTAGAAAAACAACCTTTTATTAACTTTTTATTAATCTCAAGCCTTTAATTTCTATTTTATTTTTAATACATTTTAAATTTGAAATCCATTATTTATTTGTAAGATACTTACCCTTAAATTTCTAATTAAATTTCAATTTACAATAAAAAAATTATTTATCTATTCTAGAAATCTTAAATTAATTCACAGTTTATTTCCAAAAAATAATTTAATTACCAAATTATACTTGGTAAATTTTTAGGAATGTTACAGATTCCCCCTCTTAAAAAAATTTCGTCCTCGAAATTTGCAAGGAAGACAACAAGGAAAAGATGAAAGATAGAGAAATATCTTTTCGAATCAAACTGGATATCAATTCTGTATTTGACTTACCAAATCAGAATATCAACAATATGAAAACAAACTCATACAATTATTTCACAAGATACTCGGGTCCACCGGTCTACGCATATGCAAGGGCATTGATTAGTTCGAAGGGATAACTAATCGTTCGTAGAATATATCGGATCCCAGAGAATAGATAGATGGATTTAATCTTCTACAATTTCTCAAATACTAGACAGGGATTCCAATTCGAGTCCGAATATCCCAAAGTATGTACCAATTTGTACCTCTTCGACTTTGATATACACAAGAAATTACAATAGAATTTCGAATTTGTTTTTAACCGATATCGATTTATTGATTCAATTCAAATTTAGCTTCATATTTGTTAACCAATTTAACTTAATTTAAAATCTCTAACTTATTTAAAATTTTCAATTTCAATTTCAAATTTATTAGAGTTTAGAACGAAAAGCTGATAAGAAACGGATGAAGATACAAAGTAAGAATTTCCTGCAACGATTCGTAGGGCCAGCATCACACCGAAGCTCCTTTCTGTAGCTGTCACGAAGCAATAGAAAGAATTGAGAATCGAATAAAAGGAGATTGATAGAGAAAAGTTTTTTCCACTGTTGCAGGGTATTGATCATTCATAGTGGTACTCCTCCGTCCCCTATCTCGTCCTCTTCTCGCACTCATACTTACTATCAGTGGATAGTAAGAGAATTTACTGAGGCATTCGAACGGATGTCTTAGGGATATACTCATTCTAGGGTATACTTCACCCTATCTCTAATGAGTTACCTAATGTGTTATACTCCTGAGCTAAAATTTTAACCTTCAGCTCTGATACCACTTATAACGACCCTGACTCGACCTTCGAAAATCGGCACCGAATACGACACTCGTATTCAAATGCCGCAGATCCAAACGTCGAACCTGGTTCGTCGGAGCTTATAACACATTAAGTAAAACACAGCGGAAGAAACAGAATAGCATAAATCAATATACAGCATTTGATACAATCTCAGATACAACATGAATGATACAATGAATATCAATATACATCAGAGGTATGATACAAGATAATAGCAGCGGGAAGAAAAGATAACATAGCAGCGGAACAACAACTCCAATAGTCTTCAAAGAAAGAACTCCATCTTCAAGACACCAATCCAGAAATAGCTCGAACTCCCAATAACATTCACTAAGAGAGCAAGACTGGTGTGCAAAGGATTGCCACATCCTAGGCTGAAAGCTATCGAATCTACACCTACTATTGATTATCTGAAAACCCAACTCTAGACTGCCCGTGTGGGAAAATAGTGGGCACCCGGAGTTTAGGAAAGGAACAATAAACTCCAGGTCAGTCATGGGACTGGTATGAGAAAACAAAAGTAATTGGTCTTTAAAACAAACAACAAGAGAATTTAAAATAAAACCGCAATGCTTTTTAGAAAATGAAACTACCATAAGGCCTCCTGCCACACACACAATGCAAACGCAGAATTGGAGGAGATTCCTCCTTATGATAGTCAAATATGCTTAATACGAGAAAGTTTTCTTTGATATTATTACTAGTGCATAGTGCAGAAAAACCATTTCGAAAATAGAATATTAATCCTAGCCAGCATAGGTACCATGATGCTATGCCTACTATAGCTGCCATGTTAAATGGGAGGTTCTACAACTAAAACCGTACAAGGCACGTATTGGATGAATGGATTTCCAACAAATGGTCACGCTAAGGAACTTCCTACTGCCACATGGGATCGCCTCTGGCGGGACGTCCCAAGAACCTAACGTTACGGTTAGATCTCTGCCAACACAAGGCCAGGTTACCTCTGTAACTAGGTAACTACTACACGAGCGTGCCATCCCCCGGTCCTTTGGGACCTTTATCCGAGCGCTCGACACCAACAACCACAAAGTATCGCTCGACACCAACAACCACAAAGTATCACAAAGTAATAGATCTGCAGTATCCACATGAGTAAGTATCTAGGCTCCATACCATGATACCACCCTTTACCAGAAGGGAATGACACACCCTAAAGGGCGCGACCCTCATAACCTTGCCGCATCTTTCCTGTTTCGACCATTTTCGGGGTGTGAGGTCCTGATGCAGTCTCGTTCACAAAGCTACGCTTTGGCACAAAGCCATGCTTTGGGTCAACAGATGACCAAAGCAATGATCACAAAGATAAATGATCAAACAAATGATCATATCACAAATGATCAATCAATGATCATCACACAGCAGCACTCAGCATGCCACATTACCAAATTGGGAATATATCACTGATAAATATCAATTACATAACCTCTGGGCTCGTACGTCTCAGAGAAGGGTGTTAAGCTAAGAGAATAAATTCTCCGCCACCAAGCAGAAATGTATTTGATAGAGATCAGTTAAATATCTCAAAGTGTAATGTCGGACATACAACCATACAAGTCTGTTCCGGGTTCGAACAGAACCGAAGGCACTTCCGAAGAAGCCCTTGCAAATTCGGGTATCCACAATCCCGATCGGACTTTCCATCACTAAGGAGAACTCTATACCGGAGCAACTCAGTGCAGAGTCAATCGATAGGTTATCCTATCGTTCTCACAAATACCCAGTCTTCACCACCGGTCTTCAAATGCTATCCATGACGTCGTATCACTATTCGGAATGGGCTATATGACACAAGGTCCTCTCTCGGCTAAACCGAATAATGAGCGCCATATTTTAAAAACATATGGATATGGGATTTCAGTTAAGTCACAACTTATAAAATCCAAAACTTTCTTCCAAATGGTTAAACAAATTACCATTTTAAATCTTTAAATAAAAAGATTAATTTCACAAAGTTTCACCAAATTTCACAAAGATCTATCCATAGATTTCAAAACAATTCCCATTCAATTTGGATTAACCAAATTAAATCTTTAAAATTAAAGATTTATAGCTTTCAAACCCATTTCCAAAGATTTATCTATAACTTGGAAACCAATTTTCATTTTTAGACTTGAAATCCTTTAACACAGATTGGAAATTCATTCTTATGTGAAAGCTTCAATCGTTTGAAAACAAATAGTTTTCTTTTTGGAAAAATCCGATTTCATTTATACAAGTTAAGATCTTTGGGTTAAATTTAAATTCCAAAACATCACTTTTAAAATGATTTTAAAAACACATATAAACCAATTTATAAGTTGAATAACCTTTTAAACCATAGTTTCCAAATTATAGGATTCAATTTTCAAATATTGAATTCAAATTTAACTCAATTCATTTAAATTTCAAGATTCAATCAAGTTATTCAAATAACTTTTATTTTTGAAATTCATTTTTCCAAAAGCTTCAATTCTAATTCCAAAACTATTTTGGATTTAAAAATTAAATTTTAAAACAATTTCAAAATCTGTGACTTAACCAAATTTCCACGTGAAATCCATATTTGTGAGTGTATAAGTGTGGTACAGGGGTTTTACACAATAGAAGTGCAACATCATCAATCAGCAACGATTAAATCATTACAATTCGATGTGGGTTTCGGATAACCAAATGGAATCCGACTCCCTGTCGCATCGCAACTCAAATGTCGTTTACGGGTCAAATGGTTTGCATAACAATATATATATATATATATATATATATATATATATATATATATATATATATATATATCACAGATATGACAGCTTAGCACAAAACATTACATAGCATCACATCACACATCAAATATATCAGTCCATCACATGGCATTCAATAACAATCAAACATCTTTAATTAAGATGAATAAACCGTGTGGTTATAAATTTATTACCCACAGTAATTGCTTCTATTTGAAATCTTTAAATCAATGATTAATTATTATTAACTAAAATTAATTAAGTATTAACCACCTTCATCTATTAATCATTTCTTTAATTAATTATCTTAATTAATTAACATTTAATTTGTAATTAATTAAATCTTAATTACTTATTCCTAAATTAATTACTTTAAATTAATAAACTTTTAACTATTGATTTATTAAATCTTAATTACTGTTAATTATCCTAAATTGATTACTCTTAACTTAACCACTCTAATTAATTAACCTTAATTTATCATATTAATCATTAATTAATAAATCTTAACTATTAAGTAACTAATCCTTTAATCTACAAATTAATAAATTAATCACCTTGATTATTTAAGTAATTGACTATTACTTACATAAATTAAATTACTTACATAAACTAAACTTTAAATTAATCACATTCAATAATTGATTATACTTTATTCACCAATTTATGATAATTAATAAATCAAGACCTAAATTTAGTAACGATAATGAGACGACCCGACTTTCCACTCCCGGAAAATCGCGACATCTTGAAGAAAGAAAGGGATAGAAAAGAGAAAAGAAAGAAGAGAAGAAGAAACAACACAAGAATCTCAACAGCGGAAACGAATAAATTATATTAATAACAAAGTATTACATAGTATACATCAAATATCAGAGTACACAGACATATACAACACATACTAGACAGTTATAAACACCTGTCTAGTTATTACAACTCAATACAAATAGAACACTCAGAGATACAAAACACAGCGGAACTACATAACTATACGCGGAAGCCTCCTGCTCCATATGCTCCTCCACAATTCGTCAAAGCTAATCCTGAATCCTAACCTGAATTCTCTTGACTACTCATAAAAATTTGAGTACCCAAGAGTTAAAGAAAAACAGAAAATAACTCCGGGTCAGACATGGGTCTGGTGTGAGTAACAGGTTAAAGTTGCTTAACTTTTAAAAACCTTTGAAAGAAAAGGTATCACGTAAGACTTCCCACACATAAACATGGAAAAGTTTTTACCTTACGCTAACCAAACATTTGATAGGAAATCTGATGATATTATAATAGTGTCTAGGGTTTTCAAATAAATATGAAATAGCCGAAATTGTTACATTCATTAAATTCCAGCTACTAGCCACAAAAGTGGGTAATACAATCAAAACCGTTGGCACTTATTGGATTTTGGATTCCATACAATGGCAGGGCTACTGGGGTACCGCCCGTCACAGTACGTGGCCTAGATCACCGTACCGAGGATTACTCCCTTCATCCCCTGCAACACAAAGCCGGACCCGCTCCTTACTGAACAGTTCCAAATAAGACAACCCCGACGGTTGTCATGATCAACCGTCCCACACAGCCGAAATATAAAGGGACCTCTAGACAGGGGTAAATCTTACTCTCAAGTGGGGGCTACCCACGAAGCTTTGCTGCACCTCCCCTGTTTTAGCCATTCCCGGTTGATGAGGCTTGAGGTTACGATTACCTTTATAGGACACATCACTTAGAATGCTCATCGTCCACCTGACGATGTTCTGAAAGCATTCAATCCATACAAGTTCGTTCCGGGTTCGAACGAAACCGAAGGCATTATCTCGTTACACTCGTTTTGGAATCACCCTCAGAGTTAACGACAATAACCCTTGCACTCTGATTCACCATCTCGAATCTATAAGACCTATTCCGTCAAACTCATTACGGAATCACCCACAGAGTTATACTGACGTATAGCCCTTACACCTCGAGTCTTCACTCGCTCCACTTGGGTTAACGACCTAACGTTATTTGGAATCGATGTGGTTTTCGGATGTCCAAATATGGAAACCCGATCCCGGTCTCATCGAAAACCAAAGCGTGTCTTTTATGTCCAAGTTGTTTTAAGTTTAAAACAATTCAATTCATTATCTAAATATACACAGATAGATAATTCACAACACCACAGATAATCAATCTTATCATTATCAATAGATAATCATATCATAATCAAATAATCTATATTATCATCCAGAAGCAACCAATGCATCCATATCACATCCACTACTCATCTCATAATTGAGATTACAAACCAAACCAATCAACCAATACCAATCATCAAACATAAGCAAATGATCTACTGATCTCACTTTCTATAATTAATTTAAAATGAATTAAATTAATTACTCAATCTCTAATTAATTTAAAATGAATTAAATTAATCATCAAAATCCTGCTTAACTTAACCATCAATTGATTTCAAATCAATTTATAAATAATCATCTCATTATTCTTTTTCAGTTAATCATTACTGATTAACCATCTCTAATTACAGTAAGTAATTAGCATTTAATATTAATCACACAAGTTAATCATATTAACCCTACATATATATTAATCACCCTTGATTAATAACCCTTCAGTTATTAACTACATTAATTACTCAACCCAATAATTAATTATTTTTAATTAATTATCTAAATTAATCCCCTTGATTAATTTCAAAGTAATTTAAATCCAAATTACTTCTATATCAAATATCTTTAATTACATCCAGTAATTATTAAATTAATTACTTCCTTAAGTAATTACAAATTCATTAATTACATAAGTAATTATCCATCAATTCAACAAATGTTTAAATCAATTAAACTTAATTAATTAATCTAAACAAATCACATTAACCTTAATTAATTACATTAAGTAATTAACTCACTAATTACTTTCATTAAGTAATTAAAACTTAAACAATTGATTATTAATTATTTAATCTAATTAATTATCAAAATTAATCACATTTATTAACTGTTAATGACTTCATTAACATTTCTTAATTACTTAATTAAGAGGTTAACTTAAATTAATCATCATTAGTTATTAAGTAATTAATATTTAATTACTATTTAACTAATCTCTAATCATTAATTAACTAAGTGTTAATTAAAATCTAAATTATTATTAATCACTTGATTAAATAAATCTTAATCATAAATTAAAATTTAGTTAACTATCCTTAATTATAGATTAATTAAACTTAATTAATTAATCTCAAATCAAATTAAAAATCATTAATTATTTAATTAAAACATTCCCATTATTAATTAATTAAATAATTAATATTCATCTTAATTACCTTCATAATTAATGAATCCAATCATTAAACATTTATTTATCTTTTAGATAAATATTTCTTATTTAATTAAGCATTTAAAAACAAAAATGTTTTAAATTTCATATTAAATTCAATTTAACATTTCTTTTAACTTTAAACTCAAACTTATTTAAAATAAGATTTTAAACAATACAACTTAATCTTATATGTTTACAAGAACATATACTTTGTTAATAAGTTGAAAAGAATTTAAATTTCAATTCAAATCAAATTCAAATCAATTTTAAAACATCTTTAAATTTCAAAATTTGAAATATAACTTCCATTCTCATTTTAGTTTTAAATTCTTTAAACTCTTTCTACAATTTACACTTTCAATTCAATGTAAATCATTTAAAAGCAATTTAAATTCAAATCCTTATTTTAAAACTGAAGCTTAAAAATTTAAATCCAGGTTTAAAACTCAGTTTTGAATTCAATTTGAATTTTTAATTTTAAATACTTAATCCTTCCAATACAAATGCCAAAACACACAAGCAATCACACTTGAGAGTTTAAATTCAAATTTGAATTTGAAAACATAAATGGTCTCAAATTCTTAGACAAATCCAAATTTGAATCCATATTCAAATTTCAAACTAAACTCAGTTTAAATCCTACACCTGCAAATTTTAAACTTTATCTTAATACTTAAAACAGAAAACAGTTTTCTGTTCTTATATTTTTTTTTTCTTCTTTAAAACCAATTTAAAATTCTGCAGAAAAAAAATAATTCAAACAAGTTTGAATTCATCCTTAGGTTTAAGTTTAAATCCTAAGCTAAACTCCAGATTTAAATTCAAACTTAACTTTTAAAAAAAAAAATTAAAAACCAGAACAGAACAGCTCTGTTTGTAAAAGTCTGAAACAAAAATGGTATACTCGAGTCACCATAAATTTTGCTTCGAGTCAGTTCCCTTCTTACTTCGAGTTTTTTTCCAAAAATCCCGAGATCAACCCGAGGTAAAAATTCCTGCACCCAACATCCACCTGGAACAGACAAACCCAGTTCCCTCTAAAACCTGTCAACTCAAATCTCTCCACCTCTCGACCACCATCAACATCCAAACTCCGGTGGTAGCTTCATCACTTCACCATCTATCAATACCCCAAACAACTTTGAACTCGATGCATCCTTGAAGCCACAACACCCAAAACATTTTAAACACAGAAACTAGGGTTCTACAACTTAAATTCCCAAATTTCAATTCCAAATTTGAATTGCAAATTAATTCAATAATTTTTCTATGATCAAAGATAGATGATTACTTCCAGCAAACAAATTCAACTTGTTAAATTTCAAGGATCAACTAATATTGACCAAAATGAAAAATACAGTAAATTTTCAAAACTGTATTTTATCTTTAACACTGTAAATTTTAATTTTAGTCTTAAAATCCTTGAATTTACTTAATGATTTTGTTAGTAACTTGAAACACCAATTCATGATATCTACATTTTCAAATTTATACAAAATTTAGTTAGTGTTTTATGTTTCAGACATCACAGAAACTAACCAATTTATAAAGTCTTTAAAATTTATTTAATCATAATATAAACCAATTTCATTCAAATGCTAATCCATGATAGCATCAGATCAAGAAAGAAAACTATTATATCAAATTTGAACTTAAACTATAATAATCTAAACCTTAGAAATCAAGCATGCATTGCATTTCATATATATACACAGGCAGTAAAAAAAAAAACATGAACACAAATTTAACTCAGCAAATAAGCAACATGCATTCCTACCTAACTTTATTTAAATTTAGTGTTACTCACAATATTTCCCAAAAATGCAGAGCCCATTCCATTGCAGATTTGAAATGCAGTCCCTTATAATCTTTGATTGTTGCTTTTTAAAACATGGAGGCTTGTTGAATGTTTTAAAGATGATGCTTGCTTCAAAATGATGCATGCAGGTACAACTTGTATTTGTATCTCCAGATCCAGATTGTAATGCAGAGCCTTATGCTTAAAATTGAAATGCAGATCTTACTTTGATGAAGATTTGAACAGAGCTTCATTGATTTAACATGCATGCTTCATAATGATGCATGCAGGCCTTGCTTGAAATTGCAGATGCAAAGAAATGCAGGTGTTTGCTTCAAATTGATGCAAGTTTGAATATTGAAGAATGCAGATTTGGATTTTGGTTGTGAGAATGTAATTTGGTTTTTCTTGATCAAGGAATGAGAAAATGAATATGAATGAATAGCAAAATGATATGAATGAAAAGCAAGTTAACAAGAATGTATTTTCAGAAAATGAATTAAAAGAAAAATTAAAATAACATAGACACTTGTCATTTAAAAAGGATGATAAGTCTACACATGTTAATTTTAAGTTTTAATATATGTACACTTGTCTTATGATTAATAAACATGTTTAATTAAAGTTAATAAAGCATTAAGCTTTGTTAATTAAATCTTATACATAATTATGAATTAAATAATTCTCTAAAGAAATAAAGCAAAGTATTTTTATAATATACAAGTAGTTCATTTGAAAAGAAACTTTTCAAGCAAATTTATAAAAGAATTTATAACATATTTTAATATACAACTTGAATTAAAATGAATTTTAAACTAGTTTAAACATTTATCTCTTATTTAAAATCATATAGTATTTTAATTAAATATTTTTGAAAAGCTCAAATCAAAAAATAAATCACCATTTCTATTTTCAAAACATATTAAAATTATACTATACTAATTTAACTAAAAACAACTTGTCTATTTAAAATATATATAAATACATATACATTATTGAATAGAAAACAATTTATTAACTTATCAAAAATAATTTCACAAATTAAATATTTAAATAAAGAAGATTATTTAAATCAAATCAAATTTATTAATCAAAATTATTAATTCAATATAAATTTAAACCCAGATTATTAAATTTATATTGTCCAAAATTCCGGGTCGTTACAGATAAACCCTTTTTCTTTGATTAATTACTTAATTACATCTTCATTAATTACATATGGAACATTTAGCAATTGATTACAAAATCATTTAATATAAATTTCCCAAATCAAAAACAAATTAAATTTCAAATCATGTAACTTTATAGTTTGTATTGAATTTTTTCCCCTTAATTAATCAACTTCCCTAACTAATTAATTAATCAATTACCTCCTAAATCTAATTTGGAAAAAATACTTAAAAAATTTAAATTAAATAATCAACCCGATATATGGTTTTTTCCTAGAAACAAAACGATTTCAAATATTTAGTTTAACATTTAAAACGTCGAAACTTGTTTTAAAAATTTGAAACTCCATTTATTTTCCTTTGGAAACTTGTTTAATTTAAATATGTTCTAAAACTTTGTTAAATTAAAAATTTGTTTTTGTAATCTAAAAGGACTGTTTGCAATTCAAAACTTGAGAACATCTTATCCCTTTAGGCTTGAAACAGGAACAGGTAAATCCAACCCAACGCATGAATTTTTATTTTTTTTATTAACCCGAGCTCGACTTCGGGTTGTTTTTCAAACCACCTCGAGTTCGCCCCGTATAAAACATTATCAGCTTCGAGTCTTCAAGGATTTGATCAGAGCAATTGCTTAAATTCTACTAGAATCTCTTCCTATGTTTAACCCTACGTTTACGCGAGCTTAACTTCGAGTCAAACTCTGTTTTTCGCGTGCTCGAACCTGAGCTTTCTTCTCCTTCCACCATTTTCTGGCAACAGCTGATACTAGTGACTCAACGTGCACGTGCACCACCTAATCGACCACCACCAACCACTGCCGCGATCACCCAGGAGTCACCCACGATCCCTTCACCTTGCCTGAGCACCCAGATGATCCCATAAGGCAACGAGTCTAAATCGAGCATATAATGGTTACAGGAAAACGCAAACCCAAACAACAAACTACCCCACCGCCGACGAACCCCGCCACCTTAAATTTCACCACCGCACCCAGAGCATCGCCTCAGCCCCACGCATCTATCCCCCCATGACCGATCGCCTGAAGCACTTCAACGGCGGCGCGACGATATGCTTTCCCAACTCCACCCAAACACGGTGTTAAACCCTAGTCCACCCAATTTCCAACTCCCAGATGATCGATCACCTCCTCCACGATTTTTCTCAGGTTCGCCGATCACCATACAAGCTCTAACCCAAGCCGTGACCACTCGAATCCACCCAATCTCCATATTTCGACCAAACTCCATTTTTTGATCAACCCAGTATTTCTTCACCATAACTCAACTAAAATTTGAAATTTTAATTTTAAAAATCAAGTTTTAGATAGAGGATTCAGATTATATAGATAAGTTTACCCATCAAAGCATTTGATTTTTTTACATAAACTAGTATTCCTCTGTACTTTAAATCTTTTCCAGAAAATATTTCTATTTTTTTAAAACTTAAAAATAATTTCAAATCATAGCTTAATTCTAAACAATCATATTTTGTTTGGATATACTAACCTAACAAAGTTTACAGCAAGAAGAATTGATTTTTTCTAAATTTTATACTCTGTAATTTAAAACAGAGATGCACTTTGATATTTCTACACATGCAAGCAGATTACAGGCAAATACACTCAGTACAACAACATGCAAACATAATTTCCAACAAGCTTCTAGTCATACATCCAGATTTAAGTTAAAACCAATTAGAGTTTACTCACAGGCAATAAAGTATTAAAGTTTTGAAAATTTGCTCACATTGATGGAACAGAGGCCTGTATATAGATATATATAGACATGCAACTTCAACTCTTACTTATTTATAAACATATACACACCAATTCACATCCATTCAAACATTTCCCATCACACAATCAAACATTCACCACAACATCACAACTAATCAACAAAATTAGGCTTAAAGAAACAGTTTGCTCACCTGGATGATTTTGATGAAGAAAGAGAGAGAACAGGAACATAGAGTTTCAAATGAGCATGGCCTGGAAACTTTTTTTGTTCTTTCCTTTCCCACTTAAATTTTTTGTAAGTTTTAGATCTGCAAGTTGTAAACAGGAATCTTTACCTATCTTTTATTGTATTTGTTTTACTTACTTCATCAATAACTACAAAATTTAATTTACTTACAGTTTGAATTTTGTTATACACAGAGAAGCCCTTTTTTTTTCTTCCTACTACTTGAAATCCAGGAATGAGTTTAATCTTTGAACCAAATTTCTTCCTACAACTGTTAAATAAAGTTGCTTCAAATTCTTGCTTTATCACTGTTTCACAACTCGAAATTCAATTCTTAAAAAGAAGTGACTTGCCTTTAAACTATTTTCCAGAAAACCCTGCACTGTTTTGTTGGACAAAGCCTGATGATGTTTTCCCCTCCAAGCTTTGCATGATCCAGACTTTAGTTTTCCAGATTTCTACCCTCTCTTCTTTGTTTTGAAATTTTGTTTTCAGGTTGCTTTAATCTTTATTTATTTTTGAGGTTAAAACAGATTTTGTTGAAGATGCTTTCTGATCTGAATATTGTTTTGCTCTTGATTCTGTTGCTTGTTGAAATTTTGAAATTTTGACAAGAGGATGGAATTTTCTTTGAGACAGATCTTGATTTTTCTGTCATCTTTGTTTTTCAGCTTATACTATTATCATCATTTTCTTTCCCTTGGGTGTTGTGATTTTAGATACTCAAATCTTTTTACCGTATTCTCAGATTTTTGGGAGGCTAAATACCTTTGAATTTGGGGAGCTGAAGGGTTTGCTACAAATTTTTAATTTTATTATTTTATTTAATTAAACATCTTGAATGCCATGTGTAGAAAGAAATGATTATGGGATCTATGCATGTTGATTTGCTTTACTATTTGCAATTTTACAAGACAAAGGATTATTTTTATAATTTTTTATATCCTATCTATTTTATAAATAAATATACTTCTTGGTTCATTTGTATGTGTATATATATAATGTTAAAAGAATAATTGTCTTTAGCCAACATTTACATTATATAAATTTCACCTCAATGATTTTAAAAGCCAAATGTTTATTTAAAAAAAACATTTATTTTCAAATGTTGGTTCAAAATCCCAATTCATTTGAATTAAAATTTATGTATATCTATTTACATACATTCATAATTTTTTTCTTCTTATTTTTTTATTTTTTTTATTTACAACTTTATAAAAAGAAAGGAATGGATTTAAATACTTTGATTTAATATTAACAAAAGTTACAATTATTTATATATGAGGATTTGACTTAAGAATAATATTTAAAAAAAAAATGAGTACACTAATTTTTTTCTTTTTATCACAACCCCAAATATTAATATATTTAAAATTTAGAAAAACAACCTTTTATTAACTTTTTATTAATCTCAAGCCTTTAATTTCTATTTTATTTTTAATACATTTTAAATTTGAAATCCATTATTTATTTGTAAGATACTTACCCTTAAATTTCTAATTAAATTTCAATTTATAATAAAAAAATTATTTATCTATTCTAGAAATCTCAAATTAATTCATAGTTTATTTTCAAAAAATAATTTAATTACCAAATTAAACTTGGTAAATTTTTTGGAATGTTACAAGAACATCCTTACCTGAAAATCTGTAATACTCGGTCTGACCCGAGCATTACATCAAAGTAATACCCAGGTCAGGCTGGAAACCAGCGTGAGTAAACCCATCTAACTTAAATTACAAAAGCATACAACTTATATAAATAACCTGGGTAACTTGTATCAATCACAAATTCACAAATTGTTATAGACATCACTTATTTCATTCGTAAATTTCTCAGTACCAAAACTTAGATTAAATGGTCCAATTTACTTAAATCATTCCTTTCCAGCTTATTGATTTCACATATCAATCTATAAAGAATCGAAGTGGTTTCGGGTATTTACTAATACCCGACTCCAGTCTCTTCGAATCCAATGTCATCATAACCCAAGTTATTCAATTAAATACAATTCAACTTTAATTACCGGATAACACTTTTACACAGCAATTCATAATTGATAGATAATCACACTATCACTGTCC
This sequence comes from Allium cepa, assembly GCA_030765085.1. Lineage (NCBI taxonomy): Eukaryota > Viridiplantae > Streptophyta > Magnoliopsida > Asparagales > Amaryllidaceae > Allium > Allium cepa. The sequence continues at coordinate 602,429,708 of CM060941.1, forward strand.
ACCGAAACCATATCATATCATAAAGCAATTCATATCAGATATATAAATCAATCCAAGGCACTTATCATCATTCAATCATTCATAAGCAAGATTGATCACTTCCATTAATTACATTAATTAGTGTTCCTCTAATTACTTTCATTAGTTAGTTATTCTTAAATTTCATTTAATAACTAAACCTTTAGTTTAATTACATTCATTAATCAACCTTGATCAATCACAATCAGTAATTAACTTTCCTTAATTACTTCATCAATTAAACCAACCCCTTGATTAATTATATTAATTCATCCTTTAATTACACTAAGTAATTATCACTTAATTTCTTCCATAAATTAATTATCCTTTAATTACTACCCATCAAGTAATTTCCTTTTAATTAATTACATCTGGTAATTATCCATTAATTACTTCATAAGTGATTATAATTTAGAAATTACATTAAGTAATTATACTTAACCAATTCCACAAATGATTATCCTTAATTAATTAACCTAATTAATTATATTAAATTAATCACATTAATTAATCATTTCATAATCCCTGATTAATGATCATTCATTAATTACACTTATTAACCATCCTTTAGTTACTCTAATTAATGAATTATCCTTTAGTTAATTTCATTAAGCAATTAATCCTTTAATTAAAAATGTGCACTCATTGTAATTAAAGTATAAACATTAAACTTTAATTATTTCAATTGTACTTCACTTATTCAAAACTCAAGGGTTTATAAATAAACTATTTTCAAAAGCTTGATTTCTTGATGATAAAATAATTTATTTAAAATAACTCAAAACAAATTTAAATTCCTTTGTTAATATAACTCCAAATAAGTCTTTATATTTATAGAAATCGGTTTCAAAAAGTTTTACTTTAAATCACATGCTTGTTGTAAACTTGGAAAGACGAATTCATTTTATAAACTTTCACACAAGCATTTTCCTTTTTACTAGTTTTTGTTAAAAATTTAAAATATGCGTTTCATTTTATATTTTTTTTCAAACAAAACTTCTGGGGCGAAACCCCTAAAAACCTAAGACTAAACATTTTAAACCCTAATTTTAAATCTTACAAAACCCAAAGCCCGATAATCACAAACCCGATCCTAAAATAAACAATAATGCAATTCGGTTGGGCCGAAGCCCATCATCCCAAACTCCTTCCTTCTCCTCTCAATACATCCTATCTACAGACGAATGGCCACCCAAAAATGATAACTCCAACCTAAGGAGAATCAATCTCCGATCCATTCAAACAATACTCTCGGTCGAAATACCACGAACAGAACAAAAGTCAGATCGAATCTCAACCCCCTCTGCCGAAACATCACTGACAGACAACCTTTGTGCACGCTGTGCACGTGCACATCCCTACCTCTGACCAAACCATCGTCACGACGCCACCATCGATTCACCAAAGCTTACCCGCTCTGAAACATCACGTCACTGAAGCCAACCATCCTTCTGATTGAAAACGACTGATTTTCCCAAACTTCCAAAACCCGAAATCTCACCAACCACCACCCATCGATGAACTGCGATCACCAAATGCTTCTATTTCCTTCACCTCCTTCTTCAATCGAAAGCACACCCATTGCACCACCTTCCCACCAAAAATCGCACATCCCGGTCGCTTCACCACCTCACAATTTGCTCGCGTTTGCCAGCCCCCAAAATTCTTCCGAAACCCTACAATCCATTATCCTACCTAAACTAAGACCAAATCGAACAAATGGCCATGGTCATCAACTTCCCCAAGTCCATCAGCACCTACCAGACCCGGTCGCACCACCCCATGGCGACGAGATCGCTAGAAAATAGTTTTTGAACTGAAAATGTTCGTCTTTCAATTTCTCAAGCCATAGTTCACTAAAAATTCCAATCTAACTACCAAAATTCATTATTTTCTACAACCATCCTATTCGCAGGCATGGATCTTCGAATTAAAAATATGAAATTTTTGCCAAAGTACCTTATTTACTGTAAATCTTGTCGTAAAAGAACCACACAGCATAAATTTTCACAAATCTATTTTTAACACAAGCTATACTAGAAAACAAATAGATTTCTAGTTTAGATCAACATGCAGAATGGCCTAGGTGAAAAGATATTGATTTTGAATGCTAAACAAACATAAGCATTTATAGGAAGCAGATTTCCAGTTTATAAAGTTTAGTTTCTCACCTGACTGTTTGAAGCAGAGACGTAAAAATTTTGCAATCTGAAAAACATTAAATTGATGTTCTTTAGACTGGAATTTGAAGTTGTTGAGATGACTTGATTTTTGAAAATTTCTGGTTGGAGTTGCTTTAAGCTTGAATTGGATCTTGCTTTTGAAATGGTTTGTAGATTTAGAATTTTTGAAATGAACTTGATTCTATGTTGAAAAGGTGGAGGTTGATAAAATTTTCAGGTTTGTAAATTAATGGCTTATTTCTTTGCTCTTAGAAAATGATATGGGAAAAAAATGAATGAAGAAGAAGAAGTATGGCTATATAGATTTTAATTTTTGATTTATTAAAATGAAAGAAAATAAAATAAAAATGTGACATTTGTCACTAAACTCACTTAATTAGTTAACACATGTTATTAGAGAGATTCACAAGTTAACACATGTAATTTTCGTGCAAAATTTGATTTTTAAATGTTTTTTATCATTAATTTTCTAATTTATAAATACATATTTAATTTATATAAATAAATTTCTTTAAAAAGAAAATAATATAAAACAATTTTATGTTTTAAATAAAATAATGAAAATACATTTTAAAACCAAAGTATGATTTAAGATATAAATAACTATCCTTTGAATTTCAATTTAAATATTTAAATTCAAATTCAAATTCAATTTCAATTTCAAATTCAATTTAAAAATCAATTTGATATATGCATATAATTTCAACAAATCCAATTTTCATTCGTATATAATATTTCTATTTAAAATCTATATATGTACAACACAATTATTATTATTGATTAAAATAACAATTTTATCAATTTTAATAAATTTATAATAGAGATTATCACATTTATTTGTTCGATTTATAAATCTGTATTTCAAGAGTTAAAATAGATAACTATCCAATTATCTGATACCCGAAAATCCAGGTTATCACAGGTAATACAATCAAAATGGAAGGTACGCAGCGGAGTTTGGATTTCCACACAAATGACCAGGCGAAGGGACTACCTTCCAGCAGTACATCTCTAGAGGAATGTACACAGGACCATCACAAAGGATCCTCTACCAACACAAAACCTGCCCACCTCAATAACTAGATGATACTAAATATATCATCCTCCGGTCGTTATCGACCATTTTCGAAGGCCCTCGTAGCATACAAACCAGAATAATCTGATATATGATGTCATAGCATGTAAAGATATATCTAGAAGAGGATGAGCATAACCTAATGGGAGCGACCAACTTAGCCCGGCTGCATCTAACCCTGTTTTGGTCAGTTCCGATTGATGATGCCTGAGGTAACGATTACCTTTCACATATCACAATCACATCACTTTGAATGCCATATGGCCATTTCCATTTACTACTGATTTCCTTCCGCAAAAATACAACCCTAAAGCTCGTATGTCTCAAGGAGGGTGTTAAGCTAAGAGAAGTTTCCTTCTCCACCGCCACTGATGTACGTTTGTAAAAACCAATGTATGTAATCTTAGAATTGCAATGTCAAACAAACATCCATACAAGTTGTGCAGGAATAGCACAATCCAAAGGTACTTTCCTACCACATCCCGTCGAGAAATTTCTAGGATTAGTAGCAAATATTCCTTGCACTGGATATTTCATAACGAAGAGACTACTCCTACTGGATGTATATTAGGATTTTAACACCAAATGATCAACAAGCAGTCCTCCACTAAGAAAATCCTAAATATCAATATCATCAAAACCAACCTGCATAAATATTGGCTCGAAGTGGTTTTCGGATAAACCGATCCCGGTCTCTTCGCACCAACAACGCAAAAGCGTTTCTCAACCTCATATAGAAACTAAGTCTCATAGATTTATAACATCTCCAACTTTCAACTTGCTATCCTTTGGCCAAGATGGAAGCTTGATAGATCGGAGTAATACTCTACACTACACGAATCAACGTCCTCAGCACAAATGATAATCAAGCCTACACAGAAGGCTACGTACTAAGTGTACGACTAAATAGTTCCCACATCAAGTCTAGGAACTAAAATGGCCAAATTCGATAGTTGGTTATTTAACTATCAAAGCAAACAACAAATATTTAGTACCATACACAATCACTAGGCCCATTTGATTAACTTTTTATTAATTAAATCACTTGTCAAATATTCACTTCAAATTATCTCTAAAAAGATATATTCTCAAAACCATTTCAGCATTTCTATATTGGAAAGCATTTCCATATACTTGTTTAATACTAAGTAATTCACAAATCAATTTATTTTAAATACTTAGAAAATATTACATATACTTAAATCAGGACAAAGTATATATTTCTTTATTCTGTAAGGGAAACATTCTCTTAACATATTTATTTGGGTCAAAACGAATGTTGCGTAAAACATCATTACGACAACCCAAAATCATTAGTATAGGGATTTGATAATTATATAGACATATAAATCCCATAATTATACAAAACATTTCTTTCGAAAATCATTTACTATAACAATGGTATTATAGTCCATCATTTCCTCACTTCTCGAAAACGTCTATTTCAGCAATGAATGTTGAAATATATGGTTTCGATACTTTACACATTTTAAAACATCTTCAAACCATTTAACTCTATTTAAAATATCACTTTCCAAATCATTTATTTAATTTGAATTATTATTCACTATCCAAAATCGTGAATATAAATCATTTACCTATTTCAATGTTTCTACACATTTATTTAAAAGGATTATCCACTGTCCAAAATCGTGAATATACATATTAGAAAATGTGTACAATGTCCGCTTCGAGGCAGACGTGCGTATAAAGGGTCATACGCTCATACACGAGAACGTATAGTGTCTCTCTGCTCTAATAGGCAGGAATATATCCAAATACCAATCAATATATAGACAGTGTATCATATATCATCCAAACAATCATCAATGAACATAAAGCAAATTTATTCTCACTTATATAAAAATATCAACGAGTTAGAATGAGTCAGTTGTACTCACTTTGGTTCCAATAGCAGTTGCAATGTTTTATTCCGAATAAAACTTAACAGACATTTAATTTTACCCAAAATTTACCCTAGCTCCAATCAACTCTAAATAAACTCTAAAATCTTGTGCTCATCAATACGGACCCAACGCAACTTGTTTCATCGAAAACGGACTCGTATGAAGAAGTTATGCATTGTTAAAGATTGTACGAATTATTATATAAATTATTTACAACTTTTATTTATTTTCAAACCCTAGCTTTAATCATAGCTATTTGTTTTGGCTTTATCAATCTTGGCCGCGTTTTATTCTTCTTTCCCTTCCTTTTAAATAAGGCCGAAGAACCCAATAGCCGCCGATATCACTCGATTTTCGCAGCTCCACCACTCCACTCGACTATGATCCAAGACCGTCGTTCGAAAGCTCATACCCAACTTCACCTACATTCCAAAATTCATAAACTCCAACTCCCCCAGCCACGTCGCAACACCCCTCAAACTGCCGTGCCAACTCGAGCTCGCCCACGACGATCCACCTCGTTAATTTTGATCACAACAGTTGGATCGAAAGATCTCGGTGTGCTTGACATTTTCCTAGTTGAACATTTTTCGTACATGTCTATGGATTTAGAGAAATCAAAGGAAGAAATTCATGCATTTTTGGCCATTGGAATAGAAGGTGGCGGCTAGGGTTAGGGTTTTGTTGCAAATAGAAAATTATGACGCCCTTTTATAGAAAATTTACACGCACTATTCATCCGAAAATTTCTCGAACTACAAATGAAGTATGCTGCCTGGAGTTTATAATGTTTTACCCCTATTCCAAACACAATGGAATATATATCGGGAGCCAATTTGATTGTATTTGGAAGATAAGTTTTCGAATCGACTATTTAAGTTCAAATTTCACTTAAATGAATTTCTACGCGTTTTAGCTTGCCATGGACAAACCGTAAATCCGATTAACATGAAATTTGAAATCTTATAATAATATAATTTTACGGATCCAATGAAACTAGTTTCGTCAAAATCCGAGACTGTGTCAAAAATGACAATTTTTACACATTAATTAAATATTAAAATATTCAATTTCTGCAAATTAACTTTTTATTCAATTTTAAAAGTTCTCTAACATCATTCTTATTCAAATATAATTTAAATCAACTTTATAAATCATTTTTATTTACATTAAATCCAGATTCCAATTATTTCAGCGATTTCAAATAGTAAATTAGTAATATAATTATCCAATTAAATCCTTATATTCGAAATATAGGTTATTCAACTTATAAAATTAGCATATGAATATTTAAATCAATTAAATATACAAATTTTAAATTACTAAAATTCTGGGTCATTACGTTAACAATTTATTATTGAATTAATTCTTTTATCTCGCTTAATTAATTTAATTAATATCAAATTAACATATTTCTATTATTAACAATTTATTCAACTTAGTTCCCAACCAAACAAATCTTAAACAAAATTTATCCTCCAAACTCATTGTTTACTTAAAATAAACAATTTTAACAAATTTATATCCCCGATTTTATTTTATTTTCCACTATTAAATTATAACTACCGTTATAATTTAGTATTATAGATAATCTCCAAAACTAGGGTTGTTGCACATTTCCTCCGAAACTATTAATAAAAGCAGCTAAGATACCCCTTTCAAAAGCATTAGGAAGGCAGCTTGAATATTATGAAGATGAAAGCCTTACTTTCGAATGCCTTATTTTAAGGATATAAAGAAAAGTGGCCTCTAACTAATGCAAAAGGTATAAATGCGGCAGCTACGGTATCGAAGGGTTCATAAGTGACAACCTTTTCATAATCTTCTTTTAGAAACAAAGGCAAGTTAATGGATTCGAAAGCTAATAAAAGTGGCTTCAATCCTTTTGAAAGCATACTTTTGACACCGCCCTTTCCTTCTGTCTTTCTCCAATACACTATGTACCAATTGGTTGATACGATGTGCCTTAGTTTTGAATGGGTGCGAAAGGTTTATTTGGCATGGTGATAGAAGCAAGCAATGGAAGTGGCGAAATTGTAGTTCGAAATAAACTTATTTTATGCTTTTTATGGTAATTCCTTTTCACCTAACTTGCATAATTTGTCAAAATATGATTGATTGCCAACTCTTTATCAAAATTATTTTCAAAAAAGGATGTCGAGTTCAGGATTTAACAATTGAAATACTTTAAGAAAATAAGCCATTCTTCTTAATAAAACACATACGTACTCTAACTTAAATAATTTAATAATCATAGTAAAACACTTAGAAAACATCCCCAAAAATCACAATAATTCGCTTTAAACATGTTTTCTAACATATATAAATTTCAGACCGAAAAACATTATTTAATTATCTTAAATAATTTAAACCAAAAATTAACTATTTTCTGTCATAGAAAATTCATAATAAATCCACAATCACATAGAAAATTATGAAACTTGAAACCCACTTCTAAAATAAGGTTTTTTTACCATATATTAAAAATGCAACACATTGGGATGTCATTTGATAGGTTTTCTAATCCAAACATATCATAAAATCTATATTAAACCAAATAAATCATCAACAAGCATATTTATATCCATTTTAAAAAACATAATATGACATTATTTGCAAACATAGTTTGAATCTAACTTGAAACCAAAATCATTATCAAAAGTGTGATGTAAACTAATTATTCAACTTGATTTGATTAAGAATGTTGAGATTTGGATCAAGGTTAATTTCATAAGCTCCTGATCTTGAATCTCCAAGCTTTAATCTTTGGCTTCGTTTCTCTTTAATAGACGACCATACCCTTTAGGTTTTAGTTTAGTTTGTAGATGTAAATGAATGAATAAAGTGGATAATGAGATGGTTTTAGGATATAAAATAAGGTTCTTCCTATTTTGCCCTTCTAATTTTCCTCCTCGTTATCTTTAGTTGTAATTACTTCTTTAGTTCATTCATATGGCACGGGTCAAGTTTAATTATTAAATCTCAACCTCTTAACCCTCTACGTTATTTAATTTAGTTTATCTAATTAAACATCTAAATAATTTTAACTATAATTAGGGTCATTTTAGTACGGATGCATGTGCAATAGGGTTAGGAGATGTATTAATGCATAGGTAAAGTGATTGCCTATGCTTCTTGATGGCTCAGACCACATGAAGTTAGATATCCAACTCATGATTTGGAGTTGGCAGTGGCGATTATTGTATTGAAAGTTTGGAGACTCTATCTTTTGGGAGAAAGATTTGAATTGTACATGGATCGTAAGTCTTTAATATATTTATTCTCTCGGAAAGAGTTGAATATGTGACTACATAGGTGGCTAGAGTTTTTAGTAGCTTATGATTTTGATATTGAGTATACGTCGGTGAAAGGAAATAAATTTGTACATGTCCTTAATAAAAAACATCATAATGTGGTGTTAGCTATGTTGGCAGAATAGAAAGAGCTAGAGGCATTGACTTTTTATAGTGTGCAGTTAAGATGTACTGTTAGTTCTAGTCAGAGTACTTCCATATTACCATGCTTTGAAGTTCTTCCAATATTTATCGAAAGGATTTCTTTTAAGCACAAAGATGATCCATTGTTAGCAGAGAAGATTAGAGATTTCGAAGGAGGAGCCGTGATCGGTAATCTAATAGATTTTTGTCTTGACCGGAAAGAATAGTTAAGGAAGAAGGGATGATTATGTGTTCTAGATGTTGGGAACCTAAGGAGGGAAGTTCTTAGAGAGTGTCATCGATCGAAGTTTAAAATTCATCTGGGAGGAACCAAGATGTATCAGGATATGAATAGGAGTTTCTTTTGGGAAGTGTAACGACCCGAAATTTTCAAAGCCGAAAATTCCAGATAGTTATGAAAAAGAAGAAAGAGACAGAAGAAGAAGAACAGAAACACAAACATCTCACATTCACAGCGGATAAAATATAATAATTAATGACAGTTTACAAAGAATACTATATCTATCGATTACATTTAATATACATCAGAGTTTCAATATATATACAGTCACTGAATATATACAATTATCAAGTCTCAGATTGACAATAATATAAATACAGCGGAATACTCTATACGATATTGCCATCCAGCTCGCCTCCTGAGCTCCAGAACGTACCTACCTGAAATCTGTAATACTCGGTCTGACCCGAGCATTACATCAAAGTAACACCCGGGTCAGGCTGGAAACCAGCGTGAGTAAACCCAACTAACATGGAATACCAAAGCAATCAACTAATATAAAACCCGGGGTAACTCAAACCAAATTTACAAGTTCACAATATGTTTTAGACATAACTAACTTCACACATCCATTTCCTAAGTACCAAAGCTTAAATTTAAATAGTCCAAATCCCTTAAATCACTTCACTCCAGCATATAGATTTCACATATCAATCCATAAAAATATTCGAAGTGGTTTCCGGGTATTTCCCAATACCCGATCCCGCCTTCTTCGAGTCTCACATCATCTCATTCCAATTTATCCATATGAAAATCACAACATTTCATATTAGAGGTATCAACTCATTCAAAGCGCCCAATACCAATTTATTATCCATAAGTAGATTTTATAGCTCCCAAATTATTTCAATTGATTCTAACTGAATTTCAATCCTCAATCACTTAGTTTTCTTTACTTGATAATTAGTTTCAAATCTAATAATTCAATTATCCCCTCAACATTCATCAGCGCTAACCAACTTGGATTAATTATTCTTCAATTTCATTTAAACATCTATCTTTAAGTAACTACATCATATTTCTTATTCTTAACTAAACGATAAGTAATCATAATTACTTCATGATCAACTAACTATTTTAGTTACATTAATCTTCCATTACTTATATTAACTTCGCATAAGTCACTCATTAATGATTAATCAATCTTAATTAGTCAATATTTATTTATGTCATTGATTTTATAAATTTATGATTTCCAAGTATAATTTAATTAATCCTAATCTACATTAATTTCATTCGACAATCAATCATTAATTTACCACAAATATTCATCATTCTTGATTTATCTCAACCTTTACATTTACTATCTATTAATTTACTCCTTTAAATAGATCAATTTCCTCTTAATTTGTCATCTTAATTAATATCTTAATAAATTACACAAAGTAATTATATTCTATTTTAATTAAGTAATTATTCATCCAACCATCCAATGACTATTCTGAATTAATTAAACTTCATTTATTAACTTAAACCATACTTCATTAATTAATTCCAAACCTTTAATTACTAAATTAATTAACCCAAATTATTAATTACTTGAACTAATTAATTATTTATTTTAATTACACTTTAAATTTTATGAACCAGAATTTATTAAGCCCTCAACAACATTCTAGTTTATAACATTAAATCTAAATCAATTTAAAAACCCAAATACTTCGAGTCAACCCAAATTCACTCGAGATCAAATCAAAACAAAGTCACATCATCATCAACAGCAAATCTAATCAATTTATTCATCCAGCCAATTATTAAAATTTAACCATTTAAATTTTAAATTAAAATCCAACATTATGAGATTTACTCACCTTTGATTCCTGAATTTGCAATCCACTTCATTCTCGACTTGGTTTATCCATGTTTTGACCTTGTATAAATATTTATACATGTTATTTATATTCAAACAAATTGAACTATAAATTGTCAATAAATCCGATTAACTTAGAATTTAATCCTAACTAATAAATCTTCTTAATATTCTTGAAGCCACATTTTTTTTCTTCTTTTTTTTTTTCTTGTTATAACCATATATAAAATAGATAAATAAATAAATAACAGAAATAAAAAAAACTATACCTACTGACTCCTCGAAATTTCTAGCAACCTGCCACACCACGAGGCCATCATTCATCCACGCAGCAGCCTTCGAAACCATCCACCATCGATGATCCTACAAGAACACGCCGTCTTTCATTCGCGCAAGTCACGTGAGCCTCCCACGTTGCAACAAGCTTCTGGACCATGGAAACCCTAACCCTCTCAACCGATCGCGATTGCACCTACCTTTCATCGCGACTTCGTCGAACATGGCCTCCCCCTTTCTGCCTCGATCGTTCGCAAGTCTCAACCCTAATTCGAATCCCCAAATTGAGTCGGCGTTCCCCTACCCAGTGCGCCGCCTCACCCTCGCGCGCGAGCTACAGCTTCGAGTTCATCGCGACTTCACCCTTGCCGAACCACCTGCCTCATGCTCTGCTTGCTGAAAACGAGGTTATCGAACTCGAGCAAAAGAAGTGATCTTCAATTGAACGAGATTCGAATTTATTAAAGGCCGGCTTCGGCCATTTTTTTTTCTCTTCGAGAATTCTTGCCTTCCATTTAAAAATTAGCGAGAGTGGTTAAGGTATAGGTTTAGAAAAGCTTCCTACGTACGCTATTATATAAAAAATCTCCGACCAAATGTACTCTTAGTTTTATTATATTATAAAACTTACAAACGTCTCGTTAAACATAACGCGAAATTTCGAACCCTGTAACAGACATGCCGCCAGGCGATTATAAGGTTTTACCCGCGTTCTGAACACAATGGAACGTGTTTCGGAGGCTAATTTGAACGTATGCACGAGTTACGAAAATAAACGATCAAATTTAAATTAAATCGATTAAAATAGTTCTACGCGTTTCGAGTTCCCAGGGTCAACCGACAACTCCGATCTCTACGAAAATTGAAATCCGATAATAACTAACTATTACGGATCCAATGGAACTGGTTTCGTCGAATTCCGAGACTGTGCCTCGGAAGGCTATTTTTAAATTCCAATTTAAACGATATAATTTCAAAACTGAATAAATTTCCTTTAAATTAAATTTCAAACATTCTATTATTTTCAATATCATCATTACAAATTTTATAAGCCTCCAAATTAATTTAAACAGGCTTATAATCTTAGATTCAACAATTTTACCCAATTTCAATAATTAAATTCAATTCTTAAACCATATAATTCAATGATTTAATTATCAAATAAATATTGATATCTGGAATTCAAGTTAAAGTTAACTTTAAATATTTAAAATCGATTAACTATTCCAATTTAAATTGCTAAAAATTCTGGGTCGTCACATTCCTTCCCCCTTAAAAGAATTTCGTCCCCGAAATTACTAGTTAGGAAGAATGGACCAATCCCTTTTTACCTTTTCTCCAAAACCAACAGGTTTATCAACTTGCCTCAGTATCTTTTATCAAAGATTCACTATTATCTCAACTTACTTCAAAAACCTTTCATAGTTTCAAACAATATCCTTTTGCTCAATCATCATCCTATTTCAATTTAAAACCAAATTTTAAATTATCAAAATTTTCTCAAAATTTTTCTAACTCCTTAAATTCCCAAAATTTTTTGCCAGCGTCTCCTTTGCGTGGCTAGCTCGGTACTACTACAAAAGGCCTCTACAGGCTCCCAAATCCAAAAGAAAACAAAAGCCAAGTGGCTACATCATAAACCCAATCCAATTTCATCCAGAAATTTAAATACGTACCTCTTTGTCGGGAAATTCACATTTATCTTTTGGAATCAAATCCAATTCCCCTTTTTTCTTTTTCCCTTTAATACCTGTATAACCTACTTAGCAATAATATCCAATCATAGCCCTTTCAAATCTTTACATACTTTCCCTTACAGAAGTTTCATATCCATTTCTATTTAAATTAGTTTTTCCCGTTTTAATATGGACTCAAATTATATTTCAATTTCGAACATTAAATTTTTATTTTCCATTTACAACTGAGTCTTATCAGTTCCATTTACTAATCTATTTCACTTTCATATTTAAAATCGTTTAATTGCTTAACAAAAATTTTCTCAAAAATTTTCAAAAATTTTCTAACTCCCAAAATTTTTGAAAAAAATTTGGCAGAGTCTCCTTTGTACGGAGGAGCTTTTGCAATTTGACAAAAGATATAAATATGTATACATCGACCCACACGGTCGGAAAAACAAAAACAGTTAATATTTCCTATTTTTATTGCGTAAGCAAACCTTATTTAGCATTTTAAGCGTACTGCTTATTTATATTAGCAAAAAGCGCAACCAAATCCAACCAAACGGCCTTCAGGTACCTATACTTACTCAATTTAAACATATGCGTACTATATATATAAAGTTTATAACATTTCTCTTACTTAAACAACTATAACACTTCAATTCTAAAAGAAATGCATTCAAAATAACTTCCATGAGCAATTTATATGTGCTCAAACCTAATTCAATTGCTTTCAACCAACTTATATGCCATTTCATTCAATTTTAATGGTTTACAATGCAATTGCTTACATTCAATTCATTTTTTAAGCAAAAAAAACTCGTATTCACATCAATTGATTCAAAAATCAATTATATTTGCTTCCACTAATTCATAGAATTTAATTAAATCTCGTTTACATTAAACGACAATCATTTCTACGCAATTTGATGATATCCATGTGTTAAATAATTACTTAAGTTTTATAACCAATTTAAATTGATTCCGACTCGATCTCATTTAATTCCATTCCATTTTAATTTATTCAATCCAAGCTTTTATTTAATGGGCTTTTATCCTTATTTGAAGCCAAGCTTGCATAAATTTTAAGCTTAAATTAATTTACTTTAATTTATTCCAACATCAAAATTAAGTTTCTTCGATTTGATTCTCATTCAGTCAAATCCCATTAATTTAGTTAGCCCATCTACTTTAATTTTAATTTTAATTCACCTTTGAATTTTATTTGTAATTCAAACCACTACTTTTTTTTCCAATCCAACTCTATTTTATTTTTATTTTACAACATCCCTTCTTATTTAATTCATTATCAAATCTAAGTCGAATTCTATTTAAAATTCGAATTCATTCCCAAACTCCATTATTAACTTACATTCCATTTATTTTCCCAAGTTAAATTTTATTAACATACTCAATCAAACAATTATTTAGCCAATTAGCTTACTTCCAATTTTTATTACAAAAATCACTTTATGAAAGTCTCTTGAGTGCCAAAAATTTTCATAATTCCAGTTTGGATTCTCCTTTATTTTTCCCAAAATTCTAACACTTTTATTTTAAAATTTTAGAAATGTCTTTAAATTCACATAATACTATTAAAATAGTTTTTTTAAAAAAATATTTCTTATAACTCGATGTCTCAACCAGTCCATCCTTGTTCTCACAGAATTCAGTCATACGTTGATCAGGCGTAGGACTGAAAATCTATAAGTACTTGGTAAACCCGTTTACAACACCCAGTGAAAATATTTGGAAAATAATCTATTTAAAATATTGAAAGTATTTTGAAATGGAGGAAATATCTTTGGTGAGAATGCTCTGGAAATCATCACTCCCATCCATGGTCACAGTTACATTCCAAGGTTACATTGCCGTCGCAGCAAAAGTCCATGTAACTGCAGGCTCTCCGCGGCCTCTCGATTATGCCATGGATCCCACACAACAGATTACAATTACATCCAGGGTTACGTTGCCGTCACAGCAAAAGTCCATGTAACTGCAGGCTCTCCGCGGCCTCTGATTTTCACTGACGAAATGAATCCTCTCCACTCCTACATAGGTCACAGTCTGCCGATATAAAATCAAACGCAGACTGTTGGCTCTCAGCGGCACACACGACTTTCGCTATGTTATACCATAGGTCGCAGTCTACCGATATAAAATCAAATGCAGACTGTTGGCTCTCAGCGGCACACACGACTTCCGCTATGTTATAAACTACTCATAATTCCCAGGAACTAGTTTTGTCCAGACTCCTCACCGGATCAACTTTAGAACCCCCCCTTGGGGCTCAAGGCAGCACCACCCCGTGGCACTCCTGAGAAGTTCATTTCAAGGGAGCGCCTCTTTCCCCAGAGCTATCATCAAAACTCTTTATACTATACATATAGTATTTTTCAAATCATGCACCTAGTATGATCTCATACAAAGCTCTTTTACATAAAATCAATTATTCCAAAATCGATAATTATCAAACTAGGATTTTCAAATTCAATATTGATTTTACTCAAAAATCAAAAGCCTTTCCAAATCCAAAGGTTCCCACAACCATTTTAAAATCCTCATAAGATCCTTTATATATATATATTCAAATATATAAAATTTAAAAACTTGGATCATTTCAACCTCGTATAAAATTCCTTCGTACTTCAAACCCCTTCAAAAAAATCCTTTTCTTTTGGCAATAAATTTAGCAAGGAAAGATTTATCTTATATAACAAAGATATATAACTTTTTTTTTTCAAAACAAATACTCAAATTTGGTTTCTCTTTCCAATATCAATTTCATCCAAATCCGTACGATGTACACTCATCATCCGTACGCTATACCAATCTGATCGCTTACTCGATCACACCATTTCTCTTCCGAACTAGTATCGTCCACCCGACTTCCTAGTGCGGACACAGATCTGGTTTCTTGATCAGAATCCGTCATTCTCCTTGCATAGCCATAACTATGATAGAGAATATCAAGAACCAATCAACAATCCATATCCAGGTTCGTCGTCGAAAATCGAGTGAAAAATCCCAACTCGAATCGATGACCATCTCGAAATTCTGTGCTCGAATCTGGATCAAATCACTAAGCGAATAGATTAATATACGTACATCTTACGTATTTATTTCCATTGATTATCAGCCAAATCAATTTCCTGTCTATTCACTTTTCCTTAAACTTTCATTCACTTAGTTACAATTGTCTCAATTCCATTGAATTATCACTTCGATTCTTATCTCAGTTGGGTATTAAATCAATAACAGTTTGAACTCCGACTAGTTTATATTTGGAAAATAGCTTGGAAATTTCAAAAATAGATAAGTAGTTGAAAAATAATTATTAGTTTGCAAAATAGCTATAAAATAGTTAACTAACTGTAAAATAGTTCAAAGATAGCTAAATAGTTTCAAAAATTTCAAATAATTGCAAAATAGTTGTAAAATAGAAATTAGTTTGTGAAATAGTTGAAAAATAGTAATTAGTTTCGAAAACAGTTGAAAAACGATTAAATAGCTCCAAAAATAATGGTAAATCAAATATAAAATAAGTTAGCTTTAAAAAGAAGTGTTGTGTATATTTAATAGCTTGAAATAATAAATTTATATTTAAAACAATCTATATTGAAAATAGTCCAGAGTCAAACTGCTCACTTTCCCAACAATTCATTTTAAATTTCCATTTTCCAATTCAAGTTGAATCAACCCTGATTCCTTTCCCAATTTAAATCAAATCCATTTAATTTCAATCATGTTCAACTTATATTACAATTTCAAATTATTCCAATCAATGTGAATTATTATCAATTGAACCCATTCCAAATTCAAATCATTTAAATAAAATTCAATTCAATTTTCCATTTAAATTCTTAAACTTATACATCTTCAATCACCAATTCAATTAATTCAAACCAAATTAAATTTTGAACTAATTCTATTTTAATCTTGAATTTAAACTCCCTCGTACTATATCAATTCGAGTTAAATTCTCAAAGGTTGGTTTATTTCTTTAAACCAAATTAACTCTTATTTAAAGTTTTTAATCAATTTGATTTCCGAGTTCAATTCTCAAAATTCCATTTTAAATTAACTTTACTTATGTATTTCAAGGTTCAAATAAGAGTTCAATGCTATTTTATTTTAAGAATTTAATTTATTACTCAATTTTATCTTCCAGCTTGAAGCCAGTTCTTCAAAAAATTTAATTTACAAACTCAATTATTCAAATTGATTTTATTTATACAATACCATTCTCAATTTAAAGATTCTTATTAACAATAGGATGATATCATCCAATTTATTTTAAGACATCCATCCAATTTCAATTTTTTAAATCTCAAACCCGATTTGAGATCACACAAACTACTAATTCAAATTGTTCATTCAACTTATTTAACTTCTCCCAAGTTAAATTCAATTTACTTAATCCAATCAACCTTACACAAATTGAATTCCCGCTTTAAATTTCAAAAAAAAATTCCCTCTTATAAGTTCAAAACTTATATTACTTTGGGTTTTTATATCACATTTCAGGGAAAAATCAAAACTCAACCTCTTAGAGTTTATTCTAAATTATCTTTGATATCATGTATATCCATAAATATATACATATTTATTTCTTGGCCCTCTCATCCATGTTTTAAATTTTTTAAACCTCTCTTGGTTTTAAATCCAATTCAAGCTTCAGACAATCCATTGTTGTCAACAAGTCCGAGTTATCCAAATAATACTTAGGTATTGTTATTCATTACTTTGAAACAAAATTTTCAAATCCTGGGATAGAATTTAGAATTTCATTTCCAAGTGATTTAAATTTTAATATGGTTATATTATATTACTTCTTAATTTAATTCTACTAATTTAACAACCAATCACCTTAATATTTATTAGAAGGAAATCTTGCTTTAGATATCAAAAATATATATTTTATATAAAATCATTTAAAATATTTATATCAGAAAATAACAAGTACGCGCTCATATATATATTCTCAACTCATTCTAGAGTACTACAGACTCTATTAAATGAGTAATCCCCACCAGAGCCAAGGTTCTCACTTAACCTTTCTGCTCTGATACCAAATGTAACGACCCGAAATTTTCAAAGCCAAAAATTCTAGATAGTTATGAAAAAGAAGAAAGATGTAGAAGAAGAAGAAGAAGAACAGAAACACCAACATCTCACATTCGCAGCGGATAAAATATAATAATTAATGAAAGTTTACAAAGAATACTATATCTATCGATTACATTTAATATACATCAGAGTTTCAATATATATACAGTCACTGAATATATACAATTATCAAGTCTCAGATTGACAACAATATAAATACAGTGGAATACTCTATACGATATTGCCATCCAGCTCGCCTCCTGAGCTCCAGAACGTACCTACCTGAAATCTGTAATACTCGGTCTGACCCGAGCATTACATCAAAGTAACACCCGGGTCAGGCTGGAAACCAGCGTGAGTAAACCCAACTAACATGGAATACCAAAGCAATCAACTTATATAAAACCCAGGGTAACTCAAACCAAATTTACAAGTTCACAATATGTTTTATACATAACTAACTTCACACATCCATTTCCTAAGTACCAAAGCTTAAATTTAAATAGTCCAAATCCCTTAAATCACTTCACTCCAGCATATAGATTTCACATATCAATCCATAAAAATATTCGAAGTGGTTTTCGGGTATTTCCCAATACCCGATCTCGCCTTCTTCGAGTCTCACATCATCTCATTCCAATTTATCCATATGAAAATCACAACATTTCATATTAGAGGTATCAACTCATTCAAAGCGCCCAATACCAATTTATTATTCATAAGTAGATTTTATAGCTCCCAAATTATTTCAATTGATTCTAATTGAATTTCAATCCTCAATCACTTAGTTTTCTTTACTTGATAATTAATTTCAAATCTAATAATTCAATTATCCCCTCAACATTCATCAGCGCTAACCAACTTGGATTAGTTATTCTTCAATTTCATTTAAACATCTATCTTTAAGTAACTACATCATATTTCTTATTCTTAACTAAACGATAAGTAATCATAATTACTTCATGAACAATTAACTATTTTAGTTACATTAATCTTCCATTACTTATATTAACTTCGCATAAGTCACTCATTAATGATTAATCAATCTTAATTAGTCAATCTTTATTTATGTCATTGATTTTATAAATTTATGATTTCCAAGTATAATTTAATTAATCCTAATCTACGTTAATTTCATTCAACAATCAATCATTAATTTACCACAAATATTCATCATTCTTGATTTATCTCAACCTTTACATTAACTATCTATTAATTTACTCCTTTAAATAGATCAATTTCCTCTTAATTTGTCGTCTTAATTAATATCTTAATAAATTACACAAAGTAATTATATTTTATTTTAATTAAGTAATTATTCATCCAACCATCCAATGACTATTATGAATTAACTAAACTTCATTTATTAACTTAAACCATACTTAATTAATTAATTCCAAACCTTTAATTACTAAATTAATTAACCCAAATTATTAATTACTTGAACTAATTAATTATTTATTTTAATTACACTTTAAATTTTATGAACCAGAATTTATTAATCCCTCAACAACATTCTAGTTTATAACATTAAATCTAAATCAATTTAAAAACCCGAATACTTCGAGTCAACCCAAATTGACTCGAGATCAAATCAAAACAAAGTCACATCATCATCAACAACTCTAATCATATTATTCATCCAGCCAATTATTAAAATTTAACCATTTAAATTTTAAATTAAAATCCAACATTGTGAGATTTACTCACCTTTGATTCCTGAATTTGCAATCCACTTCATTCTCGACTTGGTTTATCCACGTTTTGACCTTTTATAAATATTCGTACATGTTATTGATATTCAAACAAATTGAACTATCAATTGTCAATAAATCCGATTAACTTAGAATTTAATCCTAACTAATAAATCTTCTTAATATTCTTGAAGCTACACATATTTTTTCTTTTCTTCTTCTTTTTTTTTTTCTTGTTATACCCATATATAAATTAGATAAATAAATAAATAACAAAAATAAAAAAACTATACCCACTGACTCGTCAAAATCTCTAGCAACCTGCCGCACCACGAGGCCATCGTTCATCCACGCAGCAGCCTTCGAAACCATCCACCATCGATGATCCTACAAGAACACGCCATCTTTCATTCGCGCGAGTCACGTGAGCCTCCCACGTTGCAACAAGCTTCTGGACAATGGAAACCCTAACCCTCTCAACCGATCGCGATTGCGCCTACGTTTCATCGCGACGTCGTCGAACACGGCCTCCCCCCTTTCTGCCTCGATCGTTCGCAAGTCTCAACCCTAATTCGAATCCTCAAATTGAGTCGACGCTCCCTTACCCCAGTGCGCCGCCTCACCCTCGCGCTCGAGCTACAGCTTCGAGTTCATCGTGACTTCACCCTCGCCGAACCACCTGCCTCACGCTCTGCTTGTGAAAACGAGGTTATCGAACTCGAGCAAAAGAAGTGATCTTCGATTGAACGAGATTCGAATTTATTAAAGGCCGGCTTCGGCCATTTTTTTTTCTTCGAGAATTTTTGCCTTCCGGTTGAAAATTAGCGAGAGTGGTTAAGGTATAGGTTTATAAAAGCTTCCTGCGTACGCTATTATATAAAAAATCTCTGACCAAATGTACTTTTAATTTTATTATATTATAAAACTTACAAACATCTCGTTAAACATAACGCGAAATTTCGAACCCCATAACAGACATGCCGCCATGCGATTATAAGGTTTTACCCACGTTCTAAACACAATGGAACGTGTTTCGGAGGCTAATTTGAACATATGCGCGAGTTACGGAAATAAACGATCAAATTTAAATTAAATCGATTAAAATAGTTCTATGCATTTCGAGCTGCCAGGGTCAACCGACAACTCCGATTTCTACGAAAATTGAAATCCGATAATATCTAACTATTACGGATCCAACGGAACTGGTTTCGTCGAATTCCGAGACTGTGCCTCGGAAGGCTATTTTTAAATTCCAATTTAAACGATATAATTTCAAAACTGAATAAATTACCTTTAAATTAAATTTCAAACATTCTGTTATTTTCAATATCATCATTATAAATTTTATAAGCCTCCAAATTAATTTAAATAGGCTTATAATCTTAGATTCAACAATTTTACCCAATTTCAATAATTAAATTCAATTCTTAAACCATATAATTCAATGATTTAATTATCAAATAAATATTTATATCTGGAATTCAAGTTAAAATTAACTTTAAATATTTAAAATCAATTAACTATTCCAATTTAAATTGCTAAAAATTCCGGGTCGTCGCAGGAAGGTACGAAAAGGGATGTAGGCTTATGGGTAAGCCAGTGCGCGAATTGCTAGCAAGTAAAAGCAGAACATCTAAAGCCAAGTGATTTGCTTTATCCTTTAAACATGGTGGTTACAAAATAGGATCGGATATCCATGGATTTCATTGATAGGTTATCAAGGTCAAGTAGAGGAAATGAAAGTATATGGGTCATAGTGGACAGACTGACCAAGAGTGCCCATTTCGTTCTCGTTAATTTAAACTGGATGGCACAAGTTTGGCTAAGTTATATATTAAAAATACTGTTAGGCTGCATGGGATTTCTGGTAATATAGTCAGTGACAAAGATGCCTTGTTTGCTAGTGAATTCAAGAAGAGTCTATAGGAAGTGTTAGATACTAAACTTAAGATGAGTACAGCTTATCACCTACAACAGCTGGCAGAAAGAGAGAGTCTATAAGGTACCAGAGGACTTATTAAGTGCCTGTGTACTAGATTTTGATGGGTCATGGGAAGACCATTAGCACTTGGTTGAGTTTTCCAATAATAATAGTTATCAGGCTCGGATAGGAATGGCACCTTTCGAAGCTTTATACGGAAGGCTCTGGAAGATTTAGCAATAGGACTGAATCTAACATTTGTGAGACTACTAGTTCGGATTGTAGCGAGAGACGAGAAGAAGTTAAGTAACAAGACAGTTAGATTGGTGAAAGTCCGGTGAAGTGATAACGAGAAAGACGGTACTTGAAAAACAAAGGACAGGATCAGAGATACTTATTCTGAGCTATTATGATGGTATGTTCTATACTTTTATATAGAATTAGTCGCTTGTAGATTATACTAGCATTGGTTGTGGTAGGCATTTGCATGTTTGATATGCTTATTTTATTGTCCATACTGAATTTTTAAGGATGAAATTCTTTAAGGAGGGGAGCATGTAACACCCTTATTTTAGTTAAACATTATTCAGGCAATTTAATTGAACAAAATGAGTAGAGTAATGTAAAGAGTTATGAAGAATGAGATTTGAAACTTAATAAGGTCATGTGATATTAATTAATTAAGTACGATTTTTTTAAAAGCTAAATATATATATTTATATGAGAAGGGAAATTTAGGGAATAGACCTATCTCTCGCCTTAAACACGCTACCTCTCATTTCATTTTCATCTTACGTATTTACAAAACAATCTAAAGAAAAGGAAGTCAAGGCCGACCATAACTTAGGGAAGTAGAAGCATGAAATCAAGAGGATTTAGGAGAAAAAAGTTAAGGGAAGTTAAGCCATATCAAATCTCAACTCCAACATCTAAACCTTAAGTGAATAATAATGAAACCATCTCACTTTTGCTTGTTTGATTTCGAATCTTATAGGTTTTTGATTCCTTTATGTTAATATGATATGCCATGTTGACCTTATCATTGTTAGGATAGAATAATGATTTATTAAAATTTTATTGGAATTGTTTAAATAGGTTTTAAGGTTAAAATCAAAGATTTTAATCTCCAAACATTTTGGATTTTGAATATATCAACTAAAACAATATTTTGGAGATGGGTTTTTAATTTCATAATTTTCTAAATTTAAGAGAATGTTTTACGAATTTCCTAACGAGGAAATTGAGTTATTTTCGGGTTTTAATTATTTAAAATAATTAAATATAGAGTTTGGCCTTGAACTTTTTATATGATAAATAATATAGTATTTTTGAATTACTGGAATTTTCGGAATATTATCTAGGAGATTTCAAATTATTATGCATTAAATTTGATGGAAAAGTATCTAAATTATTACTTGATTAAGGCTATTAATTAATTGAAGTTGATAAATATTTTGGATCTTGAAAGTTGCATGTAGAATGTTAAAGTTTTATATTCTCCTATAGAAACTTGACAAGAATAATGGTCCGGTGAAAAGTAATTGCTTTTTGTAGAAAAAAATCAGTTTTCTTGATAATTATGGCAATGCCATGCCGCTTGTATCCACTCCACATCTATAGAAGCGGCGTGTCCATGATTTCAAAGTCAGAGTTAAAGGAAGTATAGGATAGCTACTTGGTAGCTATGTAACATTTCCAAGCAGTTTGAAGTCAACCTCGTCGACAATATAGTTCCAAAGGCAACGACACTTTGTAATCCGTATAGAAGTATGAAAGGCTAAATGTTAACATGACGACATCGCATGTCTTCATCGCTATTTTTCAATGATGCCGCACTTAACCACTTTGTTTGTTGTCGAGACTATGACAATGGTGCTGCTTTATATAAATTTGATTTTTTAAAGATAATAAGAGGCATAATAGCCAAAGTGTGTCAAATTTCAAGGTTAATTATGATGTTAAGGGTCTTGGGGTTCATGTGCATCAAGATAGACGATCTTATGTTTTAGAGTCATGCCTCATGTTCACGATGTCGCACTTCATCTTTTAAGGCCAAAAAGGCTTGTTTTTATGTCAACTAAAATTGTTTTAAAATGTGCTAAGAGGCCAATGCTTTAGAGGGTAGATGACCTTATATCTTAAACAGTTAGCTGTATAATTCGTAAATGTTTTAAGTTTCTGCTCTTCGACACCGATGGAGGTTGACAATAGTATTAATGCAGCTTGTTTCCAAAAGATAAACCTACCTTTACTTTTTTTGGTGATATGCCTACAAGGATAAGGTGCAAAGTCCTCATATCCTCATCGTAAGCATCTATGGTACTATGAGATGGCATGAGACTTCGGTAATACAAAGAGCTATGTATTTCCTTGAGTTAAATATGAAATTAAAGGGAATAATCGTATATCATTATGAAAATGGTTTCAAAGAATTAAACGATGAATTAGTCTAAGTTTTGAGCTAAAATTTCCAAGGAGAATATTACATACGGTTAAGTAATTGTGAACATAAAAAGTTTACTAATCGAAATTATTGAATGATGGATGTCATATGTTCGTATGTTTATTTGATCAGTTATTATGTGTAATTGTTATTGTCTACTCACATAATTATTGACCTACAACTGCGTTTTTGGGTGCATTAAAGGCATAGTAACCAATTAAGTTATCCCAATAGTAGGTATAGTCAGATTAATTCTTGAGTGAGTAGAATTGCATCCAAGAGATCACAAAGATCAAGAGTATAATAGGATGCCTTGGACTAATCAAAAGATACCATAAAACCATATAATAAGTAGAATGTGGGACTAGTGTATGGCCGCACCCTATGCTTCAACCATTAGCCCTTGATTGGTAAAGGTCTACGATTCCAAGGGCTTGGTGAGACGAAAGGATGGTTACGCACAGGAATGAACTCATAGTTCTGTTTGTACCAAAATTGGGCATAACACTATTCGAATGTGTTTGATGAGATAAAATGAAAAAACTAAATGTAGAATGAGGCAGATCTAACAAACAAACCAGTCAACAGATAAGGAAAAATGCAAAAACAGGCAAATTTAGAGTGGTTTGGCATATTGCCTACATCCACTATGAAATGGTTGATGTTTATAGAATTTCATTTGCTGATTACAAGAGATTTACAACAATACAATTGAAATACAGTAGCAATTTTGGTAGAGCATCGGCATAGATAGGCCAAAAAATTCCATTTTCTACAATTCCAGGGTCACTAGTTATAGGCGTAGGCAGCAAATATCTCGCCCAGATTTCGGGGACTTCATCTCTCACGTGGGTGGGCCCACGGGATCGAGTTCAGGTGATTTCGACTTGACATCAGTGCGATACGAATGGAATTCGTATTGATCAAGAATTGATCCTTTTTGGCTGAAATTGACCTGGTACATTCTTGACGTCGTAGGCAAGCTCCTATGAAAATTTGGTGGCATTTGGACTTATAGATCTCGAGTTATAATTGATGCAAGTTTGGATTTGTATGAAATTGTCGTCTTCATATATATGCTATTTCGTATTGGTCATGCATGGCTCTGTTCGTATTGATGCTTGCATGCTACTTCATATAGATGGTTGGAGGCCCCCTTCATATCGATGCTTCATGTTGCTTTCTTCGTATCGATCGGTGGTTGTTGCTCTTCATACAGATGGTGGGAGATCGTTATGAGATGGATGGAGGGAGATCGATACGAAATGGACATTTGTTGATGGATACAAAGTGTTGTTAACATGATGGATATAAAGTAGCTTCATTTTGATGGATACGAAAGAAGTTAGTGGACGATGGATACGAACTGCATCTCTCTTGCGGAACAGATAAGAAATTGGATGGATACGAATATAGTTTGTTTTCTCAACCTTGATCGATCAATATCTTGAGCATACGAACTCCGATTGACAAGATATTTGGAATGTTGGCTTTCATAGCTTTGCTTTTCGTGTCACATCAATTGTAGCTCAATCTGGACTCGGGAAAAATTACCAGTATCCATAGCGAATCTATGTATAAACGTTCTCTAGAACGAACTGTCCTTGGTTTCTAGTCAATTCCACGGTGTCACGGCCTTGCCAAAAGGCGAGATAACAAACTCTATATGCTCACATATTATAAAGAAAAACTCCTAACTGCATTTGGAGATCCTTGATTGTGGAAGCCTTCTATCTATATTTGGATCATAATTATAGCTCCTCACTATATCAGGAGTATTTAATATTTCTCCTAACCATATTTATAGACTTTTGTACATCTGGTTGAACTAAAGTAGGATGGACCATCCTAATACATCCTAACTGTAATTAGAGATAGGTTAATAGTTGGCCTATTGAAACTATTAGTTTCATAATGACCCAAGGAATTTTATGTATCGAGACAAATAAATTAAGTATTTGGAATGGTTGATCCAATGTGTGTTGCATGATTATACATCATTGTGTTATTATTGTGTTTTAACCGTCATGGATGCAGGGGCATAGTATATGGTAAATATGTTTTGATAAAGATGCTAGTGAAGGGAAAACCTGTTCTGCTTAGCGTTGTGGTCTCACTAGATGTCTATTGGCTTGAGATGATATGTTATTATTCACATCAGACTTTTTGTCTGACTGAAGTTTTTTTCCCCTTAAACTCTAAGGTGCTTCAAATTAATTTGAGTTGGTTGAGAGCAAGGGTTTTTTAGGTTTTCTAGTAGGATAAATAAGCTTCTATAGATGTACAGTAGGCAATCTAGCTATGTTGGAATGCAGTTCTAATCCGCTATGTTGTTTTAAGTTTTTCTGTATGGATGTCGTGGCAATTTATATGATTGCCAAATATGTGACTTTGATCAACCAAGTGGGCATCTTCATATGTTGCTTTTCCACTATTTTTTAATAATTGTATTTTTTCTAAAATTGGAATTGCGAATGGTTTTATGTAGTGAATATGAAATCATGTTTTAAAATGGAATGGAAAAGTTATTTCTAAGTTGTGTTTGAATTTTTTTTCAATTCATGTGCTTCTGATTATTGATAAGATCAACATAGCCGCATTTTGTCACCCGAAATAAATAACTATGGATGACTGCCATGTATAGGTATCTAACTTCTTCTTCTTTAAGCATTTTACTTGTATAGTACATCGAAAGTTGAGCTTTATTTTCTTCTCTTACTGGAACTGAACTTGCTGTGTTTGAAGACTACTATGTAAAGGTACGAGTTCTCTCCTTATATGGGACTAGATAAGAGCGGAGGTTTTTCATGTTTGACTTTTATTTCTTTTAAGGCTTTTTGTTAATCTTCTCCCACTCAAAATTCTTTCTTTTTATTAACCACATCAAAGAAAGGGATGCACTTATCACTTTGATTTAGTCAGGATTGGCCTTAGTTCCTCAAGAATTGACGATATATTCTAGAAATTTCCCAAATTGTATTTTGAAAGAGCAATTTTACGGATTCAGTTTCATATTATACTTCCTTAATAATCTAGATATTTCTTTATGATCTTTCATGTGGTTAACTTCCTGTTGGGACATAACTAGCATATCACCACATACACTTCCATATTTTGTCTGATTTGTTCCTTA
The DNA here is from genome assembly GCA_030765085.1 of Allium cepa. Taxonomy (NCBI): domain Eukaryota; kingdom Viridiplantae; phylum Streptophyta; class Magnoliopsida; order Asparagales; family Amaryllidaceae; genus Allium; species Allium cepa. Next base: position 602,456,694 of record CM060941.1, read on the forward strand.
AGCATTCCGTTTATTAATCTTTGATACGTGGCCCTTGCATTCTTCAACCCAAGAGGCATAGCTTTGTAATGGTAAGTCACCCATTCTGTTATGAAACTTGTCTTTTCATTATCTGGTTTGAACAATAGATTTGATTATATCCTAAGTATGCATCCATAAAGGATAACAGTTTTTGACCACTTGTGGCATCAACCAATTGGTTTACACTAACTAATGGATTGCAATCTTTGGGGCATGCCCTATTAAAATCAATATAATCAATGCATGTTCTCTATTTTCCATTGGACTTTTTAACTAGTATAGGATTAGCCGATCATTTGAGGTTGAGCACTTCTCTAATGAACTCATTCTCAAGAAATCTTTTAACTTCTTCCATTAATGCATTAGCTCAAGTTTTATTAAACTGCCTTTTTTTGAACATGAATGATATTTAGATCTATATTTAGAGTGTACTGCATAATTGTTGGATCTATTTCGACCATGTATGGGTGAGTCTAGAAATCACATCTTTGCTAGATTAGAGGAATTGGATAAGCTCTCTTTTGAAAATGTCCCCTACTCCTTTTCCAATTTTTACTGTTTTGGTTAGATCAAGTGAATCTAAGCTTACCTCTTCTAAATCCTCGATATATTTTATTCTTTCTACAATCTAATTCGGTTATGATTTCTTTACCCTCTATTCATTGGTTATCTGGTTGGCTTCTTTTCGCTTTCTTTTTCTCTTGGAAAAGTTAAATCTTTTCAGCACATTCATAGGCTTTTCGCCTACCTTTACCTGTTTATTTGCCTTTAATAGTAGGCTTGAAAATCACCCATTCAAGGGCTTCTTGGTTTTAATTTTATTCAATTTACCTTTCTCCAAATCATAACCAAAAGTTGCATCTTTATTAAATTTCCCGAGCGTATCAAAATATAGTTTTTGGGAGCAGAACTGCTCTCTTTTCATGGTTTCCCAACCACTTTTAGTTAACAATTACACCATTTGAAGTTTAGGTAAGACAAATGCATCCACTTTATCCAGGGAAGGCCTTCCAATGATAGCATTACAACAGAAGGGTTTGTATATTGTTACGAAAAGATTTTCAAAGGTTCTGCAATATAGGGAATTCCTACATGCACAAAGAGCATTATCTACCTTATTGGAAAAGATCCTATATTATTAAACCTAAAGATGGGCTCAAAGCTTGGTCAGTCCCTTCCATAATGTTCATTTATTCAATTGTGTGTTTGAAAATGACATTTACTATGCTTCTGATGTCTACCAAGATTACTGTTACCATAGAGAGCCTAATTGGGCAGTTATCATTAGGGGTCATTATGTGGGTGACAGACTCCCTTTAGTTCTTATTGAGTTACCATTGAATTAGGTATTTGAAGTTGAGAACTACGATGCTTGAATAATGGCTCTTCCTAAATAGAGAAGGTTCCATCCTTTGCTTCCCTTACATATCTACTTGTAGCCCCTTTGCTACTTCTAATGATGTGCGCATCTCTATGAAAGACATCCATGCGATTAATTTGAGAAATAGTTTTGCTAAGAATCATTATCTACAAAGTTGGTAGCGTTGCTCGGAGGCCTCTGATTATTCCCTTCAGGATAGGAAGACTTTTGAGTTTCCTTAACAAACTCCCTCAAAGATCCTAATATGATCATATTTTGAATTATACTTTCAAAAACATGGCATTTGTCGGTCTTATGCCCATTTTCTTTGTGATGGCACAATAGTCTCCCACTCTCTTAGGTTCAAGATGGTTCCTTCCTTTGTAAGAGGTATGGAAATTTCCACAACATTAGGCCACAGCAAAAATGTTGGAGATGGGTTTGTTCAAGTCAACATAATTGGATTTGGGGATCTCTTCCCATCTTCCACTTCTATTTTTGTCCTATCTTGGGTTTATATGGGGTGATCACAACAAAAAATTCCAACTTTCTTCGGTTGAGTCCTCTTCCTGTGATGGTACATTTCCTCTACATGGATGAACTTATCGGCTTGGAAATGGAAGTCTTGGGATCACTACACCAATGAACACGGATCTCTTTTTGAAAAGGAGTCTACTAAACTAACCCGAATTCAATGTCATCAGCTTCTCCCTATCGATCATATTTTCAGCTTTTAGTGCTTATATATTGAATATCCTAAGATATCCACTAAGAAGTTCATAACACCCCTAATTTTAATTTACATTATTCAAGAGATTTGATTAGATAAATTAAATAGAATAATGTGATGTGTAGTGTGATGAGGAATTAAGAATTGGTAATCAACATGGTTGGGCAATAATTAACTATCTAGTTAGTTAATAAGATTGTTTTGCAAATGAAGAATAAAATATATGTATATGTATATTCATATATATCAGAGGGGTAACTTAGGAATAGAAAAACCCTTCATCTCTTAAACCTTCCCTATCCCCTATCCTTCTCACTTTCACAAAACATAAGAAATCAAAAGAATATAAGGAGGTTGGCCATTACTATAGGGGAAATCATGAAAAATCTAATGGAGATTCAAGAGAATAGTTAGGAAAACTAAAGCACTCATCAAATCTTAATTCTATTATTAAAATCAATGTGAATTGTAATCAATTGCATTTCATTTTTGTTACATTTTGATTGTTAAATTCTTTTTTAGATTTTAAATCGAATGAATTGCTGATTGGATGATATGCCATGCTCAATTTTGCCATATTTTGAAATAATGATGAATTAAATGGATTTTATGAATTTAAATGAGAGGTTTAATACCAAATCTTAATTAATGAACTTCAAATGATTTGAATTTTTGATAGGTTGTATAAAATGATATTTTAGCGATAGGCTTTTAATTTCATAATTTTCTAGGTTGAAAGAAATATTTTATGAATTTCTTGAGGAGGAAATTGAGTTATTTTTGTGTTTTAATTATTTAAATAACTAAATATGGATTTTGGCCTTGAAATTTTTATACGATAAAGAATATCATATTTCTAAATTTATGTGATTTCTGGGGAATTTCCCCAAGTAGCTTCAATGTGTAATGAATTTATTATGCTAGGTAAGCATTAAAATGGATAAGTAATTAAAGATATAAATTAATTAATTTGACATATGTTTTGACTTTGAAAATTTAGTGCGGTAAAAAAATATGAAAAGAAAATATAAAGCTTTGTTGAAGCTAATCATATTTTGACAAATAAATGAGATTTATTGAAAAGTATATGCTTTATTAAGTAATAAATTAGTTTTCTCATTAATTACAATAATGTCATGTTGCATCTATACCACCGTCAAGCCTATGGCATCACCATATTCCTAAGTGTTGACATTGATGAGGATGTAAGCATAGGATAACTAAATAAGTAGTTATAGACAGTTTCTAACCAAATCGAAGTAGACAACAACGACGACCTACAGGTTGCAGCATCCCACCATCGTGATTCATCAAACTCGATGCTGCACCTCTTCAACTTTGTTTTAAATGGTGTAATGTTTTATCCTTGTCACATGTAATCTTTGCTGCATTTTTTTTGAATAGGCGGAGCCAACACACATTAAAAACTTTGGCAATGTATTGATTTTGACTGTATGTGTGTGTATTTTAAGCGGCATAGTAGCCGAAGCGTCAAGTATGTTTCTATGTCATGGCCGCTTACCTTGACGTCGCTATACATCAAGGATGGCGAAAACCATTTATGTTGCTTTGATAACAAGTAAAACGGCATTGTCACGGAAGTTATTAAAGTCGAAACTATTTTTAAATATGCGAATAGCCTACATTTTACGAAAGCTGACACCATCATTTTCGATAAGAATTTTAATCCTTAAAAGGAATTAAGTTTTGGTCTTTGGCCATGGATAGTGGTCGACGAAGAGTATTGACGCTACATGCTTTAAGATTTTTAAAAAAGGCAGAGGGCCTTAAGCTTCTTAATCGACACTGATCAACATTGTCTGATTTAAAGGACAACCTTACCTTTTTTCAAATATGAACATGGCAATACATAAAGTGGTTATAAATGGCATAAGACATTGGCAACAAAAAGAGCTATATATTTTTTGTATTAAATATGGATTAAGGGATTAATTATATATCATTATGAAATTTTTTTGAAGGAATTTAATGATGGAAAAGCCCAAGTTTGCATCTAAATTTACCAAAAAGGAATATTACTTAAATTTAAGTGATTATGAGACCTGAAAGATTATTTATTAAACATAATTGAATGATGGATATTATATTTCTTGTGTTTATTTGATCAGTTATTATGCATGTTGCTATTATCATGCACACATCATTATTGACCCATAACTGCATTTTGGGGCCATTAAGGGAATAATAACTAGCTATATTGTCCCAATAGTGGGCATGGTCAAAATAACTGCTGAGTGAGTAGAATTGCCTCCAGTAGATCAGGGAGATTAAAAGTATATGAGGATGCCTTTGACTAATCAAAAGATACGATAAAACCAGATGAAAAGTAGAATGTAGGACTAGTGTTGGGTCGTGCCCTATACTTCAAACGTTACCCCTCGGTTGGTAAAAGTCCACGATTCCAGTGCATAGGGCTTTGTAAGATGAAAGAATAGTTACGCATAGAAAGGAACTCATAGCTCTATATGCTTAAATATGATAAAAGAAAACTCCTACCTGCATTTGGAGATCCTTGATGATGGAAGCCTCCTGACAGTATTTGGAGCATAGTTATAGACTCCTAATTGTATCTTGAGTATTAAATATTTCTCCTAACCATATTTCTAGACTTATGCACATCTGGTTGAACTAAAGTATGATAGACCATCGCGATACCTTTAATTGGAGACATGCTAATAGTTGGCCTATGAAAATTATTAGGTTTATAGTGACCCTAGAAGAACTATTTATTGACAGATAAATTAAGTACTTGGGATGGGTAATCTAATGTGTATTGATTGATTATACATCATTATGTTATTATTATGTTTTAACCATTATGTATGTAGGGGCACAATATATGGTTAATATGTTTTGGTAAAGGTACTAGTGAGGGGAAAGCTCTTTCTGCTTAGCGGCATGGTCTGACTAGATATCTATTGGTTCGAGATGGTAGGTTACTATTCACACTAGAGTTTTTGTTTGACCCAAAGTTTTGGCTTTCCCCAAAAAATCTCAGGTGCTCAAAATTAATTTGAGTAGGTTGAGATTAACGGTTCTTTAGGTTTCCTATTAAGACGACTAAGCTTCAAGAGAGACGCAAGCAGCTATCTAGCTATGTAGGAGTTTTATTCTAATCTGTTGTGTTATGTAATGTTGTTTGTATGGATGTAATAGCAGGTTATGTAATTGCCAAACATGTGAATCTGATCAACCAGATGGGCATCTTCATTTGTTGCCCTTGGAGTATTTTGTTATAATTATATTTTCTCTAAATGTAGAATTACGAATGGGTTTATGTAATGAATATGAAATCATATTTTGAAATTGGATGGGTTATTTTTGAATTGTGTTTGAATTTTTACATTTCATGTGCTTTTGAATATTGGTAAGACTAACATGCTTCATTTTTCCACCGAAAGTTAATAACTATGGATGACTGCAGCATCCGTAGTAGTTAGTTTTAGGACTTAACATGGGGATGCTACAAGTTGGTATCAGAGCGTAGGTTTATGATTAAATTTATTTTAGACTTAAATTGTTTTTGAAAACATAATATGAATGAATTAGTAAATAAGATTCGGATTATGGGATATCGCTATAGCAACGTACTTGTATTTGCTATATATAAGTATTTATTATCCTATCTCTCTTAGACCATTCTTCCGTATCTTACTAAGGTTTGAAGCCAGATTTAAAGAAGTAAAATATGGAGCCAAGAAATAGAAGAGTAAATATCGACAGAGGAAGCACCACTGCTAATGGAAATGTCAAGGCCCGATAGTAAAAGGAACCTAGGTCGACAAACAACTGCTAATGTAGGTGCAGGAACACCACTGGTTGATATGGAGCAATGTATCAGTTCTTTGTCAACATGATGCAAGTAGGAGTTGCTGGTGGATTAGTTATGGAAATGGCTTTGAGAAATGAAGAGAAGCTTACCTTGTTCAGTAATAACAAGCAAGCAGAAGCTTAGAGTGGGCTTAATTAGAGTAGAAAGTTTAACCAAAAGATGGGAGCTGAAAAGGGTGGAGGTGCCAAAAAAGGGAAGTGTGAGGTTGCGTTTTACAAGTGTGACAAGAAAGGCCATTGTGCTAATGAGCGCCAAACTGGTAAAGGAAAGGAATAATTGAAAAGACGAAAATTAAGTGCTTTAACTGTGACCAAGTAGGACACAACTAGAACAAATATCTGAAAGTGGCCAACGCAGATAAAGGAAAAGTATTTGCTTTAGAACCGACTACCTCAAGACTGATAGGTGAGGACAAAAGTAAAGCCGTGATGGGAGGTACTCTTTTGATGCTTGGTATACCTGTTGGAGTATTGTTTGATACCAGTGCATCGCATTCTTTTACTCTTTGTCTAGTAGATAAGTTAGACTTAGAACCATCATACCTTATTACCTTTTTAAAGGTTGCTAATCTGATAGGAAGATATGCAACTCTAAGGATGAGATGTGACCATTTAGTGTTTTCGTTATTAGGTCATATATTTGCTTGGAGTTTGCATGCGTTTAATTTTGTAGGTTTTGGGATTATTCTGGGTATGGGTTGGTTCAGAAAATACGATGCTAGGATATTTTGGCAGAATAGGAAAATATCATTGGGACACCTTGATAGCAGTGACCAAATAGTGAACTCAATTGAGAATCCGAGTCTAGGAATTTTTGCTTTATTGAGAGCCACAGAAGTGGAAGACTAATTGAGTCGGGTTTTAAATTGTAAGAGAATTTGTGGACTTTTTTGAGCCGGTTACTGAACTGCCATTGAAACGAGCTATTGAATTTGAAATAGGTCTTATACCAGGAGCTGAACCCATAAGTAGACAATCTGGTAAAATAACACCTACCGAGGTGATGGAGCTAAAGGTGCAGTTAGTGGACTTAGAAGGAAAGAGTTTTGTTATACCAAGCAGTTTTCCTTAAGGAGCGGCCACGGTGTTCGTGAAGAAGCCAGATAGATCATTGGGATTATATACTGATTATCGAAAGTTGAATGCGAAGACGATAAAGGATCAATATCTTTTGCTAAGAATTGATGATTTATTTGATTATTTCAATGGAGCCAAAGTATTTTTCCAAATAGATTTAGCGACAGCGTTCCATCAATTGAGAGTGGCGAAGGGCATTATTCCTTTTACTGCGTTTCAGACAAGGTATGGTTCATACGAGTGGTTAGTAATGTCATTCTAGTTAACTAATGAGCCATCTTTCTTCGTAGATTTAATCAACTGGATTTTCCAAAGCATTTAGATAGGTTTGTATTAGTATTTATAGACGACATTTTGACATATTCGAAGGATGAAAAAGATAATTAGATTCATCTTAGAATAGTGCTTGAGATTTTGAGGCAGCATTAGCTTAAAGCGAAGTTTTCAAAGCGTTATTTTTGAAAGGAAGAGGCAAAGTTTCTTAGTCATGTAGTTTTCAAAAATGGGCTGTCAATCGATCCAACTAAGATTAAAGTTGTTAAAAGTTTGAAGAGGCCCAAGACGATGACTGAGATAAGAAATTTTCTTGGACACTCTAGTTACTACTAGAGATTAATTAAATATTTCTCATAGATATCAGCACTTTTTAATAAGTTAACCAAAAAGGACATGATGTTCATTTGTTACGACAAATGTAAGGAAGCATTTCTTAAGTTAAATCATTTATTGACCAATGCATCCGTATTCGTTGTTCCAAATAGGAATTAAGATCTAGTGGTGTATAGGCATGCATGTGGAATTGAGTTAGGAGTTGTATTGATGTAAAGGGGTAAAGTGATCTCCTATGCTACTCGACAACACAGACCATATGAAGTTAGATATCCAACTTATGATTTGAAGTTGGCAGTGGTGATTTGTGCATTAAATGTGTGGAGACACTCTTCTGGGAGAAAGATTTGAATTTTACATTGATCATAACTCTTTAAGATAATTATTCTCCCAAAAAAGTTGAATATGAGACAATAGAGGTGGCTTGAGCTTTTAGCAACTTATGATTTCGGTATTACGTACGTACCAAAGAAAGGAAATGTGGCGTAAGTTATGTTTGCAAAATGGAAGGATCTAGAGGCATTGACTACTTATAGTGTGCAGTAAAGATCAATTACTAGTTCTAGTCAAAGTACAACCGTGTTATCTTGCTTGGAAGTTCAACCAATGTTGATTGAAAGGGTCGCTTCAAAGCAGGATGATGATCCATCATTAGCTGAAAAGATTAGAAGATTGGAAGTCGGAACCGAGATCGATGATCTAAAGGATTTTAATCTTGACTAAACATGATGGCAATGAAAGAAGAGATGGTAATGTGTTTTAGATGTTGGAAACGTAAGAAGGGAAGATCTTAGGAAGTGTCATCAACCAAAATTTATGATTCACCCTAGGGAAACAAAGATGTATCGGGATCTAAAGAGAAGTTTCTTCTTGGATGGCATGAAGAGGGACGTAGGTATATGGGTGAAGTGATGTGCAAATTGCCAACAAGTGAAAGCCGAACATTAGAAGCTAAGTGGATTGCTTTAGCCTGTAGATATACCAAATTGGAAATGGGATTCTATATCCATGGTTTTTATTGACAGGTTTCCAAGGTTAAATAGGGTAATTGAAAGCATCTAAGCCATGGTGGATAAAATGACCAACAACCCACACTACATTTTCGTTAAGTTAACAAGGACGGCAACTGTGTCAGCTAAGTATTTTATGAAGAATATTGTTAGACTGCATGGGATTCCTAGTAGTATAATTAGTGATAATGGTGCTTTGTTCACTAGTGAGTTCCAAAAGAGTCTAAGGAAGTGTTATGTATAAAGCTTAAGATGAGCACCACTTATCACCTAGGGACTGATGGGTAGATAGAGAGAGTTAATAAGGTTCTTGAAGATTTGTTAAGAGCTTATGTACTAGATTTTAGTGGGTCATGGGAAGACCATTTGCACTTGGTTGAGTTTTTCTATAATATTAGTTATCAGACTAGTATGGGAATGGCGCCTTTCAAAGCTTTATATGGAAGGTCGTGCAAATCACTAGCATGTTAGTTAGTCACTAGAGACGGATTGGTCCTTAGTCCATATAGGGTAAGAGAATCCATAGAGAAGACTGAGTTAATCTAATCTAGGAGGAGAGAAGCTCAGTTTAGGTAGAAATTTTCGAAGACAAAATGCATAAAAATTTATAGTTCTTTGTTGGGGATCGTGTTTCAATTAAGGTATCACCGATGAAGGGTGTTGTACGATTTGGAAAGTCAAGGAAATTGGCATCGAGGTATGTTGGACCGTTCCTTATTATAGAGAGGATCTAAAAACTCGCATACCAAGTAGAGTTACCGAGTAGTTTGGCAGGAGTACATAATGTGTTTCATTTTTCTCATCTTTGGAAGTATATGCATGATCCAGAGGCTATTATTAGTCTGATGGCGCTGGAAAATTTAGTAGTACAACTTGATCTAACTTTTGCGAGACAACCAATTTGAGTTGTAGCGAGAGCGAGAAGAAATTAAGGAATAAGATAATCATATTAGTGAAAGTCCATTTTAGTGACAACGACAAAGATTATACTTGGGAGATTGAGAATGTGATTAGGGATACTTATTATGAGCTATTATGATGGTATAATCTATATTTATTATATATAGACTTAGTAGCTGGTAGGATATACTAGCCTTTTTTGCATGTTTGACATACCAGTTTTATAGTCTTGACCGAATTTTGAGGGAGAAATTCAATAAAGATGGAAGGCTGTAACACCTTAAATTTTAATTAACATTATTTGAGAGATTTAATTAGGTAAATCAAATAGACTAATGTGACGTGTAGTATAAAAAGAAATTGAGATTTGATAATCAACAAGGTCGTGTCATAGTTAATTAACTAAAAGATTGTTTTGTACTTATGAATAATAGATATATGAAAGGGGTAATTTAGGAATAGGAAAACCCTTTATGCCTTAAACCATCCCTCTCCTATATTATTATTACTTTCACAATACAAAAGAAATCAAAAGAACATAAGTAGGCCGACCATTGCTAAGGGGAAAATCATGAAAAATCTTAAGGAGATTTAAGAGTAAAGTTAGGGAAACTAAAGCAATCATCAAATCTTAAACTATTATCAAAATTAAGATGAATAATAATCAAATCCATCTTGTTACATTTTGATTACAGATTTCGGTTGAGATTTGAAATTGAATGAATTAATGATTGGATGATATGCCATGCTTGATTTTGTCGTGTTTTGAAATAATGATGAATTAAACAGATTTTATGAAATTAAATGATAGGTCTAAGATAAAAAATTTAACGAATGAACTCTAAATGATTCAAATATTTGATAGGTGGTATAAAATGGTATTTTGGAGATAGGCTTTTAATTTCATAATTTTCTAAGCTGAAGTAAATATTTCATGAATTTCCTAAGAAAAAATAGGGTTATTTTAGGGCTTTAATTATTTAAAATAATTAAATATGGATTTCGACTATGGAGTTTTTATATGGAAAAGAATGTCATATTCTGAATTTATGTGATTTCGGGGATTTCTCCAAGCAGTTTTGAAGTGTTATGAATTTATTATGCTAGATGAGCATTTAAATGGATAACTAATAAGGATATTAAGTAATTAGTTTGACATATGTTTTGGAGTCTGAAAATTTAGTGTTATAGTAATGTCTGAAAATAAAATGTAAAACTTTGTTAACAATAGTCATATTTTGACAAATGGATATGATTTGGTGAAAAGTATATGCTTTATTAAGTACTAAATCAGTTTTCTCATTAATTAATATAATGTCATGCCACTTCTATGCCATCGTCAAGCCTAACGCATCACTGTATTAGTAAGTGTCGACGTCGATGAGGAGATAAGCATAGGATAACTACTTAAGTAGTTATGGAAGGTTTCCAACGAAGTCGATGTGGACAAAACTAGAGACTTACATTTGGTAGCATCGCGTCTTCATGATACATCAAACTCGATGCCACACCTCTTCACCTATTTTTAAATGGTGCTGCGTTTTATTCTTCTCGCGTGTAATTCTTACTGCATTTGTTTCAAAGATGTAGAGATTCCACGAATTAACAACTTTGACAATATTTAACTTCGATTATACATATACATATACATATACATATACATATACATATACATATACATATACATATACATATACATATACATATACATATACATATACATATACATATACATATACATATATTAAGTTGCAAAGTAGCTGAAGAATTTAGTATGTTTCTATATTATTGCCGCTTATCTTGACGTTGCCAGTCACCAAGGACAGTGAAATCCATTTATATTTCTTTGATAACGAACTAAAGCGACATTATCATCGAAGTTATTGAAGTCGACATTGTTTTAAATAGGCGGATAGCCTACATTTTATGAAAGCTGACACTACGATTTTCAATAAGGTTTCTAATAATTAAAAGGATTTAAGTTTTGGTCTTTGACCTTGGATAGAGGGCGACGAAGGGTATTGACACCACATATTTTAAGACTTTTAATAAAGGCAGAGAGCCTTAAGCTTCTTAGTGGACACCGATCTAAATTGACCTATTTATAGCGACAAATTTATACTTTTTTCAAATATAGACATGGCAATACATAAATGATTTATAAATGGCATAAGACTTTGGTAACAAAAAGAGCTATATATTTCCTTGCATTAAATATGGATTAAGGGGATTCACCATATATCATTAAGAAAATGTTTTAAAGGAATTTAATGATGGAAAAGCAAATGTTTTTCAACTAAATTTACCAAAGGGAATACTACTTAAGATTAAGTAATTATGATACATGAAAGATTATTATTGATCATAATTGAATATTGGATGCTACATGTTCTTGTGTTTACTTAGACATTTATTATGCACGTTGTTATTATCATGCTCACATCACTATTGACATATGACTACATTTTGGGGGCACCGAGGGCATAGCAACTTGCTAGGTTATCCTAATAGTGGGTATGGTCAGACTGATCCTTGAGTGAGTAGAATTGCATCCAAGAGATCAGGGAGATTAAGTGTATATCAGGATGCCTTAAACTTCAAAAAAATTCCATAAAACTAGATAATAAGTAGAATGTGGGATGGGTGCTGGGTCGTGCCCTATACTTCAACCGTTAGCCCTTGGTTTGTCAAGGTCTGTGATTCTAGTGCATAGGACTTGGTGACATGAAAGGATGGTTACACACAAGAAGGAACTCGTAGCTCTGTATGCTCACATATGACAAAGGAAAACTCCTAACTTCATTTGGAGATCCTTTTTAATGGAAGCCTCTTAGCTATATATAGAGCATAGTTATAGACTCCTAATTGTATCTAGAGTATTGAATATTTCTTTTAACCATATTTGGAGATTATTACCTGGCCTTTTTGGCCCGACTATATTCAGACTAATTAAAAAAGTTAGACTCGACTATCATCAAGGCTATTAGCCTTGAGAGATGATCGTGAGGTCCAGAGATCAAGCAATGGCGATAATATGAAGTTGTGATAAAGCAAAACCAAGATATGTACTCTAAAAACATTTTTAGTTTGGATTATAGTCTCGTCTAGGCAAAGGATCGGGACGATCCCTACCTCTATATATGGGATCAGGTCACATCAGATTAGCAGTTCAACTAAATGGAAATCGATCGATATCGCAAAATCCATAAGTCAAATATGCTAGCATTTTTGTGACATGGAGCTAACACAAAGGGGGGGACTCACCAGAGGGATTGCAACTCCCACGTGGTCATTAAGAGGGATTGGGCCTATCCCTATTTCTTAGGATTTGGCCCTGACGATCACATTTGTGATCTTGTCTGCATCTGGAGATTCCGCTCATGATTTTTCAGGAAGATATTCGATCGTTTCCCTCTATAAATACAGTCTTCATGGTTCATTTTAGGGATCTTTATGTTGTTAATTTCATTGTACTCATCCTTTTCACGTATTTCTGTCTGATCCCGCTTTAACTTAGAATTGAAAGTCAATAATAAAGCAATTTCATTAAAGTGGATATTGGCTTTCAATGTCGAACCACTATAAATCATTGTGTTCTTGTTATAGCTTATTTTCTGTTATTTAATTGCTTGTTTCTATTATTTCCATTTGATTTTTCATCATTTATTTCTCAACAAAGTCTCTATGGGTGTTTGTGCCAACTTTTGATGCAAATAGAGAGTTTGTACATATGATTGAACTGAAGTATGATATACCGTCCTGATGCCTCCTGGCCGTGATTGAAGATAGGTTAATAGTTGGCTTGTGAAAACTATTAGTTCATAGTGATCCAAGGTGAACTATGTATTGAAATAGATAAATTATGTACTTGGTATGATTATTCCAATGTGCACTGTGTGATTATACATCATTGTGCTATTATTGCATTTTAACCACTATGGATATGTTTGGTAAAGATACTAGTGAAAGGAAAACCCATTTAGCTCAAATGTGTGGTCTCACTAGATATCTTTTTCTTTTAGATGGTAGATTATTATTGACTCTAGAGTTCTTGTGTGATTCAAATTTTTTGTTTTCTCCCTTAAACTCTTGGGTGCTCAAAATTAATTTGAGTAGGTTGAGAGTAATGGTTTTTCAAGTTTTCTAGAAGTACGACTAAGCTTCCGAGGACGTGCAGGAAGCAATCTAGCTATATAGGAATTCTATTTGAATCTGCTGTGTTGTTTAAGATTTTGTGTATGGATGTAATGATAGGTTATATAATTTCCAAATATGTGCCTCTAATTAACCATTGGGGAATCTTCATATGTCGCTGTTGGAGTATTTTGAAATAATTATATTTTCTCTGAAGTGGAATTACGAATGGGTTGAGGTAATGAATATGAAATCATATTTTGAAATGGAATGAAAAAGTTATTTCATGATTGTATTTGAATTTTTTTTCAAATTCATATGCTTCTAAATATTGATAAGATTAATATAGCCACATTTTGTCATTGAAAATTAATAACTATGGATGACTGCAGCATCCATAGAGATTAGTTTCGGATCTCAAAATGGGGGATGTTACAAAATTCCGCTGGACTTTCCTTGACATTAGCTAGAACACTTTAATCTATGGTTGGGTCTTTACATACGTAAAACTATGCTGAAGGTTCATAAGAAAATTATTCTCGTGAGTATATAGTCTTTTCTTGGTACTTTTGATACCACTTGTCAGCTACTTCATGTGTAGGGAAGAGCTTACAACGAACTGCCCCAAGATCGTTATGCAAGTCCATTTGACTTTCAAAAGCTAGAAGATGATCAACAAGATCATTGGTTCCATCATACTTCAATGAAGGGATTTTAATGTGGGATGGGATTCTTATAGTCGTTATCTTCTTTTTAAAAGGAGCTTCTCTAAAATTATTATTAACCTTTGGGTCAAGGGTCCTCTTCCCCTTAAGGTCAAGTATATCCATTTCTATTTTGTTAGCCATGTCCCATAAGTAGGTTTTGTCTTTGCGATAGTCCCATATGTAGGGCTTAAATTCTTTATATGAGTTCAAGCTGTCTAATTGCTCGAGATATCTCTTTGCTAGCCTTTCTTAGTTCTCCTTTAGATGGTTCATCTTAGCCTTATTGTCTTTTTTTGTTTGCGATTTTTGAGAATACATTGTTAGTCCTTCATTTTGGTTTTCCTTCTTTCTTTATGGGCCCATGACATTTTTCCCCTTATCTTTACTTTTGAGAATTGATGTGTCTAGGTCTCTTCCTAGAGACTCCACTTCCTCTTCCCCTTCGATAAGCTTTATTTCCTTAGAAGGTTTTGAGAAATAACTTTCTCAAGAAGCACTTGCATAACTACAAGTCACCGTGTTAAGTCTTGAATTTTGGCTTTGCTGCCTATGGGCTTTGTAGGGATTGAAGGTTGTCCAATATTTGCATTCTCCAAATTGGAATTTGAGGTGACATTATCCTCTAAGATTGCCTGTCATACAAGTTTAACTTAGATAGTTTCAAAGTAATGGAATGTGAACCCGTAGGTTCGAGCCCTCATTTTAATGCCAAAAATATTAAATCAAAAGTTTGTTCAACGTCGAAGATGTTGTTCAAGGTGGTAATGTTCGAAAATGTTCTAATAATACTCGTCGGTTTCAATATAATCATGAAATTGTTCAAAAGTTCAAGCCATATGTTCAAGGGTGAAATAGGAGAACTACGGGAACATGCAATGTCCTTCATCCATATATCAATTGGCAAAATAGGCGATTCACATATGTTGCAATACTTTATTTATATGTTAATGGGCATAATAGGCAATATGCAAGATAAACTTCAATTTAATTAAGGGATTAAGTGGGGTTGTGCAAATTAATAATATGCAAGTCCAGGTTCAAATCCAAGTCCAAGAATAAAGTCATATATGTCCAATATCACAGACAGTTATAAGCAAGTACAAAAGAAGTATGTTTTAGGGGGTTAAGTGTTAAAGTCCTTATTTGCTAAGAGTCGAAGAGTTACAAATGGCTCAATAAATCCCCAAATCGATTTAGGCTTTACAATTTATAATTGAGAAAAAGAGAGAGAAATGACTTCCCTTTCTCAAAGTGGTTGAGGGAGTCAATTTATAGAGATGGCAAATAAGCGGGATGGCTGACACGTGTCCTGTGACGCCCCACCTCTTTACCCACGCTAGCCAAGGACACTACGGAGTAATGCTGTCGACTAGCACGGAGAATAAGGCTATTGAGGAGCGACCATCTGTATAATTGCTTTGTGCGAGTACCGATATGCCGCATAAAAATATAACTTTTCATCTCAAGAGGAAATCCGACATACCGACACAAACTAAAAGCTACTACACAGTGGCTATAAAGGTCTTCGGAAACAAATATAGAAATAAACATAACACAAATCAGTCACAGATAATTCATATCACAAAGGCGGAAATAGATATGAATATAACATATGAAAGTGTACATCAGAGTAGTGGTCAAACAAGATCCACAATATCAAAAAGAATAGATACAAGTGCTAGACAAAAGAATAAGTATACATCATAGAGTCTGTATCTCAAATGTATACAACAAAATAAACTACTAAACTAAAGTAGTTAGCCAAAAGATCATATGATGGTCCGACAAGGTGGCAAGTAGAAGCACTTGTAAAATCTCAGTCTGACCCGAGTATTATTTAAGAAGAAAATAATAAACGGATCAGTCTAGCTATAAATATCAGATGAAATGATATAAAATAAGAGATATGACTAAACGCATAATAATCACAATGCCAAGCTGTGATAAATAAATTAGTGAAAAATCAATAAGAGATTAATCAACATCGCAAAGATCTTCTCAAAGATAAAAAGGAATGTCATACTCCTAATTTCATTCACCAAGCCACAATAAATGACATATATATCAATGCCAATCGTAAAAGTTGATGAAACATAAATTTCCAGAATTCAACACACGAAATCCAGAAATCACAAGAAAAAGGATGGCCAATCCCAGAAAAATGAGCCGGAGCTCCTCCAGACAAGGTATAGTCCCCCATTGCGGACTTTGAGCCGAAGCTCCTCCTGGTGAGTCAAAAACAACTCCTGACAGGGTATAGTCCACCATTGCGGACTTTGAGCCGAAGCTCCTCCTGGTGAGTCAAAACTCCTCCTGACAGGGTATAGTCCCCCATTGCGGACTTTGAGCCGAAGCTCCTCCTAGTGAACCGAAGTTCCTCATGACAGGGTATAGTCCCCCATTGCGGACATTGAGCCGAAGCTCCTCCTGGTGAGACGAAGCTCAATAAAAATGACATACAGTCCTCCACGTAGACAAAGAGACATCGCACAATGCTAGTCTAAACTATAAAATGACCGTCATGATCACCAAGAAGTGTCAATTACAGTAAGCTAGTAAATATATGAGCTTAGCTTCATGTCCCATAACCACTAGCTTAACTTAAATATTTATGAACAAATTGTAAATCTTCACTAGAAAATTGTCACAAGAGATTCAATCGAACAAGTCCAAGAATTAACCGACGAAATAAACGCAAGCGTTTCATACCACTTGTTTTACTAAGCCGTTTAATTAGATTTCTCATACGAGTGAGGTAAAAGTTTGTATATACTAATAGATTGGAAATCGATTTAAGAAAATGAGCTTTGTAATAAAATAGTGTTGAAATCATTTGAAGAAAGAGTTTTCATATTTACTACTAGTATAAAAAACCTTTATATTTTTAAAGTGACAAATCACAAAGAAGATTGTAGGAACAATCAATCACTAAAATTCATATTCGAAGACGTGAATAGAATCCAAAGAAATCGATACTGAATCCATCGAAATGGATATTCCAAGAATTCCCAAAGAAAATAAGTCATCAAAGTCGATAATAATTGATAACAACAAAAGCGAAACGACACGAATCGATTAAAGTTGGAAATTCAGACAACTAGGCAAAAAGGCATAGTTGGCAGATAGGAGCAGGTCGGTCAACCAGACTCCCTGAGTCGGTTGACCGAACCAGAGGTTGGAAGTGCTCGGGCACCTGGTCGGTCGACCGGCCCAGGGGCTCGGTCGGCCGAAGCCCGTAACCAGCACTTCCAAAACAGAGGCAGGAAGTGCCTGGGTAGCAGGTCGGTCGACCGGACCCTGAGCTTGGTCGGCCGAACCTGTATACTTGCACTTCCTACCCTATTTCAAAAGAGGTGCAAACTTCCTCAATTTGCAAACCGTCGAGCAACGGCACTAAGGGTTTACGCCAATCGACTACACGACCATATAAGCTCTTTGGTTCATCACCAAAAACATTATCAAAACATCAAAGTTATGATTTTTAAGGAATTGAACCCAAAACACCAAAAATTGGAATATTCACAAAAGCAATCCAATTCAAAATCAAATGCACATGAATAAGTGTTAGGAATTCATACCTAACAATCGAAGATAAATATAAACTAAGATGTGAGATAAAAATCTCACCTTTGAACCCAAATCAATGAAGAAGAAGCTTGAAAGCAAAGGAGAATCAACCACTCTTCAATCCCAACTCAAGAAGCTTGATTCTAAGCTTAAAAGAGAAATATTTCCCAAATTAGGTTTAGGAAATTTCTAAAATTGGAAGGAGAATGAGTTGGAGAAGAAGAAGGAGATGCTTACCAATGGGTTCTCTTGAATTTGGAGCTAGAAATTGATTTGCAAATGGAAACTAGGGTTTTGGATTTCTATTTCCCATTCTCTTCCACCATTAATCTCTTTAGAACTGAAAGTAGAGGAAGAGGGAGTGAATGAAGAGGGGGTTTCAGTTTAGGGTATTAAGTTAGAACATTGGGCTGAACCCAACCTAAACCCAAAGCCTTAAGTGAAAAGTAGCAAAATTCTACTATCTCCAAACATATCGAAGTTTATACTCAAAAAGGTCGCAAACGTCATTTTGAACTTAATGGGGGTGGTCTCGAGTCCCAATTCGACTGTTTGCAAAAAGTAGCTTTTCAGACCAAAATCCGACGAATGATGAAATATTTAAATAAAATATTTAAATATAAAATCAATAAATATGCGGGTTGTTACAGACTCCCCTCCTTAAAGAAATTGCGTCCTCGCAATACTTAAGAAGAAAATAAAGAGTAACAACCATAAAAGCATATCAACACAAAAGAAAATTGAAATAAGAAGTTCACCATAAAGAGCATGAAAAAGTTAGCACGAACGGGATCACTCGATGAATTCTCTAGATTCCCAAGAGTAATCCCTAGGATTTGAGAACCATTGAACTCTCACAAGAAGAACATCTTTATTCCGAAGGCGCTCAACCCCCGAAGCAATGATGCGAATGGGATGTTTCTCATAAATCAAATCTGGTGAAACTTCAATTTCTACAATATCACCGGGCTCAAGAATAAAAACCGGAATCCCTAAGGCATTTCCGTAGATAAAAGACGTGGAGAACGTCAAGAATAGCAGAAAATTGAGCTGGTGTAACGATGTAGTATAATAATAGTACGCCCAAGAAACTAGAAACTCAAATAATTTGGAATATCAGCGTAGTACATAAACGGTACGCCCAACGAACCAAAGCCCGAATAATTTCGGAACACCGATGTAGTACAAAAACGGTACATCCAATGAACCGATAAACCGGAACAACGATGTAGTAAAATAATGGTACACCCATTGATCCAGATAAGACGGAACATCGATGTAGTATAATAACAATACATCCGATGAACCGAACACCATAAAAGAACATCGGACGCTAGTCCATAAAAGAGATGAGATGAAACTCAATAAAACGAAGTATATCAAAACGTCCGATGAAATTAATAAAAAGATAATTCCATTCAGACATCATCAAAGAATCAACCACTTGTTGCTTAATACAAAGCGCATTGGCAACACGATTTCCCTTCCGGGAATAAAAAGAATATCAAGATCACAAGATGCTACGAACTCGAGTCAACATGAAGTTCTTATGAGAAAATAAATATTCCAAAGATTTATGATCGAGGTGGAGAACAAATTTCTTCCCCAAAAATGGTGATGCCAAATTTTAAAAGTAAAAACAATAGCCGCGAGCACTAGATCATGAGTGGCATATCTAGTCTCGATAAGCTATAATGATTTTAGAAGCACAATTGATAGCACGTTCTCCTTTTCAAGAGAACGACATCCAAACCAATATGACAAGTATCGGTACAAATAGCAAAGTCTTGGTTCCCCTTCAGGAATCACAAGAATAAGAGTATCGAAAGGAAGAGTACTTTTAAATAATATTCTTTCTCGAAAAACTAAAACATTCAAAATTACAATCATCTTTAAGTAATTATCTTTTTAGAAAATTTTACTTATTTGAAGTGAATTTTACTGTGTTTGATTGTCTCATCAAAGCGTTTAGGAAATTTCTATCGATACCGTTGATCAAGCGCATCGACCAAAATTCTTAAAGCACTCAACGGGCAATAAAATCACAAAATCGTCTTCTAGATAATAAACATGTTTCTTAAAAACTTTTAAGAATATTCTTCGTTCGTTTCAAGAGCAAAATCCAATTTTACTTATAAATAAATCTTATGGAGAAGATTTGCAAAATTTTAAATTACTATTTTCATCCAAAATCAATAAATACAAGAATGATCTCATCGAAATATTCATAGAATATTCGATTTATAAAATGGATGAAATAAGCTGGATAAACTGAATGACATAATAAGTCATTCATAAGAATCATAACGAGGGCGGAATGCGGTAAGTGGAATGCTAGCTTCCGCAACTCGTAGCAAATGAAAACCGGTGGCAAGGTCGAGCTGAAAAGACCTTAACACTACTCAAAAGATTGCTTAGGTGAAAGTCCTAAGACAAATTCAAAAATACCGGAAAATTTCTCAAACTACATGAATGAGAGAAACAACACTTTCCTTATAAGTGGGCTTAAGGAATAAAATGATTCCACCAAAAATTTGAAATCGGAATCACAAAGAAAAATAGAAATATGCTTAACAGATAGAAAATGTCGAAGATGATTAATTCTCACGGAAAATAGGATATGGGCTTCGCAATAAGCCAATCCTTTCCAAAAATCGATTCCAAAGCCTAAGTAAAAATCGTTTCGGACAGAAAAATCACATAAAATAATTTCGACATCAATAAAGACAAATTGAGTGTTGCGGATCTACCATCCGGATTCACAATCCTCAAAGAAGTCATCAAGCCCAAAATATTCAAAGAAAAAGAATCGACAGGTTCTTTTGATATAAAAATAATGAGATGAAACCCATATCAAAAAGAACTCGAATAAGAAGATCACGAAATAAAACAATGCCATCAAGGATTGAGTGAAAAATACCTTGACCGAGAGAAGAGTTTCTAGGGGCTTGCACAATATTTAGCTTTCTCATGTCCTTATTCAAAAGTTTGGGACATGCAGATAAAAGATGACCCGGTTTCTTGCAATAGAGACAAGAATGGGGTTTTGGACACATATTCGCATAGTGTTCCTTAGAATTACAATTGTAGCATCCTCCACGATTAGGGATTGGAGTCTTTGCTACAAAAGTAGTATGCTTCACTCTCTTATTGGGATTAAGGCTCTTGAACTTAATATGCCTCTTCTTGGAAGTCCCAATATCACAAACACTTCCTTTACCAACCTCTCCATGAAGAAGAGTAACATCAACAAGCTGATTGAAAGAAACTTCAAGTTTCAAAGGTAGAACCATTTCGGGCTTCTTACTCAAAGCACAGATAAACTCTTGATTCTTTACAAGATCCAAAAGTTGTTGGGCAGACATGAATGCGCCATCCAGAGAAGGGCTACTGGATTGACCAGCGCTAGGACTGCTAGAACTGACCATTTCTCTTCCTTTAGAAAAGAAAGAAGGAGAAAAGTTATTCTCAAAATAAATATCAAGCAATCTTGATAGATAAAACAAGGAATCATAAAGGAAAATAGGATAGGACGGTACGCAGACCCGAATAAAATCCTAAAGCACGACTCCTAAGATGGACTTAGGACGATGATCCTTGTTATAATATTCCATATTGTTCCGAAGTTTGGCTCTGATACCAAGCTCTGACGCCCCACCTCTATACCCACGCTAGCCAAGAACACTACGGAGTAATGCTGTCGACTAGCACGGAGAATAAGGCAGTTGAGGAGCGACCATCTGTATAATTGCTTTGTGCGAGTACCGATAAGCCGGATAAAAATATAACTTTTCATCTCAAGAGGAAATCCGACATACCGACACAAACTCAAATCTACTACACAGTGGCTATAAAGGTCTTCGGAAACAAATATAGAAATAAACATAACACAAATCAGTCACAGATAATTCATATCACAAAGGCGGAAATAGATATGAATATAACACATGAAAGTGTACATCAGAGTAGTGGTCAAACAAGATCCACAATATCAAAAAGAATAGATACAAGTGCTAGACAAAAGAATAAGTATACATCATAGAGTCTGTATCTCAAATGTATACAACAAAATAAACTACTAAACTAAAGTAGTTAGCCAAAAGATCATATGATGGTCCGACAAGGTGGCAAGTAGAAGCACCTGTAAAATCTCAGTCTGACCCGAGTATTATTTAAGAAGAAAATAATAAACGGATCAGTCTAGCTATAAATATCAGATGACATGATATAAAATAAGAGATATGACTAAACGCATAATAATCACAATGCCAAGCTATGATAGATAAATAAATAATTGAAAAATCAATAAGAGATTAATAAACATCACAAAGATCTTCTCAAAGATAAAAAGGAATGTCATACTACTAATTTCATTCACTAAGCCACAATAAATGACATATATATCAATGCCAATCGTAAAAGTTGATGAAACATAAATTTCCAGAATTCAGCACACGAAATCCAGAAATCACAAGAAAAAGGATGGCCAATCCCAGAAAAATGAGCCGGAGCTCCTCCAGACAGGGTATAGTCCCCCATTGCGGACTTTGAGCCGAAGCTCCTCCTGGTGAGTGAAAAACTCTTCCTGACAGGGTATAGTCTCCCATTGCGGACTTTGAGCCGAAGCTCCTCCTGGTGAGTCAAAACTCCTCCTCAAAAGGTATAGTCCCCCATTGCGGACTTTGAGCCGACGCTCCTCCTGGTGAACCGAAGTTCCTCATGACAGGGTATAGTCCCCCATTGCGGACATTGAGCCGAAGCTCCTCCTGGTGTGCCGAAGCTCAATAAAAACGACGTACAGTCCTCCACGTGGACAAAGAGACATCGCACAATGCTAGTCTAAACCATAAAATGATCGTCATGATCACCGAGAAGTGTCAATTACAGTAAGCTAGTAAATATATGAGCTTAGCTTCATGTCCCATAACCACTAGCTTACCTTAAATATTTACGAACAAATTGTAAATCTCCACTAGAAAATTGTCACAAGAGATTCAATCGAACAAGTCCAAGAATTAACCGACGAAATAAACGCAAGCGTTTCATACCACTGGTTTTACTAAGCCGTTTAATTAGATTTCTCATACGAGTGAGGTAAAGGTTTGTATATACTAGTAGATTGGAAATCGGTTTAAGAAAACGAGCTTTGTAATAAAATAGTGTTGAAATCATTTGAAGAAGGAGTTTTGATATTTACTACTAGTATAGAAAACCTTTATATTATTAAAGTGACAAATCACAAAGAAGATTGTAGGAACAATCAATCACTAAAATTCATATTCGAAGACGTGAATAGAATCCAATGAAATCGATACCGAGTCCATCGAAATGGATATTCCAAGAATTCCCGAAGAAAATAAGTCATCAAAGTCGATAATAAATGATAACAACAAAAGGGAAACAACACGAATCCATTAAAGTTGGAAATTCAGACAACTAGGCAAAAAGGCGTAGTTGGCAGATAGGAGCAGGTCGGTCAACCGGACTCCCTGAGTCGGTTGACCGAACTAGAGGTTGGAAGTGCTCGGGCACCAGGTCGGTCGACCGACCCAGGGGCTCGGCCGGCCAAAGCCTGTAACCAGCACTTCCAAAACAGAGGCAGGAAGTGCCTGGGTAGAAGGTCGGTCGACCGGACCCTGAGCTCGGTCGACCAAACTTGTATACTTGCACTTCCTACCCTGTTTCAAAAGAGGTTCAAACTTCCTCAATTTGCAAACCGTCGAGCAACGGCATTAAGGGTTTACGCCAATCGACTACCCGGCCATATAAGCTCTTTGGTTCATCACCGAAAACATGATCAAAACATCAAGGTTATGATTTTTAAGGAATTGAACCCAAAACACCAAAAATTGGAATATTCACAAAAGCAATCCAATTCAAAATCAAATGCACATGAATAAGTGTTAGGAATTCATACCTAACAATCGAAGATAAATATAGATTAAGATGTGAGATAAAAATCTCACCTTTGAACCCAAATCAATGAAGAAGAAGCTTGAAAGCAAAGGAGAATCAACCACTCTTCAATCCCAACTCAAGAAGCTTGATTCTAAGCTTAAAAGAGAAATATTTCCCAAATTAGGTTAGGAAATTTCTGAAATTGGAAGGAGAATGAGTTGGAGAAGAAGAAGGAGATGCTTACCAATGGGTTCTCTTGAATTTGGAGCTAGAAATTAATCTGCAAATGGAAACTAGGGTTTTGGATTTCTATTTCCCATTCTCTTCCACCATTAATCTCTTTAGAACTGGAAGTAGAGGAAGAGGGAGTAAATGAAGAGGGGATTTCAGTTTGGGGTGTTAAGTTAGAATAATGGGCTGAACCCAACCTAAACCCAAAGCCCTAAGTGAAAAGTAGCAAAATTCTACTATCTCCAAACATATCGAAGTTTATACTCAAAAAGGTCGCAAACGTCATTTTGAACTCAATGGGGGTGGTCTCGAGTCCCAATTCGACTGTTTGCAAGAAGTAGCTTTTCGGACCAAAATCCGACGAATGATGAAATATTTAAATAAAATATTTAAATATAAAATCGATAAATATGCGGGTTGTTACATGTCCCTTCGCCATCCCTTCATATAGTAGATACTTGGTATCCTTTACGTCTTCTAAAGTTTGGCATCTCTTGCCGCTTGTAACTCATCATCCTTTACTAACATTGAAGCTCATCATTCTTTTGGAATTCGTTATCATTTTTGTATATAAAACTTGATAGCACTTCTTCATAGAAGGTCAATATCATTTGTTGTTTATAGATGATCGACAATAGTTATTATTGTAGAGGCTCGATAATAGTCGTTGTATCAAAGGCTCATTATCCATAGAATCTTGATGTCCTCCCCTATAATTAGATGCTCGATATCACCTTTTCCTTGATGATACTTGATGGCCTCTCCTTGTGATTAGATGCTCGACATCTTCTAGTGACGTGGCATTCATCCTTTGTTACATGCTCTACAATACTCTATGTTGTAGTGGTTCGACATCCTTTTCACATTTTTAACAACCCTACCATCTTTAGGCCCAAAAACCATTGTGCTATAGAACGTCGATATCCTTCAGAGATTTGGCACCTCTTTACTCTTTGTCGGGGCTTGCTAACTACTTGGATACTCGACATCCCTATTGTTGTAAAGGCTCAACATTACATTTGTGATTGTAAGCGCTTGATAATCTTGTTGTCTTCTAGTTGGACAACCCTTGCAGCTCGATAACTCTCGTTATTTATTGATTCTTTTAAGCTACTTAACTCTGAGTAGGAGCTTGACATATTTTCGTTAGATGTTCGATAACCTTGTTGCTAGAGCGCTATTACAGGTTCATTATATCATCAATTTGGAAGCTCAATATATCCCTAAGGATTTACTGGCTCGTCATTTCATTCACAGGCTCGACACCTATTTTTTCCATTGCTTTGATATCCTCCCATTAGTTTAGTTGCTACTTTTTCCTTTGAAAACTCTTTTGGCATAGTAGTCAGGAAATAAGTAGATAATATGAGGTCTTGAGTTATTTGAGAAATGAAGTACAATAAGGAATTTAAAGAGTATAATATCATTTAAAAAGAATTATGTAACGTCTTGTATCTAGAGGACAAACACTAACGCTATAGATACTGCAGTCATCTATATTATTAACTTCTATTGACAAAATGGTAATGCTAATGGTATCCATAATATTAGAAGCACTTGAATACGAATAAAATCACAGACTTCAATAAACAACATTTTACTGAATTCATAACAATAATTCATATCCAAATTACATAATACATTTACATTTTCTAGGAAATGATAAAATATATTAATTACAAAATATGCCAAGAGCAACTATGACGATGCCCCTTGGTTGAGCAGAGTCAATATAGTCATATTTGACATAACACACACAACATAAATAAACAGAATAGACTGTAACTCCTTATTAGCTATTTATCAGCCGCCTGCTCATCTCCGGAAGCTTTATTCGCCAGAATTACTAAAACCAAAAAACCTCAACCCTCGGCCTACTCAAATCAATTTTGAGCACCCGAGAGTTTAAGAAAAAACAAAAACTATGTGTCAGACATAAATCCTACTGTGAATAATACTATACATCTCGGTTATTGATGTTAAGTGAGACTACACCGCTTAGCGGAACTGGTTTCCCCTCACTTATATCCTTCTTCAAACATATCTTTTGCAAACCTTTTCTTGCAAACAAAACTGGTTAGAATAGTAAAGCATTACCATGTAACAACATATAAGGTAATAAATGGACTATTTGTCCAAAAAATATAGTATGGCTTGGCTAAATACCAACCTTTGGCTGACACGGGCCTACCAGACAATATAAACCTAATTTATCTAACATTTATTAGACACTCATCTTATGGACGATCTGTCCTTAACAATCTGTTAAATACTTCTCTTCTAGACTGTCCATCCCTAACTTATCTTCTCCCATGGTCACCTGATCCTAATGGTTTTGCGGGCTCACTAATAACCTACATGTATATAACATATATTCCTTCTGTGTGTAGTCATAATTTTAGTCTTACGTATGATAATCCCTACACGATGGAATTTTGGACTGAATTAGCCAGCGATAATAGCTAATGTATAGGGTGTGACCCTATACCAATCCAATCTGGTATTCTAATATTTGAGTCATTTTACTTAGGATACCTTCCAAATTTTTCATTGAAAACCTTTTCAAACTAATTTAAAATTTTTAAATCAAACTAAAACAATGAAAATACATATACCCTATGCTTTACTCAAAATCACCTTACCATGTTATATATATAAACTTTGCCTAAATCTTAGTTGATGAAAACATATAAACCTTTGAAATATCCTTTTCAAAAGCAATCTCAAAACCCTTTCGAAACCATTGAAAAACCTTCACCTTCGAAAACTTTGGACATCCTTCTTTAAAACCTTTAAACCATGCCTTTCGAAAAAATTGAAAAAAATCTTTCCTTTCAACCCTTTCAAAATAATCACAAAACCTTCCCTTTCGATTTAAAACCACTGGGGAACCACCCCTTCGAAACCCTTTTTTAAGACCTTTCGAAAGCATTAAACCTTTGTAAACACAAACCTTTTGAAAGCACTTTGGATCAATTTAAAACATGTGGAAACCTTTCGAAAATATTCAAAAATTTAATCCTTCGAAACCTTTGAAAACCATTTTGGTCGAAAACATTTGGATTATGCCTTCAGTAGAGCTAAAGGATCAAAAACCATTAAAGTCGAAAGCATTCCATTAAACATTATTCCTAAGTAGAAAAAGTGATGGTGTCGAAACCTTCCCTTCGAAAGCATTGGAGAAGTGGTCTAGTTTAAAAAGATAAATAAAGCAAAGCAACCCTTTTGAAACCAATCTGGGTCGAAAGGTAGAAAGAGGCAGTCAGGCAATTCGACCCATTCGAAAGCATTTATTTAAAAACAACGGCACGACCCAATCAAAACCATTTCTTTAAAACCATTTGAATGGGTCGAAAGCTAACCAAGTCGAAAGCTATTTAGTCGAAAGAAAGCAGGCGCATTTTCATTTAAAAGTAAATTATTGCTTCAAACCCTTCGGAACCCCTGGTTTCGACCCTATGCCTTCCGCCTATATCCAATTCACTATGTACCGGTTACCTGATACTATACGCATTAGTTCGATAAAGTCGGAGGACAAGGTAAGGAGGTGAAAGCCTGGTGCCGAAAGCACCGAAATATTAAAAACTATGTAGATTAGTCCTTTTTAAGCTATTTCATTGTACCTAACCTACCTTGTTTGTCAAATTGTGATTGGTTGCAAGTTTCTCTTTTCTAAAAGTACTTCCAATTTCTAGAATTAACAATTTTAATTTATCTTCAAAATACTCCTTCTCCTTTTTATATATATATAAAACATTTAAGCCCCTTACCTTAAATAATTTTATATATCCATTGAAACACTTAGGAATATTCTACAAAAATTTCAGAAAATCCCTTTTAGTACGTTTTCTAAAATATATTAATTTCAGACCCAAACCATTAATTATTTAACATTAAATAAATTTAGCCCAAAATAACATTTTCCTTACTAGAAAATTCATATAAAATCCATATATATTTTGAAAATTGAAACCAAGCTCTAAAATATCATTTTTGGTCTATATAAAAATTCGCAAGGTATTTGGATGTCATTTGATAGGCTTTTCGTATCAAAACATGTCATAAAATCTATATAAACAACCATAAATCATCAACAAGTATATATAATCATTCCATCATTCAAAAATATGGCAAATCATTGAAATAAGTTTGGATTCAACTTAAAACTGAAAACAATTAGAAATTTGAGATGTAGTCATAATTCCCCTTAGCTTTAAAGATTAAGGAGCTTGAGATTTGAATGGATTTGATTTGATTTAGCTTCTTCCTTAGCTTTTCTTAATCTTCTTCCTCTTTTCTTGTTAATGGTGGCCGACCTCAAGGTTTTAAAATTTTGATAAATGAAAATGAATGTGTGTGGGATACACGGCCAAGGGCTTAGGGTATAAGAATGGCCTCTTTCCTATTTTACCCATCCTCTAATTTATTTTAACTCTTATTTTAATTCATTAGTTAAATGGCATGACTACCCCTTAGTAAAAATCAAATATCAATCCCCTAATCAACACATTATTTTACTTAATTTAGCTACTTAAATATCCTAAATAATGTTACTAAAAATATAGGGTATTACAATCTCCCATCCTTAAAGAATTTCGTCCTCAAAATTATGATAAGGTACACAACAAAACAATAAAAGGTAAAACATACCAGCAAACAAATCAGGATAAGTGTCTCTAATCATGCTCACAGCCTTCCAAGTAGTCCCTATCATCGTCACTCCATTAGATCTTCGCTAATTTGACTATCTAGTTCCTCGACGTCTTCTCATCTCTCGCGACTATCTAGATAGGCTTCCTAACTATAGTTATGTCTGGTTCCACTACTAAATCTTCTAACACGGTCGTTGCTATAGTAGTGTCTTGATCCCTAACACACTTCCTCAGATGAGATACATTGAAAACATCAGAGACTCCTGCCAAACTACTCGGCAACTGTACTATATACGCGAGTTTCTCGATCGTTTCTAAAATAGAAAATGGTCCTACGAATCTCGGTGCTAACTTCCTTGTCTTCCCGAACCTAATAACACCTTTCTTCGGTGATACTTTGACGAAAACATGATCTCCAATAGAGAACTCTAAATCTTTCAATCTTCTATCTACATAGCTCTTCTACCCTGATTGAGCTTCCTTCATTCTCACCCTTATCATCTTAGTCTTTGTTGTTGCTTCTCTTACCAAATCGGGACCAAGAACTAATCTATCTCTAGTTGGAAAACCAACATATGGGAGATTTGCATGGTCTTCCATACAAATCCTCAAATGGTGTCATCCTTGTATTAGTTTTATAAATATTGTTATATGAAAACTAAACAAGGTGTAGGTGGTCTTCTCATGATCCCCCGAAGTCTAATACACAAGCTCTTAACAAGTCTTCCAAGATCTTGTTAACTCCTTTCGTCTTTCCATCTATAGATGGTAAACGGTACTCATCTTGAGCTTGGTTCCTAAACTTTCCTATAGACTCATCCGAAACTCACTAGCGAATAGGGATCTCTATGACTAACAATACCATTAGGAATTCCATGCAGTCTGACCACATTCCTCATAAATAATTTAGCCGATAAAGATGTTGTCCTATTTGAATTAAACAGAATGAAATGAGCACTCTTGGTCAATCTTTTCACTATGACGCATCTACTTTCATTTTCTCTATTAGATCTTGGCAACCCATCTATGCCATAGAAATAGAATTCTACTTCCATAATAGAATATCTAATGGCTGAAGAAACCGACTTGGCTTCTGATGCTCGGCTTTCACCTGTTGATAGTTCGAACACTGTTTCACCCAAAAGCCAACATCCCTCTTCATTCCTTTCCTGAAGAAACTTCCCTTTATATCCTGATACATCTTCATTCCTCCTAGATGAATAGTGAACTTCGAACGATTATATTCCTCTAAAACTTCTTCCTTCATGTCTCCCACATCTGGAACACATAACCTATCCTTCTTTCTCAACCACCTATTTTGGTCAAGAATGAAATCCTTCAAGTCATTGCTCTCCGTTCCTTCTCTTAGTTTCCAAATTCTTTTAGTTAGCACTGGATCTTCTTCTTATTTAGAAGTAATCTTCTCAATCAATACCGGTCGGACTTTTAAATAAGATAACATATTAGATCCTCCACTGAACCCATCCTCGATCTCCATCGCACTCTACAAGTCGACAATGCTTCCAAGTCTTTCCGTTTTGCTGTCATAGCCAACACTGCATTCTGATGCTTCGTACTAAGCGCATCTGCAACCTTGTTGCCTTTCCGTAGCGTGTATTCAATTCCAAAATCATAAGCGGCTAAAAATTATAACCACCTCTGTTGTCTCATGTTTAGCTCCTTCTAAAAGAACAAGTACTTCAACGACATATGATCCGTATAACGCTCGAACCTCTCTCCCAAAAGCTAATGCGTCCACACTTTCAATGCAAATATCACTACAGCATACTACAAGTCATGCTTTGGATATCTAACATCTAGATATAAAAGAATGGAATGCACCAATATCAAATAGAATCCTAATAGACATACCATTAATCTGAAGCGTACCTCCCAAAACTACCTTTCCCTTCTTCTGAGCTGTTGGCTTCGAGGTAGCAGGCTCCAATGCGTACACCCTGCTCTTTCCATCCTCAGCGATGTCCTCACATTGATTCTTATAGTGGCTAATATAATCGCAATAGAAGCACCGAACATTCTTCTTCCCTGCCACCTCCTTTACCTTTCCATCATGATATTCATTAGCAAAATGCCCCTTCTTGTCACACTTAAAACAAACCATCTCAAACTTTCCTTTCTTGGCTACTTCACCCTTCCGAACATCCTTCTTATGGAAAAACTTCCTATTTTGGCCTTGCCCAACCTAGACCTCCTTCACCTTACTCTTCTCCTGACAAGCAAGCATCTCCTCATGCCTCAAAGCCATGTCCACAACCACGTCATAGGGATCTATAATATGCAGTAATGTAGCCCTAGCCAACTCAGGCATCAATCCCCAGATTAACATTTCATTCCTCTTCATCACCGTGTCCACTGATGCGTCTAGCTAACTCTTCAAACATATTAGCATGCTCCAAAATAGTCATTTCTCCCTATTCTAACTCCGCAAACTTTCAGATCAAAACAGACCATGTCATTACTGACATAAACCTCTCCTGAAACCTCCTTTCAAACTCTGCCCACGTCATCATCTCCTCAATAACCCCAACAGTCACACTGTTCCACCAAAACTAACCTTCTCCTTGAAGCTATATAGAAGCAAGCCTTCTCTTCTTCTCGTCATCAAGCCCCAAGTCTGCAAAGATTCTCTCACGGTGCTGCAACTAATTCTCCACCTCTACAACATTCACTGTTCTAATAAATGGCTTCCCTCAAAGCTAGTATAATCTCCACTCAAGTTAGCATAATTTTTAACTATCCGAAGTTTCGAAACTCCTTCTTCTGCAGCATCTCCTCTTACCACTCCAGTCGTAGTTCCAGCTTGCTTCGTATTCACAAAAAACTGATTCATAGCTCCCATGTCAAACCAACGGTTCTCTAGCACCTACATTCTCTGCTTGTGCCTGACCTTGGGTCCTCCTTGTATTAGGTCTGGCATTCCCATCGGTGCCTTCTCCTGTTAGGTTAAATCTTCCTCTTCTACCATCCATATATGTATTCAAACCTCATGAGATACAGAAAAATAACTTAACAAAGATAGGAGACTGGAGATAAAGCGTATACTTATGTATGGAAAATACAAGCTGTTACTATAGCATTATCTCATACCCCAATTTTACTCTAATTCCTTAAGATTATGTTTAAAAACCATTTTTAGTTTAAAGTTTTTCATAAACCTACGCTCTGATACAAAGTTGTAACATCCCGTATTAGGAGGCCAAGAGCTAAGCACTACAGATGATGCAGTCATCTATAGTATTAACTTATAGTGACAAAATACGGTAATTCTAATGGTATCCATAATATTAGAAACACTTGAATATAAAAAAAATCACAGATTTCAAAAAACAACATTTTACTGATTACATTTTAAAACAATAATTCATATCCAAATTACATCATCCCTTTAGGTTTCTCAAACATTGGAAAATTATAATAATTAAAAAATACGCCAAGAGCGACATATGATGATCTTCTTTGGTTGACCAGATTCAATATAGTCATATTTGACTTAATAAACACAGCGGAAATAAACAAAAGAAACTGTAACTCCTTATTAGCTATCCAGGGGCCACATGCTCGTCTTCGGAAGCTTTATTCGCTAAAATTACTAAAACCTCAAAACATCTACCCTCAGCCTACTCAAATCAATTTTGAGCACCTAGAGTTTAAGGGGAAAAAGAAACTACGAGTCAGACATAAAGCCTGGTGTGCCTAGTACTATACGTCTCAGTTATTGATATTAAGTGAGACCACGCTACTTAGTGGAATGGGTTTCACCTCACTTAAATCCTAATTAAAACATGTCTTTTGCAAACCATTTCCTATAACCAAAACTGGTTAAAAGTATAAAGCATTATCATATAAAAGCATAGAGGGTAATAAATGGACTATCTATTTGAAAACTATAGTTTGGCTTGGCTAACTACCAACCTCTGGCTGACTCTGGCCTACCAGAAAATATAAACCAAATTTATCTAACATTCGTTAGATACTCATCTTGTGGACTATCAGCCCTTAACTACCTATTAAATACTTTTCTTCTAGATGGGCTGTCCCTAACTTATCTTCTCGTAGGGTCACCTAATCCTAATGGTTTTGCAGGCTCATCAATAAACTATCTGTATACAACATACATTCCTTCTGTGTGTAATCATAATATTAGTCTTACCTGTGGCAAAGCCCTACACAATGGAATATTAGACTAAATTAGCAATAGCTAATAATTAATGTATAGGGCGCGACCCTATAACAATCCCATCTGGTATTCTAATATCCGAGTCATTTTACTCAGGGATGTCTTCCTAAAATTTTCCTAGAAAACCTTTTCAAACTGATTTAAAACCTTTAAATCAAACTTAAACAAAGAAAATACATATACCCTATGCTTTACTCAAAATCACCTTACAATGTTATATATATACTTTACCCAAGTCTTAGTTGATGAAAACATATAAATCTTTAAAAGTATCCTTTTCAAAACCAATCTCAAAACTCTATCGAAACAATCAGAAAATCTTCCTTTTTGAAAGCTTTAAAGTATTAGACACTTCTTTAAAACCTTTAAAAGATGCCTTTCGAAAATATTGGAAAAACCTTTCCTTTCAACCCTTTCGAAACAATCAGAAAACCTTCCTTTTTGACTCCTTCGAAACCATTAGGGAACCAACCCTTCGAAAATTTTCTTTAAGACCTTTCGAAATCATTAAACCTTTGTAAACACAAACCTTTCGAAATCACTAAGGCTAAATTTAAAACATGTATTAACCTTTCGAAACCATTAAAAAATTACTGCTTCAAAAACTTTAAAAACTGTTTTGGTCGAAACCATTTGAATTATGCCTTCAAGTAGAGCGAAAGGATAGAAACCCATTAAAGTCGAAATCATTCCTTTCAAAAAAATTACTAAGTAGAAAAAGTGATGGTGTCAAAACCATCCCTTCGAAAGTATTGGAGAAGTGGTCGAGTTTAAAAATGCAAAGCAACCCTTTCGAAACCAGTCTAGGTCAAAATGCAGAAAGAGGCAGTCAATGGTCTCGACCCAGTCAAAAGCATTTATTTAAAAACAAAGGTGCAACCTAATCGAAAACATTTCTTTAAAACCATTTAAACTAGTCGAAAGCCAACTAGTTCGAAAGCTATTCAGTCAAAAGCAAGCAGGCACATTTTAATTAAAAGTAAAGTATTGATTCAACCCCTTCGAAACCCTGGTTTCGACTCTATGCCTTCCACCAATATCCAATTAGCTATGTACCAGTTACCTGATACCATGTGCATTGGTTACAATAGAGCCGGAGGCAAAGGTAAGGAAGCGAAAGCCAAGTGCTGAAAGCATCGAAATAGTAAAAACCATGTCGATTAGTCCTTTTTAAACTATTTCTTTGTACCTAACCTGCCTTGTTTGTCAAATTGTGATTGGTATCAAATTTCTCTTTTCTTAAAATATTGCCAATTTCCAGAATTAAAAATATTAAATTATTTACAAAATAACCATTCCCTTTTTTATAAATGTATAAAATATTTAAGTCCCATACATTAAATAATTTATATATCCATTAAAATACTTTGTGAAATTCTACAAAAATTTTAAAAAATCATATTTAGTATGTTTTCTAACATATATTAATTTCAGACCCAAACCATTAATTATTTAACCGTAAAAATTTTTTAACCCAAAATAAACTTTTCAGCACTAGAAAATTCATATAAAATCCACATAAGTTAAGAAATTTTGAAGACTGAAACCCATCTCTAAAATATCATTTACGGTCTATATAATATTTCTTAAGGCATTTGGATGTCATTTGATAGGGTTTTCATATCAAAACATGTCAGAAAATCTATATGAACAACCATAAATCATCAACAAGTATGTATAATCATTCCGTCTTTCAAAAACATAGCAAATCATTGCAAATAAGTTTGAATTCAACTTAAAATAAAAAACGATAAGAAATTTGTGATGTAGTCATAATTCACCATAACTTTAGTGATTAAGGAGCTTGAGATTTGAATGGACTTGATTTGATTTAGCTTCTTCCTTAGTTTTTCTTAATCTTCTTCCTCTTTTCTTGTTAATGGTGGTCGGCCTCAAGTTTTTAAATTTTGATAAATGAAAATGAATGTGTATGGGATACACGTCCAAGGGTTTTAGGGTACAAGAATGGCCTCTTTTCTATTTTACCCCTCCACTATTTCATTTTAACTCTCATTTTAATTCATTGGTCAAATGGCACGACTACCCCCTTAATAAAAATCGAATCTTAATCCCTTAATCAACACATTATTTTATTTAACTAAGATAATTAAATATCCTTAATAATGTAACTAAAAATACGGTGTGTTACAAATTATTATTGTTTTTCTGAGCAAAAATAAGTGATTTTACAATGACCGATTATTGGATGCGATTATGTTTTGATGATTGTTGAATGTGTGATTAATTGTTGATTATAATTAGCATATATGTTTGATGTTTCATGATGGTACCGCATTTTAAATAATGTGCAATATTTCACCATTATTTCTACTAGTTGATGGGTAGTTAATTTTGATTAATTGACGATGTATGTTTTGTTACGATTATTGATCAGACTAGTACTCATTTAAAGATTTATATTTACACCGTAAATGATGCACGTAAAAATATTTGTACGCTATGATTTTCCTAATTGATGGATTGTGGTTTTCGTTGAATATTATTAATTTTTGATGGCCATTTACTAATAATATTGTGGTTTCCCTATGTGATGACTTGTTAAGATGGGTAAGTAGGAAAACTATTTTTTGCTTCAACTATTTGCATTGATTGGATTAGATGCAATGCTTGTGAAGGTTGCATTAGTTGCATTGATTTAATTGATTCAATTGTTAGTGATGATTGCAATGATTGCATGGATGCTATGGTTGTAATGTACTAACAAATATTTGCATTTAGGCAAGAGCAGGAAATAGAACTGCATGGGCTTGATCACTCATAAAGGTACGTAGGTAGTCTTTTCCTATGCAATGGCTATTGAGCCTATGACCATAGTGTACAGGGTTAGGAGCACTGCAAACATAGTTGAAACTTTTTCATTTTTATTATGTGTATATCAGTATAATTATGAAGTTTCAAGTAAGAGCAGAAGAGGGAATGGAAAGGTGGATGCATGCTATATGGTATATAATTAATTTTTTATTTTCTTTTGTACCATTGTTATAGTTTTTATAAGTCAATAACAATTGATGTAATGAAAGCTAAATTGATGTGATAATGTTGTAAAGTAATTGTATTATTAAGATAGTGTTCATTTCTACTAATTTTAATCCCACTGTGAGGTTTTCCTTTTTATTCATTGTTTTAGAATTTTTAGTCTTAATCTACCCACAATCCACTGCCTTTAATATTTGAAATTAATTATAAGCATAATTTTACGTTGTTTATAATTGATTTTAGATTTCAAAAACAGTGGGTCGGACCTACTGACGTATGTGTACTTTCTCCAATACCATCTACGGATCAATGAACAATATGTGCACAACTAAGGTTTATAATCTAAGGAAGACATGTAAACCTATTCATAGTTCAATCCATGGATTTGGTAATTTACCAATTATTCAACGATTACCACCTGACTTATTTCCAAAAGCTCATTATCATTGTATCTTGTCCCTTGAAGTGTATCATATCTTCGTAAAATTGTAAAGGTATACTAACCCATATAATCATTCCCGTGGAACTATTCCTCAACTACAATAACAATCATGAAGTCCTTGACCTTCACTCCTCTAGTATTCTTTGACTATAGCAAATAATAGAGTCCTTCATTCTTGCTCCTTGTGTATACTTATATAATACCTAAGAATAGAGTTCTCAACCCTTACTTCTCAAGCATATTTAGAATGGGACTCATAAATATTTGGACCTGCATCTCTGACACCTTACAACTTCTGACACCATCATGAGACAACATTTGTATATGGTTTCAAGCAGCTCGTTGTCATCAATTCATGGATGAAAGAAGATCCCACCAGTGACCTTATTATTGGAGCTCTCATGGAAGGTGTTCCCCACTTCGGTGATGGTTTCTTGTACACTTCCCATGACCTAGGTCAATAGTGATCCACGTCATACTCCCTTTATAATACGGTCTAATTGTTCTGTATTTTGGTTTCTCATATAGCCCTTCTATTTATGAGAATCCATGTCTTGTAGTGGAACCTCCTTGTCATGTATCCCAGTTCTCATGTACCTCTTCTACTTTTCAAGACTCTCTAAACTCATTTTAGTTGACCTATAGCTTCTACTATCTCATATTAGCTGCTATACCCCAATGTCGACGAGCACATGTCGTTGGCAATATATTCAAAGTAACAACATGAGGAAACAATCAAGGTAAACTACAAAAAACAATAAGCAAGCAACAAAATCAGATAGGCAAATATAATGGGGTAAAATACAATCAAACAAACAGCCATTATTTTAAAATGCAAGCAACAACTTAGATGAAAAATCAACTGATATATGTGAGTAAGCTTAACAATTATAAGAAAAGCACAAACAACGACAATGAAGCAAGCAATCCAAATAAATCAAGTAAATGATAACAGTCAAATAAAACATAATTATATTCCTAAAATAATTAACTTTACTCTAACTTTATAAGTGGAAATCATAACATCATGGCCCGTTATCTAATTAATGGATGTTGGGTGAACCCTAAACTTATATCAGCCCTTCATCTAACACTTTATGCCACCCATCACATATCCATCAATAGTAGTTTCAAATTAAAATGACAAACTTAAATAATTATCTTGACATAATAATGAATTATAAAAAATAATTAACATTATTTTAACCCAAACATAAAACTTTCTATGTCAATTCTCAAATAATCTCATGGATGTTTAGTTTACGAAAAACAATCCATTTGAAATTTATATTATTAATATATAACTAAATGTATAATAATTTATCCCCAACTCTTAAAGTTGCATTATGATTATTTTATCTCCAAAATAATAATCATTCTATTTAAAATATCATCCCTATAATTTGCTAAATCTCCCCTCATTACTAAATAGTAATTATTAATAACTTATTAAATCTTATAAATAACCATTACGGTATTTAAATTCATTGAAAATATTTTTATACTATTTTAATTATCAAGAATAATAATGACTCATTTCAAACCCATACTAGAGTAAAATACTATTATGCACCCTATGTATTCTCTAAAGTATTGTTAACAAGACTTGTTGACAAGATTTCTTATCAACACCCTAAAGTTATACTATAAAGAATGGATAGACTTGTATGAACAAAGGGCGTGATACCCTTAAGAATTACCATGAAACTTAGTTTATTTATGAATAATACTTTAATCGGACCTTTCGACATCGTCGAAAGGTTTAGTCTCTGAATTGAATAACCTTCCTAACTTGCTGAGCTTGTTTGAGATCACCTACAAAAGTTTATCTTTCGATTAAGTTAGGATTCTCTAAGTTAAGTCTTCTACAGAAAAGTTTCAGTCTTGTTGAAGGCTAGGGCAATAGCTTTCCATGGGTAGAATTAAGAAGTCAAACACTATAGTGGATATTTAGTAGACTTCGACCTTGTCGAAAGTTTAGGTCATTTACATAAAGTAGGTTTCAACTTTGTCATAAGGTATGGGAATGACCTCCTTTGAATTAAACCATTCAAGACAAGGTATTTGTATTTAGAGAACATATTTCAACCTTGTCGAAAGGTTAGACCGCTTGGTTTATACCTTTGAAAGGTTACAGGTATTGTCGGAGCATAAAGAACTATCGACCTTGTCGAAAGGTTTAGACAACAAAGCTAACGGCTTCGGAAGATTATGGTAGATGTTAGAGTCAGAAATGTTGTCGACCTTGCCGACAAGAACCTTTCGATGAAGGTAGACATGAAAAATGAGGTTAATCCAACAAAGATTTTAGTACACAATAAAGTAGTTAACAAAACTGAACATTTCCCTCTTTATCCAAGAAAAACACTATTTTTATTAATTTTCCAAATCACCTAATTAGGGTTACAATGCTTTAATTAAGAAAATGCAATATGAAAATGTGAGAAATCAGATCCCCAAACCATGCCCCCTTGGGTCTTATTTATGGATATAGGTGGCCTCCCTTTCGACTCCATGCTCTCGACCGAGACGGAAGGTCTCCCTTTTATATACAGTTGTGAACCTTTCAACTTTGTTGAAAGGTTTGCTCCACATACGCCATTATGGTCCTTTCCACATTGTCGAAAGGTCTTCTTTTCTTTATGCCTTCATGGACCTTTCGACTTTGTCGAAGGGTTTGCCTTCTTTATTTTGTTATAAACTCTTCGACCTTGTCGAAAGGTTGCTCTTCACTTGATTGTTGTGAACCCTTCGACCTTATCAGAAGGTCGCTCTTCACTTGAACGTTGTCGAGAGCTGTGCTTCCCTCCAATGTTGTCGAAAGGATGTCTTTCATTCTTTGCCAATTTATGAGTGTTACTTTCTTCATAGAACATTTCGACATTGTTGAAAGGTATCTTGGATGTGTCTTTACAGTTTGAAAGGCTTGCTATGCTTTCGAAAAGGTTACCAAGGGGTTTTTAGTTCTTTCTTTGACTTCTTCATCTTCTTCGAAAGGTAAGAACTCCCTGGATACCGGGAGATAGAACCTTTCGAATTCTTTGAAAGGTTTTAAAGCTATTAAACTATGGAGGCTGCATTCCTTTGACTCCTTCAAAAGGTTTGGTATGAGCTTCTCTTTCTTAGTTTTTGTTCAAGGACCTTTCGACACAGTCAAAAGGTGGATTTTTTGGAGTAACATTTGCCCCCCACCCCATTCGAAGGGATGCTCTTGACTTTCCAAGTCATCTATGTCAAAAGCTAAAATCTTCCTGCCTTTTGGCCTTCCTATGTAGATCTGGACCGTCCATTTAAATCTTATCCAATGGTCGAGAATTTAGGTGACTTTTCTTATATAGTACGCTCCTTCTCTTTCTTCTTCTTTTACCTGCAATTAAAATTGTCAAGCAACGACAAAAGAATTTTACAAAGCTTTCTAAACATCATTCCCTGGAAATCAAGGTAATTCCCAAATTCAAACTATAAGTTTGGATTAATCTTTGCTTTTCTTTGTTTTCATTCGAAATTACTCATGCGTTAGTCAAATCTTCAGTTTTCCAGATCCTAGAATCAAAATTCAATTTTGGTTTTTCTAGAAAAATTTCCTCTTAAATCAGTTTGTCAAATCAATAAAACTCCTTTCTCATTTTTGATTTCGAAGTCGATAACGATTGTTACCGAAAATCCCCTAATTGGGTGTCGGTTTTATCTAATTTTTTATTTTTTTTTACTTTTCTGTCTTCAATTTGAGTTTTCGACTTGTTAATTATCTTTATGCTTCTCTTAAAATTGAATTAAAGTGATTTCATTTAAATCTATTTTGCTAATAGGTTTAATTTATGTATTCTTCAAGAAAGATTTGGAAACTGGATTTATAATCGGGTTTGGATTGATTACACCCGATTCAGTTACTCGGAAGCTTCTCATGTACATTTTAGCAGCATCAAATGACCTCTCTACCCCTTTAAAATATATCAAGGCGGTAATAATGGATTTGCCTTCTTAGCATCTTTCGATGGGGTCGAAAAGTATTGTGATGCCAATTTTACCAACGTTGTCGAAAGGATAGGTAGTTAAATGGAGTGAATCTAACCCTTCGACAACGAGCTCTTGACAACATCGAAGAGTTTCAAACCTTTCGACTACTAGCTTTCGACAAGGTTGAAATTCTTTGACTTTAGAGTTGTCTCTGCCCATTTTTGTCGAAACGTTTAAAGCACATATGAGTTGAAACTGAAGCCTTTTGACTTCAAAAGGTAGGATATGTTCCGACAATATTGACCAGACCTTTCGACAACATCAATAACTCTAATATTTTTAATTTGGGGTTTTGAATTATTGGTTTTGACCATGTCAAAAGGTCCTGCAACTTAGCCTTATGTTACATTTGAAGTGTATCCAGGCTTCCACAGAGCTTTCAACATTGTCGAAAGGTGATGAATAAGTTAATGTTTCATGTCTTCCTTTCGGCTTTGTCGATAGCCTAAGGAATTCATACTATTATTTATTTACTATTTAGGCTTTCAATAATGTTGAAGTTGATGGTTTTGGTAGATGTCATTGCCCTTCTGACATTGTCGAAAGCTTGAGTTCCAAACCTTTCGACATTATCGAAAGCTTGACCTATTAACCTTTCAACATTGTCCAAAGCTTGAACTATTAAGTTTTTGACTTAAACTGTTTGCACCATTTTAAAACTATATATTTATTTTCATACTTAAGTTTCTTAAGTAGACTTGTTTGGTTACTTTTTGATTCCTTTTAAATTCATAAATAATCAAGGGTTTTAACTAAAACATTTTCACCAGGAAAAATCATAAGCTCTCCTAAAGTAGAAGCTATTGCCAAGCGTTCTCCCATTGTATTTCTGAATGAAGTCAATGTTATTCTTAAAGATTTTGGTATTACTGGGATCAAAGCTATCCCTCCTCAACCAACTGATACTATCAACAACCCTCCCGATGGATACTTTGCTTACACTGTCATCCATATATGGCATGGTGGATTTCATCCTTTTTTCGAGTTTTATATCTCATACTTGTCTCATGTTGGATTTTCTCCTATTCAACTATCCCCAAATGTTTTTACCCATCTTATATCTTTGGGTATGTTGGCATTGGAATCTAGACTTTCTTCGCTTAACATTAAAGTACTAAACTCTTTGACTAAGCTGGCAAGGTTGAGTAATCGTAACAAGCAGATATATACAGAGTCAGTGTATCCAAGAAGTTAATATCAGATAGTATAAACAAGTTTAAGGACTGGGAACTAATTCTTCTTTGTCAAATTCTTTTCTAACGTTCGCACGACCTTTTCCTCCCCCTATATGTCTACTCTAATGTTGTCTTTGCTTTTGCTTTATGTTTTCCGTTAACTAATCTCTTGCTTTTTCAGGTGAATTTTCTAAGGCACTTAACGATGTTGACAAGAGAACTGTTGATTCCTTAACTACAGCTTCAAAACAAATTAGGAGCAGGCTGACACTCTTAACCCCTTCAAACCAAAGAAAACACTCTTTACTGCTATCTGAGCAAAGGATCCTACGAACTCCTCCCACTATCATGCACACTTCGCGTGACAAGCACTTTCTCTGCTTAGGTGATCCTAACACTTCTATTTGATGTTACCTCTTTGTGCTGACCCTTTAAATATATTATTGGTTTAGAGTTTTTTTATCCTTGGCATTCTTTGAATTACTTTGAATGATTTTTTATCCGTCTAAACTTGTTTTGGTTTCTTCAAAAGCCATTGTATCTTCTAGCGGAGCTGCCCCTTCTCCATCATCTTCTGAAGTAACATCAATTTTGGAGGCTTTTGCTAAATCCAAAAGGAAATTAATATGGCCTTCTAAAGACACGCCTCCGGTGAAAGTGGCTAAATTTATCAATGTGGAGGAAGAGGAGGAGTATATCTCGTGAACAAGCTTTGAAGAGCCCTGTCATTGCAGCTTCCGAAGATAAAATGGAGTAAACTCCAAAACTCTTCCTTACATTACTATTCCTGACACCCCAGCTGCCTTTGCATAAATGCAGCTTTCTCCCTTAGCGACTCCTCGTAAGACGCAAATTCCTCCGAAGTCGTTTTCTTCAGCTCCTCCATTGACCAATTTTGATGAATTCGTCAAGCTCATCCTTCATTCAGAATTTTTTATCTCTTCTTCTTCGCCATCATTCAGTCCATACTTGACCGAAAATTATCGCTCTTTGATGGAGCAACAAATTTTGGTAAGTTCTCAACCATTTACCCTATCATCACTGGATTTCTCTAATCGCTAACATGTGTTACACTTTCTTGTTGCAGATTTCTAGGAGCTGGATAGCTCTAAATCACTATGTTTCAAAATCTTCCGCCAAATCTTCTAGGTTGTAGAAGGAGAACTCCAAGCTCAAAAATAAATTATCTTCTTTGACCGCCGCTCTAAATGATGCTTTCACCGAGTTAGAGCAAGTCAAGCCTTCCCTTACCAGGGTTGAAGATGACCTAGAAGTGGAGAGGCAAGCTCACTAACTCACCATCGATGGAAATTTTTCCATGGAGCTAACTCTGAAAGACTCAAAAGATGAAAAAGCTCGCTTAG
This sequence comes from Allium cepa, assembly GCA_030765085.1. Taxonomy (NCBI): domain Eukaryota; kingdom Viridiplantae; phylum Streptophyta; class Magnoliopsida; order Asparagales; family Amaryllidaceae; genus Allium; species Allium cepa. Next base: position 602,499,635 of record CM060941.1, read on the forward strand.
TTTCCAAGAATACTTCTTTGATAGACAAATTAAAAAATACCAGAGCTTCATTCAAATTGGCTTTTCATACCCTCTCCGTTGTCAAGAAGGAAGTATCTCGGTTTTTCGAAGTTACATTAGGGCCAATGATGCTAAAAAATTGCAAAGATGCCCTGAACTCACATATGCTAACAATTATGAGAAATGTCTCGACTTTGGCTTCCCTTCTCTTGACCTAGCCTTAGTAGAAAGAGTAATGGGCAAAATCAACCAGATAAGGTAGGGTACCGGACCCGAGGGCCAGGAGGTGGTTGTCAATGTTGTTGAAGCTCTCTCTTTTGATATCCCTTCCTATGATATCGAATCTGATTATAAGGAGGAGGGTGACACTTATGATGCTGAAGAGGAAAAAAATAATGACGATAAGGGCAGCGATGATGATAACGATGATGATCCCTTTGGAAGTCAAGGCCTTGGTGGAGATAAAGGGGGGCCTTTTAGTGCTTCAAAAAAGGACAGTGGCGATCAAAACAAATTTTCCGATAAGGAGCAACCCCTTCAAAAAGATATTCATCTGCTTCCCCCAGGTCTTTTGCCGCTCCGGAAGGTGAGCCTGCTTCTGCCCAAATTGAGGATCCAATATAGAAAGAGTAGGCCCCCCAAGACTTCAATTCCAATTTCTCAAGTATGGAATTCTCCGTTTCAACATTAACTAGTATAAAATCATTCATTTTAGATAAGGAGGAAGTCCTAGTTTCCCTATAAAAATACTCGAGAGGAAACAAGCAGAAATTAACCAGTTATATTGGGAGTTAGATAAACAAATAAAGGAGCATAATATCCTCTCTGAAAAGCACTACAATCTTGACTGGAGTACCTCCGTTTTTGCATCCTTTCCTTTAAAATAAGAGGGATGCTCCATTACTAAGGAGACCGCGCCTCCATTACGACGCTCTCATAAAGGACAATCGAAAGCTGCTTACTTTGTTTTAGATGATGATTGAAGAAAGGGATATTTTAGTAATTTTTTATATAAAGCATATTGTTGACATTCTATCATAGATTTTTCATACTTAGGTGAATTCAATGGGGTCTACTCAAACGCTTTCACAAAAATACTTGGACAGAATTTGGATCTGGCCTGCATCTTGGAGCTTGCTGGAACTTACCACGGATCAGATTGATTCCTCAAGATCTCCGTCTTGAAAAATTTAAGTACTACAAGGATAAATTTGTTTTCGAGTTTTTCTCTAAGTTTGTTTTGTGTGAACCAGATGAGTGATTGTAAAAATGTAGCAACCAACTGATTTATGGGTACATGTTTTGGTTCTATTTTCTATGCTTAGTTTATTTTACTGTAATATTTCAAAATATCAGTTCTTTAGGTCGAGTCGTCCCTAGAGAATACTTAAGCTAATACGTTAAATTGAGAAGGTTTTACTCTTAAAATGCATCAATTTTAAAGACTTTAAAGTTAGCGAGATATTGTTTCCTTCGAGATTTACAAAAATTGTACTTGGAATACCATCGCCTTCATTTTGACTTCCTCGGCAATGAGAAGGAAACTTTCCTTAAAGAGATCAGAATATTTCACTCTAAACTAATTTGTGGCCGTGATAGTCCCCCATCTGGGAAATGGGACTATAGAAAATGCCCACCAGTCATTACCCTAGAAGGAGTCACTATGCCTTTTGATTAGATGGTAATGCTTTTAGCTAACTCTTTAGATAAAGTTAGAAAAGTAGTCTCTAAACTGTAAATGTAATTACACTAATTAGTGTACCTTTTCAATTTTGTTGTTGTTTGAGTTGTAATCTGTTACTATAATAATAAAGATACCTTTTATCTCTGAATTGATTTTAATTTCACTCCTTTTGTTTAAATAGGAGCTACGATTGTCTACAACTTCTCTTCCTTATAATTTATCGTCACGTGTTGATGCTCTTAGAGAGAAGTTGTTGCAAAGAAGTGGAGCAATTGTGCTTAGCGATGACATTTTACAAGAACATTTTGGCAGTAATATTGAGGCCGTGAAATGGCACAAAAGATATGTTATTCATAAAACAACCGTCGGTGACTAAAAAGATCACATTGCCTACCTTGAGGCTGATATTAAGAAGAATGATGAGATGATCACCATGCTGAAATGACAAGTGAAGGCAAATCCCATGATTGAATTTGATCACAAGATGTCTAAACTTATTAAGAAAATAAGTGATTTAGAGTTAAAATTAAAAGACAGTCAGGCTCAATGTGCCTCTTTGGAATTCATCGTGGGGAACTAGACTTTGAGTATTGACTTGCCGGTCCCTCACTCTACTCCTTCAGTTACTATGCCCACCAGGTCAAAACTTCTTGCGATTGAAAAAATTTCTACTATGCTTAACCCTCTTCCGATCTTAGACGATAATGCTGTGGGCAATTGGTGGAGGATAGTTAAATTCGAAATAGCTAAATACTTTGATGAGCGGTAGAAAGTGAAGTACTCCTAGACTATTAATGTGTATTCTGCCAAGAATCAGAAGCTGGAGCACCATAACTACTTTCTTCTCAAGCACGTCGCAGAGATAGAAAGATAGAATAAAACAGTTAGGGATATGAATAGATCTTTTAATTGTGCCCTGATGACCAACTTTGATGTAATTGACTACGAGAACAACATAAGACGAAAAGAAATTTAAGGAAGTTCTCTGTGCCGCAATTCGTCACGTTTCAGATCCTTCAGTTGCGGAATCTCTTGATAAAGCCACTCAAGATTTGTAATTTATTTCATAAATAATTTTTTTATCTTATGAGCAATTTCATGACTTGTGTAAACCACATGAATTTTGTAAATATCACATGATTTGTTATCCTTTTTTGCAAGGTTACTTCTATAATGTCTTTGAATTGCTCACTCGTTGATTTCTGGACTAGATGAATCTTTAGCTATTCCTTGTTGTTTTGATTTCCCTGAAAAGCATGTAGTAAGCAACATTTCTAATAGTTAGCTTGAAATCAACATATTTATCTACGTATGTCATTTTCTTAGATTAACAAATAATTCTATTAATTGTATGACAAATAGCTTATACTAAATTTTAAAATTCTCATCTTTAACCATGATGAGAGATGATCAATAATGTCACTCCTTCCACTTGGCTGGAAAATTTGAATGCTGATAGAAAATTTTTCCTTGTCACAAAGATATAAATATTAGAATGTATCCTTTATTTAATAAAGAACCTGATTAAGAGATTTGTGTTTGAAATTCGAACGTAGTAACTCTCCAACCCATTCCTTGACATTAATGGGATTTAAAAAATTAAAAACTAAAAGCCTCCATTCGGAGACTTTAATAATGATTTTTAACATTCCTTGACCCAGATTCGAGCATTTGTGATGAACGGGAATCCAAAATTTTTCTCCTAGATTAGGGTTTACATAAGTAGTAGTCTTGATATCCGGATTTGGATATAATAAGGCAATGATTGATGAATGCCCGAAACCAAGATTCTAGTGATAGATACGAAATTCTTAAATGGAAGACCCAAAACCCTAATTTGGGTATTAAGAGATGATGATTAAAAATGAGAATCCTGAACCCCAGATTCAGGTACATTAAGATAACAAGAAGTTGATTGAGACCCGAAACTTATATTCGGGTATTATATAGTGAAGTTCTGAAATTAATATCTCGAAACCCAGAATCGGGTATTAATTGATGTAATTCTGATGTAAGAGACCCGAAACCTAGATTCGGGTATTAATAAATGATGTTTTAAAAATGAAAGTCCCATAACCCAGATTCGGGTAATAATAAGCGAAGTTCCATTCCGCTCCTTTGCTTCCATCTTCTTTGACATGTATGAACCCTTCAGGTTTTGAATAAAAGTAATCTGATTAGCTACCTCTTGAGCTAAGACATCTTAGTCCATGATTGAATATGCTTTTTCTCGAGCTTAAACATCTTAGTTCATAATTTGATGAGCCTCTTCCCGGGCTTGGACATCTTAGTCCTTTGCTGAATGTGCATCTTCTCGAGCCTGAACGTCTTAGTCCTTTATCGATTGAGCCTCCCCTTAGTCTTAGACATCTTAGTCCATTATTGTTTGGCCTCTTCTTGGGCCTGGACAACTTAGTTCATTATATGTTGGGCCTCTTCTTGGGCTTGGACATCTTAGTCCATTATTGTGTGGTGCTCTTCGTTAGCTCATCTTAGAGGCTGGAACCAAGGGCTTACCGACCTCCTCTAAGAGGCACCCTGCCCTAGCCTTTTATAGTGCGAAAAGGGGCTTGTTCGGTGCTCTACCCTGACTATCTCATAGCGCGTATAGAGGCTTACTCTGTCCTCCCTCCTGAAGTTTCCTCAACCTGGTCATAGCATGGCATGGATAAGGGCTTGCTCGGTGCTCTACCTAGCTATCTTATGGCGTGGATAGAGGCTTACTTCATCCTTTCTCTAAGAGGCGACTTGACCTGACCAGAGGTGTGGCCAGGGGCTTGTCCGGTGCTTTAACCTGGCCATCTCATGAAGTGTTTAAAGGCTTACCCACCCTCCCTTAGGAGGTGCTCTTCCATGGCCATCTCGACGCGGATAGAGGCTTTTTTACCATCTTAGACAGTATCCAAATATGAGGTGCATTTCACTCCACCATGTAGACGTTCTCATTTCAGAAAGTTGATCTTTATTAATCCTCTCTCAAATCATTTTACAAAATCACTGATCTTTCATAGTCTAAAGAAATTGATGATCATCCCCTCCAACGCTCTGTAGTGGTTAGTTTCTTGACCATTCATCATATGGTAATGACAGAAGGACCCTCCCAAGTTCCTTTCATGTTTTGGCGTTTTCCTTTTTGATGGCTAATAGTTAAGTTCATCCTTTATAAGAAAGTAGACTTTTCCATTGATGTTGTTAAGTTGCATTCTTTTGAAAGTGTAGACTTGAAACTTGTTTCTTGAGGATGTAGGATCGATTTCACCCTAGAGGGGAGTGAATAGGGTGATACTGTTAATTATAAAAATTAAGTGCGGAAGCTTAAAATTATTTCAACGCAGATATATCGAAATTATAGCAGCACAAATAATAGCAGAATAATAAATGCAGAAATAGAACGACACAGTATTTACCCAGCTTCGGCAAAACCCTGCCTACGTGCTGCCCCCAAGGTTTTTACTAGAAATTAAGTAGTCACACGCTTACACACGTAAACTCACGACACCGGCTACTGACTAACCTAACTCTATGCTCAAAACCCTGCCACAACTCAGCCACTGAGTTGCGAATTCTCAAACTATGCCACGTAGTTTGTCCCCTAGTCACACGACTAGAAATTACAACGGTTTAATAAGAAATACAAATTTAAAAACAATTTAAAAACAAAAAGAGACTTAAACCCTAATTTAAAACTTAATTAATAAAAGAAAATAGGATGGCCCAATTTCAAATAACTTCGGCCTTCTTTATTTCTTTTATCGGTCTTTCCTTTTTCTTTTGCTCTGTATAATGGCGGCTTGTTCTCTTCTTTCAAATTAGGGCTTTGTTCCTTCTTCGTTCCAAATTAGGGCTTCGTGATTTTTGAAGTTGCCGATTGTGTCGATCAATCAGGTTGATAATTGCGTGAGGATTTGTTGATCGATCGTCTCTTGGGATGCTTTCGGCTGCTTCTATTTGATTGAGTTCAACTTTGATTTGGTATGTGATTTATTCCTTTTTGCTTTTCTGTTATGCTTGATTGAACACGATTGGATTTAGCCGATGATGATTGTGGATTTTTATATGGATTCGATCTCCTTATTTTTCCTTCGTCTGATAGTTGTTTGATTTTGTTAATACTGTGCTTCGGCCATTCGATTATGTTTGGATGTTGATGATTTCTTTGACTTTATCAATTTCGTATAAATTGATATTTGACACTCACGGTTTTGATTTATGACTCGGTCAATTTACTTGGCCACCACGATTTCGAATCTGCACTGTTCGATCTTTGGTCTTCTTGACTTCGGCTTGTTTCTCTAACTTGGTTCATGATGACTCTGGTCATTTGAATTTATTTGTTGCCCGTTGCCATTTTACTACCATGTGTTTTTTGTTGTAACTGGACTTATACTTGTATAGATCTTTGTTGTGTGCTCGAGTCTACATTGTCATGTGATATGTCATCATATCGAGTTAATGACCATTTCATTTTACTCAAAGCCTCTGGTCTGCTTGGTTCCGTGTGTTGTTGCAGTGTTGTTTTGTGTTGATGTTGCACTTGGTTGATGTTGAATCTGGATTGATACACTTGGTACACTTGAGTCTGCATTTTGATGTACACTTGATATTTTTGGTTTGAATTGATGCTTTATGTGTACTCGAGTTAAACCGATCTGATCCAAGCATGTACCGTGATCTCATATTCACTGTTATGTTATTGCGTCACTGTTCTGATTTGAAACCATGTTGTATGTGTTCACTACACATATCTTGATGTCCAAATGGGTTGATTCAAATGTTGAGTTGCTTTGTACTTTGCACTACCCTGGTATGGTGCACTTGTGTCATCACTGTTGTGTGGCTTTGAGCATTGCCTTAATCATCCATGCTTATACCTGACCTTGTTTGATTTCTTTGTATTGCTGTTAGCTCATTTTAGATCGTATATTTGAAGTCTAAGCTACATTGTACTTGGGGTCTGGTCTTCTTGTTCATGCTGAGTCTGTTGTATATCATGTTGCCTTGAATACACTATCTTCATATATTTAAAACTGTGTGTGTATGTCGACATTCATTTTTTCCGCTGTGTATGTTGACATATTAACTTGGTTGAACATGTGCATTGAGTTGGTCCTCATGTGTACTGACAACTGAATTCATTTGCATTTTGCTGTTGTTTGTCAATTTTGCTTGGGAATAGGCTTCTGCCTGACTTGTTATTCATGTTTCTATTTGTGGTGTTGTTTTGAACATGCCCATTGCATTGTTGAGGCTGTGTTGCTTTGATCGAGCATTTTCACTTATACTTGACAATTTTTTTTATTGCACCTGAGTTGAATCCAGCTTAAAGCTCAGGTTTGACCTTGTGCTGATATTGTGACATTATTTTATTGCACTTGAATTGAACCCGGTATTTTGGGTTTGACCTGTGCTCACCTATCCCTGTAATTTTATTAAGTGTATATATGGGTGTGCACGGCCTTGTGGCATATACAGTGATACACTGTGTATGTCACAAGCCGTTCGTGTATGATGAATTCAAAGTTAAATGATGACAAAGAACCCAAATAACTGAGGCAAATATTATTTTCAACATTCACATTTTATTTTATACTGGAAAAATATTTCCTTTTCAATTTTACTACGTCAATATTTATGTTTGCAGATTGCTCAGATGCTGGATTCAATTTGAAGTGAAGTTGAAGATAAAATACGAGTTGAGTGAATGAGTGATATGTATTGAGGTCAAATGTAAATGTGAATCATGATGTAATCAAAATTGTACTGTAATTGAAATTGTATATATATAGTGAGAGCTTGAACTTTGTACTATTCAAAGATTGTAATAAATATTTGTTTGAATAAAATTTCTGTTTGAATTCAAATTCTGTGTTATTTATTTTTATTCAGCAAATATTTATTTAATCTATGAAAAATAAAATAGTACATTAACAAATACATTTACACGAATATATATATATATGTTTATTATCATCAAATAAAAATCATATAATCGCATATTCAACAGAGGGTGGCCCTTTGACTTTTTACTTTTCGGCCTTATCACTTCATGCTCTTCAATTAATTTTCGTTTTGATACCCTTTGAATCTCTTGAGTTGGAAGTGCTCTTGTCGCAGTTGGTTGCTATTTGTGTGCAAAGGCGTTGTTGTCATTCATTATTTCTTTCTCAAAGATTATGCCTTTGGAATAATGTTGGAGTGTTCTTGTCATTTGATTAGAGATATTATCACTTTCATTTTTTCTTTTTCCAAGTGCAAAGATAGGGATAGGACCATATGAAAAGGATTTAGACTCCATTTCTCAGGATAATAAGATTCGGCTTTCTTTTTGTTTATAATCCTTAGGGCTTCGAGCCTTAGCCTTTGCTCTTCATCTTGATTGGAGATTTGATGTTTACATGGAAGAATCTTGTCAAATGCACTTTAGAAGACCCTTACTCAGATCTTTTATTCTGGCCATGATCAAACAAAAATGGATACACTTGATGTAAGATTAATCCAAGGGAGGGGTTAGAGAATAGTAGTATTAGGGGGTTAACCAAGTCAGAGGTTTAGGCCTTCCTTCTAGCGCTAAAAATGTTTACAACATTTGTTAACAAGATTTTTTTTGTCAACACCCCAATGTTATACTAAGAAGAATGGATAGACATGTTTCAAAAAAGGGAGTGATACCCTTAAGAATTGCCTTGAAACTTGGTTTTTTTTACGAATAATACTTGAATCAGACCTTTCGACGTCGTCGAAAGGTTTAGTCTCTGATTTGAATAACCTTCTGACCTTGCTGAGCTTTTTTGAGATTAGCTAAAAAAAATTATCTTTTATTAGGTTTGATTCTCTCAGTTAAGTTTTCTACATAGAAGTTTCAATCTTGTCGAAGGCTATGGTGATAGCATTCCACAGGAAAAATTACGAAGTCAAACACTTTAGTGGTTATTTAGTAGACTTTGACCTTGTCAAAAGGTTAGGTCATTTACATGAAGTAGGTTTCAACTTTTTTGAAAGGTATGGGAATGGCCTCCTTTGGATTAAACCGTTCAAGTAAAGGTATTTGTATTTAGAGAATAGATTTCAATCTTGTCGAAAGGTTAGGCACTTGGTTTATAGCTTCGAAAGGTTATAGGTATTGTTGGAGCATAAAGAACTGTCAACCCTGTTGAAAGGTTTAGACCATAGAGATAATGGCTTTGGAATGTTATGGTAAATGTTAGAGCCAGAAGTGTTGTTGACCTTGTCGACAAGAACCTTTCTATGAAGTTAAACCTGAAAAAATGAGGTTAATCCAAAAAAGATTTTATAAACAACAAAGTAATTAATAAAACTCAAGACTTCCCTCTTTGTCCAAGAAAAACTTTATTTTTATTAATTTCCCAAATCACCCAATTAGGGTTACAATGCGTTAATTAAGAAAATCCAAGATTAAAATGAGAGAAATCGAATCCCCAAAACATGACCCCTTGGGTCTTATTTATAGATGCAGGCGGCCCCCCTATCGACTCCATTCTCTCGACCGAGACGGATTTATATGCAGTTGTGAACCTTTCGATTTTGTCGAAAGGATTGCACCTCATATGCCATTATGGACCTTTCCACATTGTCGAAAGGTCTGCTTTTCTTTATGCCTTCATGAACCTTTTAACTTTGTCGAAGGGTTTGCCTTCTATATTTTGTTGTGAACCCTTCGAACTTGTCGGAAGGTTGCTCTTCACTTGATTTTTGTGAAACCATCAACCTTGTCGAAAGGTCGCTCTTCATTTGAACACTGTCGAGAGATGTGCTTCCCCCCAATGTTTTCGAAAGGTTTTCTTTCATCCTTTGCTGACTTTTGAGTGTTGCTTTCTTCATAGAACCATTCGACATTGTCGAAAGGTATCCTGGATGTGTCTTAACCGGTTCGACAGGCTTGCTATGTTTTCAAAGAGTCACCATGGGGTTTCTTGTTCTTGCTTTGACTTCTTCATCTCTTCGAAAGGTAAGAACTTCTTGGATACTGTGAGATGGAACCTTTAGACTCCTTCGAAAGGTTTTGAAGCTCTCAAACTGTAATGGCTAGATCCCTTCGAGTCCTTTGAAATGTTTAGTCTGAGCTTCACTTCCTTAGTCTTTGTTGAAGGACCTTTTGACTCAATCGAATGGTGGACTTTTTGGAGTAACAAGTAGTATTAGGATTTTCCAAATTAAAATACTTCCAAAACAAGTAAACAATTTCTAACGAAGAATTTATCTTCACTTCACTCCTCAAATAAAATATTATTCCAATAAAGTTATTTTGAGAAAATATTTCGAAACCAAATACATCCCTTTTCAATGTTTTATTTCCACAACCACTTTTTTCTAACTATATATCCCAAACCAGATACTCTTTTTCAAATTAAGTATCACCCCAACAATGTATTCCCAAAGTAGTATTTTATAACATAATTTAGTTTTCATATTTCAATTAATATATTTGTTTCAAGTAAAACATTCATACAAACTCAACATGTTTTCACCTAAATATTCCTCAAAGCAAAATGTTATCTTCTCTTAATAAGATGTTCCTACATACTCTACTCAAAACCGTGTTTCAAAAATTAAAACATTTTTCCCAAACATTTATTTTTAATAAAATAGTTTTCCAAAATATTCCAACTAAATAAGAAATTTTAAATAATAATTTTTCATACCATACCTTTGAAATAAACATTTCTCAAAACATATAATATTCTTACAAAATACCCTTCAAATGAAAGTATTTCTCTCTTTACCTCCTAGTAAAGTTTCTGCTAAAATATTTCTAAAAAATATTTTCCAATTTGTTCTTTCTTTCATGAAGTGCTTTCTAAAAGAATGTTTTCAAATCAAAGACAATATTTACATAAATATTTTTTTCTCAATTTTTTTCCCGTATGTTTCAACTAAATTTTTCTTCACTAATGATTTGATAAGAATTTCACAGTGAAATCTCTTTTTTTACAAAAATATTTCCACAATATGACGCTTTATTACTCAGGTTAAATCTTTTATTTTACCTTAGGTAGATATTCGGTAAATTACTTTAAATCGGAAATCATTCATATATCCCATTTTTAAATCAAAAACATACATTTTGTTTTAAATTATTTTAAATCAACAATGTATATTCTTATCTATTTTTATATAGTTTTCCAACAAAGTAATTTTCACTAAACACTTTACAATATTTTACAATAACTTCATTTATTAAACTTTGAGTTTTCACTGCACATCTTAGTATTATGCCTGTATTACTTAGATTACAACCAGGACTCAATCTGTTATATAAGTGCATTCCCACACAACTTGTATAACACTTATTTTCCACTCATAAGTCAGTTTAAACATGCGTCATATTAGAATGGGGTAAATGTGGTTATAAATATGTATCATACATTCATACACGAAATGCATACGGCAGTCAACAAGTATGCTCCCTTATCTAGTTTAACCAACCTAAGTTGTAAATCAGCCTAGTATAAACAGGTCAAACTCACCCAAGACTTAGGTACTCGCTAAACCTAAGCTTTGATACTGAATGTAATGCCCTACCATTCCTAACACCTAAATTATCATTAAACGTTGTTTAAGCTTGCACACTAACCTTGGATGTCAAAAACAATGGGTCATTTGGATGAATAGAATGGAACATTTTATCTAGTTTCATTTAAATCTACCTTATAGTGGAACATATAATAATATGTCACTTCAACTAATACATATCTAATATGAGAACCAATATTACGATTAAAACTTCTACTATTTATTTATAAATAATACAATCAATTTTGTTTGACATAAGAAACATAATAATAGATACTATATAAATATACAACTTAAGAGCTTGGGCCATTGATTAACTTCATTACATTCCTCCTTTCTTCACAAGCTTGAAATTAGTATGTAGATGTGTGCGTAGACACACACACAAAATATATATATATATATATATATATATTTGTGTGTGTAATGGTACGAATAGGAAATGAATATGGAAAAGGTTTCAACTAAGTTGGGACTGCACTAAGCTTAATACAGCCCAGCCACTAGGGATCCATGGGTTGTTTTATTGGAAAATATTTCCAACATACACTTTTAGGGTCAAGAATACATAGTTCTATTTCCTTCTCCTCTCCTATATCAAATACTTGTTAGCACATAACATTGCATAATAATAGCGACCAAGCACCAATACAATCATATCCTACTAAGCCACCATAATCAATCATCATGAATATGACATAACAATAATAATTGTACACATTACCATTAAACATCACACAAATTCACTAATACTCAATGGCAACCCTAAATATTAAATAAATCAATTATAACAAATATGTTAATCACTTGTCACTAGTAACATAACATCAATAGAACAAATGCAAGTATAAATCCATTAAATGTGTTCTAACTACCTTATATTAGTAACACAAACATTAACTCATCAAAGGTGTACTACTTTAAATAAGTAACACAAAAATTAATGTCATCTATAGAATGAAACTATATTTTACTCGACAATGTCCACGTAGAGATAATGGTAAAGTATTGAATAAGTTGTCCCAATGCGATTCCATCTCTATACAACAAGTATATATGATAATTTAAAACAACAATTAATAATACATGAAAAAAAGGTCCAAAGTAATGTATTTTGCACCTATTATTTTTACTCATACATAAAGTTTTCTTATTATCGTTAATCATAAAAGCACATTTATTTATTTTATATCAAAACAATAATAATGTCCCATAATAATAACATGCTTCAAAAATCGTTTACTTTCAAAATATGAGCTTAAATATCTCAAAGATAGTTATTTAATCAAAAATATTAATTTACTTCAAATTACCTACAAAATAGTAATATTTAATTTTACGTCAAAATAATAATGTTTTTTAAAACTATTTCATTATCTCTCACAATCACTTTATTACTATTTAACCAAAAAATTTGTATTTTGCATGAAATCTCAAAATCCCTTTATTGAAATTTATCTCAAAATTAGTAATAATTTAACACAAAATACTCCTGAAAAATATATCTTTATTACTATTAATATTTTCAAAATATCTCCAATCTGTATTACTTAACTAATAAAAACAATAATATCCATCATAAATTCCATAACGCGGTTATATTATTATTATTATATGCTCAAAAAACAAAAGCCCTACAACGATCATATTATTTATTAAATTTTGCTTTAATTTATGCTTAATAATAATTCCTCAAAATTCACTTTAAAATAGTTTCTTCGTTGCTATTTATGAATTTACACAAAAATTAATAAATAATAACCTTATTAAATATTTCCATATTTATTTCAGCATAAATTGTTAAATCATAATAATTTGTAATTATCACTTGAGATTTGTAAATAATTTTGTTTTCCCTAAGATGACATGTTTTTATTTAGTTTCACTTCCACAAATCTAGGAATAATTATAAAACATTCATTCCCCAATAATGCTGCAATCAATAGATAATAACCATATGATGTTGCACATCATATCGAAAATATCATAATAGTCAAATAACTATGAAAGTGGAAGAAACATATCTACAGATGTATATTTTTATTGACGAGTGTTTAATTAATATTTTTAAAATACAAATACTTACAACCTTGAATCATGCCCACAACCTTTCCCAAACTACTTCAAAGTCTAGTAAAACATATGTCAAATTATCCAAAATTATCCTATGAATCCAACGGACGTGTGCAATAGAGTTCATAAACAAAAGTTATAGCAATTAGATTATCTATGTTTTAAAATGTAATTATTAAATAGTAGAGGATAAACTGAAATTTTCACATCGCTGCTACAGTAATGCCCTTTCCCATTTATTATGGTTCTTCACCACTTCAAAATTGTCGATGATGCTGTCTTAAGCCACGAACACCTAATCTGATACCGTTGACCTTCCCAATCATTGTTGCCTTTATTTTCGACTGCTTTGAAACACGCTTTCCCCCTAACAACTTGTGAAACCATATAGCAACCACCTTTGATGAATTTTTTTAGGCCAAAACCACGTAAATTTGAGATAAACGTACACCATGGATCCACTCCACTCATCGTCCCCTGCACAACAATGCCTCTCAAGCATCATCTGGTCATTATTTCACTGTTGATTGCTAAACCCAAGAATCAACGATACTGGATTTCCCATCAATTCCATAACTTCTAGAAAAAATCATGACCGATGGTGACTAAATCTTGGCAAACTAACACCAATGTTCATGTCATCATGGCATATAAAATAACATATCATAAAGGATAGTTTTGTATTAATTTGTAAATCATTTTATTTTGTAATTAGTAGACACAATCTCCATTAATCTAGGGAAGATTTTGATTTGAGAAGAGGTTGAAAAATAACGATGACAAAATCGGGTAAAGGCTTCCTAGTGGTTCCATAGCACTCTATTTATAGCTGAAAAGAGATGTGTTGGGATAAAGTAGTCATAAAGGCCCAACATACCATTTTCAAATGCCAACGGATTTTTATCATTCTATCTCATGAAATATAGATTTTGGATATTTTTTAAAGTAACGAAAACATCAAATTCCTAAAAAGACTTCTCTGCTAAAAATAGTATGTTATCATTAATTAAATTTAAATGGCTACTTACGATTAATTAATAATTAATGTAACACATAAATTTTAGTTTCCTCTTCCTGGAGATCAAATATTTTGAAGAAAATAAGAACTAGACTAGATTTCTTACATAAAAGTTTCATCAATCAATTATAAAAATCTGTATATTACACTTTAGTGAGTTTATCAATATGAATATATGGAATCAAATCATTAGTGATCCAAGAACTAGTTTTAAATGTAACATTTTGTTTGTAGTCATACTCAACTCAACCAGCATCATAATGTAATCAATCATATTGAAAATCTCACCTTGCGTTATGATTTCTTACCCATGTTCGAATAAAAAAATTTATTCGGACTCTCATCCCTTACAAAACGAGACAATTCACAATAAAACTAATATAAAGTGATATAATATGGAGTGAATATCCTTATTCTCATGTCATCTTACTGTAGTCAACAAGTAGCTTGGGCAAGTTCGCAATCGAGTGACCAAAACTCAAAATTTTTAATCTTATTAGTAGTGGTTGTATTATTTAGCTCTTGCATGGGCATTGAATTAACAATATGATAAAGTTTAATTAGCAAATTATTTTACATTTCTTAACCATTCTACTATGGTTCGGACCACTTAATACATTATCTTTAAGAAATATTTTTCATAAATTTATTAAGCAGTTTGAATAATAATTGCGTATGTTTTTAAAACGGTTTAACTTGTTTTCCTAATAAGGTTTCAACTTGATTTTCCACACATCCCCAAACCATAAAGAAGATGTGAGAACTCTTTGAATTCCACTAGTGGTGTTAAGATCCACTTATCATGTTCTCTATAAACTTGAGTGTGCTTAACAAACCATATTGTTCATAAGTGGGAAATAATGCATTATTTACCGTATCATATACAACTCCTAATGAATAAAATGTTTTATCTATCTTTGTGACCTTGAGTGTGCTCAACAAAGCAATAGTATGTCTTATCTATCTATATAAACAAAGATTTTCTAGAACATGTAACGACCCAAAATTTTAATCAAAGAAATTTGAAATATTTAATTTATTTTAAATGCGGAAAAGTTATTTTTGTAAATTAAATATCTTGGATTTCAAATAACGATTTATTCGATAATTTAATTGTTAAATTTAATGTAACAACCTTGGATTTTTGAATATAATTTTATATTTAACTTTATTTTTGTTTGGAATTAATTTAAATTTATTTTATTTGTAAGATTTCATTTATAAATATTTTTAAAGTGACAATAAAAATTTTCCGAAATTTATTGCATTTATTTTCTATTTTTAAAGCCTAGTTTCCATTTTCCTGCTATTTTGTTTATTTAAATTATATTTAATTACATTTTATTTATTTATTTTTGTGAATGAATTTTTATTTTGTGTTCTTATCTTTATTTATAAATATTTTTCAAGTACATAAAATTTTTCCAAAACTTGTTGCATTTATTTTCAAATTTTTAAGAATAGTTTACAATTTTTGTTGTCTTTCTTAGTTTAATTATATATATTTAATATTTATTTATTTACTTTCGTTTATTTACTAAATTTTCGTGTTTTTATCTGAATTTACATATATTTTTAAAGTATTTAAAATTGGTAAAATAAATATGGTAAATTGAAGAGTTTGTGACCTTTGATTTGCTTAATGTTTTTTGTCTTCTTGTCTTTTCATATTTCAACCATCACTTTAATTCATTTTGCTGCCTTAACTCCTACTCTTCAGCCGACCAATTCCTCATTTCATTTCACGTGAATTTTTTTCTTCTCAACCCATCAAAAAAATTTGGCCATTCCTTGTGAAAAAAGTTTGGTAAAATCTTATTTCTTTTTCATTATTTTACACTTGTTTATATTGATTTGCTCCTGCTTTCTTCTCTCTTTAGGTTCGCCCCCGCCACCACCAGCACCTTGGCCGCCTCCACCATCACCACAACTAGTCTCCACCACCTCCAGTCCAACCCCAAGCCATGCCGTGGTCCCTAGGTTGAAGATCCGCCACCATCTTTCTCCAAACTCCACTTGCACCACCTAGCCGAGCACATCAAGTCATCCACCACCACAAACACCCCCTGGCCGCCACCTACACCACCACCACCAAATCAAACCTGACCTGCACTCTCTGCCACGTCATCTCTGACGCACCTAATGACCGGTCGTGCTCGTATGGCCTTGGGCCGTGACCCATTTGTGGCATAGAAACCATGTGGTGTTGCTTTGTGTTGTAGTTCATGCACCCATGACTTTGCACCATCTTTTTCCCATGCTAGGCCGACCATATGAACCCATAACCAGACCCAAACACACTCCTTAGCCGTGCCTTTCTAGCATATAACTAGAACACAAGTGGTCGAAAGCAAGTGCAATAGCTTTTAGCTTTATTTATGCATTTAATTCTAACATTGTTTAATTGTATTCTGGGTTAAAAACTTATGTTGTTATATTGTTTTGTTTGAATGTGCTCAAGGCAATTAATATTTGGCTCTCTCAATCTCAAATCCTATTTGTGCTTTCATGCATTCGAAGATCTCAGTTTGTTTGTTTCAGTTGTTGTCTTCAGCTTATACCAGTGAGTTATTCTCATAGATAGTTTTATACTTATATGACCTGTAAATCGATCACATTTGAATTTGTAAAACGCATCACCATGTTACACCTGTTATGTTATGATTATATGATGTTCATCCATTCTTAATTACCTATTATATCATATGTTACTATTATATTATGATGTTCTGTTATCTATATCAGTTTATCACACTGCAAGTTCCCTTTAGATGAGAATCACTATGGGTTGAAATGATACATACCCGAACGGACTTTAGAATAGGGGAAAATCGTTATGGCCTGAAATGATAGGCCTGAACGATTTTCAAATTATCTCATTTACTTAGGACTGCGGGTTTGAAATGATAAAACCCGGGTTTTCTTTGTAAATTACGGATTGAAATGATATATTCTCCGTATCACTTTTCCTAGGTTAGAAAATGAAATACAGACCCGTAGCTAATATAAGTTTTTTCTAAAAAATTTAAAATATTTTAGAAATGTAAATATTATAATATTTTGATTTAAACTTAATTAAAAAAAGATTTGTGTAAAGTATTATTGAATTTATGAAAATTTATAAGTGAAATAAATAAATGGTAAAGATAGAAATCTGAAATGTAAGTTATTTTGGAAATTATAATTTGGTGATAATTGGAATCTAAATTTAAGTTGGAAATTATGATAAATTAGGATATTTTGAATTTAAATGAATTTAAAATGATTTTATAATATATTAATGATTTTTGAATAAAGTTAAAATGTTAAATGAATGAATACTGAGTTGAATTTTGAAATATAACTTAAATTGGAAATTTGTGAATTTGGTTTAAAAGTTAATTTTTAAGTTAAGTAAATAAAATGAAATTGAGTTATATTTGAAAATTTAAACTTAATTTTTAATTTAAAATTTAATTTAATGAATTTAAAATTTGAATGTTGGAATTTAATAAGCAGATTATTATTAAATATTGATTTTTGAATAGAAATTTAAATTTATAAAATCATGAGTTTAAGGTAAATTAAATGATTGTTTTAAAAGTAAGAAATATATGATTTTATAAGTTTAAATGGTTTATGTATATAAATTTAATTGTTTATGAAATTATATAGAATATTGGAAATATAATTAACAGCATTTTTGAAATGCTATTAGTTTCTAATGTAAAGGATATTACAACGTTTGTAAATGTTGTAGTTGATGTAAATGAGCTAAAAGGCTAAACTTTAATAAAAGGGATATTATAGAACTTTGTAGGTGCTATAATTGTTGAATTTAATTAAGGTTTTATTCGAATTAATGTAACCCTATTACAGCATTTTAAATGCTGTCTTTTGTTAAATTGAACTGTTTTAAACATAACTTTCCGTAGCATTTTCTAAGTGTTGCGAAAGATGAATTTTCACTGTTTTGATAAATTTAAGTGAATAAATGAACTTTGAAAGATTAAAATTTTGAAAATTTAATAATTTAATTATTAAATATAATAACTTCATTTTAATGATTTAAATGAAGTAATTCGATTTGAAATATAAATTATTTTGAAATGTGAATTGAAATGGTATTTCAAATTTGAATAAAATGAATGTGGTTTTTAAATGATATAATATATGGATATTTTGAAATAGATCTGAAATGATATTGAATTGTTAAATGATATTTGATTTTTGTAATATAAATACCATTTTTAAATTTATAACTACGGGTTATAATAACGATTGGTTGCTAAAGACACAGAGTTCGGATATGGACATACCCTCTGTCGATACCGAAAACCACTTTAACAACTGTGTACGCGGTGGAGATTTCAGAATGAAGTAGGATGGTGATGACGTTCCTGAGGTATATTACATGGACCCTACTCCCGTGAGTTAGCTTAAGGTGGCTAACACAGGAGCGATCTCGGGCCAAAGGAGGTAGCACCTCTGGCTGGACACACTTCTTCGACACCATTCTATTACTGTTGTGATCGATTGGGTGCACCCCATGATTTTGGAGTGTTGCTCGGGGTGGGCGTATGTGGCTGCTGCATTACCACCAGCCCATATGCGTAATTGGTATATATGCCCTGGCATTGCCTTGTGTGCCGTGTCACCTACCATACCGAGCCTTTACTATAGGTTTGTTTTTCTCCCGTAGCCCATGGAGTATTTTGGGTAATCTCTCGATCTGGAGATATGCTGATACTGATGGACTATTGGGACTATTATGTGTGAAGGGGATATAGGTAGCCTGCAACGCTATTTTAAAGTAAGTTTATTTTACCGTAGACATTATTATAATAGCGCAATATTACTATATAGTAAATAGTTTGACGGATCCTTAGAGGATGGGCGGTCCCAGGCATCCTTTAGGTTACTTGTATCTTTATTACAGTTCACCTGAGTTGATTTACATTATATAAGTGTATATTGTCCTGACTCGAGTGTTTTGTGTTTTTCCTTTACGCTCGGGTCAGCCTGAGTATTCACAGCTTTGGATTCTCTTTCTGGAGCTGGTCTTTGCTGGAGTTTCTGCCTATCTACATTTATATCTATTCCTGTTTCTGCTGATCTAGTTTATCTCATCTATTAATGAACTTCTATGTATTTGGGATTTTTATTATGTTATTTCAGACTGTTATTATGTATTTGGGTTGAGACTCTATTATAGGATCTTCATGAACTACTATGTTATTTTATATTCTGCTGCGAGTTATTCTGATTGTTCTGTTTCTGTGATTCTATGTATTTGATTTCATTGGCTCCAAATTTATTTACAATCTGCTATTTTGCATCATTCAAGTCCGACATGTGTGGATTATTGTCTATTTGAATGGTACGATATGGCGGGTCGTGACAGTTGGTATCAGAGCTTTGGTTTTGGCAAATCATTGCCTCTGCGGGGCGGAAAAAACTCATTAGAGATAGGGTATTTCTACCCTAGAATGAGTGAAATCAATCTCAGAATCATATCTTTGTGAGAGACGTATTTTCAAAGTATAAATGATTTTTCAAAATGTTTTCAAAAGATTTTCAAAGATTATTTTGATATAAAATTTTCTTGTTTTAAAAGGATTTTCAAATGTTTTTTTGACTTCCTTTCTTTCATATCTACCTTGTTTGATTTTTCTTTGTTTAGGATATTCATCCAAGTGAATTCTCTTGTGTTATCTTAATTTTTCTTTGGCTTGTCTTTATCCTGTCCTAAATTCATTCTTGATTTTTCAGGATGAATCGAGCAAATGCCAGAGGTAGGGGTCGTGGTATTGCCCCAACTCCTCAGCCTATTGCTCCTGTCAGATTCATTGTTCTCTATAAGGAATTCTATCAAATTGGTGGAACCCCATTCACTGGTTTTGAGAGCATCATTGAGGATCAGCAGTGGTTGCGAAGTCTTGGCAGGATATTTACTGGTCTTGATATTACTAATGCCCAAAAGCGTCAGTTAGCAGCTTGGCAGTTGCGTGAATCTGCTTTACATTGGTGGGAGACCATTACGGCTAACACCGTCGAAGCTGATATCACTTGGGAGCAGTTTAGGTATCCTTTGTGTTATGTTGAATTTTGTTCTTATTTTTCCTTTTCTTTTGAATCTATCTAAAGCTTGTTCTGTATCTCTTTCCAGGGAGGCTTTTGTGGCAAAATGGATGCCAGAAGCCGGGAAATCTCAGCTTTATCGTGAGTTTATGGATCTTAAGCCTAGTAGCATGTCTTTTGTTGAGTATGAGAGGAAGTTCAAAGAACTTTCCAAGTTCGGTCCTTGCCTAATTGATATCCTCTCAAGAAGAATGAGAAATTCATTGTTGGTGCTCGTCCAGAGTATTATAGTTGCCTTGTTTCTCATGTTCATAGTTCTTTCACCCAGCTTATGGATATGGCTATTCGCTATGAGAACCCCACATCTAAAGGTCCTGCTGTTTCTGGTGCTCAGTCTTCCTTTGCTAATTCCAAGAAGTGTAAGCCTAATTTCCATCAGCATAAGAAGAATTGGCAGAAGCATTCTGGTTTGGGATCTTCATCATCTGCTCCTGCTCAAAGGCATCCAGTTGAACTCTCCTTATCACTTGTTTTAGATGTGATTAGAAGGGACACTATGCCAATAGCTGTCCTACCTTAGCTGGTGCTGCTATTCCTCCACCTGCTCAGTTGGCTAGGCGTGATCTTTGCCATATCTGTCTCCAGCCTAGTCGTTTTAAGAAGGACTGCCCTACCCAGCAGAGGGGTACTCCTTCTGGTATATTTGATGTCACTTCTGCATCATATCCAGTTCCTCTACCTGCTCCTGCTCCTAGTGATAACCAAGGTACTCTCCAGGGTTCATTTACTTTATTCGATCATCCTGTTCGTGTGTTGTTTGATACTGGAGCTTCACACGGTTTTATTTCTGTTGATTTGTGTGATAAGTTTGAGCATCTCCTATCTCCCGAGTATGCTTCTATTCCATTATGTGTTTCAAATCCTATTGAGGGTCCCGCTAACCTTAATCGAATTTGTAAGAAAGTGAAACTTCTCCATTCTGATCATCGCTTTTGTGGTGATTTTTATGTTTTAGGCTTCAATGCTTTTGATTTACTGCTTGGTTAGGATTGGTTAGTGAATCATGATGCTTATATCTCTTATAAAGCCTGGACTGTTCATCTTGTTGACGATCAAGGGAATTCCTTGATTATTCAGTGCCACATGCCTCAGAATTTTGCTAGCAACTTTATTTATTCTCTGGATTCCTCTCCCAGTGATCTTGATTCGACTCCTGTGGTTAGAATATATCCCGATGTATTTGGTGAAGTCACTTCTTTTCCTCCGAAGCGGGAAATTGATTTTCGGATTGATCTTATTCCTGGTGCTCGACCTGTTTTTCTTCCTCCTAGAAGAATGGCACCCCGCGAGAGGGTTGAGTTGGGAAAGAAAATTGATGACTTGTCTTCCAAAGGTCTGATTAGGCCTAGTTTTTCTGAATGGGGAGCTGTGGTGGTTTTTGTCACCAAGTCAGATTATTCTCTTCGGATATGTGTTGATTATAGGGAGCTGAACAAGCTCACTATGAAAAACGGATGTCCAATGCCTCGTATCAATGACATGTTCGATCAGCTTTATAGTGCCACAGTTTTCTCTCAGCTAGATCTTGCCACTGGTTTTCATCAGTTCAGGGTTGCCGAGGATAGCATTCCCAAGACTGCTTTCCGCACAGAGAATGGTTTTTATGAATGGTTAGTCATGCCTTTTGGTTTGACTAATGCTTCTGCTTTCTTTATTGATTTGATGAATCGTGTTTTTCGTGCTATGCTTAATAAATTTATGCAAGTCTTTGTTGATGATATCCTTGTGTTCTCTAAGACCAAGGAAGAGCATGAGTCGCATTTGAAATATGATCTAGAGACTCTCAGAAATCATCAGTTGAAAGCTAAATTTTCTAAATGCCATTCTGGAAGGATGAAGTCCGATATCTCAGGCATATTGTTTCTAGTAATAGAGTTTTTGTTGATTCAGTCAAGATCGCTGCGATCAATGTAAGCCTTTCTTTCTTCTCTTATCTCTATCTTTGTTAGTCGGTGTGCGACTTGTCAGCAAGTCAAAGCCGATCACCAGAAGACCCCTGATTTGTTGCAGCCCTTGAGATTCCCAATTGGAAGTGGGAACAGGTTTCCATGGATTTCATCGATGGTTTACCGAGGACTCGGAGCGGTAGTGAGAGTATCTGGGTTATTGTTGATAGACTAACAAAGTCCGCTCATTTTATTCCGGTCAAGTCTACTCGTTCTGCTTCTAGCTTACCTGAGATCTACATGAGAGAGATCGTTCGTCTCCACGGTGTTCCTCTCAGTATTGTTTGTGATCGTGACCCTATCTTTACCAGTCAGTTGTGGAAAGCTTTTTAGGAATCTCTGGTACTCATATGAATCAGAGCACTGTTTACCATTCATAGACCGACGGTCAAACGGAAAGAGTGAATCAGATTCTCGAGGATCTTCTTCGTGCTTGTGTGCTTGATTATGGAGGATCTTGGGAAGATCATCTCCATCTTGCCGAATTACCTACAACAATAGCTATCAGGTATAATCTTATCTTCTGTTTTTCAGTCTATTCTTAATCTTTTTATCTATCTCATTCCATATTTGCATTCAGGCCAGTCCCAAAATGTCTCCGTTTGCTGCTCTATACAGACGACCTTGTAGATCCGCATCTTGCTGGATTGAATCCGGAAATCGTTTGGTTCTTGGTCCTGATGTGATTTTGGAAGCTTCTGAGAGAGTTGAGGATATTAAGAAGAGATTAAGAGCCGCTTAGAATAGGCAGAAGAAATATGCTGATAGGCGTAGGCGGAATTTGGAATTTTTTGTTGCTGATCAGGTGTTCCTAGGTTTCTCCCTTGAGGAATGTCATTCGTTTTGGTCGTAGAGGGAAGCTTTCTCCTACGTTCATTGGTCCTTTCCGCATTGTGGAAAGAGTTGGTTCTTTGGCTTATCGTCTGGATTTGCCCGAGAAGCTTTCTGGAGTGCATGATGTATTCCATGTCTCACACCTTCGCCGTCATCTTCATGATCCATCTCTTACTATCCAGCCTTTTGTTCTTGATAGTTTGGGTATTTAGCCTAATCTGACTGTTGAGAGGAAGCCACTTCGTATTGTCGATAGAGGTACGAAGCAACTCAGAAGGAAATCTGTTAATCTGGTCAAAGTACAGTGGAGTACTGACGATCGAGATTGTACCTGGGAAACGGAGGAGAGCATTCGTGCTTCGAATCCGGAATTCTTCGTTTCAGGTACTATTTTTTTCTATCCTGTTTCTCTTTATTTTCCTTGCCTGTTCTTTTCGAGGACGGAAAGATTTGAGTGGGGTAGAGTGTAACAACCCTAGATTTTTGAATATAATTTCAAATTTAACTTTATTTTTGTTTGAAATTAATTTAAATTTGATTTATTTGTAAGATTTCATTATAAATATTTTTAAAGTGGTAATAAAAATTTTCCAAAATTTATTGCATTTATTTTCGATTTTTAAAGCCTAGTTTCCATTTTTCTGCTATTTTCTTTATTTAAATTATATTTAATTAAAATTTATTTATTTATTTTTGTGAATGCATTTATATTTTGTATTCTTATCTATGTTTATAAATATTTTTCAAGTGCATAAAAATTTTCCAAAACTTGTTGCATTTATTTTCAAATTTTTAAAACTAGTTTGCAATTTTTGCTGTTTTTCTTATTTAATTTTATATATTTAATATATATTTAATATATATTTAATATTTATTTATTTGTTTTTGTTTATTTACTAAATTTTCGTGTTTTTATCTGAATTTACATATATTTTTCATTTATTTAAAATTGCTAAAAGAAATATGGTAAATTGAAGAGTTTGTGACCTTTGATTCGCTCAAGGCTTTTTGTCTTCTTGTCTTTTCACATTTCAACCATCACTTTAATTCATTTTGCTGCCTTAAGTCCAACTCTTCAGCCGACCAGTTCCACATTTCATCTCACGTGAATTTTTTTCTTCTGCAAAAAAATTTGGCCATTCCTTGAGAAAAAAATTTGGTAAAATCTTATTTCTTTTTCATTGTTTTACACTTGTTTATATTGATTTGCACTTGCTTTCTTCTCTCTTTAGGTTCGGCCCCTACCACCATCAGTACCTTGGTTGCCTCCTCCATCACCACAACCAGTCTCCACCACCGCCAGTCCAACCCCAAGCAATGTCGTGGTTCCTAGTTTGAAGATTCACCACCATCTTCCTCCAAACTCCACTTGCACCACCTAGCCGAGCACATCAAGTCATCCACCACCACAAACACCCCCTTGGCCGCCACCTACACCACCACCACCACCTCAAACCTGACCTGAACCCTCTTCCATGTCATACCTGACCCACCTCATGACTGGCCGTGCTCATATGGCATTGGGCCGTGACGCATTTGTGGCAAAGAAACCATGTTATGTTGCTTTGTGTTGTAGTTCATGACCCATGACTTTGCACCATCTATTTCCCATGCTAGGCCGACCATATGAACCCACAACTAGACCCAAACAAACTCCTTAGCCGTGCCTTTCCAACCTATAACTGAAACACAAGTGGTCGATAGCAAGTGCAAAAGCTTTTAGCTTTGTTTATGCATTTAATTCTAACATTATTTAATTGTATTCTGGGTTGAAAACTTATGTTGTTATATTATTTTGTTTGAATGTGTTCAAGGCAATTAATCTTTAGCTCTCTCAATCTCAAATCCTATTCATGCTTCGTGCTTCGAAGAACTCAGTTTGTTTGTTTCAGTTGTCGTCTTCAGCTTATACCAGTGAGTTATTCTCACCAGATAGTTTTATACCTATATGACTTGTAAATCGATCACATTTGAATCTATAAAATGCATCACCTTGTTACACCTGCTATGTTATGATTATATGATGTTCGCCCATGCTTAATAACCTATTATATCATATATTATTGTTATATTATGATGTTCTGTTATTTATATCAGTTTAACACACTGCAAGTTCCCTTTAGATTAGAATCACTATGGTTTGAAATGATACATACCCGAACGGACTTTAGAATAGGGGAAAATCGTCATGGGCTGAAATGATAGGCCTGAACGATTTTCAAATTATTTCATTTACTTGGGGCTGTAGGTTTGAAATGATAAAAATCGGATTTTCTTTGTAAATTACGGATTGAAATGATTGATTATCCGTATCACTTTTCCTAGGATAGAAAATGAAATACAGACCCATAGTTAATATAAGTTTTTCTAAAAAAATTAAAATATTTTAGAAATGTAAATACTATAATATTTTGATTTAAACTTAATTAAAACATGATTTTTGTAAAGTATTATTGATTTTTTGAAAATTTATAAGTGAAATAAATAAATGGTAAAGTTATAAATCTGAAACGTAAGTTATTTTGGAAATTATAATTTGGTGATGATTGGAATCTAAATTTAAGTTGGAAATTATGATAAATTTAGGATATTTTGAATTTAAATGAATTTAAAATGATTTTATAATATATTAATGATTTTTGAATAAAGTTAAAATGTTAAATGAATGAATACTGAGTTGAATTTTGAAATATAACTTAAATTGGAAACTTGTGAATTTGGTTTAAAAGTGAATTTATAAGTTAAGTAAATAAAATGAAATTAAGTTATATTCGAAAATTTAAACTTAAGTGTTAAGTTAAAATTTAATTTAATGAATTTAAAATTTGAATGTTGGAATTTAATAAGCAGATTATTATTAATATTGATTTTTGAAAGGAAATTTAACTTTATAAAATCATGAATTTAAGGTAAATTAAATGATGTTTTAAAATTGAAAAATATATGATTTTATAAGTTTAAATGGGTTATATATATAAATTTAATTTTTTATGAAATTATATTGAATATTTGAAAATTTAATTAACAGCACTTTTGAAATGCTATTATTTTCTAATGTAAAGGATATTACAGCATTTGTAAATGCTGTAGTTGATGTAAATGAACTAAAAGGCTAAACTTTAATAAAAGGGATATTATAGATCTTTGTAAGTGCTATAATTTTTGAGTTTAATTAAGGTTTTATTCGAATTAATGTAACCCTATTACAGCATTTTAAATGCTGTCTTTTGTTAAATTGAACTGTTTTAAACATAACTTTCCGTAGCATTTTCTAAGTACTGCAAAAGATGAATTTTCACTGTTTTGATAAATCTAAGTGAATAAATGAAATTTGAAAGTTAAAATTTTGGAAATTCAATAATTTAATTATTAAATGTAATAACTTTATTTTAATGATTTAAATGAAGTAACTCGATTTGAAATATAAATTATTTTGAAATGTGAATTGAAATGGTATTTAGAATTCGAATAAAATGAATGTGGTTTTTAAATGATATGATATATGGATATTTTGAAATGGAATTGAAATGATATTAAATTATTAAACGATATTTGATTTTTGAAATATAAATACCATTTTTAAATTTATAACTACGGGTTATAATGACGATTGGTTGTTAAAGAGACCGAGATCGGATATGGACATACTCTCTGTCGATACTGAAAACCACTTTAACAACTGTGTACGCGGTGGAGATTCCAGAATGAAGTATGGTGGTGACGACATTCCTGAGGTACATTACGTGGACCTGACTTCCTTGAGTTAGCTTAAGGTGGCTAAAACAGGAGAGATCTCGAGCCGAAGGAAGTAGCACCTCTGGCTGGACACACTTCTTCGATACCATTCTATTAGTGTTTTGATCGATTGGGTGCACCCCTTGATTTTGGAGTGTTGTTCGGGGTGTGCGTATGTGGCTGCTGCGTTACCACCAGCCCGTGTGCGTAATTGGTATATCTACCCTGGCATTGCCTTGTGTGCCGTGTCACCTACCATACCGAGCGTTTACTACGAGTTTGTTTTTCTCCTGTAGCCCATGGAGTATTTAGGGTAGTCTTCCGATCTGGAGATATGTTGATACAGGATGGACTACTAGGACTATTATATGTGAAGGGTGATATGGGTAGCCTGGAACGCTATTTTAAAGTAAGTTTATTTTATTGTAGACATTATTACAATAGCGCAATATTACTATATAGTAAATAGTTTGACGAATCCTTAGAGGATGGGCGGTCCCAGGCATCCTTTAAGTTACTTGTATCTTTATTACAGTTCACTTGAGTTGGTTTACATTATATAAGTATATGTTGTCCTGAGCCGAGTGTTTTGTCTTTTTGCTTTTCGCTCGGGTCAGCCTGAGTATTCACAGCTTTGGATTCTCTTTCTAGAGCTGGTCTTTGCTGGAGTTTCTGCCTATCCACATTTATATCCATTCCTGTTTCAGCTGATCTAGTTTATCTCATGTATTAATGAACTTCTATGTATTTAGGATTTCGATTATGTTGTTTTAGACAATTATTATGTATTTGGGTTGATACTCTGTTATAGTAGCTTCATGAACTACTACGATATTTTCTATTCCGCTGCGAGTTATTCTGATTGTTCTGTGTCTGTGATTCTATGTATTTGATTGCACTGCTCCAAATTTATTTACAATCTATTATTTTGCATCATTCAAGTCCGACATGTGTGGATTATTGTCGATTTGAATGGTACGAAATGGCGGGTCGTCACATTTAATATTTGAAATTATTTAAATAATTGAATCTTGAGTTTAATATGAATGATAACAATTTCAAAGGTTGAATTAATTTCTATTTAAACAAGAATAAAGGTAGTAAACTTTTAATTTGGATTAAAAGTGATTAAACTAATTTTGGAAGTTACTCATTTTAATTAACATATAAAAATAATCTTTCGAGACACTGTCTTGGATTTTGACGAAATCAGTTTCATCGGATTCATAACACTAAATTATTGTATGCTGTCGAATTTCATGATGATTGGACATATCGTTTCGCCATGCGAAGTCGAAACGTGTGAAATTAATATCAAAAATTTAATATAATAATTGGGTTTAAAACGCTATCTTCTGCATATGATCGAGTAAAGACTCAAGACTAGTTCCATTATGTTCGGAATAGGGGTATAATATATAGGACGTGAGGCAGCACGTCTTGGTAGGAGTTCGGCATTTTCGGTCGTTTAAAGTGGGATATTATAATATAAAAATATAAATAAATTTATATAGCCGTACGTGCCATTACCCATGGCTATACTACCTACATTTAAGTCGTTCCCCTTCGACTACATATGTGCGTTCGATCAAAAAATCATTTATTTTTAAGTTTAAAGCAACGATCGAATGGCCATGATTCGATGGGACCACTATAGGCCGAATCAAGCCCTGCCTCCTACTATGGAAACATGCGCCTCATTAAGGAGAAGCAATATGATGGTCAGATCATTGTAATTCGTGACATCGTGGATGAAATTAAGCTTCGTTTATGGGGTGGTCTGTCTTGGTTTTAGGCGATTTAGCAAAGCGGAGGGGTTGACGCTGTTGGTTTGGAGCTCGACAAGGTCTAGGTGAACTTTGGCTGCGAGTCGGCGTGTTTCGGTGGTCGTGGGTTGGCGCGATTGATCGACGAATAAATAAAAAGTTCGAGCGGTTGAAGCTCGTGCATGAGTGGGAAGAGATACAGTAAGGTTTTAGTTTTAAATTTTTTATTAAGTTAATAAAATTTAAATTTTATCAAATGTTTGTTAATCTATATTTAATTCATATAAGGTCCTTTTTCGAGCGTGAAGAGTGGCGTTGCGATCGAATCGACGAAGGCTACGCTATGGAGTTGGATTGGACGAATTCGAAGCTAATTGGAATTTTGGATTAAAATTGGGTGTTCGTTCAAGTTTAATTCATATGGAACAATAGGTAACTATTAAAAATCAAAGTGAGTTAATCTCACCTATTTGGTTAATTAGAGAATTTATATATTCAATAAATATTAGTTATTAGATGTTTGGATATTTATTTCGGATCGTGATTTATTGTTTGGATAATATACTAAATTATATTGTTGGATTAGATATATTCCTACCTATTGGAGCGGATGAGATCCTATTACATTTTCGTGTAAGAGCGGATGACCCTTTGTATATGAATCCTGCCTTGAAGTGGTTGATTTATATTTTTATGATTATATAATATATGTGATGCAAGGGACAGGTTGGAGGGATCCAATGGGATTCCGCACACGGTTGATTTATTTTCATATAAATTGATATACGATATGTTGGATGTTATAAA
This sequence comes from Allium cepa, assembly GCA_030765085.1. Lineage (NCBI taxonomy): Eukaryota > Viridiplantae > Streptophyta > Magnoliopsida > Asparagales > Amaryllidaceae > Allium > Allium cepa. The sequence goes on from CM060941.1 coordinate 602,529,149, forward strand.
TGATGACATGGACACGATTTTGTTTATTTATTGCTTAGGTGGAACTAGACCTCAATTTTGGTATCTTAAAAATACTACAAAATAGTTGAATTAAAAAGAAATTTCAAGTGATTTGAAAATTATTCATGTTTTAAATAATTTTTCTAACATAAAAGTATGATTTTGTGGATATTGTAATTTAATAGTTTTATAAAACATTTTAGATAGAGTTTTAAAACCGAGAATAAAGATTTTAAATTTTTTGGAAAGTAAGTCGGTATTTTATACTAAAAGCATATAGTCTTAAAAAGAAAAGTAGAATTATTTCGTATAAATATTATCAACCATTATATATATAGGTATATATATATTGTAATTTATTTATAAAAATGAATTTATAAATGTGCTAAATTTATAAAAGTGATATTTTGTTTCAAAATAAAGTTAAGATTTGTAAAATCGTAATTTATTTATGAAGGGATAAATTTATAAATGGCGTTTTATAAACTAAAATAAAACTATTATCATTTAATAGATTGGAGAAATAAATCGAATGGTGAATTTATTATAAGATGAGAGATGATACTCTATTTTAGAAATTGATGGCAAGGGTGAATTGAAAAGTTAAACGATATTTTATAAATAGAAAGGATTTATAAAAAGACTTTATTCATATGGAAGTAATGTTAAAACGGATGGTGATTGATGTTTTAAATGAGATTTATGAAAAATTGAGGTTCGTAAGAAATAGGGCTGTAAGTTGAGTTCATGAATAAATGAGTTTTATGAAAGGAAATTTTATAAATACGGAAATGACTGGGTTGAAAATTTAAGAATGGATATTTATCAAGAAAATATATTATATTCCAAAAGTTGGTTACCTATATTAACATTGTTTAAAGTTGTTGGTAAATATTTAAATAATTTTGAAAGGTAATTATGAATATGCTTTGAAATTAGTAATAATGATTATTAATAATATTTTGGAAGTTTATTATTATTACTTATACGGTAAAGATTTAATGATTGTTTAATCCAAAATGGTTCGAATTATTAATAACTATTTTTGAGAGATTAAAAGTTAATAATAATTATTTATTTATGATGTTTCAATATTCATAAATAGAGTTTTGCAAACGGACTTGGATTTTATACGAATAGCTTATAAAATGGTTTTAAAGATTTAAAGGAAGGTTATTTACAAGGTAAAGAGGTTTATGAATATATGGATATTTATAACGAATTTTAGAAATGGGTTTATAGGTTTATAAATAGGAATTTATAAATAAGTGCATGGTTTTATTAAAGGTTTATAAATGAACTGTGAAATAATTTATTAATTGTTTATAAAGATTTATAGAAATTTATAATGAAGTTTATAAGTGATTTTAGAATTTAGTGAATAGAAGGCCTTTCTCAGTGTTTGGTAAATATACTTATACTGTTGGGATAAGTATATGGATATTTTCTAAGTATTGAAAATAGAAGGGTTGTGAATATATCTTTGTAAAAGTATTTCGATACAAGTACTTACAAGATGGTTTTAATTAACAAAAAGATTAATTACGGAGGCTTGGTGTTGCTTGGTGCTTAACCAACTGCTGTTTTTTCCGGTGGAATTAAATCCTCGATTTAATGTTTGTTATTCTATAGTTGAATAACCGATTACCGAAATTTGGACCCAAAAATTACTTTGGAAATATATAGAAGAAACATGTGAGTTATGTGGCACAGTCATCTCCGATGATGTTGTACTATGCGTTTAAATCTTGTTTCGTTCTCCTAGGACAATGATAAGGAAATTTATCCACTAACGGTTAGGAGCTGATCTCTGATCTTGTCTTTGACTGTTTATTTCCTAATTAACCAGGGTTAAGATTACTCGAAACTATCAAATGTTTTTTTGAAGACATCGGGATCAGATTTTTTACCCGAAAACCATTTCAATCCGACTCAAGCGTTCGAAGTAAAGACATATTGAAAAGAATGGAATTGGAAATGGAGTTCTCAAGCGTTTCGTTCAGTCCTGGAACGAACTTGTATGGATGAATGCCGATATTGCAATGGTGGCTTACATTCCAAGATGATTTGCTATGAGGAAATGGTAAGAGCGTGGCCTTTTCGAGCCTTACACCCGGGAAATGAATAAAGCAGGGACATACAGCAGGGCTAAGTAGATCCCACCCAAGTAGGGTATGATCATCCCAAATCTAGAGCGTTATTCATGTATGCTTCGAGATCCCATTATAAGGCTGTTGATAGCAACGATGGGGTGATCATATTCAGTGCTACTCGAGAATGGGGTAATGCCGGTCCTGAGTAGCAGAGGTGCAACATGTTGTAGCCTTCTGTACACTTTATTTAAAGGTGTACGGATTCGATGTGTAGACCCTTACCCTTTCCCAGTTGGAATCCATTCCCCAATATGAGCCTTCGCTTTTGGTTATAGAACCTAATTTGCTAGAATTAAATTAATTTTACAATCTCAGCTATGACTAATTAGTATTTGTATATTAGACATTATTATAATATCAGAGGATCTCATATGAAATATTTTGGTTATCATATGGTAAAAACCCGTCTGTGTTTATGTGCGGTGCGGTCTTACGAGATACCATTGATTTTTGTAATATTTTTATAACTTTAGAAAAATCCAATTGGTTGTGTTTTCTCACACTGGTCTTCCAAACCGATTAGGGTGTTATTTTATTATAATGCTCGGGTCGAGACGTATTTACAGATTATTTTGGATGCATTGGATCTCAGAAGACGAGTTGGAGGTCTTCTAGGAATATACACATATATGTTCATTTTCTACTGCTTTTTTGTTGCAATTATCAGCAATTGTAAGGACAAGATGTTATAACACTCCAAGCTGATAATTGTGATTGTTGTTGTACTCTGATTGATGTATGCATATAACAGTTTCTCTTTTGTAAAAATCATTGATATTATATTATATATTGTTCCATTGCGTTTGTGAGATTGTGTTTTGTTTTGATTTCTTTTCTCTTCTTCTTCTTCACTTCTCTTCTTCTTTGTTCTTTCTTTCCCTTAACTATCTGTCTTTCCTTTTGATTTAGGTTCGGCATAAGTGGTTTATTGTCTGCTTGAATTATATGGAAAAGTGAGTCGTTACGACATGGGAATTTACTCATTTGTGATAGAGTAAGCAAGACCCTAGGATGAGTTTGAGTGTGTGTGTGTGTGTATAAGTAGGTATTTTTAAGTGATATAAAAAAAAAATTATGTTGTGTTAATTTATCTATTGAGTGGCTTATGAATTCTGATTGGTACATAGGATGCCACGGTATCGGTAAGGGTTTCTAAATGCTTAAACAAGGTAATTTCACACAGTATTGTTTTAAAAGTGGGTAAATGAAATAATTTTAACTAAATAATATTTTATATATAAAGGAATAATTTTTCAGAAATTGTTATAAGCTAAATATGGTGTGTTTGGATGTTAATGAATGATAATATTTAATTATTATCAATTGTTGTTAGTGGTTATGTTATAATCTAACAAAGATAAACATTTGGAAAATAAGTTATGCAAGAAAATAGATTTATAGGTATAAATTATAGAGAATTGATTGTGATTAATGTTAACAAGATTTCTTGTCAGCACCCCAAAGTTATTCTAAGAAGGATGAATAGACTTGTTTGAATGAAGAGCATGATACCCTTAAGAATTACTTTTAAATTTATTTTCACCTGTTGTTGATTCTTGGGTCAGAACTTTCAACATTGTCGAAAGGTTTAGTCTTTGAACTAGTTAACCTTTCATCTTAGTTGAAGTTGTTGAGGTCTCCTACCAAAGTTTTCTTTCTGACTAGGTTGAAATTCCCTAAGTTAGTCCTTTGAAGGTTGCCTTTAATCTTGCCGAGTAGTTAAGGTGATAGCTTTCTTACGGTAAAATCAAGAAGTCAAGCACTTTAGTGGATAATCGATAGACTTTGACCTTGACGAAAGGTTAGATCACTTATATGAGGTAGGTTCCAACTTTTTCGAAAGGTATGAGAATGATCTCCTTTGACTTAAACTGTATGAGTCCAGATATTTATACTTATGGAGCAGATTTCTGACTTTATTGAAAGGTTAAACCACTTTGATTATAGCTTAGAAAGGTTACTTGTATTATTATAGCATAAGAAATGAAAAACTTGTCAAGTTTAGGCCACTGGGTTAATCACTTCGGAATGTTGCAGTGGATGTTTGGATTGGATGTATTGTCAACCTTGTTGAAAGGTTCAAATTATAGAGTTAATGGCTTTGAAAGGTTGGGATGTTATTTGTGTCACAAGAGTTGTCGACCATGTTGGCAAGAACCTGTCGATGAGATTGAACCTGGAAATTAGGAGTTAATCCAACAAAAGTTTAAGCAAACAGTAAAGTAATCAATAAAGCTTAGGACTTCCCTCTTTATCGAAGAAAAAGCTTCATTTTATTAAATTCCCCAAATCAACGCGCAACTAGGGTTACAATGTTTTTATTAAGAAGATATAAGATTAGAATGAGAGATATCTCATCCCTAAAACATGACCCTTAGGCCTTACTTATAGATGTTGGTGCCCCTTTTTCGACTTCATGCTCTCGACTGGGTCGGAAGGTCTCCCTTAAGTAGCTGTGAACCTGTCGATTTTGTCGGAAGGTTTGCCCTTCATGTGCCATTTTGGACCTTTTGACATTATCAAAAGGTCTACTTTTCTTTATTCCTTCATGAACATTTTGACCTAATCGAAGGGTTTGCCTTTTATATACTATTATGAATCCTTCGACCTTATTGGAAGGTTCCTCTTCACTTGATTGTTGCGAAACCTTTGATCATGTCGGAAAGTTTCTCTTCACTTGATTGTTGTTGAGAGTGCTTCCCTTCAGTGTTGTCAAAAGGTTGTCTTTCATTCTTTGTTAACTTATGAGTGTTGCTTTCTTCGTAAAACCTTTCGACAATGTCAAAAGGTATACTGGATGTGCTTTAACTGGAAAGGCTTGTTATGCTTTCGAAAGGGTCACCATGGAGTGGTCACACTTGCTTTCACTTCTTCATCCTCCTCGAAAGGTAGAAACCCCTTGGATACTGAGAGATGGAACCTTTCGACTCCTTCCAAATGTTTGGGACGATTAAACTCTGATGACTGCATTCTCTCGACTCCTTCAAAAGGTTTGGGATGTGCTTCTTTTCCTTTATCTTTGTTAAAAGACCTTTTGACTTAGTCAAAATGTAGATTTTAGTGTAACAATTAAAATAATCAACAATTGTGGAACGAATTTCATCAAAAGTAATGTTTTATAAATATGATTTATAAATGTGATTTATAAATGGAATTGCCTAAGTATATTTATAAATATGATTTGTTAATAAAATTGATTTGTCAATAAATTTTGGACTTAAAACAAGAAGTTGGAGAATTTAAAACCCAATTATTTTGAAAATTGTTTTCAAAGGTTTGGAAAAATAATAACAGTATTATTTTAAAATTATTTGGCTATAAATATTTTAAAATGAGATTTAAAGAAATAGAAAGCACTGAGCTCACTTCAGTCATTGGAAAATAATTTCGATGATTACCGCAGCATCATCGGCATTCATTTTCGAGTTTCTAAGTGAGGAATTGATACCTGAGTAATTTGCCACTAAATTTATCTCATGATAAAAAAATTTGTTTTGGATTCCAGAGATGTAATTTGATATATAAAGGAGTTATGTATAGATATGAATTCAAAATAATTTGAAATAAAACTAGGTGTCTAAAATCCAGAATATTTCTATCTAAATGTTTCGAGAAACATAAGATAATAAGTTTTTGAACTTTGAAGATGGTATAGATAAGAAAATAAGCTTTTTAACTAATAGATTTTTAAAATTATTATGTTCAAAGCAAATATAAAGTTTGTCGAATATAAGTGTTAAGAAAAGTAAAATTGAAAATTGAATTATGAAATGAAATCTAACCTAAGTAAAATAAATGAATTTGGAAATGAAATTTATCAAAGCAATGTGAAGTGAAAAGGAAATTGAACTCAATTTCTAAAGAATTAATGAAAGGAACAAACAAAATAAAATTGTGAAATGGAAATGAACTTGAGTGGTAAAATGAAATTCAACTTGAGTTATAAAATGAATTGAATATGTTTTGGTATGTTGTTTACTAGAAAAAAAAATTGATTGTGGTAATAAAATAAATCAGTGAAGTAAACTTGTAAAACGAATTAATGAAATGGGATACTGAATTGGATATGGTTTAAAATGTTGTTTAATAGAATTGAAAATGAACTTAAGTTATTAAGTGAAAATAATCAAAGGAAGTGTTGTATAAAATGTTTGTAATTCAACTTAAGTAAATTTTTGTATGGCATGGTCCATAAGTAAGTATTAAAGAAATATACTAAGTGAAAATGAAATAAAATTTAACTTAGGAAAAGTTAAAATGAAATTATTTATGAAATGATCCATAAGTAAATTAAATATGGAATGAAATTTTGCTAAGCATAAATTTAATTGAAAGAAAACAATATATGTCAATAATGGAATTTGATTTAAGTTGGATGTGAACCAACGAATGTAAATGGATCGAGCATAAATTAAGTGAATGTAAATGTTTTAATGTAAATCAATTGAATGGAAGTAGATTGAAATAAATACTTAAGTTGTACATATATTATCTTTTTCGCATAATTAGTTTATCCAGATTCGAGATACGATTTCGAGGTTATTTATACCAATCCGAGTTAGGATTTTTCACTCGATTTCTTAACGGCAAACCCTGGATATGGATTTTTGATTGATTTGGATGTTCTCTGTAATGAAAAGGATTTTCGATACATCCTCGGTATTCACGTGTAGCAAATCCAAGTCTTGGAAACCCGATCGTTAACGGTAAGAATTAAAATAAAGACAGAATGGAATCTCAAACGAATGAAATAACATATATTATTTCAACATATAACTTTTACAGTGGAAATTTCAAATACATTTATCATACTTAAAAACATGGACAGTTATAAATATATGTCCTAAAAAATTTATGGAATACAATAGTACAAGAGTGTTGTGGAAATAGACAAAAATCTTTAGTAAATCTTCTAGCTCTATGCTTCGAGCTCCATCCAGCTTTCTTCTAAACTAGACCTGACTACAAGGTTGCCCGAGGAAAATTAGGGCACCCAGATTTTAAGGATAAGGAAAATAAACTTCGGGTCAGTCATGGGACTGGTGTGAGAACTCAAAATACGCATGTTGAAAACAAAATGGTATCTCACAAGACCACGCCGCACATAAACACAAAATGGGTTTTTTCCTTACGATAACCAAAACATTTTACATCAAAACAATTGATATTATTCGTGACATATCTTTGAAAACATTTGCATGTAAACTTATTAATGTTAGCCAAAATTATTACCATTATTAAATTCCAACTTACAAGGCTCTACAAACAAAATGGAAGGCACTTATTGGAGAATGGATTCCATACAAATGACAAGGTAAGGAACTACCTTCCATACAGTAAATCTCTAGAAAAATGTACCTAGTGTCCAGATAATGAACGTCTAAACCAACATAGAACCGGCCTACCCCTTTGCTGGATAGTACCGAAAATGGCATCACCTAGGTCGTTCCTGGCCTATCCGTGGCTACAGCATACGGATACTCGATTATATAGGGTATTCTACAAAGGAGATGACCATATCCTTATGGGAGCGACCCACATAGCCCTGCCATTTCTGCCCCATTTCTGTCATTTTCGAGTGAGGAGGCATAAGGTTACTATTACCTTTCACATAGCACATTCCACTTTGAATGCCACATTGCCATTCCTTCAATCACTATTGACTTCCACAAATATACAACCTCCGAGCTCATACGTCTCAGAGAAAAGTGTTAAGCTAAGAGAAGTTGCTTTCTCTACCACCGACCAGATGTATGTTTATAAAAGTCAATAATGAAATCTCAAGAATGTAATGTCAGACATCTATCCATACAAGTTCGTTCTGGGACTGGACGAAATCGAAGGTACTCTCCTACCACATCCTGTCGAGAATTAACTCTAGAATTATTAGCGCGAAGTCCTTGCATCGAAGATTTTCATAATGGGCGCTACTTGTCATCATAAATATATGATATGGTAAATTTCACCTCAAGGGACTAGTGGCAAGTAGCCATACATCATGAATATCTCCATCTTCAAAAAATTATCTTCGACGTGTTTTGCTTCGAACGAAAATTGATTCGAAGTGATTTTCGGGTAAGAATTACCCCAGATCTGACCATTGTTACTTGGATACAATCATCGATAAAAAGAGGGTTTGTGAATAGGCAATCATTCTTTAATTGATTAAGTTCTTTTTATCAAAATCTCTTTTGGAGATATATATATTTCTAAAACATTATTTTCGATATATACAGAATCATTAAACCACTCTTATTAAATTTTTGATTACTTAAAACCCTTTTTAACTTCCTAATCATTTCATCTTTTCTTGGGAAAATATTCCAAATCTTTTTATTTAAATCTTAACAATGATTTCTTAATTCAAAACTCATACTTTTGATTTATTTTAAACCATGTTATCTAGGATGTTAATCCAAAACTAGTTAAAATTAAGTGAGCAAAATCTATAGAAATCATCTAATTCAACTCAATATCAATACCCGTATGCAACAAATACTATGCGCGGAATAATGGTGAAATCACCTTTTAAATTCCACGAATAGTACGAGTTCCCTCTTCGGGCTTTAACACCGAGTACAAGAAGGTCATCACTATAAAATCCAAATCTTATTAATGTTGGAAAACTTTATTCTTTATTCTTTAGAAAATTTTGATTCGAGTAAATCAAATTCACTACCCTATCCGTGGGCCTGTCCGAATAGCCAGGGAGAGCAGGAAACTGGTTTTCCAAGCTCAAGCATAGACGCTATCTCTCTGACACCCATAAGGCGGTCAAGTTATTTGATCGACAGTAAATCATTAAAACATTTAATCATTTCATAAATCCTTCAAATCATCTTTAAACCATTTAATCTTTTCAAACTTTACAAAATGCTTATAAATGTTTACAAAACATTTCAAATACATTTCAAACCATTTTTAAGGGGTTTAACAATTCCATACACACCATTTCATTAATTTAAGGAAAGTGATTTCCATTGTGCTTATTGACGTGTATTTTCATGACTTGCATATATGTGTGTGTGTGTATTCAACATTCATATGAAAATAATCAAATTTGATGATCAAGGCATAATAAACATCCATTTGCAAACATTATATGATCAATCAAAATAACATATAGTAGTTTAGGAGTTCTCACCAATGATATCCTATCAAAAAAAGGCTATAGCTTCACTAATATCATGATCCGAGCTCACGAAACCTAATACCTTGCCTCCTAGTGTGCTCTTAAATTCCCGACGAAAAGTGGTTCTCGGCCAAGCATGGAAAATGAGGTGTAGGACATTGGATTATCGTTGAATTTACCAAAAACTAGACCTAAAAATAGGTCATTTTTCCTCCAATTTTTGGACATTAAAGTATCTGAATTACGAAATATGTTCAACATTAAAGTGGTAGAACATTCTTGTCTCTATGGTTTCAAAAATAGTACCATCCAATTTGTATTAGTTATGAGGAAGTTATGGCCAACAGAAGAAGAGGTATTCTCAGATTATCAAAACAAAGGGCGAAAGTACACTGTAAAAAGATCATATTTTGACATAGCTAAACTCAAAAATATTAGAAGTGCTAAACACAAGGTTTAAAAAAATAATTACAACATTTGGGTCAGTTATGGAGGAGCTATGCTTGAATAGAAAAGAGGTATTTTCGGCCATTAAAACTGGGCACGAAAATGCTTTGGAGAAAATGGAGTTTTGAGCATAGTTAACTTTGAAATTGGAAGAAATGGTCAACTAGGAAGTTGTAGCCACTAAATTTTTGAATGGTTTCAAAAAAAATTCCTTATTTCGGTCTGATATGAGGAAGTTAGGCTAGAGTGAAAAAGTGAAAAAAAAATGTGAAGAAAGAGTGAGCTATTTATAGCCAAAGGAAGAGAGAAAATGAAGTCATGCACACATCATCACTTCATGACTTGTCCAATACACCTTCGTCCTTCTTAGGCCAGAAAAAGCCTTCCCCCCATGTGCCCATCGCTTCCATCTGCTTCATGTATGCACGAATTGACTTATGAAAGCTTAAGGAAGACACTTTATATAAAAATATCTTAGATTTTTTATTATGTATATATTTGTAAATGTATAAGTATATATGTAGGCTTACTTATTTTCATGTGCATGTTAGTGGAGCATTTGTATGTTACATATGTGTACATGATATATAAACAAATTTGCATTGACTCCGAACAATTTTCGTTCGATAACCCGTGCCAATCGGAGAACCGATTCCCGGTCACATTTTCAATTCTTAGTTAACGAACACATTTTTAGAAACAAACTTTGAAAATAGATTTATTATCATTTTAAATTAATTTAAATGATCACATTATTTATAAAATCATATAAATCAATACTAACAATTATTTATAAAAATCAATATTATACTGATAAAGCGATATCGATTTTTCCTTATGTTTTCAAATCAATTATATCTCTTTATAAAACTATTATAAATGATTTATTATCACTTTATAACTATTCAAAATGAATTATCATCGTTTAAAATTATTATTTGAATAACTAAAAATGATTATTAAATCATTAAATCTGAATTTAAATTAATAAATCAATTATCATATTTAAGGGCATTATTAATAATGTCAAAAACTCATTTTATTTTCAAAAACAAACCAATTGATTTTTTTGTATTCTTGTTTAATTACAAAAATAAGTGTATGTATCTAGCTCTGTGCACGACTATGTATGATTACGGAGCTGTTTATCTATAAAACAATTTTCAGCCGTTTCATTGATTTAGATTTAGAGGAAAATATTTTCGTGAATATTTGTTCAAAATAAGATTACAACATCTTATTATTACACAAGACAATATTATTTGAATTATCAACCTTTTATTTAAATAAATTTAAAAATAAATACAATTTATAAAAGTGATAAATTTACAGGTCGTTACAGACCTTCCCTCTTAAAAGTATTTTGTCCCTGAAATTACCTAAAATAAAAACCTAAAGATTTTGCAAAAATATTTATTTTTAACTTACATCTGTATGATGTATATACATCATCCATACACAATATCTGGTTCGATCTTCTATTCGAATTCACAACTTTACTTCCGAACTAGCGTTGATTGACTGATCCTTTTGTGCAGACCCTGATCAGGCTTTCTGATCAAAACTTTAGTTCCCCTTGCGTAGTTCTCAATTACGATAGAAAACTCGGGCATCTAACCATAAACCCGCATCAATGTTCGTCCTCAAGAATCAAGTGATAAATCATCTTTCGAATAAGTGTAAAACATGTCAAAGTTCTGTACTCGAATCGTAGATTAAATCGTGCGACAAAATAATCCATATACTTCATATATATTTATTAACCTTTCAAAAAATTTAATGAAAACATTTCAAAAAACTTTCATTCTTTATTCAAATTTTTTTATAAAGATACTTCTTTTTGCATTACCGTTTTACATTTTTATATCCAAATATTTATACTTAAAAACGCATTTCTTTTCAAAAGATAAATATCTTTTTAGTATAACATATCTCTAAATATATCTTAATGGTTTCTAAAGCTCATTTTCAAAATAATTCAATAAATTGATAAATCATCTTAAATTTACTTTAATTAATATCAAATGTGAAAACATTTTGTATTAGTTAAAACTTATTAAACCAACTTTAAGGCTTCTTTATTAATTAAAACTTCTTATATATATATATATATATATATATATATATATATATATATATATTCCTGTGACGCCCCATCTCTATACCCACGTTAGCCAAGAACACTACGAAGTAATGCTGTCAACTAGCACGGAGAATAAGGCTGTTGAGGAGCGACCATCTGTGTAATATCTTTGTGCGAGTACTGATATGTCAGATAAAATATGACTTGCATGCCTTTCAAGAGAAAATCCAACATACCAACACAAACTCAAAGTTACTACACAGTGACTATAGTGTCTTCAGAAACAAATATAGAAATAAACATAACACAAATCAGTCACAGATAATTCATATCACAAAGGCGAAAGAAGAAATGACCATATAACTAACACATGAAAGTGTACACCCGAGTCGTGGTCAAAAAGATCCACAATAATACATAAGAATAGCAACACGTGCTATACAAAAGTACAACTATGAGTCTATATCTCAAGTGTATACAACAACAAAAAAACTGCTAATCTAAATAGTTAGCCAAAAGTCAGAGTAATGAATCCCTGGGGAGAAGTCAAGCAGAAGCACCTGTAACATCTCGGTCTGACCCGAGTATTATTTATAAGAAAATAATAAACGGATCAGTCTAGCTATAAATATCAGATGACATGATATAGAATAAGAGATATGGCATAAACATATGATAACCATACAGGCATACTACAATAAGTATGTAATTGAAACTCAACATGAGATTAATCAACATCACAAAAATCTTCACAAAGATCCAAAAAGGGTATCATACCCAAAACTTGTATTCACAACAAGTCAATGACACACGAATTCACCAATGCACAAAAATTGATAAATCAAATCAATGAAAATCACTAAAATTGGTGAAGCATAAATTCCAGAATTCAACACACGAAATCCAGAAATCATAAAAAGGGGGAGGCCTATCACACGATCGGGAGCATGAAAACTCACCTACATATGTATCACACGAACTAGACGCTATCTCATGGTAGCTAGCCATTAATTTTTGTCACACGAATGGCCCGAAGACCATGGGGCGCTACCCCACATGCGTGAGTCGAAATCACACAGAAACGAGGTCTATTCTAAATCGCAGACAAAGAGACATCGCACAATTGCTAGTCTAAATCACAAAAATGATCGTCATGATCATCAAGAAGTGTCAATTACAGTAAGCTAGTAAATATATGAGCTTAGCTTCATGTCCCATAACCACTAGCTTAACTTAAATATTTACGAACAAATTGTAGATTTCCACTAGAAAATTGTCACAAGAGATTCAATCGAACAAGTCCAAGAATTAACCGATGAAGTAAACGCAAGCGTTTCATACCACTTGTTTTACTAAGTTGTTTAATTAGATTTCTCATACGAGTGAGGAAAAGGTTTGTATATACTAATAGGTTGGGAAACGGTTTAAGAGAACGAGTTTTGTAATAAAATAGTGTTGAAATCATTTGATGAAAGAGTTTTGATATTTACTACTAGTATTGAAACCTTTATATTTTTAAAGTGACAAATCACCGAAATGATTGTAGAAACAATCAATCACTAAAATTCACGTTCGAAGTCGTGAATAAAATCCAAAGAAATCGATATCGAATCCACCAAAATGGATACTCAATTCCCGAAGAAAAGAAGTCATCAAAGTCAATAACAAATGATAACAACAAATAGGGAAATAACACGAATCGATTAAATTTGGAAACCACGCAAAATAGGCGAAATAGGCAAAACATCAGGTCGGTCGGCCGGCTACAGAGCTCGGTCGGCCGGACCCTGTTCTGAAAAAAAATCCTCGGGAAGCAGGTCGGTCGGCTGAGCCCTGTAGTTGGTCGACCGAACCTGAGACAGAGAAGTGCTATGCACTTTTAGTAGCAGGTCGGTCGACCGGCCCAGTGGTTCGGTCGGCCGAACCTGTATTTTTGCACTTCCTACCCTATGTCCAAAAGAGGTGCAAACTCCCTCAATTTGCAAACGGTCGAGCAACGGCACTAAGGGCTTACGCCAATCGACTACGCGGCCATAAAAGCTCTTCGGTTCATCACCAAAACATGATCAAAACATCAAAGCTATGATTTTTAAAGAATTGAACCCAAAACACCCAAGATTGGAATATTCACCAAATCAATCCAAACCAAAAGCAATTGCACACGAATAAGTGTTAGGAATTCATACCGAACAATCGAAGATAATTATAAGCATAGATGTGAGATAAAAATCTCACCTTTGAACCAAAATTAATGAAGAAGAAGCTTGAAAGCAAAGGAAGATCAATCACACTTCAATCCTAACTCAAGAAGCTTGATTCCAAGCTTAAAAGAGAAGCATTTCCCAAATTAGGTTTAGGAATTTTCTGAAATCAAAGAGAGAATGAGTTGGAGAAGATGAAGAGGATGCTTACCAATGGGTTCTCTTAGAATTTGGAGCTAGATCTTGGATTTTGCAAATGAAATAGGGTTTTGGATTTGTATTTCCCATTCTCTTCCACCATTTTTGCTTTAGAACTGAAAAGAGGAGGAAGTGAGAGTGAATGGGGAGAAGTGGTTCAGATTTGGGTATTAAGTTCGCTAGTGGGCTGAACCCAAACCCAAACTCAAAGTGAAAAAGGTCAAATTTTTAGCCAGCTCCAAACATATCAATGTTTATACTCAAAAAGGTTGCAAATGGCATTTTGAACTCAATGGGAGGGGTCTCGAGTCCTAATTCGACTGTTTGCAAAAAGTAGCTTTTCGGACCAAAATCCGACGAACGATAAAATATTTAAATAAAATATTTAAATATACAATTGATAAATATGCGGGATGTTACAGACTCCCCTCCTTAAAGAAATTGCTTCCTCGCAATACTTAAGAAGAAAATAAGAAGTAACAACCATAAAAGCATATCAACACAAAAGAAAATTAGAAATAGGAAGTTCACCATAAGGAGCATGAAAGAGTAAGCCTGAACGGGTTCGCTCGATGAACTCTCTAGATTCCCAAGAACAATCCTTAGGATTTGAAGACCATTGAACTTTCACAAACGGGACATCTTTATTTCGAAGTCGTTTGACCTCCGAAGCAATATTTCGAATAGGATGCTGCTCATAAGTTAAATTAGGCGAAACTTCAATCTCTTCCACAACACCGGGCTCAAGAATAGAATCGGAATCTCGAAGGCACTTCCGTAATTGAGAAACATGAAACGCATCATGCATAGCAGAAAACTGAGCCGGTAATGTAAGGCAATAAGCCATAGAACCAATATGTTCAGTCATAGGAAATGGCCCAATATATCGAGGTGCTAACTTTCCCGACCGACTGAAACGTACAACACGTTTCATTGGTGAAACACGAATAAAAACAAGATCTCCAACAGAAAATTCTAATTCCCTTCTCCAGTTATCAGCATAGGATTTTTTTCTACTCTGGGCTTCTTTCATCCTATGTCGAATAAGTTCAATTTTCTCTGTGGAATCCTGAATAAAATCTGGACCTAAAACCAGCTTCTCACCGGCCTCAAGCCAATAAGAAGGAGATCGGCATGGCCTTCCATAGAGTGCCTCGAAAGGTGCCATACCAATACTAGATTGGAAGCTATTATTATAGGAAAATTCAACAAGTGAAATATGATCTTCCCAACTTCCACCAAAATCGAGCACACAAGCACGAAGAAGATCTTCAAGAGTTTGATTCACACGCTCGGTTTGTCCATCGGACTGGGGTGATAAGCGGTGGTAAAATTAAGCTTCGTTCCTAAAGCTTTTTGAAGACTCTTCCAAAATCCACTAGCAAACAATGGATCGCGATCACTAACAATGGAAGTAGGAACTCCATGTCATTTAACAATCTCTTTAACAAAGAGTTTGGCCAAAAGAGGAATAGTTCGGTTAGACCGAACGGGAATAAAATGGGCAGATTTAGTAAGTCTATTAACTATAACCCATAAGCTATCATGACCCGAAGGAGAACGGGGAAGGCCGTCAATAAAATCCATGGAAATTTGATCGCACTTCCAAATTGGAATCTCTAAAGGTTGCAATAACCCACCAGGCCTTTGATGTTCGGCCTTGACAAGTTGGCAAGTCATGCAACACTTAACAAAGTTAGCAATATCAGATTTCATCCCCTCCCATTAATAAAGTCGCTTCATATCAGTATACATTTTACTACTACCGGGATGAATGGCGAATTTAGAACGATGTGAATCTTCTAAAATATCTTTACGAAGATCACTAATATTTGGCACGATAAGTCTACCAAATTTTCGAATGCCGCCACGAGAATTGATACCAAAGTCATTCAAACCATCAATATCAATTTTATCCTTAATATTTTGGCCAAGAAGAGCCAATTCAGGATCTAGCCCTTGAGCTTCAAGAATGCGGTCTAAAAGAGAAGGATGAGCCTCAAGGCTACATAAAACAAGTGATGATCATAAATCAGATACGCACTCTCGAATCTCACAAGTGGATAAAATCTCGAGATCGTTCCATTCGGATATCATCATGGAAACAACTGCTTGTTGTTTACGGCTAAGAGTATTGGCGACACGATTACCCTTACCGGGAGTATAAAGGATATCAAGATCATAAGGTGCAAGGAACTCGAGCCAACGTTGTTGACGCAAATTAAGTTCCTTTTGAGAAAATAAATATTTCATAGACTTATGATCCGTGTAAAGAATAAATTTCTCTCCCAATAGATAATGACGCCAAATGTAACATTCCTGAAATTTATCAAGTTTAAATTGGCAATTAAATTAATTTTTGAAGATAAATTGCTAATTTATTTATGAATAAATTGGATAATTTCTAGAATAAAAAAATTTAGCTTATAAAGTAGGATTGGTTTAAGATTTATGAATAAGTATTTTATAAACAAATATTGAATTTAAAAATAAGATGTATAAAATATATTTATATTAATATGTGAGCTAAATTAAAAGATTTAAAAATAGAATCTATAAAATAATTTAAACTAAGGAGTTGAATATGATTTGTATATTAAACATTAAAAATAGAATTCATGAATTAATAAAAAAAAATATGATTGGTACAATGACTTGAGTTTAAAAATTTAAAAACAAGAATGAATATGAAATACTTACCTTTTGGAATTTAATAAATGTATTGTAATAAAAATTGATGTAATAAAATAAGTTTACAAAAGCACCATGAACTAAGAAATGTATATTTATGTGTGATGTATTTGTTGAGTGTACAAATTGTTATAAATTCATTTCTTTTTAAAATTTTGTAAAAGTAAAATAAATACAAATGTTGTATTTCAAGTTAAGATTGAAATTTAAATTTAAAATGAGTGTTTTAAAAATGAGTAGCATTAAAAAAAAAATTATTAAGATATAATATATGTATATATATATATATATAAATGTTGACTAAATTCTTTTAGCATTGAACATGTACATACATATACAAATGAATAAACAAATACATTTATTTATAAAGTATATATGATAAAAAAAAAATAATGATAAATAAAGTTTATAAATTTATTTTGTCTTGTAAAAAAATCACCCATGTGAACATACATACACATGTGAGATGGAGTAGAGTAAGACAATCAACAAAATCCAAAGTTTATGATGATTTTTAACAAATGGCATTCATAATATTTATTTGAATATAAAAAATGAAATTTAAAATTATGAAAACTTTACATCTTCCCATATGTAATCATGGGTATCTTAGAAAATCTGAAAACAGATTTGCCTCCACTAATCTCAAAATCATAAAGCTGTTCAAAACATAAGATAAAAAAAAAAAACAATTCAGTTTGAACTCAAAACAAAAGAAAAACCCAAAATCTTCATTCTCAGACCATACAAACTGCATTTTTCAAATCTGCATACATTTGCATTCATGTTAAAATCTGAAACCCAAACAAACCTTCAACTCCTCTTTCCAAAAATTGCAAATCTGCATCAAACAATCCAACTCCTCTTCTTCAAAATACAAGCCTGCACATCAATTTAAAGCCTGCATGTATAAATCAAAAGCCCTGCAATTTCAAAGGCCAGCATGCATTCATTTTTAAACCCTGGAACATGCATGTATGAATCAAGAAGCTCTGCATTTCTTTGCATCTGCAAATTGCAAGCAAGGCCTGCATGCATCAAGTAGAAGCTGCATGTTTTTAAAAAGCATTCAAACCTGCATTTGAATGGGCATTCAAGCTTCTGCATGATCAATCTGGACAGTGTATGCTCTGCACTTTGAATTAAGGTGAGTAAACTACCACTTAAAAAGGTTTAAGTGATAATTAATCTGTTGCTTGATAAATTTCTGAAATGATGAATGCTTGCATGTTTATAAGTTGGTGATTTACCTGTGTATATGAATGAGTTAGTTTGCATGCTAGTTAGACTGTTCCTCTCTGATATTTTTAGATACAGAGATTTTAAATGAATTAAGTCCAAACCTTCTTATCAAATCACTTAGTGAATTATGATCCTAAACAAGCTAATTTGGGTAAACAACATCTAGTTTTAAATGACAAGTTCAAGTATAAACTGAGAAAAAAGAAAGAAGATCAAAGTCACTGGATTTTGAAATTTGTCTGGAAACAAATAACACAGTAGCAAATTTTTATCAATGTTTGAAAACAAATGTTAATTTATATTGATTCAAGCTTATATCTTGAATCATCACTGAAAGTTAGGAATTTCAAAATCAAAATTTCAATTTTTAGTAGAGTATAATATGTGTAATTGGGGTTTTAGTGAAATTTGGGTTTTTGCCAAATCCTGTTGATCTATGTAATTGGGTTGCTTGAAATTGTTGATGGAGTTAGGTGATGCATCAGAAAGTATGGTAAAAATGGTGGATGAATTTATAAATCACTGTGATGTTTGAATTTACTGGAAATTGATTTTAACCCTAGTTTGGGTTCTTACTGTAATTGGTCTACTACCACTTCATCTCTGCATCGGGTTTGAAGGAGTTTTGGGAGAAGAAAGAGCGATGGGTCAGCAATCCATGGCCGAAGTTGTGGGGTATATTATCAGTCGGAGGCGTGTGGGTGATGGGTTTTCTGACAGTGGCTAATTCCAGTTTCTACTGGAACAGTTCAGTTTGAAGTGCTAGATTTTGATTCGAGGCATGAGTGGTTGATCTGTGGGTCGTAGGTGGATGTATGGTGCTTGGGTGACTCGGCGGTGAGTTCGAAGTTGGCCAGTGGTGGCTCTGGCAATGGTGCAGGTGCACAGGATGATGGTGTTGTGCAGGGTTTGATGTTTCAGGGTTGCAGAAATTTTTGCTCGGGATGGCCTCGGGATTTTTGAGAAGAAACTCGAAGCGGGGTAGATTTTGTCTCAAAGTAAATTTTATGGTGACTCGAGTATACCTTTTGTTACAGGTTTGAATATTGGAAACAGAATTGTTTCCAGGTTTTTAAAAGAATTAAGTTGAAGTAATAATAGGAATATAAACTTAAAATTTAAAATCAGTTGGAACCTGAATTTAGTTATAGATTTAAATAATTCAAAATCTGAAATTTGAAAACATTTTAAATTAAAGAATGTAAGAGGTTCAAAATTCAACAGAAACTGTTCTGTTCTGTTTTTAGAATTTTAAAAATAAAGTTTTAGTTTAAGTCTGGAAATTAAACTTAGGATTTAGCTTGAATATAAGGATGAATTCAAATTGTTTGGATTCTTATTTTGTAATAATTTAAATGCAGAAATTTTAAATTGGTTTTCTTAAAAAAAAATAAAGAAACAGGAAAACTGTTTGCAGTTTTTAAAATTGAAAGTGAAAGTTTAAAATGTAAACTTAATTTGGACTTAGGCTTTAAGAACCTGAATTTGAATATGAATTCAAATAAGTATGAATTCTGTTGAAATAATTTCAGGAAAATTCAAAGTTTGTTTTTTTTTTTAAAATAATCAGAAAACTGTTTTCTGTTTTAAATATTAAGGTAAAATTAAATTTTGCAGGTATAGGTTTAAAACTGAGTTTAAGTTGAATTTGAATATGAATTCAAATTTGATTTATCTGGAATTTGAAATCATTAATGGTTTTTAAAATTTAAATTTGATTTTCAAACTCTTTGTGGAAATGCATATGTGATTTGCATTTGGAATGGAAGGTTAAGTATTTAATTTAAAAAAATTCAAAATGAATTTAATCTGAGTTTTTAAAATCTGGATTTAAAATTTAAACTTCAGTTTTAAATAAAGGTTTAAATTGAATTGTTTTTAATGATCAAATGATTTGCATTTGAATTGTAGGTGTAAATTATAGAAAGAGTTTTAAAGAATTTAAAACTAAAATGAAATGGAAGTTGTATTTCAATTTGGAAATTTTTAAGTAATTTTTAAATTGATTTGAATTGAAATTTAAATTCTTTTTTTAAAACTCATTTATAAAGTATATGTTCCTTTTAAACATATAAGATTAAGTTGTGTATTGTTTTAAACTCTTATTTAAGACAAATTTGAGTCTTGAGTTTAAAGAAAATGTTAAATGGAATTTAAAGTAAAAAAAAAAAACATTTTGTTTTAAAAAAATGCATAATTTAAATAAGGAATGTTTATCTAAAGATAAAGAAAAGTATAATGATTTGTAATTCATTTAATTTTTAAGGTAGTACAAATGGATAATTAATATAATTAATTAATTAATGAAGTGGATAATTAGTTAAAGTAATTAAGGGTTTTAATTTGATTAATTAAAGTTTAAGATTAATTTTTCTTAGAATAATTAATTTGTAATTAAGAAATCATTAATTGAATGATATTAGATTTCAAATTAATTGAAGATTTATTAATTGAATAAATATGGATAGCTAATTAATTAGGAATAATAAATGAAAGTAATCATGTAGGTAATAAATTTAAAACCACCCAGTTTATTCATCTTAATTGTAGATGCTGATTGTTATTGAATGTTGTGTGATGGATTGATATATTTGATATGTGATGTGATGCTATGTGATATTTTGTGCTGATCTGCTATATTTGTGATGAACATACTGTTGTATGAATATGAAACCCTTTGACCCGTAAAACGACATTTGAATTTCGATGCGACAGGGAGTCGGATTCCAGCTGGCTATCCGAAACCCACATCGAATCATATTAGTGAATTTTTGTGATTGATAATTTACTTTATCTATGAATCTGTGAATATAAATAAGCGCTATGGGTTATACCGCTTATCTTTATGATTGGATCTGTGATGATGTTGTGCACTATTGTGTTGAACCCCTGGACCACACTTATACACACACAAATATGGATTGCACGTGGAAATGGGTTGAGTCACAGATTTTGAAATTGTTTTAAAATTTGAATTTTTGAATCCAAAATAGTTTTGGAATTAGAATTGAAGTTTTTGAAAAAAATGAATTTCAAAAAATAAAAGTTATGTGAATAACTTAATTGAGTTTTGAAATTTAAATAATTTGAGTTAAATTTGAATTCAATAATTGAATTGAATTCTATGATTTGGAAACTAGGGTTTTAAAAAGTTATCCGACTTAGAAATGGATTTATATGGGGTTTAAAACCATTTTAAAAAGTGATGTTTGAAATTTAAAATTAACCCAAGATTCCAACTTGTATAAATCGAACTTTTCTGAAACGAAAACTGTCGTTTTCCAATAATAGAAGCTTTCATATAAGAAATGGATTTCCAATGTATGTTAAAAGGAATTCAAGTTTTGAAATGAAAATGGTATTCCAAGTTATAAATAAATCTTTGGAACGGGTTTTTGAAAGCTATAAATTAAATCTTTAATTTAAAGATTTATTGAGTTAATCCAATTGGAATGGAAGTTGTTTTGAATCTATGAATAGATCTTTGTGAAACTAGGTGAAACTTTGTGAAATAAATCTTTTTGTTTAAAGATTTAAAATGGTAATTTGTTTAACCATTTGAAAGAAAAGTTTTGGATTTTATAAGTTGTGACTTAACTAAAATCCCATATCCATATGTTTTAAAATATGGCGCTCATTATTCGGTTTAGCCGGGAGAGGACCTAGTGTCATATAGCCCATTCCGAATAGTGATACGACGTTATGGATAGCAATTGAAGACCGGTGGTGAAGACCGGATATTTCCGAAAACAAAAGGGTAACTCGTCGATTGTCTCTGCACTGGCTGATCCCCGGTATAGAGATCTCCATATGTGATGGGAAGTCCGGACGTGATTAGGGATTATCCGAATTTGCAAGGGCTTCTTCGGAAGTGCCTTCGGTTCTGTTCGAACCCGGAACAGACTTGTATGGTTGTATGTCCGACATTACACTTTGAGATGTTATCTGATCTCTATCAAATACATTTCTGCTTGGTGGCGGAGAATTTATTCTCTTAGCTTAACACCCTTCTCTGAGACGTACGAGCTCAGAGGTTATGTAGTTGATATTTATCAGTGATATTCCCAATTTGGTAATGTGGCATGCTGAGTGCTGCTGTTGATGATCATTGGTTGATCATTTGTGATATGATCATTTGTTTGATCATTTATCTTTGTGATCATTGCTTTGGTCATCTGTTGACCCAAAGCATGGCTTTGTTGCACAAAGCGTAGCTTTGTGGACGAGACTGCATCAGGACCTCACACCCCGGAAATGGTCGAAACAGGAAAAATGCGGCAAGGTTATGAGGGTCGCTCCCTTTAGGGTATGTCATTCCCTTCTGGTAAAGGGTGGTATCATGGTATGGAGCCCAGATACTTACTCATGTGGTTACTGCAGATCTATTACTTTGTGATACTTTGTGGTTGTTGTTGCGAGCGCTCGGATAAAGGTCCCAAAGGACCGGGGGATGACATATTCGTGTAGTAGTTACCTAGTTACAGAGGTAACCCGGCCTTGTGTTGGCAGAGATCTAACCGTAACGTTAGTTCTCGGGACGTCCCGCCAGAGGCGATCCCATGTGGCAGTAGGAAGTTCCTTAGCCTGACCATTTGTTGGAAATCCATTCATCCAATACGTGTCTTGTACGGTTTTAGTTGTAGAACCTGCCATTTAACATGGCAGCTATAGTAGGCATAGTATCATGGTACCTATGCTGGCTAGGATTTATATTATACTTTCGAAAGATTTTCCACTATGCACTAGTAATAATATCAAAGGATTTTTCTCGTAGTAAGCATGTTTGACTATCATAAGGAGAAATCTCCCCCATGTGTGCGTTTGCATTGTGTGTGTGCCGGGAGGCCTTATGGTAGTTTCATTTTTCAAAAAGCATTGCGGATTTCAAATTTAAATTCTGTTGTTTGTTTTAAAAGACCAAATGCTTTTGTTTGCTCATACCAGTCCCATGACTGACCTGGAGTTTATTGTTCTTTTCCTAAACTCTGGGTGCCCACTATTTCCCACACGGGCAGTCTAGAGTTGGGGTTTTCAGATAATCAGTAATAGGTGTAGATTCGATAGCTTTCAGCCTTAGGATTTGGCAATGACAATGGGATCGGGTTGCTTCTCTTCATCTTGATTTGGGAGTTCTCGCTATTTCTGGATTGATGCCTTGGAGATGGAGTTACACTGGAGTTCTTTCTTGAAGACTATATTGAAGATATTGTTCCGCTGCTAGTGTTATCTTTTATTTCCGCTGCTATTCTTTGTATCTCTGATAATGTTGATATCTATTGTACCATCCTGTTGTATCATTCATGTTGTATCAGTTATTGTATCAAATGCTGTATATGAAATATATTATTCATTTCTTCCGCTGTGTTATTTACTTAATGTGTTATAAGCTCCGGCGACTCGAATTTGAACGGTCGAATCTGCGGCATTCGAGTACAATGTAAAGTATGGATGTCGATTTTCGAACGCGAAAAATTCGAGCCGTTACATTTGGTATCAGAGCTGAAGGTTAAAACTTTAGCTCAGGAGTATAACACATTAAGTAACTCATTAGAGATAGGGTGAAGTAAACCCTAGAATGAGTATATCCCTGAGATATCCGTTCGAATGCCTCAGTAAATTCTCTTACTATCCACTGATAGTGAGTATGAGTGCGAGAAGAGAACGAGATAGGGGACAGGGGAGTACCACTACAAATGGTCAATACCCTGCAACAGTGGGAATATCTTTTCTCTATAAATCTCCTTTGATTCAATTTCGAATTCTTTTGATTGCTTCGTGACTGCTCCAGAAAGAAGTTTCGGTGTGATGATGGCCATACGTATTGTTGTAGGAAATTCTTACTTCGTATCTTCATCGGTTTCTTATCAGCTTTTCGATCTAAATTCTAATGAATTTGAAGTTGAAAATATTAAATAAATTGGAAATTTTAAATTAGTAAATTGGTTAACTAATATGAAGATTTGATCCATCTATCTATTCTCTGGGATCCGATATATTCTACGAACGATTAGTATCTCTTCGAACTAGTCAATGCCTTTGCATATTCGTAGATCGATGGACCCAAATATCTTGTGTAATATTATATGAGATTTTTCTCATATCTATTGTTGATATTCTTATTTGGTAAGCCAAATGCAGAATAGTTAATCGGCCTGATTTATGAGTCGATTATCTATCCTTGTGTATCTATCCATCATTGGTTGTCTTCCTACTTTCAAATTTCGAGGACGAAATTTTCTTAAGGGGGGAAGTCTGTAACATTCCTGAAATTTATCAAGTTTAAATTGGCAATTAAATTAATTTTTGAAGACAAATTGCTAATTTATTTATGAATAAATTGGATAATTTCTAGAATAAAAAAATTTAGCTTATAAAGTAGGATTGGTTTAAGATTTATGAATAAGTATTTTATAAACAAATATTGAATTTAAAAATAAGATGTATAAAATATATTTATATTAATATGTGAGCTAAATTAAAAGATTTAAAAATAGAATCTATAAAATAATTTAAACTAAGGAGTTGAATATGATTTGTATATTAAACATTAAAAATAGAATTCATGAATTAATAAAAAAAAATATGATTGGTACAATGACTTGAGTTTAAAAATTTAAAAACAAGAATGAATATGAAATACTTACCTTTTGGAATTTAATAAATGTATTGTAATAAAAATTGATGTAATAAAATAAGTTTACAAAAGCACCATGAACTAAGAAATGTATATTTATGTGTGATGTATTTGTTGAGTGTACAAATTGTTATAAATTCATTTCTTTTTAAAATTTTGTAAAAGTAAAATAAATACAAATGTTGTATTTCAAGTTAAGATTGAAATTTAAATTTAAAATGAGTGTTTTAAAAATGAGTAGCATTAAAAAAAAAATTATTAAGATATAATATATGTATATATATATATATAAATGTTGACTAAATTCTTTTAGCATTGAACATGTACATACATATACAAATGAATAAACAAATACATTTATTTATAAAGTATATATGATAAAAAAAAATAATGATAAATAAAGTTTATAAATTTATTTTGTCTTGTAAAAAAATCACCCATGTGAACATACATACACATGTGAGATGGAGTAGAGTAAGACAATCAACAAAATCCAAAGTTTATGATGATTTTTAACAAATGGCATTCATAATATTTATTTGAATATAAAAAATGAAATTTAAAATTATGAAAACTTTACATCTTCCCATATGTAATCATGGGTATCTTAGAAAATCTGAAAACAGATTTGCCTCCACTAATCTCAAAATCATAAAGCTGTTCAAAACATAAGATAAAAAAAAAAACAATTCAGTTTGAACTCAAAACAAAAGAAAAACCCAAAATCTTCATTCTCAGACCATACAAACTGCATTTTTCAAATCTGCATACATTTGCATTCATGTTAAAATCTGAAACCCAAACAAACCTTCAACTCCTCTTTCCAAAAATTGCAAATCTGCATCAAACAATCCAACTCCTCTTCTTCAAAATACAAGCCTGCACATCAATTTAAAGCCTGCATGTATAAATCAAAAGCCCTGCAATTTCAAAGGCCAGCATGCATTCATTTTTAAACCCTGGAACATGCATGTATGAATCAAGAAGCTCTGCATTTCTTTGCATCTGCAAATTGCAAGCAAGGCCTGCATGCATCAAGTAGAAGCTGCATGTTTTTAAAAAGCATTCAAACCTGCATTTGAATGGGCATTCAAGCTTCTGCATGATCAATCTGGACAGTGTATGCTCTGCACTTTGAATTAAGGTGAGTAAACTACCACTTAAAAAGGTTTAAGTGATAATTAATCTGTTGCTTGATAAATTTCTGAAATGATGAATGCTTGCATGTTTATAAGTTGGTGATTTACCTGTGTATATGAATGAGTTAGTTTGCATGCTAGTTAGACTGTTCCTCTCTGATATTTTTAGATACAGAGATTTTAAATGAATTAAGTCCAAACCTTCTTATCAAATCACTTAGTGAATTATGATCCTAAACAAGCTAATTTGGGTAAACAACATCTAGTTTTAAATGACAAGTTCAAGTATAAACTGAGAAAAAAGAAAGAAGATCAAAGTCACTGGATTTTGAAATTTGTCTGGAAACAAATAACACAGTAGCAAATTTTTATCAATGTTTGAAAACAAATGTTAATTTATATTGATTCAAGCTTATATCTTGAATCATCACTGAAAGTTAGGAATTTCAAAATCAAAATTTCAATTTTTAGTAGAGTATAATATGTGTAATTGGGGTTTTAGTGAAATTTGGGTTTTTGCCAAATCCTGTTGATCTATGTAATTGGGTTGCTTGAAATTGTTGATGGAGTTAGGTGATGCATCAGAAAGTATGGTAAAAATGGTGGATGAATTTATAAATCACTGTGATGTTTGAATTTACTGGAAATTGATTTTAACCCTAGTTTGGGTTCTTACTGTAATTGGTCTACTACCACTTCATCTCTGCATCGGGTTTGAAGGAGTTTTGGGAGAAGAAAGAGCGATGGGTCAGCAATCCATGGCCGAAGTTGTGGGGTATATTATCAGTCGGAGGCGTGTGGGTGATGGGTTTTCTGACAGTGGCTAATTCCAGTTTCTACTGGAACAGTTCAGTTTGAAGTGCTAGATTTTGATTCGAGGCATGAGTGGTTGATCTGTGGGTCGTAGGTGGATGTATGGTGCTTGGGTGACTCGGCGGTGAGTTCGAAGTTGGCCAGTGGTGGCTCTGGCAATGGTGCAGGTGCACAGGATGATGGTGTTGTGCAGGGTTTGATGTTTCAGGGTTGCAGAAATTTTTGCTCGGGATGGCCTCGGGATTTTTGAGAAGAAACTCGAAGCGGGGTAGATTTTGTCTCAAAGTAAATTTTATGGTGACTCGAGTATACCTTTTGTTACAGGTTTGAATATTGGAAACAGAATTGTTTCCAGGTTTTTAAAAGAATTAAGTTGAAGTAATAATAGGAATATAAACTTAAAATTTAAAATCAGTTGGAACCTGAATTTAGTTATAGATTTAAATAATTCAAAATCTGAAATTTGAAAACATTTTAAATTAAAGAATGTAAGAGGTTCAAAATTCAACAGAAACTGTTCTGTTCTGTTTTTAGAATTTTAAAAATAAAGTTTTAGTTTAAGTCTGGAAATTAAACTTAGAATTTAGCTTGAATATAAGGATGAATTCAAATTGTTTGGATTCTTATTTTGTAATAATTTAAATGCAGAAATTTTAAATTGGTTTTCTTAAAAAAAAATAAAGAAACAGGAAAACTGTTTGCAGTTTTTAAAATTGAAAGTGAAAGTTTAAAATGTAAACTTAATTTGGACTTAGGCTTTAAGAACCTGAATTTGAATATGAATTCAAATAAGTATGAATTCTGTTGAAATAATTTCAGGAAAATTCAAAGTTTGTTTTTTTTTTAAAATAATCAGAAAACTGTTTTCTGTTTTAAATATTAAGGTAAAATTAAATTTTGCAGGTATAGGTTTAAAACTGAGTTTAAGTTGAATTTGAATATGAATTCAAATTTGATTTATCTGGAATTTGAAATCATTAATGGTTTTTAAAATTTAAATTTGATTTTCAAACTCTTTGTGGAAATGCATATGTGATTTGCATTTGGAATGGAAGGTTAAGTATTTAATTTAAAAAAATTCAAAATGAATTTAATCTGAGTTTTTAAAATCTGGATTTAAAATTTAAACTTCAGTTTTAAATAAAGGTTTAAATTGAATTGTTTTTAATGATCAAATGATTTGCATTTGAATTGTAGGTGTAAATTATAGAAAGAGTTTTAAAGAATTTAAAACTAAAATGAAATGGAAGTTGTATTTCAATTTGGAAATTTTTAAGTAATTTTTAAATTGATTTGAATTGAAATTTAAATTCTTTTTTTAAAACTCATTTATAAAGTATATGTTCCTTTTAAACATATAAGATTAAGTTGTGTATTGTTTTAAACTCTTATTTAAGACAAATTTGAGTCTTGAGTTTAAAGAAAATGTTAAATGGAATTTAAAGTAAAAAAAAAAACATTTTGTTTTAAAAAAATGCATAATTTAAATAAGGAATGTTTATCTAAAGATAAAGAAAAGTATAATGATTTGTAATTCATTTAATTTTTAAGGTAGTACAAATGGATAATTAATATAATTAATTAATTAATGAAGTGGATAATTAGTTAAAGTAATTAAGGGTTTTAATTTGATTAATTAAAGTTTAAGATTAATTTTTCTTAGAATAATTAATTTGTAATTAAGAAATCATTAATTGAATGATATTAGATTTCAAATTAATTGAAGATTTATTAATTGAATAAATATGGATAGCTAATTAATTAGGAATAATAAATGAAAGTAATCATGTAGGTAATAAATTTAAAACCACCCAGTTTATTCATCTTAATTGTAGATGCTGATTGTTATTGAATGTTGTGTGATGGATTGATATATTTGATATGTGATGTGATGCTATGTGATATTTTGTGCTGATCTGCTATATTTGTGATGAACATACTGTTGTATGAATATGAAACCCTTTGACCCGTAAAACGACATTTGAATTTCGATGCGACAGGGAGTCGGATTCCAGCTGGCTATCCGAAACCCACATCGAATCATATTAGTGAATTTTTGTGATTGATAATTTACTTTATCTATGAATCTGTGAATATAAATAAGCGCTATGGGTTATACCGCTTATCTTTATGATTGGATCTGTGATGATGTTGTGCACTATTGTGTTGAACCCCTGGACCACACTTATACACACACAAATATGGATTGCACGTGGAAATGGGTTGAGTCACAGATTTTGAAATTGTTTTAAAATTTGAATTTTTGAATCCAAAATAGTTTTGGAATTAGAATTGAAGTTTTTGAAAAAAATGAATTTCAAAAAATAAAAGTTATGTGAATAACTTAATTGAGTTTTGAAATTTAAATAATTTGAGTTAAATTTGAATTCAATAATTGAATTGAATTCTATGATTTGGAAACTAGGGTTTTAAAAAGTTATCCGACTTAGAAATGGATTTATATGGGGTTTAAAACCATTTTAAAAAGTGATGTTTGAAATTTAAAATTAACCCAAGATTCCAACTTGTATAAATCGAACTTTTCTGAAACGAAAACTGTCGTTTTCCAATAATAGAAGCTTTCATATAAGAAATGGATTTCCAATGTATGTTAAAAGGAATTCAAGTTTTGAAATGAAAATGGTATTCCAAGTTATAAATAAATCTTTGGAACGGGTTTTTGAAAGCTATAAATTAAATCTTTAATTTAAAGATTTATTGAGTTAATCCAATTGGAATGGAAGTTGTTTTGAATCTATGAATAGATCTTTGTGAAACTAGGTGAAACTTTGTGAAATAAATCTTTTTGTTTAAAGATTTAAAATGGTAATTTGTTTAACCATTTGAAAGAAAAGTTTTGGATTTTATAAGTTGTGACTTAACTAAAATCCCATATCCATATGTTTTAAAATATGGCGCTCATTATTCGGTTTAGCCGGGAGAGGACCTAGTGTCATATAGCCCATTCCGAATAGTGATACGACGTTATGGATAGCAATTGAAGACCGGTGGTGAAGACCGGATATTTCCGAAAACAAAAGGGTAACTCGTCGATTGTCTCTGCACTGGCTGATCCCCGGTATAGAGATCTCCATATGTGATGGGAAGTCCGGACGTGATTAGGGATTATCCGAATTTGCAAGGGCTTCTTCGGAAGTGCCTTCGGTTCTGTTCGAACCCGGAACAGACTTGTATGGTTGTATGTCCGACATTACACTTTGAGATGTTATCTGATCTCTATCAAATACATTTCTGCTTGGTGGCGGAGAATTTATTCTCTTAGCTTAACACCCTTCTCTGAGACGTACGAGCTCAGAGGTTATGTAGTTGATATTTATCAGTGATATTCCCAATTTGGTAATGTGGCATGCTGAGTGCTGCTGTTGATGATCATTGGTTGATCATTTGTGATATGATCATTTGTTTGATCATTTATCTTTGTGATCATTGCTTTGGTCATCTGTTGACCCAAAGCATGGCTTTGTTGCACAAAGCGTAGCTTTGTGGACGAGACTGCATCAGGACCTCACACCCCGGAAATGGTCGAAACAGGAAAAATGCGGCAAGGTTATGAGGGTCGCTCCCTTTAGGGTATGTCATTCCCTTCTGGTAAAGGGTGGTATCATGGTATGGAGCCCAGATACTTACTCATGTGGTTACTGCAGATCTATTACTTTGTGATACTTTGTGGTTGTTGTTGCGAGCGCTCGGATAAAGGTCCCAAAGGACCGGGGGATGACATATTCGTGTAGTAGTTACCTAGTTACAGAGGTAACCCGGCCTTGTGTTGGCAGAGATCTAACCGTAACGTTAGTTCTCGGGACGTCCCGCCAGAGGCGATCCCATGTGGCAGTAGGAAGTTCCTTAGCCTGACCATTTGTTGGAAATCCATTCATCCAATACGTGTCTTGTACGGTTTTAGTTGTAGAACCTGCCATTTAACATGGCAGCTATAGTAGGCATAGTATCATGGTACCTATGCTGGCTAGGATTTATATTATACTTTCGAAAGATTTTCCACTATGCACTAGTAATAATATCAAAGGATTTTTCTCGTAGTAAGCATGTTTGACTATCATAAGGAGAAATCTCCCCCATGTGTGCGTTTGCATTGTGTGTGTGCCGGGAGGCCTTATGGTAGTTTCATTTTTCAAAAAGCATTGCGGATTTCAAATTTAAATTCTGTTGTTTGTTTTAAAAGACCAAATGCTTTTGTTTGCTCATACCAGTCCCATGACTGACCTGGAGTTTATTGTTCTTTTCCTAAACTCTGGGTGCCCACTATTTCCCACACGGGCAGTCTAGAGTTGGGGTTTTCAGATAATCAGTAATAGGTGTAGATTCGATAGCTTTCAGCCTTAGGATTTGGCAATGACAATTGGATCGAGTTGCTTCTCTTCATCTTGATTTGGGAGTTCTCGCTATTTCTGGATTGATGCCTTGGAGATGGAGTTACACTGGAGTTCTTTCTTGAAGACTATATTGAAGATATTGTTCCGCTGCTAGTGTTATCTTTTATTTCCGCTGCTATTCTTTGTATCTCTGATAATGTTGATATCTATTGTACCATCCTGTTGTATCATTCATGTTGTATCAGTTATTGTATCAAATGCTGTATATGAAATATATTATTCATTTCTTCCGCTGTGTTATTTACTTAATGTGTTATAAGCTCCGGCGACTCGAATTTGAACGGTCGAATCTGCGGCATTCGAGTACAATGTAAAGTATGGATGTCGATTTTCGAACGCGAAAAATTCGAGCCGTTACACCAAATTCGAAGGGCGAAAACAATAGCGGCGAGTTCTAAATCATGTGTGGCATATCTAGTCTCAGTCGGCCTCAATTGCCTAGAAGCATAAGCAATAACACGTTCTTTTTGCATAAGAACGGCACCCAAACCAATGCGACTAGCATCGGTATAAACAATCAAATCTTGGTTTCCATCGGGAATCACAAGAATAGGAGCATCGGAAAGGAGTTCTTTCAATTTCTGAAAAGAGGCTTCACATTTATCCGACCAAATGTATTCAACTCCCTTCTTTGTTAAGCTAGTGAGAGGGATGGAAATTTTAGAAAAGTCTTTAATGAAACGACGGTAATAACCCGCCAATCCGAGAAAACTACGAATCTCTGTCACACTCTCCGGTCTCTTCCAATCTTGAATCGCTTCAATCTTTGAAGGATCAATGGAAATTCCGGATTCGGAAATAATATAACCGAGAAACTTCACAAGAGATTTCCAAAGTGGCATTTAGAAAATTTCGCCTTTAATTGATTACTCCTAAGAGTTTCCAATACAATCCGAAGATGTTTCTCATGTTCCTCCTCGGTTTTTGAATACACAAGAATATCATCAATGAAGATGAGAACAAATCGATCGAGGAAATCTTTGAAAACTCGATTCATAAGGTCAACGAAATAAGCCGCGGCATTCGTTAAGCCAAATGGCATAACAAGCCATTCATAAGATCCATAACGGGTACGGAACGATGTCAAAGGAATGTTATCCTCTGCAATACGAAGCTGATGAAAACCGGTAGCCAAGTCCAATTGTGAAAAGACTCTAGCACCACTAAGTTGATCGAATAGATCATCAATCCGAGGTAAAGGATACTTATTTTTGATAGTAAGATCATTAAGCTTGCGATAGTCAACGCAAAGTTTAAGTGTACCATCGGATTTCTTCACAAAAATAGCCGAAGCTCCCCAAGGCGAGGAACTAGAGCGAATAAATTGCTTCGTTTCAAAATCGGATAATTGTATGCGCATCTCCTCATTTTCCTTATTGGACATGCGATAAGGAGGACGAGTAATAGGTTGAGCTCCAGGGGTAAGATTAATTCTGAACTCAATTGCTCGCTTAGGTGCCAATCCTAAAACGGGCTCAAATATGTCAGAAAATTCACGAACAATGTGAATAAGAGCAATGACATCTTCCTCATCATCATTATCGTCATCACGAGGATTTAAAGAATATAAAGATGCATTCAAAGAGGAATCCGAATCTTTAAGAATAATAGAAATCTGCTTTACAGATTGCGGGTGTCGGAGATAAATAGTCCGCTCGGGACATAGGATGTGAGCTTCATAACGGTTAAGCCAATCCATTCCCAATATCATTCCAAAGCCTAAATAACGCATGACATGCAAATCGGCTAGGAATGGAAAATCACACAAAATAATCTCCACATCTTTACAAAGCAAACTAAGCGTTGTGGATCCACCAACCGGATTCGCAATTCTCAAAGAAGTCATTAAAGCAACAACACTTAAAGAAAAAGTATCAACAATCTCTTTTGATATAAAAGAATGGGATGCTCCCGTATCAAAAAGAACTCGGATAGGTTGATCACGAAATATAATAATACCATCAAGGATAGAATGACAAATACCTTGACCACGAGATGTGTTGCCAAGGGCTTGAGCAACATTAAGCTTTCCCTCCTTCCTATTTTGAAGTTTGGGACAAGAAGATAAATAATGATCCGGGCTTTTGCAATAGCGACAAGTACGAGGCTTTGAACACTTGTTCGCAAAATGGTCTCTGGAACCACAGTTAAAGCATTTCCCTTCAGTAGAGGAAAAAGTCTTCGCAGCAGGAGTTGCCTGTTTACCCTTTTTAATGGGATAAGGACCTTTGAATTTGTTTGGCCTCTTCTTGTTGTTGAAGTTTGGTTTGGAACCCACCACTTCAACATCACTTTCACTATCCGCCTCTTCAAGATGAAGAGCGATATCAATGAGTTGGTCGAAGGGAACTTCTAATTTTAGAAGTAATGGCTTCTTAAGATTTTTGTTTAAGCCATAAACAAATCTTTGGTTCTTCTTCAATGGGGTGTTGATGTACTCAACCCCATATTTGGAAAGTGACTCGAAGGATGCAACATAATCAGTCACGAAGGCTTCACCTTGAACAAGGTCTATGAAACGCCGAGCCAATGTCACTTTCTCTGCTTCTGACACGAATTTTAATTCGAAGCATTCCCGGAATTGCTCCCAGGTGAGATCCGCTTCATTAATCTCAGAAATAAGAAGTTCGTACCAGTCCAATGCTCTCTCTTGGAGCATACTGGAAGCCAACTGAACACGGTGAAGATCGATGAGATTCATACGAATGAAGATTCGATTACTGGTCCTCATCCAAGCCTGGACCTCGATTACAGTTTCAGAACCTTTAAATGGCTTCACACCCAGGTTAGTGTAATCGTTGCACAAACCTGCAAATCCAGATTTAGGGTGAGTAGGTTCCGGATTAGAACCAGCTGCTTGAGCATTCGTGACAAGGTCAAGAAGTTGCTGGGTAGTCATAAAAACTCCATCCTGG
This sequence comes from Allium cepa, assembly GCA_030765085.1. Classification (NCBI taxonomy): domain Eukaryota; kingdom Viridiplantae; phylum Streptophyta; class Magnoliopsida; order Asparagales; family Amaryllidaceae; genus Allium; species Allium cepa. Next base: position 602,563,209 of record CM060941.1, read on the forward strand.
AGTGGAGCACTAGATGGTCCAACTCTGGGACGACCTGGTCTAACCATTCCTCTTCCTTAAGAAAGAAAGAAGGAAGAAGAAGAAGGTTATTCACAAAATGAATATCAAGCAATCTTGATAGATAAAACAAGGAATCATAAAGAAAATAGGATGAATTGGTACGAAGACTCAAATTAAATCCTAAAGCACGACTCCTAAGATAGACATAGGACGATGATCCTTGCTAAGTTATTCTACATTGTTCCGAAGTTTGGCTCTGATACCAAGCTGTGACGCCCCACCTCTATACCCGCGTTAGTCAAGAACACTTCGGAGTAATGCTGTCAACTAGCACGGAGAATAAGGCTGTTGTGGAGCGACCATCTGTGTAATATCTTTGTGCGAGTACTGATATGTCAGATAAAATATGACTTGCATGCCTTTCAAGAGGAAATCCGACATACCGACACAAACTCAATGTTACTACACAGTGGCTATAGTGTCTTCGGAAACAAATATAGAAATAAACATAACACAAATCAGTCATAGATAATTCATATCACAAAGGCGGAAGAAGATATGAACATATAACTAACACATGAAAATGTACACCCGAGTAGTGGTCAAAAAGATCCACAATAATACAGAAGAATAGCAACACGTGCTATGAAAAAATACAACTATGAGTCTATATCTCAAGTGTATACAACAAAAAAAACCGCTAATCTAAATAGTTAACCAAAAGTCAGAGTAATAAATCCCTGGGGAGAATTCAAGCAGAAGCACCTGTAACATCTCGGTCTGACCCGAGTATTATTTATAAGAAAATAATAAACGGATCAGTCTAGCTATAAATATCAGATGACATGATATAGAATAAGAGATATGGCATAAACATATGATAACCATACAGGCATACTACAATAAGTATGTAATTGAAACTCAACATGAGATTAATCAACATCACAAAAATCTTCACAAAGATCCAAAAATGGTATCATACCCAAAACTTGTATTCACAACAAGTTAATGATACACGAATTCACCAATGCACAAAAATTGATAAATCATATCAATGAAAATCACTAAAATTGGTGAAGCATAAATTCCAGAATTCAACACACGAAATCCAGAAATCATAAAAAGGGGGAGGCCTATCACACGAACGGGAGCATGAAAATTCACCTACATATGTATCACACGAATGAGACGCTATCTCATGGTAGCTAGCCATTAATTTTTGACACACGAATGGCCAGAAGACCATGGGGCGCTACCCCACATACGTGAGTCGAAATCACACAGAAACGGGGTCTAGTCTAAATCGCAGACAAAGAGACATCGCACAATTGCTAGTCTAAATCACAAAATTGATCGTCATGATCATCAAGAAGTGTCAATTACAGTAAGCTAGTAAATATATGAGCTTAGCTTCATATCCCATAACCACTAGCTTAACTTAAATATTTACGAACAAATTGTAGATTTCCACTAGAAAATTGTCACAAGAGATTCAATCGAACAAGTCCAACAATTAACCGACGAAGTAAACGCAAGCATTTCATACCACTTGTTTTACTAAGTCGTTTAATTAGATTTCTCATACGAGTGAGGAAAAGGTTTGTATATACTAATAAATTGGGAAACGGTTTAAGAGAACGAGTTTTGTAATAAAATAGTGTTGAAATCATCTAATGAAAGAGTTTTGATATTTACTACTAGTATTGAAATCAATCACTAAAATTCACGTTCGAAGTCGTGAATAAAATCCAAAGAAATCGATATCGAATCCACCAAAATGGATATTCAATTCCCGAAGAAAAGAAGTCATCAAAGTCAATAACAAATGATAACAACAAATAGGGAAATAACACGAATCGATTAAATTTGGAAACCACGCAAAATAGGAGAAATAGGCAAAACAGCATTAGGTCGTTCGGCCGGCTACAGAGCTCGGTCGGCCGGACCCTGTTCTGAAAAAAAATCCTCGGGAGCAGGTCGGTTGGCTGAGCCCTGTAGTTGGTCGACCGGACCTGAGACAGAGAAGTGCTATGCACTTTTAGTAGCAGGTCGGTCGACCGGCCCAGTGGTTCGTTCGGCCGAAGCTGTATTTTTGCACTTCTTACCCTATGTCCAAAAGAGGTGCAAACTCCCTCAATTTGCAAACGGTCGAGCAACGGCACTAAGGGCTTACGCCAATCGACTACCCGGCCATAAAAGCTCTTCGGTTCATCACCAAAACATGATCAAAATATAAAAGCTATGATTTTTAAAGAATTGAACCCAAAACACCCAAGATTGGAATATTCACCAAATCAATTCAAACCAAAAGCAATTGCACACGAATAAGTGTTAGGAATTCATACCTAACAATCGAAGATAATTATAAGCATAGATGTGAGATAAAAATCTCACCTTTGAACCCAAATTAATGTAGAAGAAGCTTGAAAGCAAAGGAAGATCAACCACACTTCAATCCTAACTCAAGAAGCTTGATTCCAACCTTAAAAGAGAAGCATTTCCCAAATTAGGTTTAGGAATTTTCTGAAATCAAAGAGATAATGAGTTGGAGAAGATGAAGAGGATGCTTACCAATGGGTTCTCTTAGAATTTGGAGCTAGATCTTGGATTTTGCAAATGAACTAGGGTTTTGGATTTTTATTTCCCATTCTCTTCCACCATTTTTGCTTTAGAACTGAAAAGAGGAGGAAGTGAGAGTGAATGGGGAGAAGTGCTTCAGATTTGGGTATTAAGTTGGCTAGTGGGCTGAACTCAAACCCAAACCCAAAGTGGAAAAGGTCAAATTTTTAGCCATCTCCAAACATATCAATGTTTATACTCAAAAAGGTTGCAAACGACATTTTGAACTCAATGGGAGGGGTCTCGAGTCCTAATTCGACTGTTTGCAAAAAGTAGCTTTTCGGACCAAAATCCGACGAACGATAAAATATTTAAATAAAATACATAAATATACAATTGATAAATATGCGGGTTGTTACAATTCCTTTTACCTTTACATTTCAATATATAAAAGTATTCATATACTTATTTAGTTGCTTTCAGTATATTCATAATTACTTAACAAGTTTTGCTTACTTTAAAATATAATCAAAAGGGTTTAAAACAACTACTACCAAAACATTGTTAAAATGAACTTCTCTTTTCATAACATGTTAATTATAATATTTCTATCTTTTTATGAAAGACTCGAATACTTGTTATTATCTTTAAAATCCTATTATTAAAGATCCAAATATACCCATAAGATTTCTTCCAAAGTGTCATTCAAGGGTTTAAAAACAAATGTCGCTAAAACATCATTTACTACAAACCCAAAATCATTCATTATTAACTTTAAATATTTACTTTAAAGATCAAAGCATACCCCTGCTTATCAATTAAGTTAATACACGTTGATAAAAATTAACAACCATTAAATCGTCAAAGGCTGATTCACATTATCCTTTTTAACTTTAGAAAATTATATTGATCGAGTAACTCACTAATGATACCAAGGAACTGGGTACTACCAATAGTATCATATATTTCCTTAACAAAAGAAGAATACTTAAGAGAAGCATTTACCATCTGAACACATCTCATGCTCATTTTTAGTAACTTTCAAGCCACTTGAATCAATCAATCATAAGATTGTTTTTCTCCTCATTTTCAGAATCCCATTTTAGAAATATTACTTTTATTATTAATTTTTCAAATATCATTTGAAATTATTTTTAAACATACTGGAATTTAAATTCTCAAAAATTCCTTTATACAACATGTTTTATAAATCTACTTTATAAAATCACTTATACAAAACATATACATAAGATTTATTTATCTTAAATAAATTCCTTTAATAAAAATTATTAGAATACCTCATAGTTAGATTATGAAATTAAATTCACGAGGTATCCATACTTGAACTTTTAAATTAAACAACAAATCAATCAATGATGATAACCGAGTATTATAATATGCTTAATCAAATATATATTATTTGAAAAATACTCTTTATATTCAAAATATTATTGTTGGGTAAATTATTTCATTTACCAATATTTAAAGCCAAAATCATTTGGATCTTAGGGGATAATCTTCCTTGTTCGGAAACCCACCATTTTTAGGCGGATATTCTGGCTATTCCTCTTCATTGCTAGAGGGAACTATGAGGCTATTGTCCTCACCGCAATTCGCTATAGACGACTCTTATTTTGCGTAACTTCCCCCATATGGTTTTACAAGGAAAACAATCATTCTCTTAAGCACAAGCAGTAGGTAGTTGCTGGCGTATTCTTAGGTAGAGAGGTTTGTTCAATACTCAGAAAGTGTTTCAAGGTTTCTAAAGATAGCTTTTTAAAATTCTTTATACAATTTTTATTTATTGCAAAAATATTTTGAAAATTTTACCAAAATATTCTTTTCTTTTAAAATACATACATACATACATATATATATATATAGGTATAATAATTTCGTATAAAACCAAATTCATTTGTATATTTTATTAACAAATACATACTCATATATACTACTCTCAAACTCATTCTAGGGTGTGACAAAACCTATCTCTAATGTGTTACTCCTCTTAGGACATTACTAACCCCATCTCCGATGAGTCTTTTATCCCTACCAGGCTTAGGTATTCGCTCAACCTAAGCTCTGATATCAAAATGTGACAACCCAGATTTTCAACCCTCAAAAATCGACACTAATACATCATCGGTATTCACGTGCTGCAAATCTATGTGTCGGAAACCCGATCATTAAGGGTAAGAAAGAAAAGACAGAATAGAATCTCACATGAATGAAATAACATATATAATTTTAACATATGATGTTTACGGTATAAATTTTAAATACATTTATTAGACTTAGAAAGATGGACAGTTACAAATATCCATCCTTAAAATTTTGCAGAATACAATAGTACAAGAGTGTGGTGGAAATGGACAAAAATGTTCTACAAATCTTTTAACTATATCTTTCGAGCTCCATCCAGCTTTCTTCTAAACTAAACCTGACTAATAGGCTCCCCGAGGAAAATTTAGGCACCCAGAGTTTAAGGATAAAGAAAATAAACTCTGAGTCAATCATGGGACTAGTGTGAGAACTCAAAATACATGTGTTGAAAATAAAAGCTATCTCATAAGACCACGCCGCACATAAACACGAAACGGATTTTTTCATTATGATAACCAAAAAATTTTATGTCAAAATAATTGATATTATTCATGACATACATTTGAAAATATTTGCAAGTAAACTTATTAATCTTAGCTGAAATTGTTATCATTATTAAATTCCAGCATACTAGGCTCTGCAAACAAAATTGCAGGCACTTATTAGAGAATGGATTCCATACAAATGACAAGTTAAGGGGCTACCTTTCGTATAGTATATCTCTAAAAATATGTACTTAGGGTCCAGATACTGAATACCTAAACCAACACTGAACCGGCCTACCCCTTCGCTGGATAGCACCAAATATGACATCACCTCGGTCTTTCCTAACCTATCCGTGGCCACAGCATACAAATACTCGAATATATAGGGTAATCCAGAAAGGTGATGACGATTTCCTTCTGGGACGACCAACATAGCCCTACTGCTTCTATCCTATTATTGTCATTTTTGGGTGATGAGGCGTAAGTTCACGATTACCTTTCACACAGCACATTCCACTTTGAATGCCACATTGTCATTCCTTCGATCGCTATTGACTTCCACAAACATACAACCTTCGAGCTCATACGTCTCAGAGAAGGTGTCAAGCTAAGAGAAGTTGTGACGCCCCACCTCGATACCCACGCTAGCCAAGAACACTGCAGTGTAGTGCTGTCAACTAGCACGGAGAATAAGGCTGTTGAGGAGCGGCCATCCGTAGTTAGGCCTTACACTAGTACTGATTATCTCGATAGGAGTGGTATATATATTCTTTCATTTTTCATCTTTGATTTATTTACTCCCATGACATACCCCAATTCCAGTATAAAACGAACTACGATGGTTCATAATAGTTTAGAACAAAATATATAATAATAACACAAATAATATAAATGCGGAACACAGATAAAAACAGAAAGTCTCATATATATAATAACTGATATCAGTTACAATACATGTGATACAATACATATGATACAACTACAACAGTCGACTCAGGAAGTTACATATACAAGTACATTAACGTATATAAATACATGAATACATATCTTCCTATACAATTACACTGACTACTATAAATGACGACGACTACTCCAAAAGACATGAAAGGACTTCATAGCTCTAGCAGCAACCCAAAGCAGGATATCTACAACCTGAAATAACTCGGGTCTGACCCGAGTATTAAACTCAAAAGAAAATAATACACGGGTCAGTCTAATTCGAACTCAGTTATTAATGCACAGAGGCAATAATAATTAAAAAAATTAGACGACGTCACAATAAATTTACCTATCCGATTCTTAAATAAGGAAATCGAATAACGGTAAATATAACACATAACAATGTTAAACAACAAATCAACAAATTCAACCAAACCAGAATGCAATTCAGAATATTGAATTGAATAAACAAAACAGTTCAAATCATTGAAATATCAATTAAAATATTAATTCGAGTAGGGCTGCAGTACACGCACGCATGCACTGCCTCGCCGCTACAGCATATGGAATATGCAAAAGATCAATAAATCAAAAAAAAATAGAATATCAATAAAATCAATACCGTGTGGCTGCAGTTCACACCTGCGTGCACTGCCTTGCCACTACCATGATGATGTACCCAAAAAATCAATTCCGTGTGACTGCAGTTCACGCTTGCGTGCACTGCCTTGCCGCTACAGTAATGATGTACACAACGAAAATTCACAAACGAGCATAAGGTCAAACCCAAGGAAAATCAGGTTCGACTCAATTGCAATTCAAATAAATTTGCAATGCTAGCACAAGGTCAAACTCGAGCATTTAAGCTGGATTCAACACAGGTGTATATTCACATAAGATGGCCAAGACATAAAATCAAGCCTCGACCATAGTTTCTAAAATCAAATCTTCTGTAAAATGATACTCAAGGCAAATGCACACAACATGGTGCACGGTCAGGCATACATAGGTGCAAGAGATTAATGTAGAATAAGTGAACATAGGAACACAGTGCAACATACAAGACCAGACTAGTGACACAACATGCTCACAGTTCATACTTGTTCGAAATTGGTTCAAGGAAAACGAGCGTATCAAGCTACAAGCCCAGTGACAACTATTATTTCAGGTTATAGTGCCAGCAACCAAAATGTATTAGCAAGGATGAATAAAGAAACCGAAACCACAATAAACAGGTACAAACAAAGATGCAGGCAATAGCATGAAACACTAGAACTCTCAAACTAGGAATACTTACATCAAGTTCAAAACAAGGCAGCATATCAATGGAAATACATAGATAATACAACCGTGACAGTACTCACATATATACATTTACATGTGTATACATTATATACATGGAAGCTCAGGCATGCACATAGTAGTAAGAAGCATGAAGATGGGTTTGGAAAGCAACTCAAATGCAATTCAAGTGTGATGAATTGATACAGCAAACCACAAGAACACTAGTTCAACAACTTCAACAAAATTACATGCAACCTAGAAATGGGGTTGATACAAGCAACTGAGCAGTGTTAGTCACCAATGTAACCAACAGAGGTGAACCAAGCAAACAGAGCTTCAACCAATCAAAGTTCAAGCATGGGGACAAAAATGAAACCGAGGTGGCTGCAAGGAGTTGCAGACCAACCAAGCAACATATATAAGTACAACTTGATATTCAAACTAAGGTTGTAGTGAAAACTACGACAGCAAGTGATAGTGAGTGCACCTATGACAGTCAGGGCATCCATACTTGAAGCCAGAAACATTACAACTGCAGACTCAAGGGATTCAAGAAGCAAGTAAACATACACGATGCAGCATTTTTCAGTGAAGATTAACATGAAATATAGTATATGTGTCAAGATCAGAGGCAGTGTAAATACAGATTGCACATAAGTAAAGACCACCTGAGCTCGATGCCTCAGTGAAACAAGTTCAAGAGAGGTGGCAACAAGTTCGAATGAAGCCAAAGCAATGTTCAACAAGGTCGAGTGCTAATATCAAGGATGTCACAGGAGAAATTCACGTAAATCAAAATACAGTTTAACCAAAGAAATCAAAACCGTGAGCATCAGTTAGTTAACCATAGAAAAGCACAAACTAGAGAAAACAGAAATCAAATGTCACAAAGATCCCAAAACAGATATCAAACAGGTCAGTGCCGAAGTCGAAACAAATCAACAATATAGAACCACAATTTAACAGCTGTAAACTCAAGTGACCAAAGTCATGTAAATGGCAACAAAATTATACGAAGAAAAGAAACATAAGAATCTTGAAGTTCGAATTAGATGTGAGTGACTAGTATCACTCACCTTGATTTGAGCGAAGACGAACTCGTTCACGTGGAGGCGTTCGACGATTTGAAGCAGCCGAAATATTCTCAAACTCGATCAAATTTGTAGCAGCGATGATCACAAATCAAGCGGCCGCAAGCACCATAAGAGGCGAGCATCGATCGAACGATTGAACGTCGGCGTCTTCGAATTTTTCACAAGCTCTAACTTCGAAAAGAAGAACGAAAGGAACAGCCGCCATTATTTTCGTGATTTTGTTTGTAGGGTTGCGAAGTGAATATGAAGATAAGGGGGGAGGGCCGGTTATTACTATTATTATTATTATTATTATTATTATTATTATTATTATTATTATTATTATTATTCTTCTTTTTGATAACCATCGGCAAACAAACAAAATGAACGATGTGGGCCAAACTGAGATTGAAGCCCGCAACCTTGTTCATCAATTTTTTTGAAAGGAATTCAATCCGGGTTTTATAAACTCCAAAAAGCAATTATGATATCGCCATAAACCGTTTAACGATGATTATAAATTGGTGAGAATTCCGTGTTGTTACAGACTCCCCTCCTTAAAGAAATTGCGTCCTCGCAATCATAAGGGATAAACAGACAAAAGGTAACAACAATAAAAGTATATCAACACAAAAGGAAGAAGTTCGAAATAGGAAGTTCACCATAAAGAGCATGAAAGAGTAAGCCTGAACGTGTTTGCTCGATGAATTCTCGGGATTTCAAAGAGAAATCCCTAGAATTTGAGAATCTTTGAGAATTTTCATAAGAGAAACATCTTTATTTCGAAGGTGCTCAACCTTCGAAGCAATGGTGTGAATAGAATGTTGCTCAAGAATAAAAATCGGAAATCCCTAAGGCATTTCCGTAATTGGAAGACGTGGAAAACGTCATGAATAGCAGAAAATTGAGTCGGTACACCGGCGTAGTACAATATAAACACCAAAGGAATCTTTTAGTTTCATAAAAGAAATTCACAAATTCTCTACAAAGTTTAATTATCAATAGATAATTCAGAAATCTCAAATCACAAATATTCAATTATCAAAACGATAATTAAATCTCAAATATCTGATTATCACAAGCGATAATCAGAAACAACAAATATCTGTTTATCAAAAACGAAAATCACAAATCAACGAATATTTAATTATCACAACTGATAATCAAATCTTAAATCGTAAATATTTAATTATCACAAACGATAATTAAATCTCAAATATCTAATTATCACAAACGATAATTAGAAACAACAAATATTTGATTATCAAAAACGATAATTAGAAATCACAAATATTTCAATTAACGAGTCCGGAATTAACCGATATATCAAACGCACATGTCCCATAACCACGAGTTTTACTAAATCGTTTAATTTACTTCATCGTTTCCTTGAAAGTGCAAAATTGTGTATTTTAAAAATAACATTTCACATTCTCAAACGGACAAGTCCGGAATTAAGCGAATCAGTAAAAGAAAGGGGTCATAGTCCTCGATTTTGCCGAAACGTTTAAATCGCTTCCTCATCCTTTTGAAAGCGTAAACTGTAAAAATTTTGAAAACAATTTTAATTTATATTTTGAAACAATTTTAAAGATAGGAAATTTTTAAAACACGTGATTAAAACAGCAACATCAGTAGGAACTACGACAAGGAAATTGCACTTCTCAAAATACCGTAAGAACGGACAACAAAATCAGCATTGCGGGGTAACCGCTTGAAAATTCATTTTAAATTTGACGGTTACTGAAGTTAATACGTAAAAATCTCATCAAAATAATTGGCATCAAAATATAATACCAATGAATTTTTATTCATCAAAAATGTCACAAGAATCTTCTCAAAGATAGGAAGGGATATCATACCCTCAACTTGTATTCATAACAAGTCAATGACACACAAATTCACCAATGCACAAAAATTGATAAAACTTATCAATAGAAATCCTGAAAATTGGTGAAGCATAAATTCTAGAAATCATCACAAGAAATCCAGAAAACAAAAGTTCTAGAAATCTACACAAGAAATCCAGAAAACACAAATTCTAGAAATCTACCAAAGAAATCTAGAAATCACAGAAAAAGGAAAAGAGGCCTATCACATGACGGTCCGAAGACCATGGGGAGCTACCCCATATGGATGAGTCGGAATCACCCAGATGAGGTCTAGGCTAACCAAAAAGCAAAAAGGTATGTGTGAATGGAATCATACAAATGGTGTCTAGCCTAACCTCGCAAACAAAAAGGTATGTGTGAGTAGAATCACACAAATGGTGTCTAGACTAACCAAAAAGAAAAAAGGTATGTGTGAATGGAATTACACAAGTGGTGTCTAGCCTAACCAGAAAGCAAAAAGATTTGTGTGAATGGAATCACACAAATGGTGTCTAGGCTAACCAAAAAGCAAAAAGGTATGTGTGAATGGAATCACACAAGTGGTGTCTAGCCTAACCAGAAAGCAAAAAGATTTGTGTGAATGGAATCACACAAATGGTGTCTAGGCTAACCAAAAAGCAAAAAGGTATGTGTGAATGGAATCACACAAGTGGTGTCTAGCCTGACCAGAAATGGGAGTATAAAAACTCAAACGGGAGTATGAAAACTCACCTACACGTGAGCATGAAAACTCACCCACACGTATAACGCAAATCGAGAACGGGAGCATGAAAACACACCTACACGTGAGCATGAAAACTCACCAACACGTGTAACGCAAAGCGAGGGAGCATGAAAACTCACCTACACGTGAGCATGAAAACTCACCAACACCTGTAACGCATATGTGATGGTGAAACATCACGAAAGCGGGGTCTAGTCTCCCTCGCAGACAAAGAGACATCGCACAGCTGCTAGTCTAAAAAACAAAAATGATTGTCATGATCATCAAGTAGTGTCAATTACACTAAGCTAGTAAATATAAAAGTTTAGCTTCATGTCCCATAACCACTTGCTTAACTTAAATATTTACGAACAAACTGTAAATCTTCACTAGAAAATTATCACAAGAGATTCAATCGAACAAGTCCAAGAATTAACCGATGAAGTAAACGCAGGTGTTTCATACCACTCGTTTTACTAAGTCGTTTAATTAGATTTCTCATACGAGTGAGGTAAAGGTTTGTATATACTAATAGATTGGAAAACGGTTTAGAAAAAGAGCTTTGTAGCAAAATAGTTTTGAAATCGTTTGGAGAAAAGGGTTTTGATATTTACTACTAGTATTGAAAACCTTTATATTTTTAAAGTGATAAATCACAAATATGATTGTAGGAAGAATCAATCACAAGAATTCACATACAAAGATGTGAATAGAATCCAAAGAAATCAATACCGTATCCATCAAAAGGTGTGTTCACGAAAATCCCGAAGAAAATGTTATCAAAGTTGCTAATAAATGATAGCAATAAAATCGGGGAATTAACAAGTATCGATTAAATTTGGAAACCAAATCAATTCACTAAAATTCACATTCGAAGACGTGAATAAAATCCAAAGAATTTGATTCTAAATCCATCAAAATAGAAATACCCAAAAATTCCAGAAATAGAAGTTATCAAAGTCGACAAAGGAGATAACAACTAATCGGAAAAGAAGAATCGATTAACAATTGGAAAAACAAAGCAAAACGAGCATAAATGCATAAATGACTTCAATAAAAATAAAAATCAAGTCAATGCCGAAGTCAACAATTATTGGCCATAGTCGAGTACAAAATGAATCAACATCCTTATCAAAGAATTCAACGGCAAACAAAGTCAGAGTCTTGGAAATCAAGATACTAGCAATTTCACGAAAACAAAGTGACCGAAGTCGAATGGAAATCAAGCCGAAGAAAACACAAAATATCAAGTTCAAAATCGCTGAGATTCGAACAAAATCAACATCGGCTAATCAATTCAAAGCCGAAAACACGAGAACAAAATCCTCATCATCAAAAACTCAACTTGGGTTCGCAAAGCAAACGGAGGCCGAAGCGAAAATACTTTCACGTAATCAAAATCAAATGCACATGAATAAACGTTAGGAATTCATACATAACAATCAAAGATAATCATAGACAAAGATGAGAGATAAAACATCGACAAGTAGTTGTAACACATGTACTACCTAAGTTATGTTTTATATTTGTCCTAAACCCCTGGCTCTGATACCAAGCTGTGACGCCCCACCTCTATACCCACGCTAGCCAAGAACACTGTAGTGTAGTGCTGTCAACTAGCACGGAGAATAAGGCTGTTGAGGAGCGGCCACCCGTAGTTAGGCCTTACACTAGTACTGGTTATCTCGATAGGAGTGGTATATATATTCTTTCATTTTTCATCTCTGATTTATTTACTCCCATCGACATACCCCAATTCCAGTATAAAACGAACTACGATGGTTCATAATAGTTTTGAACAAAATATATAATAATAACACAGATAATATAAATGCGGAACACAGATAAAAACAGAAAGTCTCATATATATAATAACTGATATCAGTTATAATACATGTGATACAATACATATGATACAACTACAACAGTCAACTCAGGAAGTTACATATACAAGTACATTAACGTATATAATATACATGAATACATATCTTCCTATACAATTACACTGACTACTATAAATGACGACGACTACTCCAAAAGATATGAAAGGACTTCATAGCTCTAGCAGCAACCCAAAGCAGGATATCTACAACCTGAAATAACTCGGGTCTGACCCGAGTATTAAATTCAAAAGAAAATAATACCCAGGTCAGTCTAATTCAAACTCAGTTATTAATGCACAGAGGCAATAATAATTAAATAAAAATTAGACGACAGTCACAATAAATTTACCTATCCGATTCTTAAATAAGGAAATCGAATAACGGTAAATATAACACATAACAGTGTTAAACAAGAAATCAGCAAATTCAATCAAATCAGAATGCAATTCATAATATTGAATTGAATAAACAAAACAGTTCAAACCATTGAAATATTAATTAAAATATTAATTCGAGTAGGGCTGCAGTACACACACGCGTGCACTGCCTCGCCGCTACAGCATATGGAATATGCAAAAGATCAATAAATCAAAACAAAATAGAATATCAATAAAATCAATACCGTGTGGATGCAGTTCACGCCTGCGTGCACTGCCTTGCCACTACCATGATGATATACCCAAAAACTCAATTCCGTGTGGCTGCAGTTCACGCTTGCGTGCACTGCCTTGCCACTACAGTAATGATGTACACAACGAAAATTAACAAACGAGCATAAGGTCAAACCCAAGGAAAATCTGGTTCAACTCAATTGCAATTCAAATAAATTTGCAATGCTAGCACAAGGTCAAACCCGAGCGTTTAAGCTGGATTCAACACAGGTGTATATTCACATAAGATGGCCAAGACATAAAATCAAGCCTCGACCATAGTTTCTAAAATCAAATCTTCTGTAAAATGATACTCAGGGCAAATGCACACATCATGGTGCACGATCAGACATACATAGGTGCAAGAAATTAATGCAGAATAAGTGAACATAGGAACACAGTGCAACATACAAGACCTGACTAGCGACACAACATGCTGACAATTCATACTTATTCGAAATTGGTTCAGGGAAAACGAGCGTATCAAGCTACAAGCCCAGTGACAACTATTATTTCCGGTTATAGTGCCAGCAACCAAAATGTATTAGCAAGGATGAATAAAGCAACAGAAACCACAATAAACAGGTACAAACAAGGATGCAGGCAATAGCATGAAACACTAGAACTCTCAAACTAGGAATACTTACATCAAGTTCAAAACAAGGCAGCATATCAATGGAAATATATAGATAATACAACCGCGACAGTACTCACATATATACATATACATGTGTATACATTATATACATGGAAGCTCGGGCATGCACATAGTAGTAAGAAGCAAGAAGATGGGTTTGGAAAGCAACTCAAATGCAATTCAAGTGTGATGAATTGATATAGCAAACCACAAGCACACTAGTTCAACAACTTCAAAAAGATTACATGCAACCTGGAAATGGGGTTGATACAAGCAACTGAGCAGTGTCAGTCACCAATGTAATTAACAGAGGTGAACCAGGAAAACAGAGCTTCAACCAATCAAAGTTCAAGCATGGGGACAAAAATGAAACAGAGGTGGCTGGAAGGAGTTGCAGACCAACCAAGCAACATATATGAGTACAACTTGATATTCAAACTAAGGTTGTAGTGAAAACTACAACAACAAGTGATAGTGAGTGCACCTATGACAGTCAGGGCATCCATACTTGAAGCCATAAACATTACAACTGCAGACTCAAGGGATTCAAGAAGCAATTAAACATACACGGTGCAGCATGTTACACTGAAGATTAACATGAAATACAGTATATGTGTCAAGATCAGAGGCAGTGTAAATACAGACTGCACATAAGTGAAGACCGCCTGAGCTCGATGCTTCAGTGAAACAAGTTCAAGAGAGGTGGCAACAAGTTCGAACGAAGCCAAAGCAATGTTCAACAAGGTCGAGTGCTAATATCAAGGATGTCACAGGAGAAATTCACGGAAATCAAAATACAATTTAACCAGAGAAATCAAAACCGTGAGCACCAGTTAGTTAACCGTAGAAAAGCACGAACTAGAGCAAACAGAAATCAAATGTCACAAAGATCCCAAAACAGATATCAAACAAGTCAGTGCCGAAGTCGAAACAAAACAACAATATCGAACCACAATTTAACAGCTGTAAACTCAAGTGACCAAAGTCATGTAAACGGCAACAAAATTATACGAAGAAAAGAAACAGAAGAATCATGGAGTTCGAATTAGATGTGAGTGACAAGTATCACTCACCTTGATTGAAGCGAAGACAAACTCGTTCACGTGGAGGCGTTCGACGATTTGAAGCAGCCGAAATCTTTTCAAACTCGACCAAATTTGTAGCAGCGACGATCACAAATCAAGCGGTCGTAAGCACCATAAGAGGCGAGCATCGATCGAACGATTGAACGTCGGCGTCTTCGAATTTTTCATAAGCCCTAAATTCGAAAAGAAGAACGAAAGGAACGGCCGCCATTATTTTCGTGATTATGTTTGTAGGGTTGCGAAGTGAAAATGAAGATAAAGGGGAGGGCCGGTTATTATTATTATTATTATTATTATTATTATTATTATTATTATTTTCTTTTTGATAACCATCGGCAAATAAACAAAATGAACGATGTGGGCCAAATTGAGATTGAAGCCCGCAACCTTGTTCATCAAATTTTTTGAAAGGAATTCAATCCGGGTTTTATAAACTCCAAAAAGCAATTATGCTATCGCCATAAACCGTTTAACGATGATTATAGATTGGTGAGAATTTCGGGTTGTTACAGAAGTTTCCTTCTCCGCCACGAAACAAATGTACATTTATAAAAGTCAATGATGAAATCTCAAGAATACAACGTCAGACATCCATCCATACAAGTTCGTTCTGGGACTGAATGAAACCAAAGGTACTCTCCTACCACATCCTGTTGGGAATTAACTTTAGGATTATTAGCGACAAGTCCTTGCATCGAAGATTTTTAGATTGTAGCACTACTTGTCACCATAAATACATGATACGGTAAATTTCACCTTGAGGGACTAGTGGTAAGCAGCCCTACATCATGAATATCTTCATCTTCAATACTTTTATCTTCAGCATGTTTTACTTTGAACGTAAATTAGTCAAAGTGGTTTCTGGATAGGGATTACCCTAGATCCAATACCGGTTCCTTCGACCCAATCATCGATAAAAAGAGGTATAGTGAATAGGAAATTATTGTTTAATGGATTAAGTTCTTTTTATCAAAATGTCTTCTGGAGATATATATTTCTAAAACATTATTTTTTATATATACAAAATCATAAAACCTATCTTATCAAATCTTTGATTACTTAAAACCCTTTTTAAACTTCCCAATCATTTTATCTTTTCTTAGAAAAATATTCCAAATCGTTTTATTTAAATCTTAACAAATATTTCTTAATTCAAAACTCATACTTTTGGTTTAGTTGAAACCATGTTATCTAGGATGTTAATCCAAAACCAGTAAAAATTAAGCGAGCGGAATCTATAGAAATCATCTAATTTTACTCTATATCAATCCCTGTATTCATCAAATACTATAGGCGGACTAACTTTGAAATCACCTTTTAAATTCCACGAATAGTCCCAGTTTCCTCTTCGACTTTTAATAACGAGCACAAGAAGATCATCTCCATAAAATCTAAACTGTATTAATGCTGGAAAACTTTATTCTTTATTCTTTAGAAAATTTCGATCCAAGTAAATCAAATGCACCATCCCACCCGTCGGTCCTGTCCGGATATCCAGGGAGAGCAAGAAACTGTTTTACAAACTCTAGCCTAAACACTATCTCTCCAACACCTATAAGACGGTTAAATTATTTGATCGACTCTAAATCATTAAAACATTTAATCGTTTCATAAATCCTTCAAATAATTTTTAAAAAACTTTATTAATCATTTAAAACATTTACAAAAGATAAGGAAAAGACGGTTGCGTTTAAAACTGTATTTCAAAAGTTATGAAAAAAATTGCTGACAAAAAGTGCTGGTGAAAATGCTTTTCAAGCTATATTGATCAAAACGACTTTTAATTACTTGCAAATTCATTTTTATTACTCAAATCACTTTAAAAACATTTTAAAAGGATTTATATGATTTATTACACATTTTTGAACAATTTAAAGCATCATTGGTAAAGATATTAAGTTTTGCATTCCGAACTGCAAATTCGGGATTTTTCAAAAACTTGTTTTCCTCTGTTTCAAAATTTACTTATTGAAATCTCAATTTTTTTTCTTCGTTGGAAAACTATGGATATAATAGTTCAAAAAAATCTTATTTCAAAGAATTTCGAGCTATATTCCAACTTTTACACTTGTTTAACTTTTATAGCGCGAAATTGCGAACTATCGTTACGCGACGCGCTTATTTTTAACTAAAATTTCAATTTCTTTTCAAACATTACCAAATAACTTTTGAATGTTCACAAAACATTTTAAATACATTTTAAACCATTTTTAAGAGGTTTAACAATTCCATAAACTCCATTTTATTAATTCAAGCAAAGTGATTTCCTTTGTGCTTATCCATGTGTATTTTTATGACTTGCATGTATATATATTCAACATTCATATGAAAACAACCAAACCTGATGGTCAAGGCATATTAAGCATCCATTTTCAAAAATCATATCATCATTCAAAATAAATTATAGTGGCTTAGGAATTCTCATCAGTGATTTCCTATCAAAAAAGGCTATAGCTTCACTAATCTCGTGATCCGAGCAC
This sequence comes from Allium cepa, assembly GCA_030765085.1. Classification (NCBI taxonomy): domain Eukaryota; kingdom Viridiplantae; phylum Streptophyta; class Magnoliopsida; order Asparagales; family Amaryllidaceae; genus Allium; species Allium cepa. The sequence goes on from CM060941.1 coordinate 602,580,982, forward strand.
ACGAACCCCAAAACCTTGCCTCCTAGTGTGCTCGGCCATCCCATGCCAAAAGTGGTGCTCGACCAAGTGTGGAAAATGAGGTGTATGACTTTGGATTATCATTTAATTTACAAAAAACTAGACCTGAAAATAGGTCAATTTCTTTTGGGTTTTCGGACATTCAAATATCTGAACTTCAAAATATGTTCAACGTGAAAGTTGTATCAAAATTCCTTTCTCAATGGTTTAAAATAAAGATTCGTCTAATTTAGATTAGTTTTGAGGAAGATATGGCTAATAGAAGAAGAGATATTTTCGGATTCGTCAAAACAAATCCCGAAAATGCACTGTAAAATAGTTATATTTTGACATAGCTAGACTCAAAAACAGTAGAAGTGTTGTACATGAAAGTTTTAGGCACTAGAATTTCACATGGTTTAGATAAAAGAAATACCTCATTTGGGTTGGTTATGGAGGAGTTATGCTCGAATGAAAAAGAGGTATTTTTGGCCATTAAAACTGGGCTCAAATATGCTTTGGAGAAAATGGAGTTTTGAGCATAACTAACTTTGAAATGGGAAGAAGTGGTCAACTAGAAAATAGTATCCACTGAAATTCTAAAGGGTTACAAAAAAGGAAATTCCTCATTTCGGTCGACATGAGGAAGTTAGGCTACAGTGAAGAAAAGAGAAAAAATGTGATGAGAGGGTGAGCTATTTATAGCCAAATTAAGAGTACAAAGGAAGCCATTCACACATCATCACTTCATGGCTTCTCCAATACACCTTCCTCCTCCCTAGGCCAGAAAAAGCCTTCCCCATATGTGCCCATCACTTCCATCCACTTCATGTATGCACAAGTTGACTTATGAAAACTCAAAGAAGAAGCTTTATAAAAATATCTTAGATTTTGTATTATGTATGTATTTGAAAATGTATAAGTATACAGGTATGCATACATATGTTCATGTGCATGTCAGTAGGTGCATTTGTATATTACACATGTGTACATTACATATAAACAAAGTTGAATCAATTCCTAACAACTTTTGTTCGATAAACCGTTGCCAATCGAAGAACCGATTTCCGGTCACATTTTCGATTCTTAGTTAACATACACATTTTGTAAACAAACTTTAAAAATAAATTGTTTATCATTTTAAATTAATTAAAGTGATCACATTTATTTTATAAAACAATATATATTAATATTAACAATCATTTACAAAAATCATTATTATACCGATAAAGCAAAACCGATTTTTCCTTATATTTTCAAATCTATTATATCTCTTTATAAAAGTATTATAAATGATTTATTTCACTTTATAACTATTCAAAATGAGTTATCATGATTTAAAATAATTATTTGAATAACTAAAATAATTATTAAATCATTAAATTTCAATTTAAATTAGTAAATCAATTATCATATTTATGGGCAATATTGACAATGTTAAAAACACATTTTATTTTCAAAATCAAATCAATTGAATTTTATTTCATAATATGTTTAATTATGAAAATAAGTATATTTATCCAGCTTTACGCGTGACATTTTATAATTATAGAGTTGTTTATCTATAAACAATTTTTAACCATTTTATCGATTTAGATTTCAAGGAAAATATTTTTGTAAATATTTATTAAAAATAAAATTACTACTACTTATTATTACACAGGACAATATTATTTGTATTATCAACCTTTTATTTAAATAAATTTAAAATAAATATAATTTATCAATGTGATAAAATTGTTGGTTGTTACGTTCTCTATCATAGTAAGCTATGCAAGAAGAATAACGGTTTCTAATCAAGGAACTCACTCGAGTGGTTGTGTGAATGATACTATTTCGAAAATGAAATTGCTTGAGCAAGCGATCAGGTATGGTTTTGCGTATGGATGGTATATGTATATCGTATGGGCCTTAATAAATTAGAAATTGACATTAGAAAATGTAAAATTATATAGTTATAAATAAGTTTCTGGGATATTATTTGTGGGTTGATTTTTCTTGTTGCATTTGCTACATTTGCAAATAGATATTGTATAGTCTATGTTATATATTGGTATAACTTTCTATACACGTGTTCTTATTGGTTGTTGAGTGACTAGTAGTGCGGATTGCATATGCTTCATGTTTGGAGCTTGCTTTTGTATTATATTTGTTGTATATGCTCGCTAATATAATAAAAGGTACATATCTCGGATTACATATCGTACTTTTACACTTTTTCCCTACGGGATGCCTCATCCTCGAAGATGAGTTGTATATTTGTCATTATATATACAAAGATTTACTATGATCGAGCCGTGCAAAGGAGATGGTAGTGAAACTTTCCGTAAATTTAATGCGTTAGAAATTTTTTGAGAATTTTAGGATTTTTTTTTATAACGAAGATTTGGACTTTTGTTTTATAACTTCGAATGGTATTAGTTAGTGACTATGAATTGAGACGAAAGACTTAGAAATTTGCTAATTCATTTTAACTAAATGTTTTGAAAAGTTATGGGTTTGTGACATCTTTCTTCCTTGGTAATTTTGGGGACGAAATTTTTTTTAAGGGGGGGCGGGGGGAGAATTAACGACCCAGAATTTTAGTCAAAGTAATTGAAATAATTAATTTATTTAAATAAAAAAAAGTTATTTTTATATGTTAGATAACTTGGATTTCGAATATAACGATTTATTTGATAATTTAATTGTTAAATTTAATATTTGAAATTGTTTAAATAATTGAATCTTTAATTTAATATGAATGAAAACAATTTCAAAAGTTGAATTAATTTCTATCTAAATAAGAATGAAGATAGTAAACTTTTAATTTGGATTTAAAAGTGAATAAACTAATTTTGGAAGTTACTCATTCTAATTAGCACATAAAATAGCCTTTCAGGACACTCTCTTGGATTTCGATGAAACCAGTTTCATCGGTTTCGTAAAAGTAAATTCTCGTATGCCATCGAATTTCATAGTGATTGGACGTATCGTTTGGCCATGCAAGGTCGAAACACGTTGAAATTAATATCGAAAATTTAATATAATGACAATGTTTAAAAAGCTATCTTCTATATACGATCGAATTAGGGCTCGAGACAAGTTCTGTTATATTTGAAATAAGTTATAACATATAGGATGCCTGGCGGCATGTCTCGATAGGAGTTTGGGTTTTCGATCGTTTAAAGCGGGATATTATAATATAAAAATATAAATCAAATTATACAGCCATACATGCCCATACCCATGGCCTACTGCCCACATTTAAGCCATTACCCCTCCAACGTGCGTTCAATCAGAGAAATCATATGTTTTTTATTTCGAAATTACGGTCGAATGGCCATGGTTCGATTGGACCACAAGAGGCCAAATCAAGCCTCGCCCTCAACTATGGAAATGTGTGCCTTTTCGAGGACAGGTAATCTTAGGGTGGGATCGTTATAATTTGCGACGTGGTGGATGAAATTAAGCTTCATTTATTGTAACGACGCAGAATTTCAATCATTCGAAATTCATATATTTAATTGATTTTAAATATTTAAAAGTTTAGGTTTATAAGCTGAATAAATAATATTTCGAATATCAAGATTTAATTGGATAATTAAACTGTTAATTTAATGTTTGAAATTATAGAAATAATAGAAAATTGAATTTAATGTGAATAAAAATGATTTATAAAGTTGTAATAAATTCTAGTTGAATTTAAATGATGTTAGAGAACTTCTAAAATCGTTAAAAGCTAAATTATAGAAAATGAATATTTTAATATTTAATTGATGAGTAAAATGGTCATTTTACAAACAGTCTCGGATTTCGACGAAACCAGTTTACTTGGATCCGTAATGTTATATTCTTGTAAGATTTCAAACTTCATGTCAGTCGGATTTACGGTTTGTCCGGGGCAAGCTAAAGCACATAGAAATCTTTTTAAGTGAAATTATAAATTTAAATATTCGATTCGAAAACCTATCTTTCAAATACGATCGAATTACCTCTCAATATATATTCCATTGCGTTTGAAATAGGGGTAAAACATTATAAACGCTAGCCAGCATGCTTCATTTCAAGTTCGAAAATTTTCCTGATGAATAGTGTACGAATATTTTCTGTAAAAGGACGTATAATCTTCATTTTTGCAAAACCCTAAAACAAATAGGACAGGCTGGCACTTGGAAATTCAATGGACGTAATCTCACCTTCTTCTTCCTCGATTATCTTCTCATCCATTCACTTTCACGAAAAACCATCGCGACAAAAACGTAGGGAGGAGTGAGATCTTCCAATCCAACGGTTGTGATCGAGAACGAAGCCATAGATTGACGATAATTTGGCCACATTCATTCATTGTTGGCACACGTTTATCGAAGGGAATACACGACTGAGCTCGCCGTGCCTCTGGCTGAAGGTGGCACTCGTGTTGAGTTTTGTCGTGAAGCTCGCTGATCGACTTCAAATGCGACGCAGAGGGCTTAATAATTTAATGAATAACGGCGGCTTTGGGTGTGTTGCATTCGAATGAAACCTGATGGAGGAAGAAGATGCATGTGGCCTAGATCCAGGGTTATGGAATGGATGGCCATGATTAAAGTTAGGTTTGAAAAAATAATAATAATAGAAATTGTAAATTATTTAAATCGTATAAACTTTAAAACGTTGTAACTTGTTCATACGACGTCAAAAATTGATTAAACAATTTGCGCTGGGTCCGTATTGACGAGCTCTACATTTTGGAGTTAGAATGGGATTTATTCAAGCTAGTGGAAATTTTTGTTGAAATTAAACGCTCATTTGATTTTATTTGGAATAAAACACTGAAATCGCGACTAATCAATGTGAGTACAACTCACTCTTTCTAACTCACTGATATTTTTATATAAGTGAGATAAAATTTATTTTATGATGATTGATGATTGGTTGGATGATATATGATATATTATCAATACATTGATTGCTATTTGGATATATACCTGCCTAGTGGAGCAGATGACCCAATACGTTCCTGTGTGCGAGCGGATGACCCTTTGTACGCGCATCTTCCTTGAAGCGGACATTGCACACATATTCTAATATGTATATTTGTTGCAGATTACTGGTTGGAGGGATCCAATTGGATTCCTCACCGGTATTGATTTGTTTACAGATATTATGATATATTCTGTTATCATACGATATATGATGTTTTGGATGCCGTGATTGGTGTATTTGGTGTTGTTGCAACATTAGGCCTATTTTTGGTAAATTTAAAAATGTTAAAGTGATGATTTCCAGATTTAAAAGGATTTCAAGTGATTTTGAAAATATACATTTTGTTGAATTTTGAAGTGTTAAAGGAATGGATTTATTTTAAATAAATAGATGTTATAATTTTTATGTTATAAACATTATGATGTTTTTGAAAATATAATTGAAATGTGATTTTTGAAATATGAAGTTAACTATTTTGTGAAATAGTATAAATGGAGATTTTTTCATTATTATAAATGGTTTTATATATAAGATTTATAAAAATTGAATTTTTATAAATTGAAATAATGGAATTATAAAGGAGTTTTTATAAGTGTTAAAATGAAGTTATAAATGGAGTTTATAAGTGAATAAGATTTATAATTGTGAAGTTATAAAATAAATGAATTTGTAAAATAAATAATTTGTAAGGAATTAACTTATAAGTTGAATTTTGGCTGTAAATGAGATATATATAGAATTGGTTAATAAGAGAATTCATAAATTGAAGTTTTAATAAAATATGAATGGAATTTATAAACATTGTTTTATAATTCCAAAATCAATTGATTTTTGATAAGTAAAATATAGAATTTTATTTAAAGGAATTTTATTCACGATTTTTGACAGTGAATTATCATTTAAATTAAATGTTGAGATAATATTAGATTTGGTAAATGAATTATATCCACAATTTTGGACAATGAATAATATATTAAATAAAATGGATATTTTTAGAAAGTGAATATTTTAAATGGAGTTAAATGATTTTAAAGATGTTTTAAAATGTATTAAATATCAAATACATAGATTTCAACATTCATTGTTGAAATAGACGTTTTCGAAAAGTATAAGGAAATAATGGACTTTAACACTGTTGTTGTAGTAAATGATTTTCGAAAAGATACGTTGTGTATAGTATACGGGATTTATATATCCATCTTATTTTCAAATCCCTATACTTGTGATTTTGGGTTGTCATAACGATGTTTTACCAACTTTCGTTTTAACCCAAGTAAAATATGTTTAAAAGAATGTTTTCCTTATAGAATGAAATATATACTTAACCATGATTAAGTATATGGAATATTTTCCAAATGTTGAAAATAAATTGATTATGAATTACTTATTTAATAATAAGTATTTGGAAATGTTTTCCAAAATAGAAGTTGAAATGGTTTTGAGAATATATCCTTTTAAAGATAAATTGAAGTGAATATTTGGCACGTGAATTAATTAATAAATATTAATTAAAAGGCCTAGTGACTGTATATGGTGCTAAATATTTGTTTGTTTGTTTTGATAGTTAAATAACCGACTATCAAACTTGGCCAAATTTTGGTTCCTCGACTTGATGTGGGAACTATTTAGTCGTACACTTAGTACGTAGCCTTCTGCGTAGACTTGATTATCATTTATGTTGAGGATGTTGATTCATATAGTGCGGAATATTACTCCAATCTATCGAGCTTCCTTCTTGGCCGAAGGATAGCAAGTTAAAAGTTGGAGACGTGATAAGTCTATGGGACTTAGTTTCCGTGTGAGGTTGAGAAACGCTTTTGTACTATTGTTGTGAAGAGACCGGAATCATATTTATCTGATAACCACTTCAAACCAACGTATATGCGACGATTGTGCAGGTTGCTTGTGACGATATTGTATCCCGGATTTTCATAGTAGGGGACTGCTTGTTGATCGTTTGGGATTAAAATTCCAATATACATCCAGTAGCAGTGGTCGCTTCATTATCATATATACAATGCATGGACTATTCGCTACCAATCCTGGGGATTTCTCACTAGGATGTGGTAGGAAAGTACCTTCGGTTTGTCCTGTTCTTGGACAACTTGTATGGATGTTTGTGTAGGATCTAGATTAACCCTAGAGGGGGGGGGTGAATAGGGTTATAGCAAATTTTCTCGATTTAAACACAGAAATAAACTGCAGAAATAAATATGCTGAAAAGTAAATCACACACAAAATTTACCCAGCTTCGGCAACCCCTGCCTACTGCTGCATTCCCAGATTTCTATTAGAATTAAATAGTATCACGCTTACAAACACTCTACTAGACTCGCAGACCCTTTTGCTCCCGCTCACAAACACTCTACTAGACTCGCACACCCTGCTCCCGCCTATAGAGTTTCGCTTACTCGCAAACACTGTTCCCGCCTATAGAGCTTTGCAAACTCGCACTCCCTGCTCACTGAACTAATTCTAAATAGACAATCTGGCACTACCTAATCCCTAGGTGGTGATTTACAAATTCTTCGACTCGAAAAGAAAAACAAACTTCAAAAATACAAGCAGGAGAAAAAATTAAATTATAAACTAGAATCTCTAATTTTTGCTCAAATTAAAAACTAAAAACCCTATTATAAAATTAAAATTAAATCCCCCTTTTAAAATAATAAGGCCGGCCCCTTATCCTTGTTTCACCCGATCTTCAATTCTCTCTTGAGAATAAAAATGGCGGCGATATTTTGTTCTTCAATTTCTCTGTCAAATTAAGGATTGAGAGATCTGAAGCTCGATTTCCTTATTTGATATTCTCAGACGCTCTGCTTGCTGACTTGGGGTTGAGGAATTTTTCTGCTTGGCTAGGGCTTCGGCTTCTTTTATTCGTTGATGACTATTTGGTTCTTCTCTGTCTTACTTCAGCAATCGACTCTTTGGTATGTTGTTTCTTTTGTTGCTTGTCTGATTGCTTGCTCTTTTTCAATTTGATAACTCGATGCCTGTGATGTTTTCTTGGGGTTTATTTATAGGGTTGAAACCCTAATAATCACTGTCAGATTTGATTTCTACACGTCTTTGATTATTTTCCTGAAATTGTTCTGGATTTGGAGAATTCCTTTCTTGATTCAATTTCAAATAATAGCCGATCATTTTTGACTTCGAATTATTTAATTGAATATATTTTCCTCTATTTGTCTTCTCGGCCCCTATTTGAATTAATACTGACCATATTTACTTGAGAAGTTAAATGCAGAGATTTCTTTCCAAAATTTAATTTCTTGCACTAATTTAGCTTCGGCTTGATTTCTGCACTGACTTGTACTTGCCACTGTCTTTCGTTTTCTACTGCATATTCACCTGATTACTATATATGTGCATACATACATATGTATGTGTGTATGCATATATTCTTGGGTTTCATTATGTTGTATTCATCCCTGTACTTGTAGTTGTGCAATTCTTCTGGCTTCACATGAGCACAGAGTTGTTTGCTGTGTTGTACTCGGTTTGCTTTGATACAGATGTTACACTTGTTCATGTTGCCTTTGTACACTTGTTCATATGAGCTGTTGTTCAAGTGTACTTGGTCTTTGTACATTTCTCTGACTGTTGTCTTTATTAATGGAGTCAGTGACAATGATCACTGTGTTGGCCTTGTAGTACTTGTTGCCTTGTATCTGCATTCACCATAGTTTGTATATGCATTTTCCTGTTGTTTCATTTGTCTGCACTTGATCATTCTGCTCATTCCTAGTTGCCTTGAGTAGCAGTGCTTCATGTTGTATTCATTTTTTAGGCAGTTTGCATTATCATATTTTATTCCTGTTGCCTTCATTTTCCATTGAGTTGCATCGAGTAGCTGGACTTCTCATTCTATTTCACTTTGGTTTAGTTGTGCATTTGTCCAGTCATTCAAACTGACCTTGTACTTCTGGTTTTGATTCATATGTTCAGTGATTCACTGTTGGTTGTGGCTTGGTATATGTGAACCCATTTGTGTTGCATTGCATTGATGACTTGTTGACTGTGTTGTTGCATTGTATTCTGGTCAGTGGTGCTTTGAGTCTGCACTGCTTGTTGATGTTGCTTGAGTCTTGGTCATTTGCACTTGCAGTTGGTTACTTGATTCAATTTGTGTTGTTCATGTTATGTTCATGTGCATGCTTTGTACTTCAGGTTGGTCACTTGATTCATATGTGCACTGCATGAACTTGACACTGGTTCATTGGGCTGCATACATGTTGTAAGTGATTGTACTTCATGTTGTATTCATGCAGCTTGTTTTCAATATACACTTGAATGTTGCAGTCCATGTTCTTCACTGTTTATTGTTTGCATTGTTGCAGTTGGTCAATTTTTTCATCTGTATATTGCTGTAATCTTCATTTCCTTGTATTGTCATCACTGTGTACTGATGGTCTTGAGCATTTGCACATTTGTTCACAACTGCTTCGAGTCATTCTCTTTTATGTTCACTGGCCTGTACATTTGAGTTGCAGTGAGCTCGACATTGTTGTTTATTTTACCTCTGACTTGATGCTGCATACATGTTTCATTTTGAGTTGCAGTGTTGGTCTGGCTTTTCATTTATGTTGCCACTGTTCCACTGCAGTTTTATTGTGACTGCGACTCCATGACTTGATCTTTGTTGAACTGGCTGGATTTGTTGTACACTGCATAGTGCATTGCCTTGTTTGTTGTGAAGTTGTGCTTGCACACTTGCTATTTTTGGCTGCGTATATGAGTTGGCGAGGCAGTGCACACGTATACGAATGTACACGTGTGTACTGCAGCCACTTATAATTGCATGTTCCTGATAAAAATACTGATATGCACAGATATTGCACAGTCAAAAATGATGACGAACAACCCAAATAACTGAGGCAAAAAATGTTTACAAAATCATCGTTTCTTTCAAATTTCAAAAATATTTCTCTTTCAATTTTACTGCGTTTGAGAATATTTTTGCAGATCACTCAGATGCTGGATTCAAACCGGAATGCAGTTGAAGACAAAAAAACACGAGTGTGAGTGATATGTAGTGAGTTTATCAATGTAAAAATATTCGTGATGTAATCGTGATGTAATCAGAAATGTATATGTATAGTGAGAGCATGAATTTGTACTATTCAAGATTGTAATAAATATTTGTTTGAATAAAATTTCTGTTTGAATTCAAAATCTGTTTAACTTGTTCTGTTTGAATTCAAATTCGAATTCTGTGTAATTTAATTTTATTCAACAAATATTTATTTATTCTATAAAAAAATAAAATAGTACATTACCAAATACATACTATTCAAAATTGTAATAAATATTTGTTTGAATAAAATTTCTGTTTGAATTCAAAATCTGTTTAACTTGTTTTGTTTGAATTCAAATTCAAATTCTATGTAATTTATTTTATTCAACAAATATTTATTTATTCTATGAAAAATAGTACATTAACAAATACATTTAAATGAATGTATATATGTTTATTATCATCAAACAAAAATCATATAGCGCAAAGCGCATATTCAACAATCATTTAAATGAATGTATATATGTTTATTATCATCAAACAAAAATCATATAGCGCAAAGCGCATATTCAACAATCTCCCCCTTTTGATGATAACAAACATATATTTAAGATTTTGAATATATTAAATGTATTTGATAATTTCATTTGCTCCCCCTATTTGAGTGCTTCCTTTTCATGTGATACTCCCCCTACATATATGGCTCCCCCTACATATATGCATACAAATAAAAATATGTAAATGAGTCTATATGCAAAGTGAAAATTATTTGACCTTTGCTTGATTCTATTTGACAAAATCTTAACTTTTCTCTCCCCCTTTTGTTATCAGCAAAAGAATAACAGTGTTATAAAAATAGGGATGAAGTGATAGACATGAATCAAACATTTAACTCAATTAAATATAAATATCAAATTTCAATAAAACTCAAACAAAAATCATAATTACCCTTGTCAAGCGCATATTCCACTTTCAGAAGTGATGGAGATAGAATCATCAAAAATTCATATAGATATATCTATTTGTGGTATTTTTATTTTTGGAAATTTGAATATCTACTAACCTTGCATAACCGTTAGGACTTTTAAATGAGATTAGTAGTATTCCAATTTAATTTAAAAAAATGAAATCAAGTATCTTCTAACCACGCATGACCGTGAGGACTTTTAAATGGGATTAGAATCAACTTGTCTATTAAATCAATTATTTTTAATATGCGTTCCATACATGCATAACCGTGAGGACTTTTAAATGAGCATGGAAGCACATAATCAAAAATCCAAGTAATTTACCCATGCATAACCGTGAGGACTTTTAAATGAGAGTGAATACTTTGGATATTTATTTTTATTGCTAAATATAATAAGTTGAAGCACAAATAATTTCCTTCACAGATTTAAGATATTGAAGAACAAATGATTTCCTTTGTAAACTACCACAAGTTTACATACTAAATATGATCTTGATGAGTGATGTTCGATAGAAAGATGATAGAAATAGAAATGGTCATGGAGTCAGTACCCAACAAAAAGTTTTTATAACTCTTGTTATGAAATTCTAAAGAAATTTTCTAATTATACTTTCTCGAGTTATAATATATGATAAATATCAACACTCATCTCTTTTTCAATCACTATTTATCTTTTCGATAATCAAAGGGAGTCAGATTAGTCAAATTTGTCATATAAAATCAATTTTTCAAAAATGATTAAGCTGTAAATATGGTCAAACATGATTTTCTTGAGGGGAGTTTTATATGAGAAAAAAATTCTGCTAAATGGAAAAATTATTTCAAGTGAAAAATATGCAGAAATTTTCTCTGAAAAAATGATGCAGCAAATGAATATTTCACAATAAATCACGTTCAACTCGTAAGTTTTCTATCAACTAGATTACTAGTATGAATTGCATCTGAATTTCTCTTTCTTTTTCAATCCAAAATATCACTAACTGGATTTGGTAAACCAGACATGAAGTGTGCATAAAAATTTCAAACCCAATTTTTAGCAACAATTTAAATGACATTCTTTGGATTTTGAATTGAAGCCATGTTCACACTCAAACAACTATCATGGTGTTAATTTCAGAAAACCATAGGATAAACAATTATATTCATGAGTAATCAACAGTCAATCAACGTCATAATTATTTCAAAACCAATTTCTTGAAGTTTCAACAATTTCTTAAAATCCTTTTTCACATGAGTTTGAAATCGTGCAAATTTACAAGCAGTGATCAAGATGTCAAAATATATTTACGTGTAGCATAAGTAGACAGTAATCAATCAACATCATAAATTGACCAAACAGATTAAGTTCAATGATGAAAGGATGGTTGGTCTACTTCTAAACACAAATCAAAGTAAGAACAAGTCAAAAGAAATTATTTCAATTAAGAATAAGTCAGAATCATCTCTTTTCAACATCACAATCTTTGGCTGATTTTATTCAGAATACGGTGCAGATTATCACATTTAATATATCGTTCAAAACAAAATTACCTGTTTTACCTTTACGATAATTTCTCGTGATTGCCCATTGTGATTCTGTCACCTTTATACTAGGCTAAGGAACTTTGCTATGTTGCCCGTTGTGTTTCTGGAACAGCCAAAATCCAGAGAACACCGTTGTTGTTCCTTAGCCTGCCACCACACCTACACGATGAAAGAGTTTTGTGACCTATTTCTAGGTCCATGATTGTTAGTGGCAGAAGCATTATGAATAAACAAACCCTTTGGAACCCAAACTTGTTTAGTCCTTTTATTCTTGTTCCAATAAACATGAACTTTGTTTGTAGAATTCTTAGGAACCCAAACTTGTATAAATTTTGTGTTCTTGTTCCTATGATTACAATTTTCAACACGATGTCCAATTATTTCACATTTATCAAAGACACTCTTCCCTTTTGCATTATCCTCAACTTGTGTTTTCCCAAAACCTAGTCCTTTTCTGTTGTTAGCAAAAATTTGATTTCCCAATAGCATGTTGAAAGATTTTTTGCCTCTTGAAAAGTTATTCAAAGATTTCTCAAGATTTTGGACTTTGGTTTTTAGTGTTGTGTTTTCAGTGACAAGTGAGGTGCATCGATTTATGAAATCCTTTTTCCTAGTGTCAATGATTTTCTTAAGATTCAAGTTTTCTTTTTCAAGACTCTCAAAGTTATTCTTGATTTTTGATAATTCTGAATCTAAAATCTTACATTTTTTACATTCTAGGTTTTGAATATTTTCAAGTTCAGTTTTTAACCTAAAATTTTCACGAGCAAATTCTCTCTTATCAGATTTCAGTTTTTCAATTTTAGATTCAAGAGTATCCACTACCTTAGTAAGATCAGAACACATAAAAACAAGTTCTTTATAAGAAAACTCACCTGCCTCACTAGATTCGTCGGAGGTTGCTTCTGATTCTGACTTTGCCATGCAACACAAGTTAGCCTCCCCTGGGCTACTATCCGAAGCTTCCTCTCCTTCTTCATCATCCCAAGTCGCTGCAAATACCTTCTTCGCCTTTTTCTTTTCTTTGTTGTTTTTGAGAAGTGGGCATTTTGGTTTGATGTGGCCAGGCTTGTTGCAGTTATAACATGTCAGTTCATTATCGGAATTTTCAGAATCTTTTGACTTATTGCCCTTTGTTTTCTTCTTGCGTGGCTTGAATCTAGACCATCTTCTAAGATTATTGACAGCCATTGCAAGCTCTTCAATTGGATCTTCTTCATCGCTTTCTTCTTTACTTTTTAAGGCAATCGTCTTCTTCTTTGGTTCGGAGTTGTTGCGTTCTTCCTTTGCTTTTAACTCAAGCTCATATGTCATCAAGTTGCCAATCAACTCCTCCATGCTTAGTTTGCTCAAATCTTTTGATTCTTGGATTGCCGTGACTTTTGCCTCAAAGTTCATCGGTAAGACTCGTAGTATCTTCCTCACAAGCTCTACCTCAGTGAAGACCTTCCCAAGCGCTCTAGCGTTGTATACCAAGGTTGAAAAACGTCCAAACATGTCTTTTATGCTCTCGCCTTTGTCCATCACAAAGTTTTCGTATTCGTTGCTGAATAGGGCTAGACGAGACTCCTTGACTTGAGAAGTTCCTTCGTGTGTCACCTCCAAAGTATGCCAGATTTCCTGTGCTGTTGTACAATGAGAAATTCTATTAAATTCATTTTTATCAAGAGCACATATCAAAGCATTCATGGCTTTAGCATTTGTTGTTTTCAATCTCTTATCGTTGGCATCCCACCTATCCTTAGGTTTAGGAATCTCAGTACCACCAACGATTATAGTGGGAGGTTTATAGCCAGTTTCAATAATATCCCAAACATCATAATCAACGGAACTAAGATAAATACTCATCCTAACTTTCCAATAAGCATAATCGTTCCCGTTAAACATGGGTGGCCTAGCAATAGATTGCCCCTCAGAAAAAGCATTATTTTGTAGACTCATGACTCTAGAGTTAAATAATAAAAATTAACCTGGCTTTGATACCACTTGTAGGATCTAGATTAACCCTAGAGGGGGGGTGAATAGGGTTATAGCAAATTTTCTCGATTTAAACACAGAAATAAACTGCAGAAATAAATATGCTGAAAAGTAAATCACACACAAAATTTACCCAGCTTCGGCAACCCCTGCCTACTGCTGCATTCCCAAATTTCTATTAGAATTAAATAGTATCACGCTTACAAACACTCTACTAGACTCGCAGACCCTTTTGCTCCCGCTCACAAACACTCTACTAGACTCGCACACCCTGCTCCCGCCTATAGAGTTTCACTTACTCGCAAACACTGTTCCCGCCTATAGAGCTTTGCAAACTCGCACTCCCTGCTCACTGAACTAATTCTAAATAGACAATCTGGCACTACCTAATCCCTAGGTGGTGATTTACAAATTCTTCGACTCGAAAAGAAAAACAAACTTCAAAAATACACGCAGGAGCAAAAATTAAATTATAAACTAGAATCTCTAATTTTTGCTCAAATTAAAAACTAAAAACCCTATTATAAAATTAAAATTAAATCCCCCTTTTAAAATAATAAGGTCGGCCCCTTATCCTTGTTTCACCCGATCTTCAATTCTCTCTTGAGAATAAAAATGGCGGCGATATTTTGTTCTTCAATTTCTCTGTCAAATTAAGGATTGAGAGATCTGAAGCTCGATTTCCTTATTTGATATTCTCAGACGCACTGCTTGCTGACTTGGGGTTGAGGAATTTTTCTGCTTGGCTAGGGCTTCGGCTTCTTTTATTCGTTGATGACTATTTGGTTCTTCTCTGTCTTACTTCAGCAATCGACTCTTTGGTATGTTGTTTCTTTTGTTGCTTGTCTGATTGCTTGCTCTTTTTCAATTTGATAACTCGATGCCTGTGATGTTTTCTTGGGGTTTATTTATAGGGTTGAAACCCTAATAATCACTGTCAGATTTGATTTCTACACGTCTTTGATTATTTTCCTGAAATTGTTCTGGATTTGGAGAATTCCTTTCTTGATTCAATTTCAAATAATAGCCGATCATTTTTGACTTCGAATTATTTAATTCGAATATATTTTCCTCTATTTGTCTTCTCGGCCCCTATTTGAATTAATACTGACCATATTTACTTGAGAAGTTAAATGCAGAGATTTCTTTCCAAAATTTAATTTCTTGCACTAATTTAGCTTCGGCTTGATTTCTGCACTGACTTGTACTTGCCACTGTCTTTCGTTTTCTACTGCATATTCACCTGATTACTATATATGTGCATACATACATATGTATGTGTGTATGCATATATTCTTGGGTTTCATTATGTTGTATTCATCCCTGTACTTGTAGTTGTGCAATTCTTCTGGCTTCACATGAGCACAGAGTTGTTTGCTGTGTTGTACTCGGTTTGCTTTGATACAGATGTTACACTTGTTCATGTTGCCTTTGTACACTTGTTCATATGAGCTGTTGTTCAAGTGTACTTGGTCTTTGTACATTTCTCTGACTGTTGTCTTTATTAATGGAGTCAGTGACAATGATCACTGTGTTGGCCTTGTAGTACTTGTTGCCTTGTATCTGCATTCACCATAGTTTGTATATGCATTTTCCTGTTGTTTCATTTGTCTGCACTTGATCATTCTGCTCATTCCTAGTTGCCTTGAGTAGCAGTGCTTCATGTTGTATTCATTTTTGAGGCAGTTTGCATTATCATATTTTATTCCTGTTGCCTTCATTTTCCATTGAGTTGCATCGAGTAGCTGGACTTCTCATTCTATTTCACTTTGGTTTAGTTGTGCATTTGTCCAGTCATTCAAACTGACCTTGTACTTCTGGTTTTGATTCATATGTTCAGTGATTCACTGTTGGTTGTGGCTTGGTATATGTGAACCCATTTGTGTTGCATTGCATTGATGACTTGTTGACTGTGTTGTTGCATTGTATTCTGGTCAGTGGTGCTTTGAGTCTGCACTGCTTGTTGATGTTGCTTGAGTCTTGGTCATTTGCACTTGCAGTTGGTTACTTGATTCAATTTGTGTTGTTCATGTTATGTTCATGTGCATGCTTTGTACTTCAGGTTGGTCACTTGATTCATATGTGCACTGCATGAACTTGACACTGGTTCATTGGGCTGCATACATGTTGTAAGTGATTGTACTTCATGTTGTATTCAGGCAGCTTGTTTTCAATATACACTTGAATGTTGCAGTCCATGTTCTTCACTGTTTATTGTTTGCATTGTTGCAGTTGGTCAATTTTTTCATCTGTATATTGCTGTAATCTTCATTTCCTTGTATTGTCATCACTGTGTACTGATGGTCTTGAGCATTTGCACATTTGTTCACAACTGCTTCGAGTCATTCTCTTTTATGTTCACTGGCCTGTACATTTGAGTTGCAGTGAGCTCGACATTGTTGTTTATTTTACCCCTGACTTGATGCTGCATACATGTTTCATTTTGAGTTGCAGTGTTGGTCTGGCTTTTCATTTATGTTGCCACTGTTCCACTGCAGTTTTATTGTGACTGCGACTCCATGACTTGATCTTTGTTGAACTGGCTGGATTTGTTGTACACTGCATAGTGCATTGCCTTGTTTGTTGTGAAGTTGTGCTTGCACACTTGCTATTTTTGGCTGCGTATATGAGTTGGCGAGGCAGTGCACACGTATACGAATGTACACGTGTGTACTGCAGCCACTTATAATTGCCTATTCCTGATAAAAATACTGATATGCACAGATATTGCACAGTCAAAAATGATGACGAACAACCCAAATAACTGAGGCAAACAATGTTTACAAAATCATCGTTTCTTTCAAATTTCAAAAATATTTCTCTTTCAATTTTACTGCGTTTGAGAATATTTTTGCAGATCACTCAGATGCTGGATTCAAACCGGAATGCAGTTGAAGACAAAAAAAAACACGAGTGTGAGTGATATGTAGTGAGTTTATCAATGTAAAAATATTCGTGATGTAATCGTGATGTAATCAGAAATGTATATGTATAGTGAGAGCATGAATTTGTACTATTCAAGATTGTAATAAATATTTGTTTGAATAAAATTTCTGTTTGAATTCAAAATCTGTTTAACTTGTTCTGTTTGAATTCAAATTCGAATTCTGTGTAATTTAATTTTATTCAACAAATATTTATTTATTCTATAAAAAAATAAAATAGTACATTACCAAATACATACTATTCAAAATTGTAATAAATATTTGTTTGAATAAAATTTCTGTTTGAATTCAAAATCTGTTTAACTTGTTTTGTTTGAATTCAAATTCAAATTCTGTGTAATTTATTTTATTCAACAAATATTTATTTATTCTATGAAAAATAGTACATTAACAAATACATTTAAATGAATGTATATATGTTTATTATCATCAAACAAAAATCATATAGCGCAAAGCGCATATTCAACAATCATTTAAATGAATGTATATATGTTTATTATCATCAAACAAATATCATATAGCGCAAAGCGCATATTCAACAGTTTGTCTGATATTGTATTTCTAAAGATTACGTACATTGGTTTTTACAAATATACATCAGTGGTGGCGGAGAAGGCAACTTCTCATAGCGTAACACGCTCCTTGAGACGTATGAGCTCAAGGGTTGTATTTTGTGGAAGGCAATTAGTAGTCAATGGTAATCGCCATATGGCATTCAAAGTGATGTGATTCTGATTGTGAAAGGTAATCGTTATCTCTAGCCTCATCAACCAGAAATGACCAAAACAGGGTTGGATGTGGCAAGGCTAAGTGGGTCACATCCATTAGGGTATGATCATCATCTTCTAGATATATCTTTACACACTTTGACGTCGTGTATCTGATTATTGTGGTTTGTATACTAGAGGGCCTTCGGTAAAGGTCGGTAACGACCGAAGGATGATATATTCGGTACCATCTAGTTATAAAGGTGGGCCGATCTTGTATTGGTAGAGAAACTTTGTGATGGTTTCTCGGCACATTCTTCTTGAGATGTACTGCCGGAAGGCAATCACTTCAACTGGTCATTTGTATGGAAATCCAAACCCCACTACGTGTTTGCCATTTTGATCGTATTACCCCGTTGGGCTATATGCTGGAATTTAATCAATGTAACAATTTCGGCTATGATAAATATTATTTGTATATAGTAGGCACTACTATAATATAACATGAATTTGATATGAGATGTTTTAGTTATCGTAAGGTAAAAACATGTCCGTGTTTATGTGTGGATTTGTCTTAGAAGATACTTTTGTTTTGATAAAGGAAAAGTTTGGTAATTTAATAAATTCAGTTGAGTGTGTTTCTCACGCTGGTTTACTAGACTGATTCGGACGTTCTTCCCTTTCAATGCTCGGATTAGACTGAATATATTTACAGGTCTAGATTTGATGCTTTTGGAGCTTCAGAAGGAAAGCTGGAGGTCTTCATTTTCGTACATCAGTTTTTCTTGATGTGTTCAGCCTGATAGGAGGTTCTCCCTTCTTGTTAGGTAGTGAGCGGATGACTTTTACCCCTACATGTCCCTAGAGTGAAAGAGTTGGTTGTAGTCGAGAGGCTGGCCGTAAAAGCAAAGCACGAGGTTTCAGTGTGAGTTACGGTGGGTATTACCCACTGTCCCACTGGTGCGTCCCGTCACATGTGGGATCAAAGCTTAGATTTTGTATATTCCTAAGCTTTGATTTGTACTCAGTATAGACAGGGACAGTAGCACCCTAGATTTAGTTGAGTGTATTATAATTATGAGCACGTATTTGTTAGTGAATATAAAATATTTTATATTGTGTTTACTTATCCGTTGAGTTGTTTGTGAATTTTGGTCGGTATGTGGGACGCCA
The DNA here is from genome assembly GCA_030765085.1 of Allium cepa. Classification (NCBI taxonomy): domain Eukaryota; kingdom Viridiplantae; phylum Streptophyta; class Magnoliopsida; order Asparagales; family Amaryllidaceae; genus Allium; species Allium cepa. Next base: position 602,600,242 of record CM060941.1, read on the forward strand.
TGTTATCGATAGGGATTTCCAAACACTTAAACGAGGCAAGTCGACATAGTATTATTTTAAATTGGGTAAATGAAATAATTTTACCTCGATTATATTTAATATATAAAAGAAATAATTTTTCAAAAATTATTAAAGTGTATATAAATGAATTGTTTGGTTGTTTGAAAATGTAAATATATATAAGTTAATAAAAAAACTGTTTGAATAATCTAAATAAAACAAAAATTGTAAGAGAATAAATTATATAAGCAATTGAATTATAAATATGGAACTATAAGTAATATGATTTACAACTGTGAAATAGTCTTATATGAAAGAAGTAAAACTATATGAGTATATTTATAAATATAAGTTGTAAATGTAAATGGATTTAAATTAAGAATTGGGAAAATTCGAATCTCATTTACAAGTTATTTTTCAAAGTTAAAGAGATTTTATTATTATAAATCTTAATAAGATAAAAGAATTTGAAATGATCTTATGTAAGTAAAGTAAAATAGTAAAATTATATAAGTGAAAGATTTATAAATAAAAAAATTTAAAAAAAGAATATAAAGCACTGAATTCACTACTGTTAGTGGGAAATAATAAGGGTGATGACTGCAGCACCATCAGTTTCATTTTCGAGTTTCTGTGTGATGCATTTGCTACCAATAGTAAATTAAAAGTTGAAGTTTTTTTATGATAAACAAATATGATTTAAAATCCAAGTTGTAATTGATAAATATAAGTAAAATAAGTTTCGGACTTACAATATACGAGATAATAAAATTTTAGCTTTGGTGAAGTTGAAATAAGTGTGAGTTATCATAATAAATATATGATCTGAAATTTAACTAAAGGAAAGTAAATAAAGTGAATTGGATTTGAAATTATAAAGAATAAGTTTAGTGAATGGAAGTGAACTTAGATAGATGTTCACGGAATTTTGAATAAATAAGATGTACAACTTATAATGTGAGAAAAGGTAAGTAAAACCAATTGTTAAAATAGTTAAAAAAAAATTGTTAAGCAAACAAAATCTGAATTTGAATAGTGATATGAATTGGAATTAAGTAAAAGTTAAATAAATTGACTTTAGAAATGAGTTAAATAAAATAGAATTTGAAGTAAATTAGTAGTGAACTTAAGTTATATAGTAAATGTAAATGAAGTTGAAATGAAACATAACTTAAGTGATGTTGAATCAAGATGATTTTGGGTATCGATGTAAATTAATAAAGTGAATTAATAAAATGAAGTGATGAACGTGAATTTGAGTTACATAAATAAATTCAACTTTATTTGTAGACTGAATTAGCAATTCAAATAATGAAATATGAATTGAATGTTAATCATTGAATGTAAATGAATTGATATGGAATAGTGGATGTAGGTGCTAATTCATTAAAAGCTAATGAAATTGAATAATATAATGAAAGTCAATTGAATGCTAAACAAATTTAAATTAAAAGTGTTGAACCAAATTGAATGAATGTAAAGTAAATAAATTTGGTTATGTTGGATATACATTGTTTGTTAGATGAATGTTAGTTGATTGTATAGAAATTCATGTGAAATGGAATTAATGAAATTGAAAGCTATAAATAGTTAAATTCAAATTGAAAGTGAAGTAAGAATAAATAGAAATGAAATTGATTTGATTTGGAAGTGAACAAATTGGAATATAAATTAGTGAATGTAAACTAATTGAATATGAATGAATGAATGTTAGTAAAATCCAATGTTAATGAATCAAATGTGATTTAATTGAAAATCAATTCAGTAAATATTAATGAGAAGTGAAAGTGTATAGATTTGGTTATGGATGTTAGTTTGAGGATAGTTGGTTGATGGTTGGATTTGTTGTGGTGATTGCATTTGCTATATTGGCATATGTAGTTGTTGTATTGATATGTGTTGTATATTGATATTACTTTCATATATACATGTTTCTCATTTGTTGTTGAGTGTTTAGTAGGTGCGGATGGTGCTTGCTTCGCATTTGGAGGTTACTTTCATGCCATATTAGCTGTATATGCTTGCAAATAATATATAAGGTACATATCTCGGGTTACGTATCATACTTTTACACTTTTTTCCCTTCAGGATGCCTCATCTTCATAGATGAGATGTATATTTGTGATATATATATATATATATATATATATATATATATATATATATATATATATATCACTACAACAAAAAGACTCTATTACAACAACGATTTTACAACGGTCCAAAAAAACCATTGTAATAGGTACATATTACAACGGTTTTTTCAAGCCCGTTGTAATAGACGTCGGTTTGCAGCGCATATCACAACGGTTAAAAATAACCCATTGTAATAGACATCTATTACAATGGTTTTTCCCAGCTCGTTGTAATAGACATTAGTTTTCTACAACGGTCCATAAGTGCCCATTGTAATAGATATCTATTACAAGGGTTTCTTCTATCCCGTTGTAGTACGATCTTATTACAATGGTTTTTGGACAGTTGTAATAGATACCGATTTTCAGCTCTACTACAACGGTTTTGACTTGTTGTAATATAGATCTATTACAATTGTTTTTGGTCTATTGTAATATAGTCCCATTTCAACAGTATAATTAATGATTTTAAATAAATGGTTCATAGTTACTAAATATTATACATAATTTATAATTATTTTTTATATTTAATAATTTATTATAGTTAATTATTAATAATTAGTGATTTATATTTAATATTTATTAATTACATTTAATAAGTACTGAATAAATTGATAATTAATAATCAATATTTAATAAATAATGTTTAACCTTTAATGTTTAATAATTAAGAAGTAGTATTTAATATTTAATAATTAATTTTAAATTATTATTAATTAATAATCACTATTAAACAATTAATTATTGATAATTATATAATAATTAAGAGTAATATTTAAAAATTTATAATAAAATTTAATAATTATAGAGCGATATTTAGTATAATAATTATTTAATAACGACTATTAAAAAATTAATAAATAATCAATAATTAAGAAAAATATTTAATAATTCATATTTAAAATGAAATATTAATAATTAAGAAGTAATTAACATTTAGCATTTAATATTCTATCGTTATAATTAATAATTATGTTTAATATTTAACATTGTCAACAAATTGAAATTAATAAATAATTCAGTCTATTCGATAATTAATAATTAACAATTAATCATTTTTAATAATTAATGATTTGTAATTAGTAAATTGCAAAAACCAATATGAACTAATTAATTAATTTCATTATTAATATAATTAATGAAAGAAGGAAACATAAAATCTGAAATCCATCTGAATCCAGATTCGAAAATACAAATATTATCCGATATCCGAAAAGTGAATGTGGATATCAAAAAAAAAATTCGAATGCGGATGTGACTATATTTGTATTCGGAAAATATACGTTCGATCCGAAATTAAGTGTATTTATTATTATTCTATTTTAGAAAGACATTGTATAATTTGACTTCAAACTTTTTCTCATATCTAAATATTTTGATTCCAAACTTTTCCATGGTGCTAAATATTTTGGCTTCAATCATTACTTTTTACCAATCGCATGCCTCATCCTCTTTCTTCCCATTTCTCATTTTCATTTCTATTTCTCAAATCCCTAAATACTAAATCCACATTCAATCCTTCCTCCATTCTCTAGATCTTGCCATCTCTACTCAATTCCCAGTTAATCCCAATCCCTTCATCAATCCTTCACTAAACCCTTTCACGAAATGATGTACGGGTTGCAAGCCCTTCATCAATCGTTCACTTCGGCATGTGAATGGAGGGTAGCGGCTGCTTTTCTGGGTGTTCGACAGTGAATGTTTGAAACCATGAACTAGGGTTGGCAACATCTTGGTGTTTGACGCTCGATTGGAAAAACGGAGGTCGTATTTGAGTTTAGGGAGAAGTTTGGCACCATGGAGGACGAAAAAGTGGAGCACAGCTTGGGATGGTGAGGTGCGACCTGATCTGTACGGGCTGGAGGACGCAATTTTCTAAGGGGAGGTGGAGCCTACTTCGATGGGTGGAGGTGGAAGAGTGTTCGAAGAGGAGGCAAACTCTCTATGTCCTTTTAACATGATTATTCATAGTATTTGTGTGAATAAGTTGATTGGCCTGATTCCAATGATTTTTGCTATTCATGGTTGTTTTGTATTGAGCATTATTTGTATTCATATAGTGATCTAGTATAACCAACAAACCACTCTATGATTTACTAATGAATAATTTATAGATGGTATTTTTGTTAAGTTTGTTATATTAATCTATTCACAATTAGAAATTTTTTTAAATTTGGTATGTTTTCAATCTATCTTTTTCCAGTTAAACTGTTTTTGAATAGCATAGGTGATAAGAGTTAACCATTTTTAAAATTTGCAGTATTAATATCAAATGTTTATGTGTTTTGAAAATGAAAAGGCAAATAGAATGGAAAAAATTATTATTGATGATCATTGCATGATCATGTTTGTAATGTAATTTATTATTCTTCTGTAATGGAAACGAATTTATTAGTTGATCCAAATTATGTAAATACTTTTCAGCCCTGCTACCCAGTTTTCTTCATACCCATTGTCATCAATCGCCAGAAGATTATGAGACAAACTCGATCAATTGATGATTTAGTTAAGATAAGTCATGCTTCTTTGCTCCCAAGCATCAACTATTCTTCTTATTACGCACTATATGGTTCAGTTATATAAAGCTATGCTATACTTGCATCCTACTTTTTGTATGTTTTAATGCAGTTTGAGTTAGAGCATTAAGCTGACTATACTGATGCTTCTTGAGATACATAATGGTTTCATTTTATCTCCAAGATTCCAGTGAAGATTCCTGCAAATTAGTCTTTTTTTTCTTTTTCTTTTTTAATTCCTTTGTTTCTTCTTTTTTTTTGTACCTGATTGAACATAAACAAGGATCATTATGCTACCTTGAGGTTGTGTTGAATATAAACTTGCATTTGATAGTAATATACAGTGTATTTGATATACTTTTTTCCAGTCATCATTCTTTACATTATCTTTTCAGTCTGTTGTGCTTCCATATGAATTTTTCTCTTCCATAATTTTCTACGGATGTTCAATGACAATAAGCTGAAGATTAGTGTGAAATGGTGCATACGCACAGCCATCAAATTGCGAAAGAAGTATTTTATCAAGGTACACATTTAACATTATTTATAAAATCAGCACTTGTTTATTTATTGACCTTCTTCTGAATATTGTTTAAATTATTCTGGTGGTGTTGGATACAGTTAAATATGCATACTTGCAATGGGACTTTAGATCAGTGAAAAAACTGATTAGCAAATTATATATAATAACTTATTTTTGTAAAGAAGAAAAAAGAAGTAAAATCGGTTTCTTCATTTTACAAACTGTTTTGTTTTGCAGTTATGATAAAGTATACTAGGTCGGAGTTTCACACATCTCACCTCATATCAATGATCCGCACCTTCTTTGATAAATAAACAAACACCTTTGGAGTAAGATATTTACTCTTTTATTTATATTATTTTTGCCATTTGTTTCCATAATACATTATTTATCACACTTTGATATAGCCAGGATTATATAATTAGTATTTATTTATTTTTTAAACTGATATTGCAAGGATTATTCAGTTGTGACTTGCTTTTCTTTTTGATAGCATTGTCGGAACAAGGTTATTGAAACATGCAAATATAGTTGAAGAATAAGTAATTGGTTACTTAAATTAGTACCTTGCCAGCTTTGCTTAAATTGCAAATTAAGATATTCTTTTTGGTACAAACTTGACATTTGTAACAGATGTAATACCAATTTTTAACACATCGAATCTTTTCTCTTTTTCTGAAGGTCATTGATCCACATCATTTACAAAGTTTTTCATATCCAAATTATGTAATACCAATTTTCACTCTGACATACTGACAAAATCAGTATTTTTATGTTGTCGGATATCTCCTCGCCAATAAATATATTCATGTTATTTTTTTAATAAAAAAAACTTTGTTCTCATACTCTTATATGACATGTGTCAAATATTTCATTCACATGTAGGTTTTATCCAAGAAAGTGGATACACTAATCAAAACCATGGAAGTTGAGGCTAGAAAAATGAGAAGATAAGTTGTTGCTATGAAGAAAGAGGTAGCTGCAATGAGAGCAGACAAGGAACATGACAACAGAACAAATAGGCTAGGAGGAGGCTGTACCAACGGTTCAAGAACTACTACACGGATGCTTCTTGGGAGGTATGTAACATAGTGCACTAATTCGTACTTAGAACTTGATATGTATTTTTTGGATTAGTTGTTATGTGTCGGTGCTTTTTGACACTAGCTCTTATGTATATATGTAAGGATTATGTGCTTAGAACTCTCTATGAATGTAAACTTATATATCTTTTTGAAATGTGTTAGGACTTTGTCAATATGGTTTCATTCAGCCTTTTTGTATATGTGATTTTGGTTGTTTTATGATAATATTTATTAGTTATTACATATTGGTATAGGTGTATAGTATGGAAGTCCGTGCAAATTGATTTTTTTGGCACTTATTGCAACGATTTAACACAGTTGCAAAAGAGGAAAAGACAACGGCCATGGTTTGTTGTAGATGGACCTTATTACAATGGTTTATACTTGTTGTAGTTGAGGCCAATTACAACGGGTATTAACCGCTGTAAAAGGAACCTAATTACAACGGTCAATACCCATTGTAAAAGATCCTATTACAACAGGGATAAACAGTTGTGAAAGAGTCGTTTATGGTTGATACCTAGCCTATTACAACGGCTAATAACCGTTGTAAAATAGCCTATTACAACGGTGATTACAACTGTTATAAACCGTTGTAAAATGATCAGACCCTATTACAACGAGGCCTACTACAACAGGCACGCGCCCATTGCGAAACCCCTATTACAAAGGCTATTACCCATTGTAAAAGGGGTATTTTGTTGTAGTGTATATATGTTGTGATCCTACTACGATCGAATTGTGCAAAGGAGACAGTGGAGAATTTTTTTGAAAATTTAAAGTGTTAGAAATTTTTTGGGAAAATTTGTGAAAACTAAATTTTTGATATCAAGCTAAAAGTTAAATAATGTTAGTTGGTTTTGGAAACATAACTACGAATGGATTTGAAAACTTAGAATAGTTTTTGTAAGAAGTTTAACTAATGGATTTTAGGAAAAGTAAAAGGTTAAATAATGTTAGATATCTAATTTGAATGAATTGTTTTGAAAAGTTTATGGATTTTATGACTTTTTCTTACTTGGTAATTTCGAGGACGAAATTATTTTAAGTAGGGGAGAATGTAACGACCCAGAATTTCAGTCATTTGAAATTCGTATATTTAGTTAATTTTAAATATTTAAAAGTTAAGTTTATGAGCTGAAAAAATAATATTTCGAATATCTAGATTTAATTGGATAACTAAATTGTTAATTTAATATTTGAAATTGTAGAAATAATAGAAAATTGAATTTAATGTGAATAAAAATGATTTATAAAGTTGTAATAAATTCTAGTTGAATTTAAATGATGTTAGAGAACTTTTAAAATCGAATTAAATGTTAAATTGTAGAAAATGAATATTTTAATATTTAATTGACGAGTACAATGGTCATTTTTCAAACAGTCTCGGATTTCAACGAAACTAGTTTTATTGGATCCGTAATGTTATATTGTTGTAATATTTCAAATTTCGTGTCAATCGGATTTACGGTTTGTCCGAGGCAAGCTAAAACGCATAGAAATCTGTTTAAGTGAAATTTAAATTTAAATATTCGATTCGAAAACTTATCTTCCAAACACGATCGAATTGGCTCTCGATATATATTCCATTACGTTCGGAATAGGGGTAAAACATTATAAACGCCAAGTGGCACGCTTCATTTCGAGTTAGAAAATTTTTCCGGATGAATAGTGCACGAATATTTTCTATAAAAGGATGTATAATCTTCATTTTTGCAAAACCCTAAAACAACTAGGGCAGGCCACCGCTAAGAAATTCAATGGCCGTAATCTCACCTTCTTCTTCCTCGGTTATCTTCTTATCCATTCACTTCCATGAAAAACCATCAACTACAAAAACGTAGGAAGTAGTGAGATCTTCCAATCCAACGATTGTGATCGAGAACGGAGCCATAGATTAACGACAATTTGGCCACGTTCGTTCGTTGTTGGCGTGGGTTTATCGAAGGAATACGCGACCGAGCTCGTCGTGCCTCTGGCTGAAGGTGGCACTCGTGTTGGGCTTTGTCGTGAAGCTCGCCGATCGACGTCAAATGCGACGTAGAGGGCTTGATAATTTGATGAATAGCGGCATCTTTGGGTGTGTTGCGTTCGAATGAAACCTGATGGAGGAAGAAGATGCATGCAGCCTGGAACTAGGGTTATGGAATGGACGGCCGTGATTAAAGCTAGGTTTAAAAAAAATAGAAATTGTAAATTATTTAAAATCGTATAAACTTTAAAACGTTGTAACTTGTTCATACAAGGTCGAAAATTGATGAAACAAGTTGCATTTGGTCCATACTGACGAGCACTACATTATGGAGCTGGATTGGGATTTATTTGAGGTAGTGAAAATTTTGTTTGAAATTAAACACTCGTTTAATTTTATTCGGAATAAAACGCTGAAATCGCGACTACAATCAATGTGAGTACAACTCACTCTTTCTGACTCACTAATATTTTTATATAAGTGAGAAATAATTTACTTTATGATCATTGATGATTGTTTGGATGATATGATATATTATCTATACATTGATTGGTATTTGGATATATACCTTTCTAGTGGAGCAGATGACCCTATACGTTCCCGTGTATGAGTGGATGGCCCTTTGTGCGCGCATCTTCTTGAAGCGGATATTGTACACATATTCTAATATGTATATTAGTTGCTGGTGACAGGTTGGAGCAATCCAACTGGATTCCTCACCGGTATTGATTATTTACAGATATTATGATATATTCTGTTATCGTATGATACATGACGTTTTGGATGTCGTGATTGATGTATTTGTGCTGTTGCAATATTGGGCCTATTTTTGGTAAATTTAAAAATGTTAAAGTGATTATTTCCAAATTTAAAATGATTTTCAAGTGATTTTGAAAATATACGTTTTGTTGACTTTTGAAGTGTTAAAGGAATGGATTTATTTTAATTAAATAAATGTTATAATTTTTATGTTATAAACATTATGATGTTTTGGGAAATATAATTGAAATGTAATTTTTGAAATATAAAGTTAAATGTTTTGTAAAATAGTATAAATGGAGATTTTTGAATTATTATAAAGGGTTTTATATATAAGATTCATAAAAATTGAATTTTATAAATCGAAATAATGGAATTATAAAGTAGTTTTTATAAGTATTAAAATGGAGTTATAAATGGAGTTTATAAGTGAATATGATTTATAATTGTGAAGTTATAAAATAAATGAATTTGTAAAATAAATAATTTATAAGGAATTAACTTATAAATTGGATGTGGGCAATAAATGAGATATATGTAGAATTGGTTAATAGGAGAATTTATAAATTGAAGTTTTAATAAAATATGAATGGAATTTATAAACATTGTTTTATAATTCCGAAATCAATTGATTTTGATAAGTTAAATATAGAAGTTTATTTAAAGGAATTTTATTCATGATTTTTGACAGTGAATTATCCTTTAAAATAAATGTTGAAATAATATTAAATTTGATAAATGAATTATATCCACGATTTTGGACAGTGAATAATATATTAAATAAAATGGATGTTTTTGTAAAGTGAATATTATTAAATGGAGTTAAATGATTTTGAAGATGTTTTAAAATGTATTAAATATCGAATACGTAGATTTCAACATTCATTGTTGAAATAGACGTTTTCGAAAAGTAAGAAGAAATGATGGACTATAACACTGTTGTTGTAGTAAATGATTTTCAAAGGGAAATGCTTTGTATAGTATATGGGATTTATATATCTATCTTATTTTTGAATCCCTATACTTGTGATTTTGGGTTGTCGTAACGATGTTTTACGCAACATTCGTTTTAACCCAAATAAAAGTTGTTTAAAAGAATGTTTTCCTTATAGAATGAAATATATACTTAACCTTGATTAAGTATATGGAATATTTTCCAAATGTTGAAAATAAATTGATTGTGAATTACTTATTATTAAATAAGTATTTGGAAATGTTTTCCAAAATAGAAGTTGAAATGGTTTTGAGAATATATCCTTTTAAAGATATGTTTGGCAAGTGAATTAATTAATGAAGATTAATTAAAAGGCCTAGTGATTGTATATGGTGCTAAATATTTGTTTGTTTGTTTTGATAGTTAAATAACCGACTATCAAACTTGACCAAATTTTAGTTCCTCGACTTGATGTGGGAACTATTTAGTCGTACACTTAGTACGTAGCCTTCTGTGTAGGCTTGATTATCATTTGTGTTGAGGATTTTGATTCGTATAGTGCGGAGTATTACTCCAATCTATCGAGCTTCCTTCTTGACCGAAAGATAGCAAGTTGAAAGTTGGAGACGTGATAAGTCTATGAGACTTAGTTTTAGTGTGAGGTTGAGAAACACTTTTGCATTGTTGGTGCGAAGAGGCCGAGATCAAATTTATCTGAAAATCACTTCGGACCAACGTATATGCGATGATTGTGCAGGTTGCTTGTGACGATATTGATATTACGGATTTTCGTAGTGGGGGACTACTTGTTGATCGTTTAGGGTTAAAGGCCCAATATACATCTAGTAGCAGTGGTCTCTTCGTTATGAAATATCTAATGCAAGGACTATGCACTACTAGTCCTAGGGATTTCCCGACAGGATATGGTAGGAAAGTGTCTTCGGTTTGTCCTGTTCCTGGACAACTTGTATGGATGTTTGCCTGACATTGTATTTCTGAAGACTACGTGCATTGGTTTTTACAAACGTACATCAGTGGTGGCAGAAAAGGCAACTTCTCTTATCTTGACACCCTCCTTGAGACGTATGAGCTTAAGGGTTGTATTTTTATGGAAAGCAATTAGTAGTCAACTGAAATCGTCGTGTGGCATTCAAAGTGTTGTGATTGTGATTGTGAAAGGTAATTGTTAGCTCTAGCCTCATCAACCGGAAATGATCAAAACAGGGTTAGATGTGATAAGGCTAAGTGGGTCGCTCCCATTAGGGTATGATCATCCTCTTCTAGATATATCTTTATATGCTATGACATCGTATATCTGATTATTGTGGTTTGCATGCTAGAGGGCCCTCGGTAAAGGTCGGTAACGACTAGAGGATGATATATTCGACACCATCTAGTTATAGAGGTCGGCCAGTCTTGTGTTGGTAGAGAAACTTTATGATGGTTTCTCAGTACATTCTTCTAGAGATGTACTGCCGGAAGGTAGTCCCTTCACCTGGTCATTTGTATGGAAATCCAAACCCCACTACGTGTTTTCCATTTTGATTGTATTACCCAATTGGGCTATATGCTGGAATTTAATCAATGTAACAATTTCGACTATGATTAATATTATTTGTATATAGTAGACACTACTATAATATAACATGAATTTGATATTAGATGTTTTAGTTATCGTAAGGTAAAAACATGTCTGTGTTTATGTGTGGACTTGTCTTACGAGATACTTTTGTTTTGATAAAGGAAAAGTTTGGTAATTTAATAAATTCAGTTGAGTGTGTTTCTCACGCGGGTTTACCAGATTGATCCGGGCATTCTTCCCTTTCAATGCTTGGGTCAGACTGAGTATATTTACAGGTCTAGTGTTGATGCTTTTGGAGCTTCTGCACAAGAGGTGGAGATCTTCATCTTCGTAAATCGGTTTTGCTCGATGTGTTCAGCCAGATAGTGGGTTCTCGCTTCTTATTAGGTAGCGAATGGATGACTCTTACCCCCATCATGTCCCTAGAGTGAAAGGGTTGGTTGTAGTCGAGAGGCTGGCCGTAAAAGCCAAGCGCGAGGTATCAGTGTGAGTCTTGGTGGGTATTACCCACTGGTGCGTCCCGTCACTTGTGGTATCAGAGCTTAGATTTTGTATATTCCTAAGCTTTGATTTGTACTCAGTATAGATAGGGACAGTAGCATCCTAGATTTAGTTGAGTGTATTATATATATGAGCGTGTATTTGTTAGTGAATATAAAATGTTTTATATTGTGTTCACTTATCTGTTGAGTTGTTTGTGAATTCTAGTCGGTATGTGGGGCGTCATGCTATCGATAGTGATTTCCGAACATTTAAATGAGGCAAGTCGACATAGTATTATTTTAAATTGGGTAAATGAAATAATTTTATCTCGATTATATTTATATATAAAAGAAATAATTTTTCAGGAATTATTAAAGTGTGTATAAATGAATTGTTTGGTTGTTTGAAAATGTAAATAAATATAAGTTAATAAAAAAAACTATTTGAATAATCTAAATAAAAACAATAATTTTAAGAGAATAAATTATATAAAAAATGAATTATAAATATGGAATTATAATTAATATGATTTACAATTGTAAAATAATCTTATATCTAAGAAGTAAAACTATATGAGTATATTTATAAATATAAGTTGTAAATGTAAATGGATATAAATTAAGAATTGGGAAAATTTGAATCCCGTTTATTTTGGAAGTTATTTTTCAAAGTTAAAGAGATTTTATTATTATAATTCTTAATAAGATAAAAGAATTTGAAATGATCTTATGTAAGTATATTAAAATAGCAAAATTATATAAGTGAAAGATTTATAAATAAAAGATTTTTTAAAAAAGAATATAAAGCACTGAATTCACTACTGTTACTGGGAAATAATAAGAGTGATGACTGCAGCATCATCAGTATCATTTTTGAGTTTCTGTGTGATGGATTTGCTACCAATAGTAAATTGAAAATTGAAGTTTTGTTATGGTAGAAAAATTTGATTTAAAATCCAAGTTGTAATTGATAAATATAAGTTAAATAAGTTTTGGACTTATAATATGTGAGATAATAAAATTTTAGGTTTGGTAAAGTTGAAATAAATATGAGTTAGCATAATAAATATATGATTTGAAATTTAACTAAAGGAAAGTTAATAAAGTGAATTGGATTTGAAATTATAAAGAATGAGTTGAGTGAATGGAAGTGAACTTAGGTAGATGTTCACGGAATTTTGAATAAATAAGATTTATAACTTATAAAGTGAGAAAAGGTAAGTAAAACCAATTGTTAAAATGGTTAAACAATTTTGTTAAGCAAACAAAATCAGAATTTGAATAGTGATATGAATTTGACTTAAGTAAAAGTTAAATAAATTGACTTTAGAAATGAGTTAAATAAAACAGAATTTGAAGTAAATTAGTAGTGAACTTTAGTTATATAGTAAATGTAAATGAAGTTGAAATGAAACATAACTTAAGTGACGTTGAATCAAGTTGATTTTGGGTATCGAAGTAAATTAATAAAGTGAATTAATAAAACGAAGTGATGAATGCGAATTTGAGTTATATAAAGAAATTCAACTTTATTTGTAGATTGAATTAGCAATTGAAAAATAATGAAATATGAATCGAATGTTAATCATTGAATGTAAATGAATTGATATGGAACAGTGGATGTAGGTTTTAATTCACTAGATGCAAATGAAATTGAATATCTGAATGAAAGTCAATTGAATGTTAAACAAAGTGAAATTAAAAGTGTTGAACCAAATTGAATGAATGTAACGCAAATAAATTTGGTTATGTTGGACATACATTGTTTGTTAGATTAATGTTAGTTGATTGTATAGAAATACATATGAAATGGAATTAATGAAATTGAAGGCTATAAATAGTTGATTTCAAATTGAAAGTGAAGCAAGAATAAATAGAAATTAAATTGATTTGATTTGGAAGTGAACAAATTGGAATATTAATTAGTGAATGTATACTAATTGAATAGAATGAATGAATATTAGTAAAATCCAATGTTAATGAATCAAATGTGATTTAATTGAAAATCAATTCAGTAAATATTAATGAGAAGTGAAAGTGTATTGATTTGGTTATGGATGTTAGTTAGATGATAGTTGGTTGATGGTTGGATTTGTTGTGGTGATTGCATTTTCTATATTGGCGTATGTAGTTTTTGTATTGATATATGTTGTATATTGATATTACTTTCATATATACATGTTTCTCATTTGTTGTTGAGTGTTTATAGGTGCGGATAGCGCTTGCTTCGCATTTGGAGCTTGCTTTCGTGCTATATTAGCTGTATATGCTCGCAAATAATATATAAGGTACATATCTCATATTACATATCGTACTTTTACACTTTTTTCCTTCTGGATGCCTCATCTTCGTAGATGAGATGTATATTTGTGATATATATATGTTGTGATCCTACTATGATCAAACTGTGCAAAGGAGATGCTGGCGAATTTTTTGAAAATTTAAAGTGTTAGAAATTTTTTAGGAAAATTTGTGAAAACTAAATTTCTGATATCAAGTTAAAAGTTCAACGATATTAGTTGGTTTTGGAAAGATAATTATAAATGGATTTGAAAACTTAGAAACGATTTTGCAAAAAGTTAAATGATATTAGTTGGTTTACCAGACTGATCCGGGCGTTCTTCCCTTTCAATGCTCGGGTCAGACCGAGTATATTTATAGGTCTAGATTTGATGCTTTTGGAGCTTCAGCAGGAGAGCTGGAGATCTTCATTTTCGTACATCCGTATTTGCTTGATTATCCGCTGCATTGCTTTGTTTGGTGTTGTATATTATCAGCATTTTTATGGACAGGTTATTATAACTGTTCAGGCTGATAACTATCGATTGATTGTTGAACTCTGATTGATGTGTATATATATATATAGTTTCTGTTTTGTAAAGATCATTGATATGATATTATATGTTTTCCGCTGCGATGTGAGATTCTTTATTGTTCTGTTTGGTTCTATCTTCTTTCTTCTCTTCTCTTCTTCTCTCTTCTTTTCTTTCTCTTGACTTTCCGTCAGTCTGTGCTTTTTGGGTCGGACATGTATGGATTATTGTCGATTCAAAGGGTATCGATTGCGGGTCGTCACATTAGTGGTGTGGTCAGTCTCGGTTTTGGGCGATTTGGCAAAGCCGAGGAGTCAACGCGGGTGGTGGGGAGCTTAGCGAGGTCTGCGCGAACTTTGGTGGCGATGCGGTGTGTTCCATTGGTCATGGGTTGGCATAGTCGATCGACGAATAAAAAATGTTCGAGCGGCTGAAGAGCGTGCATGAATTGGAAGAGATAAAGTAAGGTTTTAGTTTTAAATATTTATTAAGGTAATTAAATTTTAATTTGATTAAATGTTAATTAATCTATATTTAATTCATATTAGGTCTGTTTCGAGCGTGATGAGTCGCGTTGCGATTGTATAGACGATGTCTATGCTCTGGAGTTGGATTGGACGAATTTGGAACTAGTTCGAATTTTGGATTAAAATTGGATGTTTGTTTAGTATTAATTCAAAATTGAATGATTGGAAACGATTAAAAATCAAAGTGAGTTAAACTCACTTTTTGGTCAATCAGAGAATTTATATAGTCAACAAATATTATTTATTGGATGTTTGGATGTTTATTTATAATTATTATTGATTGTTTGGATAATATAGTAAATTATATTGTTGGATTGGATATGTTCCCTCCTATTGGAGCGGATGAGACCCTATTACGTTTTGGTGTAAGAGCGGATGACCTTTTGTATACGAATCCCGCCTCCAAGCGACTGATTTATACTTTTATGATTATATACGGTATGTGATGCAGGGGACAGGTTGGAGGGATCCAACGGGATTCCTCGCACTATTGACTTATTTTCATATAAATTGATATATGATATGTTGGATTTTATAAATGATGACATGAACACGATTATTTTTATTTAGTGCTTTGGTAGCACTAGGCCTCAATTTTGATATCTTAAAAATACTATAAATAGTGATTTGATTTAAAATAAATTTCAAGTGATTTGATAACTATTCATATTTTAAATAATTTTTCTAAAATAAAAGTATGATTTTGTGAATATTATAATTTAATAGTTTTATAAAACATTTTAGATAGAGTTTTAAACTGAGAGTAAAGATTTTTAAAATCTAGGAAAATAAGTCAGCCTTTTATAATAATGGGATGTCATCTTAAAAAGAAAATAGAAATATTATTACCCATTATATATATAAGTGTGTATATATATTGTAGTTTATTTATAAAGGTGAATTTATAAATGTGCTAAATTATAAATGTGACATTCTTTTTTAAAATAAAGTTAATATCTGTAAAATCGTAATTTATTTATAAAGGGATAGTTTTATAAACGGTCTTTCATAAATTAAAACTATTATCATTTAATAGATTAGAGAATAAGTCGAACAGTGAATTTATTATATGAGGGCTGATACTCTATTTAGGAAATTGAAGCCGTGGGTAAATTGGAATGTTAAACGATATTTTATAAATAGAAATGGATTTATAAAATGAATTTATCCATATGGAAGTAACATTAAAACAGATGGTGATTGATGTTTTAAACGAGATTTATGAATAAGTATAATTCATGAAGAAATAGGGTTATAAATGGAGTTCATGAATAAATGGGTTTCGTGAAAGGAAATTATATAAATACGGTAATAACTAGGTTGAAGATTTAAGAATGAATATTTATCTAGGAAATATACTACATTCCAAAAGTTTGTTGCCCATATTAATATTGTTTGAAGGAGTTGGTAAATATTTAAATAATTTTGAAAGGTTAAGTATTAAAATTATGGTTTGAAATTAGTAATAATGATTATTTATTATATTTTGGAAATATATTATTATTATTTATATGGTAAAGATTAACGATTTTTGTTCCATAATGGTTTGAATTATTAATTATTATTTTTGAGAAATTAAATTTAAAAATTATTATTTATTTATGATGGCTTCAACATTCATAAATAGAGTTTTGCAAACGGACTTGGATTTTATAAGAAGAACTTGTAAAATGATTTTGAAGATTTAAAAAAGGTTATTTACAAGGTAAAGAGGTTTATAAATGTACATATATTTATAATGAATTTTAGAAATTGGTTTATAGATTTATAAAAAGGAATTTATAAATAATTCCATGGTTTTATAAAAGGTATATAAACGAATGAGAAATAATTTATAAATGGTTTATAAAGGATTATGGAAATTTAGAATGAAGTTTATAAATGATTTTATAATTTGGTGAAAAGATGGTCTTCCTCGGTGTTTGGTAAATATACTTATACTATTGAGATAAGTATATAGATAATTTCTACGTATTGAAAATAAAAGGGTTGTGAATATATCTTTTTTAAAGTATCTTAATGCAAGTATTTGCAAGATGATTTTAATTAATGAAAAGATTAATTAAGGAGGCTTTGTTTTTCTTGGTTCTTTATGTTGGTTTTTCCTATGGAATTAAATCCTTGATTTAAAGTTTTTTATTCTATAATTAAATAACCGACCATCGAAATTTGGACCTAAAAGTAACTTTGGAAATATCTAGGAGAAACACATGTGTTTTGTGGCATAGTCATCTCCGATGATGTTGTACTATGCGTGTAAATCTCGTTTCATTCTCCTTGGACAATGATAAGGAAATCCGTCCATTAAGATTTAGGAGTTGAACTCTGTTCTACTCTTTGACTGTTTATTTCCTAAAGAACCATGGTTCAGTTTACCGAAAACTGTCGAATGTTGTTTCGAAGGGACAAGGATCAGATTTGCAATCCAAAAACCACTTCGATCCAACTCAAGCATGCGAAATAAAGACATCTTGAAGATGATGAAATTGGAGACGGAGTTCTCAAGCATTTCGTTTAGTCTTAGAAAGAACCTGTATGGATGAATGCTTGTATTACATTAGTTTCCTGGAGGGCAAGATTAGCATTCCAACAAGGCTTGCTAGGAGGAAATGGAAAGAGCATGGCCTCTTCAAGCCTCACATTAGGGAAATTAATAAAGCAGGGACATAGGGTAGGGCTAAGTGTGTCGCACCCAAGTAGGGTATGATCATCCCAAATCTAGAGCGGTATTCACATATGCTTCAGGATCCCATTTGTATGATTGTTGATAGCAACTGGAGGTGATCATATACAGTGCTATCGAGAAGGGGGTAGTGCCAGTCCTGAGTAGCAGAGGTGCAATGCGTTGTAGCCTCTCGTACATTTTATCTGGAGGTGTATAGATTCGATAAGTAGACCCTTACCCTTTCATAGTTGGAATCCATTCTCCAATACAAGCCTTCGGTTTTGGTTGTTGAACCTAGTATGCCGAAAATTAAATTAATGTAACAATTTTGTCTATGATTAATAAGTATTTATTATTATACAATATTATAATATTAGAGGATTTCATATGAAATGTTTTGGTTATCGTAAGGTGAAACCCTCCGTATTTGTATGCGGCATGGTCTAATGAGATACCTTTGATTTTTGAAAGATTTCTATAACTTTAAAAAAATCCAATTGGGTGTATTTTCTCACGTTGGTTTTCCAAACTGACTCCGGTGTTATTTTATTTTAATGCTTGGGTCTGTCCAAGCATATTTACAGATTATTTTGGATGCATTTGAGCTTTAGAGACGAGTTGGAGGTCTTCAAGGCATATACACGTATATGTTTATTTTTTGCTGCTTTGTTGTTGTAATTACCTACAATTGTGAGGGAAAGATGTTGTAATTGTACCGGCTTATAATTGTGATTGTTGTTGTGCTTAGATGGATGTATGCATATAACAGTTTCTCTTTTGTAAAAATCATTGATATTATATTATATATTATTCTGTTGCGTTTATGAGATTCAATGTAATTTTAGTTTCTTTTCTCTTCTTCTTCTCTTATCTTCTTTTTTTCCTTATACTACCTATCTTTCCGTTCAAATTTAGGTTGGACATGAGTGGTTTACCGTTAGCCTGAATTGTACGGAAAAGTGAGTCATTACATAATATATAAACAGCTTGGGTGTGCTTAATAATGATCCATATGTCCTAGTATATAACTCTGCATGTGAATAATATAGAGCAACCTTTATTTATAAATTCATAATTTATAAAAACTAATTGAGTGTGATAGATTATAAGGGGTGATGTTTACATAGTATTTATTGGCATGTCATTCTAGAATATAACATACATACCCCTTATATCTTATTGGCTTTATTTTAAAAAAAAATTATTTCAACCTTAACTATTAAAATTATTTATAGATTCATAGAATCTATAAATCATATTTATACTTCAAACAATTTTTTAATCTTTCATATAACATTTATTTTTTCATTTCATATAATTTAAAATAATTCTGAACTTATTTTAATTTTAATTTGAACACTTTAAAGCTTTATTAGTATTCAGCAATTTTAATTTTATAATAATAACATTTATAATTTTGTTTTAAATTTAAAATGATTTTAGTTTGCATTTCATCATTTCTTTTGTTCAAATTTCATATCTTCTTGCATCAATTCTATAAACTCCTAATACAAAGCACTCTTCTACGATTCAGGAATAAACCAAGTTTCGAATCACTCCTTAAGTTGATCCTATGTGTTCTCCTCCTCCAAAATTTTTGCAGTCAATGCCTCCCACCAATCCAAAGCATCTTCTTGAAGTTTACGCGAATCCAACCTCATAATCTGAGCATCATCATATACCATGCCTCTAAAATTATGCTCACAGATCTAGAACCAATTTCTAATCCATGTTATGTTAGGCGCTAAGCAAGGGAAGATAGTAGATGTCTCACTTCACTTAATGCCCCTTAATGTCACTTAAGAGGTACTTAAAGCATCACCTAAGCATTGCTTGATTTTATTGGTGTACATTGCTCATCTTTATATAAATTTATGACAAGGATATTTGGCTCATCATTATATAAGTTTATGATAAGGATATTAGATAAAGGGTGTTGTTGTGTATGCGCAAAATGGTCATAAAGAATTAAAGTTTAACCTTAAAATTAACTTATACATTCATAATTGCAAAAATTGGATTTAGCATTTACTTCACTTAAAAATAAGTAAGCTGAATACATATCGTGGACATTTTCCAAATGAAGTTAATCATATCTTTACGCAAAAATTTACTTAACATCATATGGCTCATATGATAGAAAATAAGAAAATATTTCTAGGGAATGCGCAATTATGCTGTAACGCCTTTTCTTTTTATATAAGAATGATATTTTTCTTAGTACTGCTTAATTAATCACTACATTTTAAGTAGAGCATAGATAAGAATCAATTAAGCATGCTTAATCGTTCATCGCTTCATTGTTTTTATTTTCCAAAAAATTAAGTGTTGCGTATGCATTTGGCACTTAAGCGATGAATAAGCAACGCTTAAGCGTGCTTTTCATAATATAGCTTCAAATACTAGCTCTTTTCTAGAGAATTTCTTTCCTCCACAATTTGGATAGTCTTGGTTCATTTTAGTGAAATCACCACTAATCATTGGTCTCGACACTACAACACCAACAGTTGTTGCATCATCATCTCCATCATATGCCGATGAAATAAAGCATTCATGTCCATTGCTCCCACCGTCTTTCCATGCATCTAAGCGTCAGATCAAAAATTAATAATCAGGGTTGTCATCCATTATTGGACGTTTGTTTGCGTACTTGCAGTTCCCCAACTAACATTTGCCCTAGCAACTCCTAAAATCAATCATTCGCTCCTAGTTTACATTCTTGCTTTCTACATAAACAAGCCCTTATATGAAATGGAAGCAAAAGGAGTGAAAACAATAGTAGAGGGATAAATATGTCCTCTTATATCTATGTCAAAACTTCAAAGCTGATGATTCTGCAATCATCAAAAAAATTATTTTCAAACGACAAAATGGGATCATTTTTCTAACAAAATTAATCAAACAAGTAGCTAGATGCTTTTTTACTATATAAATTTTCTTTACATTTTTTCCCAAATCACGCCCATGCATGGTAAATATAATAAAAGTTGATAGTAGTGAAATGCCTGACATGTAAAGATGTCAGCATGTTCACTTAACCACTTATAAAACCTAGCTTTACATCGGTGAAATAAAATATTAATAATTACTAAGCCTCATCCTTCATCTTTAAAGCTTTATTCGTCTTCAAAGTATAACCTTGCTAATATCATAAACTCAGCATACTTAAATGAGTACACATTAGTGTATAGAGAAAACCATAATAAAAACATGGGTCGGACATAAAGCTTGGTATGAGTAATACCACTCCCTAGGCACAAAATATAACGAGTTCACACCGCATAGCAGAATGGGTGCTCCCCTTACAAGGTCAACAAAAAAAATCACATCATATCATGTAATATTAAAAGCATTATATCATGAGCATAATCACAAAAGCATCATTTCAAGCATAAGTATAACCTACTTAATATCATATTATAAACCATGTCCTGTAATAACATTTTTGAACACAAGTATAACCAATACTTATTACCAACACACTATAAACCATGTCATGTGGGCACTTTTTCTAATCACAAATACCATATAAACTCTTACTTAGGTGTCCAGTTTACAATAATTAACCGTATTTAGTGAATACCACATAAGGTTTATTCATTGATTCATCTTTTTCAAACAACACCATTGACGAATAGCTACCCTTCCACCTATGGACATTGACAAGAGCCATCCTGACTCTCTTAGGGGATTGAATATAAGTACCCCAAACGCATCCTAGTAATCATCATTACTAAGCATCAACAGCCTCTTCTAGGCCTAAAAAACCTTCACTTCACATAATCGATTTATTCATTTATTCTGTAATTACATCCACTTTGATATTAGTTACTTGCTCTAGAGCTATTCTTCTGAATTGACCCCAATAGACTTCCAAGTTATGGAACTCTATGATATACCCATTTAATTTAGACTTCACTAAGCTTTGGCACTCTACCATTAAGTATCTCCATGAATGGTCATATTTATTACTTGGGTTCAAAAAGTTTCTTCAATTATTAATTCTATACCCTACATATTCCATATACCCTCACATTTACATCAAGATACTTCAATGATTTTTAGAAAAAACATTTTTATCTTTAACCATATTTAAATGATACATCTTATTATTTCTGAGCATACCATAATCTTTAACCATTTCAATCCTTTGCATAAGTAGTTGCGTTTTATTGTATTATTATTATTATTACTTTTATAGCATTTTCTTTTTAAATTCACGTTATAAAACTAAAGCTAAACGTCATGGAAACTGGCTTTAAAAATTCTTCTAATAATACACTTATTTAATATCTAATTTAACAACATTCAACTATTGAATGTACGAATATTACACTATGGTGTTTATGACTATTGAATATGTGAGCTAAAGCTATCGAGGTTATAGCTAATGTATGACCTTTAGCTACTGATTTTATGGCTACTACATTTTCATGAGTTATCACATTTATGAGTTATCACTTCTATGCAATACTGATCTATCGTGTTTATGTGATGATAAGTTATATTGCCTATGGTCTATCGTATTTATGTAATAATGAGCTATTATGTCTGTCAAATTTTACCTATTCCGTCAATACGGCAATTAGCTATCAATTGGATGAGATATCATATATATGAGTAATCATCTCTACATTTATCGAGTGCATGAGATATCATACGGATGAGTTATTGCTTTCATAATTATCGCATGTGCATTGACAAATTTGTTATTAGATAGAAAATTTATATTTTACTTAATAAAGTAACAACTTTTTGACATACATGTTATTCTTCCATTCATTACTTTTAGAATTGTGGTAGTAATTTCATAAACGATCTGTTAGTTCCTCTTTTAATTAATCCTTAGTAAAAATATCTCTTTAATTCATTCATTAGTTAAGGATATTTTCTGTCTCGCGATTTATCATGTTAATTCAAAAATCATGTGAAAATTCCCAAAAATTCTTTGAGAATCACAAACACTTCCCTTTACCTTCAGTAAAAATTTTGGATATTAAATTTCAGTACTTTTAAATATTAGTTTACTACCAAACTACCTTCGTTTTAGAAAATTCATAACATATTATTTTCTCATTCGATAATTATGAAATTTAAAATCCATCTTAGATTTAATATTATGAACAAAATGTAAAAAATTAAATTTATTTGAAGGTGATTAACTCATGTTCTATCTTAAATATGTCATTAACTATGTCATTTAAAAGGAAAACTTATATAGTGTTAATCTATTATCTTCAGAATATGTTCAATATCGTTATGAGTAGCAAATTCACACTAGATTCGAATCTAAACTGATTTGAATAGAAAAATAGGGTTAGTATTACTTAACTAAGTAAAAAGTTGATTAAAATCCTTCCTTCCTTCAGAAATGAAACTTGAGTTTCCTTTGATTATGTTCCTCTTCCTTCTCCAATCTAGTAATGGTGGGGAAAACTTGATATTTAGTTTTGTTTTCGTATAATGAATGAATGAAGAGAATGATATGTGTTTTGGGATATAATGGTTAATAATCTTGGCATGGACTAAAATCTCTCATAACTTAATCTTATTAATTCCTTAACCCTTTATAATATGCAATGCTTTATCCATTTAATCTTTAGGGTTAGAAAATTAACTAAAGTGATTACCCTAGTTCAACCCCATTAGTCCTTTAAGTGCCTCAATGCTTGATAAATTAAATTATCCATTGAACAATTCATTTGTTAAATTCCTTTAATTATAAGTGAATAATTCTTATCATTACTTATTAAGCTCTTATCATGACGCTCCAAAATATGGGGCATGACATTAATCTTTTATTTGTTACATTTTCATGAATGATTCTTGCTAAAGTTATTGGATAAAAGAAAAAAAATAGAATATAGAGAAGAAGAAATGGGGATAAAGAAGAAAATTAACAACTATTAAAAAGCTAAGTCCCTATTTATTACTCGATTAACAATTCTGTTGGGGTGTCTCACATTGTGTGTAGAGTAAAGGGCACATTTTGGAAATGAATAGTCCCAAATTGTGAAAAATAATGGAGGCAGAGTGGCATATGTTAGTTCCTGGGACGATAGTTTTGATGACAACAACCTTAGGAATTGTTATAAAATGTAAATACTAATATTTTTGTCTAAATATATATGTATATGTAGGATACACACACACACACACACACACACACACACACACACACACACATATATATATATATATGCAGGTACCGAGAATGAAGATTGTACAGTATAAAGATTCAAGACTGAGTATACAGATTCAAGACTGAGTATAGAGATTCAAGACTGAGTATACAGATTCAAGACTGAGTATAGAGATTCAAGACTGACAAATTCAAGATTGAAGAAATCAAGATTGAAGACTCATGAGTATCAAGAGTTCAAGACATCAAGATAAGTAATAGAGTCTAGATTCATGCTAAAACTTCATAATAGCACTTAAATCTTTATTCGGATTTTAATTGTGGAATGGACTCCACCTTCTCCTTTAATAGTGGGATGGAACCCACGACCTCTTAAGTGGGATAGAACCTACGACCTTCCTTAGTGCAATGGAATCCACAAAATTTTCAAAATGACTTATTTTTAGATTTTTTTTCAAAACTATCTTTTAAAAAGACATCTCTCTATTTAAATATTTTAGCCATAATTCAAAAACTATTTTTAATCATATTAATTTCAAAATCATTTCTTATTTTAAAATTATCTCCTGGTTTTAATGGTTTAGCTTTAATCGCAAAATATTTATATATTTTGTTTTATGCTTTTATATTTTGTAAGATCATTTTCCAAAGGTTTTTATAATCATAAAGTATATTCAAAATAGTTTACAACGTTCTATGATAGTTTCGACAAACTTTAGAAAGAAAGATCTCTTTTAAAACAAAATTTAATTTTGAAAATATATTAGGGGATGTCGACATGCCCTTACCCCCATGTCAACATGGTAGCCGAAGAATTTAAAACTAAAATTTTCAATAGAAGTGTCTATTCATGTAACGACCCGATATTTTCAACCATTCGCATCCATTATAAGTGTATAGGTAGACACTCATGCCGGAATTGAATTGCTCAAAATACCGCGTTGCAAATAAGAATTTGGCAAATCTCAGAATATACAGTAAATAAAAATCACTAATCACAGACAAAGAGCATAATGATGCAGCGGAAGTAAAAGAAATAGTAGTTCATGAAGCTACTATATAAATATACCAGAGTTACATAAAATACAATAGAAAAAATAAAGTACAAAGGAAGTCTCACTACATAGAAGTCTACTAATACAAGAGCTGAAAGGACCAACAGAATGCAAAAGATAAAACTAGACAAGTAGATAATCTCCAGCGATTCCAATCTCCAGAAAGTGGAAATCCAAATCTGTGAAAAACTCAGGCTGACCCGAGCGTAAATAAAAAAAATACAAACACTCAAGTCAGGACATACATACTTATACAATGTAAACCAACTCAAGTGAACTGTAGTAAAGATACAAGTAACTTAGAAGATGCTTGGGACCGCCCATCCTCTAAGGATCCGTTAAACTATTTACTATGTAGTAATATATGCTATATACAGTAGTGTCTAATCAGTAAAGTATAATCATATAGAAAATAGAGTTAAGGGAATGGTGAATCTTAACGCGGTTGGATATTTAAAACCAAAATCATAGTGGGCTCGATATAAGGATATGACACGGCACGCGAGGCAATGCCAGGGTGGATACACCGTTTGCACTCCCGGACCGATGGTGATGGCAAGCCAGCAGCTTCCGCCCACCTCGAACAATACCCCCGAATCAAAGTGGTGCCACGTATCAAATTACAAAAGTAATAGAATGGTTTCCGATGGAGCATGCTCGATGAAAGGGTGCGACCCTTTGTGTAGCCCGGTATAGCTCCTGTTTTAGTGATACATACCAACTCACGGGAGTTGGGTCCACGTAATATACCTCGAGAACGTCGCCACCATCCTACTTCATTCTGGAATCTCCACCGCGTACACAGTTGTTAAAGTGGTTTTCGGTATTGGCCGGCTATAAGACAATATCCGATCCCGGTCTCTTTAACAACCAATCGTTATTATAACCCGTAGTTATAACTTTAAAACAATATTATATACTTCAAAATAAAATATCATTTCAACCCAAATCTTTATCAAAATAAAGATTAAATCATTTCCAAACCATTTCAATATATCATCATACCATATCTTTCAATTCAGATATGTATCAAAATAAATATCAAGTCATTTCTAACCATTTCAATATATTAAATTATCATATCCTTTCAAAACTTCCTTTCAAATCATTTTAATATATCAAAATATCATAACCTTTCAAAGCTTCATTTCCAAAATATCATATCTTTCAGAACTTCTTTTCAAATCATTTTAATATCAAAATATCATATCTTTCAAAACTCCATTTTCAAATCATTTAATATCAAAATATCATATCTTTGAAAACTCCATTTTTCAAATCATTTAATATCAAAATATCATATCTTTCAAAACTTCGCTTCAAATCATTTTAATATCAAAATATCATATCTTTTCGAAACAACTTTTCAATCATTTTAATATATCAAAATATCATATCTTTTCGAAACCACATTGCGATCATTTTAATATATCAAAATATCATATCTTTCGAAACCACATTTCAATCATTTTAATATATCAAAATATCATATCTTTCAAAACTTCGTTTCAAATCATTTTAATATATCAAAATATCATATCTTTTCGAAACCATATTTCAATCATTTTAATATAGCAAAATATCATATCTTTTCGAAACCACATTTCAATCATTTTAATATATCAAAATATCATATCTTTCGAAACCACATTTCAATCATTTTAATATATCAAATAGTTATATTTCAAAACAAATTACTTCATTATTAAATCCTAAAAATGAAGTTATTACATTTAATAATTAAATTATTAAATGCCAAAAGTTTAAACTTTTCAATGTTCATTTATGCACTAAAATTTATTAAAACAATGAAAATTCAAGTTTCGCGGCATTTAGAAAATGCTACAGAAAGTTACATTCAAAAACAATTCAATTTAACAAAAGACAGTATTAAAAATGTTGTTAATTGACTTCAAATACTCAATAGAATTTCACAAACACTTATATTTTTATTTAAATCATTTTTAACTTATAAAATCATACATTTTCACATTTATAAGCATCATTTAATTTTCGTTAAATTCATGATTTTATAAAGTTAATTTTCCTTTCAAAAATCAATATTTATTAATAATTCGCTTATTAAATTTCAACATTCAAATTTAAATTCATTACATTAAATTTCAACTTAACACTTAATTTTAAAATTTCAAATATAACTTAATTCCATTTTATTTAACTTAACTTAAAATTTCACTTTTAAACCAAATTTATAAATTCCGATTTAAGTTATATTTCCAAATTCAACTCAATATTCACTCATTAGCATTTTAACTTTATTAAAAAATCATTAATATGTTATAAAATCAATTTAAATTAATTTAAATTCAAAATATCATAAATTTATCATATTTTCAAAGTTAATTTAAATCAAAATTTCCAAAATAACTTACATTCAGATTTTCTAACTTTTTCATAATTTATTTAACTTATAGATTTCCAGAATAATACTTTACAAAAATTATATTTTTATTTAATTTTAAATCAAAATATTATAATAATTAAATTTCTAAAATATTTTAAAAAATTTAGAAAACATATTTTAACTACGGGCCTGTATATAATTTTCTACGCTAGGTAAAGTGATACTGGTAATATATCATTTCAACCCGTAATTTACAAAGAAAAATCCGGGTTTTATCATTTCAAACCCGCAGTCCCAAGTAAATAAAATAAGTTGAAAAACGTTCAAGCCTATCATTTCAGCCCATAACGATTTTCCCCTATTCTAAAGTTCGTTCGGGTATGTATCATTTCAACCTATAGTGATTCTAATCTAAATGGAACTTGCAGTGTGATAAACTGATAAAATAGCAGAACAACATAATATAATAGTAACAGATGTTATAACAGGTGTTTAAGCATGGGTGAACATCATAAAATCATAATATAGCAAGTGTAACATGATAATGCATTTTACAGATTCAAAAGGGGTCAATTTACTAGTTATATATGTACATACTGTCTGGTGAGAATAACTCACTTGTTCAAAGCTGGAGATATCTACCAAAGCACACAACGCAACACAATGAAGGCACGATGATATGGATATGACTTGATAGTGGAGAGCCAAAGCAATTTGACTTGTTCAAACATATACACAAAACAATACAAATATATGTAAGTTTCAACACGATTTAAACATCAAATAACATTAGAATTCAAAGCCCAAAACAACATCGAATGAATTGCACTTGTTCTCAACCTCATGTACTTTAGTTAGGCAGTGATTAGGCTCAGCTAACTCAGGGAATTGGGTCAGGTTTGGGTGTGTAAGGGTTGGCCTACACATGGGTTTGAAGGTGGGTTTAGTCTAGGTGTACAGGGCTAAAACTATGCAACATACATCATTTGTTGCTCTTTTTTGGTTCGGCCAGAGGCTAGGTGGGCCCAACCAGTGGTGCAGGTGGTGGTGTGTGATGTGACAGAGGGTGGAGGTCAGGTCAGAGGTGGTGGTGGTGGAGGTTGTGGCGGCTAATGGTGGTAGAAGGAGGAGATGATAAACTAGGCTAGGCTAGTGCAATAGGTGATGGTTTGTGGTGGATTTTGTGGTGGTTCTTGCCATGGATGGTCTCAACCTGAAATGGAGAGGTAGTAGGATGGGTGATGGTCATAGGAAAGGGGTGGTAGAGATCAGGTCAGATCTGGTTGAGGAGAAGCCAAGTTATGAAGGTGAGAACAACTACAAAATTAAAAATAGAAAAGTAGAAAAACAAAGGAAGAAGAAGATAATTTTTACCTCAACTCCTTCAAGCCATGGCCGTATTTTTTTTTTAGATGAGAAATGGATCTGAGATCCACGTGATAAATGAAGGAGGAAGTCACGGCTAAAGGAGGAAAAAAACGGTCAAAGAGTAAATGAGGAAACGGTAAAAGAAACGACTTACGTTTCAAAAGCTTTTAAAACCTTTCAAATTTCCTTAATTTTGTTTATATAACTTGATATTTCTGGAAATAATAATAATACCAGATAAAATTTTGAAAATTTATCAAAATACAAAAATATATATAATATTTATTAATTATATAAAGTTAAATTAAGGAAAATAGCTAAAAATAGTAAACTAGTCTAGAAAATTTGAAATTAAATGAAATAAATTTTAGAAAATTCATATGAGCTTCTAGTATATTTTTAAACATAAATAATAATATAAAATAAAAGTACATTCACAAAATAAATATAAAAAAATAAATTTAAATAAAATTTTAATGAAGAATATAGCAGAAAATAAGAAAACAGCCTAAAAAAAAGAAATCAACACAGTAAACTTTGGAAAATTTGTTTACTTCGTTTTAAAATTATTATAATACAAAAATATACATACAATAACATAAATATACAAATTAGGATAAGATAAATCAAGTAAAATATCATTTATATACATTAAAACAAAGAATATTGTTAAATAACTTAATATACACACAATATTGAAAACGGTATAACTTTCACAATTTAAATCCATTTTCAACTAAACGAAAAGCAGTGTTCAAGTTATTACATATAATTTCATAATAAAAGATAAAATTTAAGATTTTAAATAATTTAAATTTGCAGTTTAAAAGTCACAGTTTGAACAGCTTGACCAGAAATTCACTTTACAGTAAAATATTGAAATTATACTAGTTTGAACTATAAATCACTTAATAATCATCATTTATATTTAAAAATGAAAATTTTGAAATAAAAAAATTTAAAATAATTTAAAAATAAAAGAAATTCCAATTTAAATAATATACAAAAATCTAGGGTTGTTACAATTCATTATAACCTTTTAGGAATGGACACGACCGTTATTCTCCTACATATACTATTAGTTGTCAATGAATTTTTACACAAGTTTTCTTTGTTTTCTCTCCTCTTTCTCTTCCATTCTTATTTTCAAACATTTTTACAAGACTCTGCCGAAATCCTAAGTGAATCAAACTCGATCGTCTCCAGTTCAATTCTCTGCCACTCTCTCCCAAAGATCTCAATGCTATTCAGAGTTATAGGATCATTTGTAATCAAAGATCCAAAGATCAAAGTATATCGAGTCTCTCTCTATCAAAGTGTGATTAAAAATGGTGTGATTGTGGCCTGTAATTCAATTGGTGTGATTGTAGCTCATAAATAAATTAGGTAATCTTGTAGCCTGATTAAATCAAGAGAGTTTGCGGTGGACTTAGAGATGGGAGGGTGTAACGACACAGAGTTTCTATCATTTCAAATTCATATATTTAATGGATTTTAAATATTCATAAGTTAATTTTATAAGCTGAATCACTTGTATTTCGAATATCTGGATTTAATTAGATAATCAAATCGTTAATTTAATATTTGAAATTATGTAAATAATTGGAAATTGGATTTAATGTGAATGAAAATGATTTATAAAGCTGAAATAAATCATATTTGAATTAGAATGATGCTGGTAAATTTTAAAATTGAATCAAAAGTAAAATTGCAGAAATTGAATATTTTAATATTTAACTAACGTGTAAAAATAGCCATTTTTCAAACAGCCTCGGCTTTCGACGAAATCAGTTTCATTGTACCGTAATGTTTTATTGTTGTAAGATTTCAAATTTCATGTCAATCGGATTTACGGTTTGTCCGGGACAAGCTAAAACGCGTAGAAATTCGTTTAAGTAAATTTTAAATTTAAATAATTAGATTCCAAAACCAATCTTTCAAATATGATCGAATTGGCTTTCGATATATATTCCATAGCGTTCGGAATAGGGGTAAAATGTTATAAACGCCGGACGGCACGCTTTGTTTCGAGTTCGAAAAATTCTCGGATGAATAGTGCACGTAAATTTTCTATAAAAGGACGTTATTATTCTTTTTTTTTTCACAAAAGCCTAAGGGTTAGGGCTAGCTGCCATTATCTTTCCAATAGCCAAAATTTCATCTTCTTCTCCTCTTTGTTTCTTCCAATCCATAAATCAATTTAAGAAACTTTCAACTACAATGTTGTAGATCCAGAGGAGAGCTTTAAATCTATACGGCGATGATCGAATGAAATCGAGTGGATCGTCGACAAATCATGTTTAAAGGACACGCGTTTCGGCTCATTTTTCAAGGAATGTAGGCGTCCAGTTCTGCCGTGCTTGTGGCGATGGTGGCACTCGTGTTGAGCTTTGTAACCATGGTCGCCGATCTACTTCTACGTGCTTGAGGTGATGGCGATAATTCAATATAAAACGGCTGCTATGGGTTTACATTTGAACGTGAATTACCTGATGAGGAAGAAGCAAAAGCGTCGGCCTGGGTCTAGGGCAAAGGGAATGAATGGCTATGATAATTTCTAGGTTTAAAAATAAAATAAAACATAAATTGATATATATATATATATATATATATATATATATATATATATATCGTCTAAACTTTAAAATGTCATAACATTTTCATACGAGGTCGAAAATTGACGAAACGAATTGCGTTGGAACCATATTGATGAGCACTATATTATGGAGTTGGATTGGGATTTATTTGAGCTAGTGAAAATTTTGACTGAAATTAAATGCTTGTTTAATTTTAATCGGAATAAATCGCTATCGTACCGGCTATAATCAAAGTTGGTACAGCTCACTCTTTCTGATTCACTAATATTTTTATATAAGTGAGAATAAATACTACTAATAATGATTGATGACTGTTTGAATGATATATGATATATTGATTGGTATTTGGATATATACCTGCATATTGGAGCAGATGACCCTATATGTTCCCGTATATGAGCGGAAGACCCTTTGTACGCATATCTGCCTCGAAGCAGTCATTGTACACATATTCTAATATGTATACTTGTTGCAGGTGACAGGTTGGAGAGATCCAACTGGATTCCTCACCAGTATTGATTTATTTACATATATTGTGATATATTCTGTTATCATATGATATATGATGTTCTGGGTGCTGTGATTGATGTATATAGTGCTGTTGCAGCATTGGGCCTATTTTTGATAATTTAAAAATGTTTAAGTGGTGATCCAAATTTAAAAGGATTTTTAAGTGATTTTGGAAATATACGTTTTATTGAATTTTGAATTGTTAAGTAAATGAATTTATAATAAATAAATAAATAAATAGTTCTAATTTTTATTGTTATAAAAATTATGATTTTTGTGAAATATAGTTGAAACGTGATTTTTGAAATATGGAGTTAATGATTTTATAAAATAGTCTACTAATAAATAAAATTCGTTGAACTAATTTACTCGGTGTCTTTTTGAAATTCCAAAAATGCCCCCGCTTTCCATTTATATGTCTACGCACATACGGTTACTAGCATATGAAAGAATTTTCAATTTGTATAACTAATGACTCAAACAAAATATCAACGTATACAGTAATACAAATAGCCCGTGTGCGAAGCACGGGTCCATACTAGTATATTTATGAGATTTATAAAATCGAATTTTTATAAAGCAAAATGATGGAATTTCAAAAGGAGTTTTATAAACGTTAAAATGAAGTATAAATGGAATTTATAAGTAAATAAGATGTATAATTTATGAAGTTATAAAAGAAAGGATTTTGTAAATAAAGGAATTATAAGTATTTAACTTATAATTTGGATTTTTGGTAAATAATTGAGTTATAAATGGAATTGGTTGATAAAGGAATTTTGTGTATTGAAGTTTTATAAAAATATATATGGAATTGTTTTATAAATCCGAAATCAATTGAATTTGATAAGTTAAATATAGAAGATTATTAAAGGAGATATATCCACGATTTTGAACAGTGGATAATCCCTTAATTAATATATATAAGCAATGAAGTTGGTAAAAGGATTATATTCATGACTTTGGACGATGGATTGTTCGTTAATAAATGTGTGAAAGTATTGGATTTGGTAAATGGTCTATTTTAACGATTTTGGAAGGTGTACAATATTTTAAAATTTAATAAATATTATGGAAATTTATCTTTTAAATGGAGTAAAATGTTTTAAAGATGTTTTAAAATGTGTTAAGTATCGGAACTATGGATTTCAACATTTATTGTTGAAATAGAAGTTTCGAGAAGTTTGGCAATTTAATAAATTCAATTAAGTGTGTTTCTCACGCTTGTTTACCAGACTGATCCGGGCGTTCTTCCCTTTCAATGCTCGGGTTAGACCGAGTATATTTGCAGGTTCAGATTTGGTGCTTTTGGAGCTTCAGTAGGAGTGCTGGAATCTTCGTTGCGTATAGGCGTACATGTTTTGTTTGATTATCCGTTGCATTGTTGCTTAGTTGTTGTATGTTATCATCAATTGTGATGATACATTATTATAACTGTTCAAGCTGATAACTATTGATTGATAGTTGTACTCTGATTGATGTATGTATATACAGTTTCTGTTTTCTAAAGTTCATTGATATGATATTATATGTTTTCTGCTGCGATGTGAGATTTTGTATTATTCTGTTTGGTTCTATCTTCACTCTTTCTTCTCTTCTCTTCTTCTCTCTTCTTTTCTTTCTCTTGACTTTCCGTCAGTCTGTGCTTTTTGGGTCATACATGTGTGGGGCATCGATTTGCGGGCCATCACAGAGGGCGTATCTCGTGGCTTGAAATCGAGGTTGTAATATCGACAATATATTTGAAAAGAAATCTGCATAAGAAATTGTGTGGGACTAGATGTAGGATAACTCCGAACCAGTATAAAATTTCAATGTGTTCTTTCCTTTAATGCTTTTATTTACTATTTGCATCTATGTCTGATTCTGTGATTATTTCTGTATTTGTGAATTGCATATGTTCGGATTTAATTTAAAAAGATTTCAAAAAGATTCATAAAATTAATTGAATAATTCACCCCCTCCCCTCTAATGTTAATTCTGCCATAAGATCCATAATCTTCATTTTCTACATTATAAATATGAGTTTGGTTGCATGTAACAACAAGGGATTTCTTTTGTTAAAAGGCTTTGACCAAACTCGTATGTGCCTCCATGTAGAGATGTGCAGATCAGATTTCAACATGGTATCAGAGTTGATGGTAACGCGACAATGCAAAAGAGATTTGTAAATCATGATGACCAGCGGTGTAGGCTTAAGTAGTCAAACTTTAAGGTGGAGCTAGATCATGGTACGTTGGATCTTATAGAATGACATGGGAGAAGAGTCTCGATATGGTGCAGGCATTGTGTTGGCATAGTGGAAGACTCATGGATGGATGTGAGCCAAGGTGGAGGTCTGTTGGAGTGTCTCGCATTTTGTATGGGTAGTGTTTGCATATTGTAAAAAGAATAGTCCCACATCGTGAAAAATAATGGGGGTGGAGTGGTATATATAAGTTTGGTTGCATGTAACAACAAGGGGTTCCTTTTGTTAAAAGTTGTTGACCAAACTCATATGTTGCTCCCACGTAGGAATGTGTGGACCGGATTTTAAAAAAATTCAACAATACATAATTGATATTTATAACTATATTTCTTAAAACATAAGTAATTGTAAAATAGGAAAACAAATGTAATATTGAAAGCAACAATATTAAAATATCTATGATTTATTTCTTGACATATAATAATATCTCTTAGCATCCTTCCTCAATATCATGGTGCAATAACTTGTGTTTGCCAATGAAAACCAATAAATATTGTTTTTCATCTAAGCTATCTAAAGAATGTGAAACCAATTGTTCAAACGCTGATATAAATTAACCCCGGCATGTTGGGTTCTTGATGTAGCATGGACCTTATCTTCATCCATCGCGTGGGTCTTCCTTTTGTTTGAAGTTTCCAGAAAGGTGCCATTAGTGCGATTTTTGAGCAGGGGATTTTCATTAGGGGCATTTCACCAAAAGGACAAACTTTGCAGTCCAATTAGTTTCTAGGACACACATCCATAGAAATTAATTTTAAGACCAAAGTCAGCAGAATAATTATTTTTAAGGACAAAGTCAGCAGTTCAATTACTTTCAAGGAAATAATTTCATAAGTTTTTTGGCCTTAGAAACTAATTATTTTACGTTTTGTCCTTAAAAGTAATTATTTTAGTTGTGTGTCCTAGAAACTAATTGCACTTACTAAAGAGGCCCTTGTGGCTAATTTCCACTTTTCATTACTTGGCATGAGTGACCAAGGTATTATTGTAGACGTATCTTAACCGAGAAGCTTTCGCCAAAGTATTGCTATAGGCAAAATGAAGAAAAGAAAAGCAAGCATTTGTATGGAGGATTACTTGTCTTATAGTTTAGGTGCTTTATCTATGGTTTCATTACTTGTTAAATAGAAGATTTTACTTGATTGGCAGGCTGTTGTCTACAAAGACGACAACAATGAATCAAAAATCCAATATTGAAATTCGAGAAGTGAAAATGAGAAGAAGGAAATTTTTATGGGATTGGAAGTGGAATTTCAATTAGGAATAGAAGGGCAATTCCAATAAGAAATCCGAAGTTAGAATCCGTGAAAAGAGAAAATAGGAATAAGGAGTTCCCATGAGATTGGAAGAGTTATTCCAATCAGCATTTATCACTATCATTGTTGGAAGACTTGCGCCAACTAGAGAAGAAATGGAAACTAAAACATGAAACAGGAGTATCAGTCATAAACTATTTTGGTAGTAAGCTCGGTAACACTTTTGGAGAAGCTGGGTGGCTCGGGTCTGAAGTTTATGAATCCAAATTGAGGAAAGCATGATACATATATGGTTTTTGGAAATATAAGGAAGGAGATGCTTTGATAAATCAAACCATTGAATTTCAAGTAGAATTGAAACATGCTCGGATACCATGAAAAAATTATTGAATAAAAGAAAACAAAATAGGATATAGAGAAGAAGAGAGGGGGATTAAGGAAGAAAATTAATAACCATAGAAAAGCTACATCTTTATTAATTACTTGATTCATAATTTAACAATACATAATTGATATCTATAGTTACATTGCTTAGAGCATAGGTAATTATATAATACAAAAACAACTATGATGCTGAAAAACATAGATATTAAAATATCCCTGATTCATTTCTTGACATATAATAAAGGGAATTTTTTAAAAGGACAAATAATTTAAAAGTTATTCATAAGGACACGCACAAATAGTTTTCTTCCAAAGGATACGCTCAAAGCCCATTTGTGCATTAAAATATTTCTCCATTTCCTTCATTCGTCTTCCTGTTCGATTTTCAAATCCACTGACTTCTTCATGACATGAAATAGAAATTACAAAAAAGGGCAAATGGAACCACAACAAAATCGCTACCTCCATCTCAATAGCATATGGCAGGCAATAAAAAACAAATAGAGTTTGAGGACAAATCTGATGCCTTATCCCCTCTGTCTGGTAGTCGACAAAAAGCTGATACCCTAGCACCTCATTCAGATTATCAGCTCGAATCTGGAAAGAAAGAACCTCAATTTGAGAATCGAGCCAAAATTGAAAACCTACCACACGAATTTGATACCCTATCAGCTGTATCAGATACTCTTCGTGAAGCAAATATCCTAGCTGTAGTAGAGATGCAGCAGCAATCTACAAAGTTAACACTATTAAAAAGACCAATAGAAGAAGTAATACAGCAAAAAAGTGAAAGAAGAACAAAAATGACACTTGAAGAAAATAGAACAAAAGAAAAGGTAAATGATATTATTAAATGAAGCATAACAAAACGATTCTAGATTGATTATGATACTATTGAACTTATTTTACAAAAAATTGAAGCAATCATGTAGGAAAAAATAGCTTATGACAAATCAACTGTAGAACAGGTTCAAAAAAGAGAATTAAGATCGAAGAAAAAAAATAAGAAAATATTTCAGCAGCAATTTCAATAGGCAGCTAATACCATTAAGTTATGAAACTGATACTATTAAATCATTACATGTATTTTAATAGTATTAATATGTTTGACAGGAAAAGGCTCGAACAAATGAGGGAAAACAAATAGCAGTTGAGGAATCTGAAGATGAAGAAGTCAACATGGCAAAATTACAAGCCATATCACTTATAAATAATTTCATGTTCAAAAAATGATACCTATAGTTTGTTTGGTAAGACAAAGCATAGTTGGTTAAAAAGAAATTCATTGCCATTTGTTACAAAACTGATACTAATATATTGAAAATATGATACCAAACATCTGTTAGAATTTATGTGATACTTTGTATTTTGGAGAAATCAATTTCAGCACACGCACATAAAACAGATACGAACATCCTACAATAGTGATACCTATTGTCTAATAGTGTTTAGCTAATCATTTTAGTTACAAATTATTTCACCATCTTTTTTCTAGGAAAACTGATACTAAATTCTTACAAAATGGTACCCATTGTATAATATGTTTTGGTTCATATGTCAATGATGTAATTTTTCAATAAAATGATACCTATATTTCACAAAATGATACCCACTGTATAACAAAATAATACCTATATTTCATAAAATGAACCTATTGTTTGTTTAGTTGAAGACAAAACTTTGTAATTTTAAAAATAATTTTTCAATAGTTTGTACCAAAACTGATATAGTTATATTCATAAAATGATACCCACTATCATTGGTGGAATTTACTACTCTATAATTGAAATTATTTCTATCACAAATATAAAATTGACACTAATGTAATGCAAAACTGATACCTGTTATCTGTTTTTATGGACATCATATCTTAAAATTGATATGTTGTTTGTTTGAACCAAACTGATATAAACACTTTATAAACATGATGCTCACTCTATCTTTCTTTGAACTTTATACTTTTAATTATACAAATTACTTTCATCGTACTTTGTAACAAAGTTAACACAAATATAAGCTAAATATTATACATGCAATATGTTTCTTTTGAAGTTATTATGTAGCAATTTTAGAAGTATTTCAACCATAATTTTTAAGAAATTGATACCTATATTTAGCAAAATGATACCAAATTTTGGTTAGATAAAAATATCATGTTTTATCTCATGTTTATGGAAACTGATACTGCTATATCATGTTATATATTATTTTGTTTCAATGTTGTTTGTTTCACTAACAACTCAATGCCACTTTTTCATGAAATAGGACGATGATGATTTTGTGAATCCATGTCGTAAAAGCATGCATGCGACATCAAAAGAATCAAACAAGTAGATAGAAAAATCTGAACATGTTAAGCCAGAAACTACGTATAGATGTGGCTTACAAGCTATTTTCAAGATAATGAAACTGGTCAAAGAAAAAAATGGATTGAGCAAAAAACAATTCGACATCTTAAAAAATACTTTTACAACTTCTTCAAAGTCATCTGTGAAGAAAAAATAACAATGAAAGAGTGCAAAAACAACAACACAACTTGGATGCTTTATACAACCGATACTGTGTGGAAACTTATACCTTCGTCCTAGGAGAAGACAAATATGATGGTCACTGCCAAAGATATAAGCTTGTTGTTTGGTCTGCCATTAAAAGGAAGAAACATAGAAGCAACAAAAAAATTGACGAGCAAAACCATTCCACCAGACTGCAAAGAATTTTCAACTAGAAACTTTGTCATATGTACTTACATTACAAGATATGTTATGGAAAGAAGAATATAACAAGAAATATCAAAATGGAAAAAAGAAAACGAAGAAGATCTACCTTTTTGATAATAATGCAAATCCTATTGACATTTTGCTTTCCCAACAACCAAAAAATACTGAGATGGGGAATTCTACCCTATTTGATTGATAGTGAAATAATGCAGATTGTCTTATGGCCAAAAACAATAGAGAAAATTTTTAGTAAATTTGTCAAAAAGTTTATCTCCAAGCCAAGAAACATGTCTGAATGTTCCATGCTTCCATTGGTAAGATGTGTTATGCAAAATATTAATTGAAAAAAATGTCATATCCACTATTCTTATCTAACTATATCTTTAAATGTTTATAATATTACATCTATGAGAAAATGAACCTCATCCAACCTAGAAGCCAACTTGCTGAAGATTTTCCCAGATTTGCACGATGGAATGTTCGAAAGCTTAAAGACATTGTTGTGAAACAATTTTTGAATGATGTAAAAGTTGGCAATGTAAGTTAAAATTAAATCTTACTTACACTAGTCAATATCATTTTACATTTTATGTTCTCTCTGTCCGTAGTATCAGTTTCAACACTTAGAATAATTTTTTATCTCTACGTAGTATCAGAGGTGCCTTTTTGCACAATCATTTTAGCTTCTGATTTGTACCAGTTTCAATTTTTAGCTTTAAATTTTTGTTTCCATAGTATCAATTTTTCCTTAACATAGTACATCTTGTTATTTTTCACAATATGAGTTATAATATACAATAATACTTGGTATCATTTTTAACACTGCAGATAATTAATTAGTAAGTGTACATAGTATCAATTTCATTACTATTATATTTTCTTCTATTAAACTAATCACTTACAACACATTATCATAAAACATTTGCATTTAAATTTTAAAAAATTACTATTTCAATTACACAGGTACAAGAAATAAGCATTATTCTTCCACAAGAACACAAGCTACTCCAAACAGCATCAATAAAAATAGAATCAAGCGACAAAAGAAAAGAGAACCAACTGAAAAAAAAAGAAAAATTGAAGAAGCTGAACAGAGTACTCGATCTTTTGAAGATTTCGTAAGCCTTATTGTTTTGCAAATGCGCATTAAAGATTTGGAAGAAGAAGGCAAAAAACGAAGAAGCAATTAGATAAAGAAAAGAAGTTGAGGATAAAAGTAGAAAAAAAATTGAAATTGAAAGCACAACTGAAATAACTCAAATCAAGACTAGAAGAAAATGAAATGAAAAATTCAGAAGTTGAAATAGAGAGTAAGCACATGGAAGATGAACCTGATAACATTCTAAATGAACATGCACATGTAGAAACAAAAATAGAAAACAGAGAAAAGAAATCCACAACTGAAAACAATGAAGAAGAGAACGAAGACAGAAATGTCGAGTCTCACATATAAAAAGATAACAAAACAACTAAAGTAAACGTAGATGCATATTAGATATAGAAGCCCAAAATAAAGAAAAAACATTCACGGCTAAAAAGATTGAAGAAGAAAATCTAGTCTCAATGAGAACCTACAAAGTGTCAAGCAAAAATAACAGAAATGGACAGGTACATGATTTTTTATTATTGAAAATAACACTGGTTGATTCGAATTCATGCTTGCCTATATTATAAATAATTTTGAGTATAAGTTAAAAATAAACTGATACCTAAATGTATTAAAAGACGATACCTACATTTCGTTTCTTATAACTTGATGGTTTGTAAATTGAACTATTTATATTGACCATCATTTAATAGAAAATTGATACTAAAATAATGTATAATTTTTGTGTAGTAACTGTTTGATTAGAACTCATGGTTGGTTATTTTACAAACAATTTTCACTATTAAATAAATCAAAAATGATACCTATATGCATGAAAACTGATACTTACTTTCAATTTGAAAAACTGATATCAATGCAAAAATGATACCATAAACTGCCACTATTAACATTACTGATACTAATAATATTATATTCATTCACCAATAACAAAAACCGAAAGCTTCTTATTGTTAATATAGATCCTCAACTAAAAAAATGCAGAAGAAGTTGAAGACACAACCACTGACACTAATACAAAACAAGTCCACCAAACAACTGAAAAAGAAAGTACATGCATGGAGACTGAAACAACAACTGAAATGCATGAAAATGTGCTCCAACCAAATGAAGTTAAATCTATGGAAACAAAAGAAAAAAGAGAAGACATGTTGAATAAAACAAATAAAACATTGTTGCGAACAAATGAAGATAAAACGGCGCAAAAAGAAATAGAAGAGGCTTAAAAATTGGAAGAAGATACTAGTAAAGAGTGCAAAGTTGCACGATACAGTGATGTAGTAGAAGACATAACACCTCCATCTTTTAATCTCAATATCACACAACAGTTGCAAGAGGGAATAACAGAAAAGGACAAAGAAAACAAACCAACAAAACCTCCTGGTCAGAAAAGGAAACAAACATTTCAAAAGCCATCTTCTATTGTGAAAACAATAAAAACAAGAGAAAGGAAAAAAAAGCCCCAGCTTTGAATATGGTCAGAGAATTAAAAAAAGCCCAAAAAAAACAAAAACCTTAAGAAAATAAAAATGATGAAAAACCTGGAAGAAAATGAAAATGATGAAAAAGAAAGTGCAGAAGAGTCAATCCCAATGCCAATTAAAGTAATAGAGCCAACATTTTCAAATTTAGGACTAGGACACTACAACAAAACCTTGGCATACTTGAATATAGAACAACAAAATACAATCAAAACTTTCTTTGCTATGACATCATCAAAAGAGTAAGTTTACAAACATATATACTAATGCTATATAGAACATTGTATAATTGATATGTGCCTTATTTTCTTAAAACAGAGATGTAGCATGGACAGATAAAGACACAATTAGAGGAGGATGTACGATAACAATAAAAGGTATTACAACAATTTCTTGAAGAAAATGCCACACATAGATCTGTACACACTTTTTATTCGCTTTATAATATTGCTACCAATAAAAAATTACAAAAAATAATGTCTAATAGCTATTTTCAATGATATTTATACCAAAATTGATGCCTATATATAACCAAAAATGATACCTAATTACTATTTGTTATAAAATGATGGTCTATTAGTTGAATTATTTATTAACCGTCATGTATGACAAAATAAATACCAACATAGTGCAAAACTAATTCCAAGTAGTAGTTGATTTAAATTCATACTTACTTTTGTTTTCTAGTAGCAGTTGATTTAATAGCATGTGCAAAACTGATACTAAGTCAGTGCAAAAATGATACCCAAAAGTTGTTTCATCATATTTCATGCTTAATTATTCTTGTAATTTGTAATATATATTACCACTATTTATATAAAAGATGCTAATTCTTATCGAATATTGCTTCACCAATAGCAAAAAAATTACATTTTCTTGTTGTTAATATAAATAATTGACTGGTATTTATCTATATGTGGTATGAAAGAGCACAACTATGCATTCACAACAATAATGATGGTAAATAAAACTTTAATATGCAATATTATCATAAATGCTACATATTTATTGAATTCTAACTTTTTATTATTTAACAGCAATCTATCGTTTCCAATGTACACGAAATTATAAAATCTTTAGTGCTGCCTTTCCTTGAACAAATTGTGGATGATGATTACACAGATGCTATATATTTCATGTTGCATTGTGAATACCATTGGACACTAGTAACTTTGACATACCCAACAATGCAATGGAGTCATCTTGATTCTAGATGTCCTAGAAGGAATTCTAATGAAAGAAACAACCCCAGTCTAAAGCATGCAATGATAATGGTATGATATATTTTTATTATGAAACAAAGTAATTTAACTGAAACAAATTGAACATTAGCTAACTTTGTATTGTTTTGTCTTCAATAGAGAAATAAAGTTGAAGAAATGTGGAAGGAACGTTGGAAAAAGAAAAACATACAGGATAAGGAGGTGAAAGCAAATGAAATGCATCAGATACCATGTGCACAACAAGGATCGGACACGTAAGTTGTTTATGTTGTTCAAAATGATACCTACTGATAATTATACTGACACTGTAAATTTTCTTTTAAACAAATACCTAGATACTGCAAATTACAGACAAAAACTGATTCTCGAAATTACCTGTTGAAAAAAACTACTGACTGTTAAACTGATACCTAGAAACTAAAAATTATAGACAAAAACTAACGCCTAGATACTGAAAATGATAATTAGTGACTGCTAAAATGCTACGGTAAATTATAGACAAAAACGAATACCTAGATACACAAAACTGATACTGCAGATATTCTTTTAAACAGGCTTGATTGTGGTATATACATGACGATATTCATCAAATCAATGATCAAAAGTCAAATACCACTCAAAATAGCCCCTGAACAAATGCTGAAATCTAGAGCAAGAATTACACATGAGATATTGACTGACAAAGAGCACTGTTGGAGCTTAGAAAAGTTTATGTCAAATTTGGAAGAAGAAAGATAAATGTACAAATCAAACAGTTTGCAAAAAGTACTACTATTTTCACATGAACTGATGTACATTTTAGATATTTTGTTATATGTAATTGAATCTAATTTTTGTTTTAATGTTGACACAATCAGTGCTTGATATTATTACAATTTGTTGTACAAGCTATGAACATATTTCTGGTGATGTAAAAATAAGATTTCGTTACCCCCTATCATAGTTTATATTTTGTTAACATATTTTGTTTTAAACAGTGTTGACTGCGAAATATATGTCATGATTTACATTGCATCACTGAATAGAAACATAATTCCAAAAAAGATCCAACAACACATTGTTATCAAAACTACAGCAAAACTAGCAATAGATGTATTGACAGATAGCAAGCACTATTGGAATGTAGCTGATAACCAATCAAGCAAATAAGAAGGTGTAAAAATTGAGAATT
Organism: Allium cepa; assembly: GCA_030765085.1. Lineage (NCBI taxonomy): Eukaryota > Viridiplantae > Streptophyta > Magnoliopsida > Asparagales > Amaryllidaceae > Allium > Allium cepa. The sequence continues at coordinate 602,643,857 of CM060941.1, forward strand.
TTGTGCGTTAAAGTAAATCATGGTGTTGTTTCACAATTAAATTTGGTACTTATAAAGTAATGATGCTTCGTTGCAATTTGGTACTTGTGAAGTAATGATGTTCTGTTCTTAGAATAGTGATGATCTTAATTGTAAAAACAATGATGATCTATTGGAATGATTTGTTGTAGTTGATGTTCATTACTTTTCCTGTTGTTTATATTATAACAAGATTATATATTGAATGTTCTATCATGCAACTATTGATCCTGCATAATATTATCAGTTTTATGATGCAACTAGCAGTTGTATAATGATATTATCAGATTTCATATCATATATCAATACAAAACAGTAACGGGGAATCAGTTCTAATAACTAATAGTATTAGTTTTGCTATAACTGACACTGAACATACTTTATGAAACAACAATTAGTGCCAGTGTCAGTTTTTGTTAACACCAGATATCATTATAATTATTTATTAGTACTAGTGTCACTTGTAGCACATATTATAATACACGAAACTGATACTAAAAACTAACCAAAACTGATCCTAAATTCCTTTATATCCAATCAAACAAACATTATCTCCAACCAATAAATAACATGTATCAATTCAATCATCTTCTTCAATCAATTAGACAATGATTATCGGATCCCATATACTATGTTATCAACTTTGTTATAAATAAGTAAAATATACAAAATTGGAAAAAACTGATATCACATAATGAAAAAATGATGCCATATTTTATACCAACAGAATGCGTAAAATGATACTAAACAACTAATACTAACATTATGCAACAAATATCAAAACTAATGTTTGAAATAAATAAATAAAAAACACCAAAACTGATACTATAAAAACATATACTATCACTTATACTAAATAGCTGAAATTAAAATCAATTTGATAATGTGCTATACTGAATACAAATTAATAACAAGGTCCAATTACAGTAAACCACCAAAACAAGTCACACATCCACTTATTAATCTGAACAAATTCAAAATGTTAAATCAAATCATATCCTCTTTGAAGCTTGACAACTCCATTTATTATGACCAAACTGCTTGCACTCACCACATCTATTTCTGAAAATACGAAAATCCTCCTTTGCGCTTGATTGATGGTCTACCAGCGCCACATTTCCCCTCTGGTGGCTTGATAACATCTTGAATGCTACCATCAACAGTAGGCCTATCATAATTTGGAATAGGATTTATAGCATTGGCATATGAACATTGATAAGCGTCAATAGTGAAATAATACTCAACAAAATCATATACAGACAACTTAGACTTGCTCATACACTTTATAGAATGAGCACAAGGAAATCCTGTAATTTTCCATTGGTTGCAACTACAACCCATTCCTTCAAATCAACACCGAGAGTTTGGAGATTTCACTTCAAAACAAAAATTAGAAGATTTATATACATCTCATCTAAATCCTTCTTCAATCAATTCACCTAAACATAACTCCATAGAAGGGCAAAGAGTTGTTTTCCACAAACGACACTCTTCTCTCCTTCTAGCCATTTGTTCCATAATCTTAACACGAATATCGTCTACACACAAACTAATAGGAAATGCTCGTTCATCTAAAATCCAACTATTAAATCTTTTTGTAACATTTGAACTATATTCACCATAACATATTCTTGGAAAAAATAAATCCACCCACTTATCAAAAGGCTTATCCTTTAAAAAATCACACCAACCACACCACCAATTTGATAGAACTTAGAATGTGCTCCTTCAAATTCATATAGATTAGAAGCTCTAGAACACATTTTGAATAGATTAACAATAGACACATTTGCATTTTTGGCTTTTACCGCTAAAAGAAGATTTTGTTCCATATGCAAATAGCAATAACTGTGATAAGCTGAAGGAAAAACCTGATATAAAACCCTGAAAGCAAACCTTGGTTGCGATCTGACATAAAAACCAAATTACAATCTTCTAGAAGCATTTGTTTTAAATGAATCAAAAACCATGTCCAATTATCCACATTTTCTAGAAAAACTACACTCATAGCTAAAGGGAAGAAACCAGCAAATGCAAAAATAATTAGTAAAAAAACTAAAACTAATTTTGACCATAAATCTGAAACTATTCATGAAACTGATACTAACATAAAAAAACTTATACCGAACACCTGATATGACCATTATAAAAATATTGACAACCAGGACATTATGCACATTAATCTTCATTCTAACACAACAAAGTAATGTGCGTTAACATATTATAATATAAATGAAATTCCAATACTACACAACTATATATGATACCATATATTAACATACATGAACCTGATACTAACATTATATACAAACTGATACTAATTGCCTACTAAGCAGCATGAAATTATGATACCAAACACAAACTTACAATTCAATACAATGCAAATTCTAATACTAGAAACTTGCTGACTATAAACTACATATCTTAAAACTAATACCCATATAATACAAATTATAATAACAAATACATATTAATGCTAATGCCAACTATTATGATATCAATAAAAATAAATCAAAAACGAAAACAAAGACATACCTTGATCACCATTTTTTGTAGTAGCACCCATCAAAACACCAGGACGTCACATTAAATAAGTAGCATCTAAGAATATCATAGGACGACAATGCTTGAATCCAAGTAAACAACCACCAAAAGCAATAACCATCCTCTCAAATTCACTACTACTAGGATAAACATCCATGTCAACAAAAGTATTTGAATTAGACTTCTTCACTACTTCCAAAACCCAACTCAAATCATTATAAGACAAAGCACCGTTACCATGAAACTCCATTAATGCAAGTTGTTTCCCATGATAAGCATAACCGTAAGACAACTAAAAATTATATTCTCTTCTAAAATCAACTATAATATCTTTAGGCTTTTTACTACGACAATCACGGATCTCGTCAATAATCAACGATTTAACAAATGAACTAGATATATGTGGATTATTCACATTTCTAAGATCATCCCCGCAAGAACGATCAGCAACCATATTTCTCATTAAAAACTTCTTCAGTTCTCCATAATCTTAAGAAGAATGGACTTTAAAAAGACAACCATACTTATATGAAGAGAAAATTATAGTAACTCTTGTAGCACATTCTTAAAAAATACTAATTCATTCCCTTTTGAATTTGATATGCCATCAAAAATTCTCTAAAATGTTCAGCTCTTCCGAAAAAATCAACAAAATCAAAAATGCATAATGTCGACCCTCTCCTCAACGTATCTTTTAAATAACTTTTACCATTAACAACAACATTTGAACAGACAGATAAAGTAGAAGATGAAGAAGCACGAACATTAATTGAACTTGAAATAGAAGCACCATCAACATATTCCAATTAAGAACCCTTAACCTTAACAGTAAAACCAAAGAAAGAACTTTCTTGTATAACTGAAAACAAATTATACTCTGAATATTAGAATCAATATCAACCATAATAACTTTGTCCTCAAGTACATAAGAAATCTGAATAGAAGGAGTTAATTGAGACCAACATCGACATATCTCATTCTTTAAATCATACAAAAAGCAATTGACAAACAATCGAGTGCTAAAGTGTTATTATTCAACACAAACAGACAAAAAAGACTGTTATCACCACTGCCAAAAAACATAAAAATAAAAACATTAGTAAAATATGTTCAGTTTAGAACATTAGTTTTTCCATTTCACAAAACTGATACCTACCGTATACAAAACTAATACCTAGTTACTGATAATAAAAAAAATGATACTAAGAAAAAATAAAAATGATACCCAGAAAATTGAACCTAAACTATGATACTTTCCACTCTGTCACAACTTTATATACAACCTAAGCAATCATACTTTTCCAATCATCCGAACATTAATGCAAGATAATGCAAGAAAAATTAAATGTAAAACATATTAGAATACAACACTGTATAAAGAAACGAATAAAAAAGCCTACTGCTGCTTTCAAAAGTTGCCATAAAAGAACGAACAAGCAATCAGAAAAACAACACTGCACGTAATTTGTAGAAACGAACACAACTAGAAATTACAGACAAATTTTTTTAGGTGTAATAGAAAAAAATAAAAAATAGAATAATATAAGCATACTTAGTTTATACAATTTGAAGAAAACCGATATCACAATAGAATATCAAAAGAAAGAGATTGACAAACGCATGTGAAAAAATTTGATCGATGAACTACAATTTTCAGAAGAGAAAAATTTATATAATCGAACGAGTGTAATCGATATTTTGATTGCGAGAGATAAATTGGATTGCGATATAAAAATTTGATTGAAAGAAAGAAGAAGAAGCGCGCGAAAATGGGCTGGAAGAGAAACATGATAATTTGTTCTTTCGATAAAATTATTAGTGGGCTGTCCTACATCCAAAAAAGCCTTGCAAATAGTCGTTGAGGAAAATTTCCTGTAATAATAATCTCTTAACAAATTTATACACTGTGTATGTTCATATATCATGAGGAAATTGTCAGGACTATAAAAGACACATGAAGACATCAAGTGCCTCATTAAAATCACTTGATAAATCCCTATAATCACAACATTTTATGAACATAATCCAGATACTTTTGACCATTTTCCTAAGTAATTTTAGTTTTCTAGTTTTGAAAGTTTAAAATTATGTCTTAATGCCTATTTTCATCAATTTTCCATAAGGTTTACTTAGCATTTCAACCCTTTGCTAGTTAACTTGCCTTGATATAACAGTTGATTGCTAAAGGGGAAAAATAACATATTTTCCTTCATTTTCAAATAATAGGCTTACTAGGAGAAATTCACACTTTGTATCATCTACAGTGCTAGGGGCGATCAAATGCTAGAGACAAAAAATGCCCTTTAATTCTAGTATTTGAAGACACATAAATATGTGTTTTAATATACATATGTTAGATTGTTTTAACTGTTTTTTTTAGAATCTATCAACCGTAACTTTTCAAAAAATTCATGTGTTTACATAGATAATAACAACCCTTTGAAGAAAATTTTCAACGTTATAAATAATAATGTTCAAAAAAACTTTGGAATATTTTTCTCTCTTACATATAAAAATATCTATTGTTCTAAGAACATTATAAATGTTTTAAAATTTTATTAAGCATTCATGTTTCTAAGATCATTGCGTATATTTTCAAATCATTCTTGATTTAATTTTCTTGTGCCGCACCGTATACATTTGTATCAACATATTGTATGGTTGTAGGACATTTTAAATTATGGCCAAGTCTTTATTATAGAGGTTACATTATTATTTTTCCAACTATTGTTGTAAAATGAGGCGAGGAGTCTTAAGAATAACATAGTTGATTGTACTCTAAAGAAAGTTAGAGGTATGTCGAGCTCAATTCATGTTCTTCTAAGCTCATAAAGTAACTGATATATGTGTATTTTGTAGGAAGATGTTATAGGACGGGATGCAGAACTAAGAAGAGTCGTAAACAAGATAAATTGCTTGTGCTTTTGGTGCAGTTCTAGGTTTTCTTTCATTTACTTTATTACTATATACTTTTCACGATAGCTATTTATTTATAATTATTATAGTCATATCAATATATGTATAAGTATTAGTTTTGCATACATTTGCATATCATATGTATATATGTGTATGCCGTGCACTTTCAATATGCTCGTATTATAATGACCCGTAATTTTATCATTTTGATCGGCGAATATTTAATTAATTTTAAATATTTAATTAATGATTTTAATAATTAAAATATCCCTCTTTTAATTTATAACTAATAATAGAAAACTAGTTTTGAATTTTGTTTATAAAAATAAATAGTCAATGAAAATTAGAAAATGTGAACGAAAAGCTTTTTCAAAATTTTTTATTTTTGGCCATGGGAAAGTTTTATAAAAAATTTCTAACACTTTAGTTAATATATTTACGCATTTTAAAATAATTTAAAATGGATTAGGAAATAAAATAAGTATTAATAAAATAAGTGTACTTATGTAAGGAGATGTGACTTCTTTTTGGATTATTAAAAATAAATTGAAAAAATGAATGGATGTAAAGGATTTTAAGTCACATTATATGACCCATTAGTATACATAAGTGATTTGTCCATTAGGTAAAAGGGGAGATGCTTGTTTGGGGCATGTGGATCATGGGTGGAGGGATAAGGTGGTGATGTGGCATCATTCTAATGGAGGGTAGTTGTACTTAGGGTTAAAACGGTAATTTTACGTCATTCTTTTTATAAAAGTAACTCTCTTTCTCTCCCTCTCCATCCATTCTCAATTTTCAAAAAATTTCAAAATTTAATTTTCTTTTCGAAAGCTTAAAAAAATTCTTTAATGGCTTCCATTTTCATTCTCAAGTTAATAATCAAATCTTTTTAGTTTAAACCCTTTTAAATCTTGTTTAAATTACTTATTTCCTTCCTGCTTCATCTTCTTTTTAAATTTCAAGTTTATATTAACCCACTTCCATGTTTGTTGAGCCAAAAGGTGCATAGGCCCAGCCCATCTTGCTTAGTTTTGGTCCAAATTCATTTTTTGCTTAAGGGTTTTCAACGTTCTAGGCTTTGTTAAAAGATTTGAAAAGATTTTGGTGAATAAACATTTTGTTCTTTTTGAAAAACTTTACCTTTGTTTTTTGATGTGTGTGATATGCGATTAGTTTAGGGTTAGATCCATGTTGTTGGTTGTGTATGTGTTGTATTGGTTATGGCTTAAATTTGACTTGTTAAATGTTGCCTAAAGTTTGGTTTGGTATTAAAAGTATCATCTCGCTTATATATGTGATGATATATATTTGATTTGGATGTTAATCTTGGCTGTTTGGATATGAGTTGAGAAAGTTAGTATGTTTATATAATAAATGAGATTAGAGATCACTTAGAAAAGATCAAAAGTTGTTTATTTGTTTTCAAGATATTAAAAGATTAAAACTTTATTTAGTTTTCAAAATAAAAACTTATATATATGTATTCAAAAGAAGTAAATCTAAGAGTGAAGTTAGAGGTGAAGTTGGAGTTAGATCTAGACAAAACCTAACTTTAATGAGTTGCATTCATAGCGATAGTCAATATAAAACGCAGTTCGAAAAAAGTTAATGTTTAGATTTTAAAAATGATTCTTTTTCAGGTTTCGAATTTTTTTCAAAATATTAAGTAACTTAAAAGTTAATTACTTTAGTAATAAACTAAGAGTTTAATAATTAATTAATTAATTAATTAAAATAATTATTAATTAATTATAATTAAATCAGTTAATTGTGTTCAATTAAGTTAATTAATTTTAATTAACTAATTAAGAAAGTATAATTAATGATTAATTAAGACAAAATTAATTAAGAAATAATTTTAATAATTAAGTTTAATTATTTAAGTAATTATTATTCAATTAGGTTTAATTAATAACTAATTACTAGTTAGGCAGGATTAAATTAATTAATCTAATTGGATTTAATTAAGACTAATTAGGAATTAATTAAGTTTAATTAATTTTTTGATCAAATATAATTAAAAATTAATTAGTAATTAAATAATGATTCAATTATTATTTAACAAAGGTTTAGTTTTGAACTTTATAAATTACTTTTCAGTCCGTTCTTTTTATAAGTAAACTGATTTAAACCAAGGGGTCTCTTGTTAATGCCATTAAGTAGGCAATGATTATGAATAAGTTATACTAAACTTGGACATCTATTTGTAGAATAAAACACAATTCGGCTATAACTTTAATTGAATTGCTTATTTGGATATCCTTTTAGCAAAATAAATCTCTGCTCTACTATAACTTAACTTAATATATTGTTTGGATATCTATTTAGTAGGTCAAATCACCATCCTGCTATTATGTTATTTGGACTTGTATTTTCCAGTTAGCTTATATTATCATTTATTCCTTGATTTGTTTATGGATTGAATTTACAAATATGATGGCTCATGTAAATGACTATTATGTTATTTAGAAGACAAATTTAAATAAATAGTAACTTGGTTTAGTACCATTGTGGTCACTTAGCCTCCTTTTCAAATTTGCAACATTAGGGTTTTTAAATTGACTTTAGTTCTATATAAATTTAAGGTTAAGTGTTCTGAATGATTTTGGATATTTATAGAAGGAGTTTTATAAATGATTTTTGGATATTTATAAAAGAGTATTATAAGTGGATTTAAAATTTAAGCAAAAAAGGGATTACTAAATGAAAGAGATTTATTAAAAGGATTTATTTGAGAACTTTATAGAAGAATTTGAGGTGAGATTTCCCTTAACCGACCTTCTTCATTATGATGATGTGAAACTTTCATTCTATGCTTAGCACTGAAGGAATAGTGTTTGGAGTTATCCATATATCTAATTTAAATAACATTTGTTTTGATTCTTTTAATATGACTTTGGAATAAGAAATCTTTCAAAAGTTTTGTGAATATACTTATGCCAGTGAGATAAGTATAAGAATACTTTGACAAATACTTTGGAAGGAGATTTAAAAAAATGAAAGATTTTCTTTGAGACTTAGTGGTTGCTATGGGTAATTAAATATGTGAGTTGTTGCTTGTTTGTTTATTTGATAGTTAAATAACCAAATATTAAATCTGAACCAGTTTATAACTTCAAAAATATCTTGGAGAAGCATGTGAATTATATGGCACAGTCATCTTCGATGATGTAATACTCTGTGTATAAATCTCGTTTTGCTCTATTAGGACAAATGATAGGGAGATCCATCCACTTAAATGGTTAGGAGGTGATCCTTGCTCCTATGTATCGTCTGATTATTTCCAAAAGAACCAAAGTTGAGTTAGCTGGAAATTATCATTGTTGGTTCAAAGAGATCGAGATCGAATATTTTATTTAAAACCACTTCAAATCGACATATGTGTTCGAACTAAAGACATATTGAAGATGATGGAATCGAAGATGGAGCTTTTGAAGTGCAAAGGCTACTTGCTACTAATCTTGAGGGCAATTCCAAAATGGATGTAGTAGTAGTAATGCCTTCGGTTTGTTCATACCTTGAGCAACTTATACGGATGGACGAAAGCACTGCATTGCTACCTAGAGGGCAGTGTAGCATTTCAAGTGGATTTGCTATAAAAAAAATGTAAAACATAGCCTCTATTCTCATCAATTGGGAATGCCTAAAATAGTGGATATGTAGCAGCGCTAAGTTGGTCACTCCCATTAGAGTGTATCATCACCTTTCTAGATATGCATTCATTTTATGGATTTGGTTAGGCTCTCGGTAAAGGTTGCAAAGCAAGTGGGGTAATGATATATTTGGTAATCTTTAGGAAGGGATAGGCTGGTTCTATGAATAGGGATGCAAGACGTTCTTGTTGACCTCGGTATATTTTTCAAGAGGTGTACTATGACAGGCGGTACCCTAATAGCTTAGTCATTGGTGAAATCCATTCTTCAATACATGTCTTTACGAATTTTAGTTGTATACCTATTATGCTGGAATTAAATTAAAGTAACAATTTGGTTATATTCAAATTTATTTAAAAACCCTAGACATTATTATAATATCATTAGATTTTCTATAGAGATGTTTTGCTTATCGTAAGGTAAAATCTCGTCCGTGTTTACGTATGATTTGATCTTACGAGATACCTTTGATTTTAAAGGTTTTTATAAGTTATAAATAAACTCTTACAATTTGAGTATTATATATTATTCGCATTTTTGTAAGACTCTATCTTCACCTTCTTTCTCCTTTTCCCCAGTGATCTGTCTTTCCGGCACTTGGACATTCGACATATGAATACCATGAATGTATTAGTGTCGACGTCTGAGGGTCGAAAGGGCGGGTCATTACACATATCGATCGATGAGGTATCACACATCGATTAGAGGGAAAATCTTCAACTTAATGACACACCGATCAAACATTTTAGGTTGATCAATCAACCGATCATCTCCCTACGTTGATATGTACATTTAGTGGTCGATTGGTCATGGTCGTAGGGTCGAATACTTGTACACTTGAACCACAAATAGGTTCGACTTGGTTCGTACGCATGTCTCATTTTTATCATACCTTCTAAATAAAAGTTTCGATTGAAAACTATTTTCGTCGCTACATTCCTAACAAAATGCTATTTTATTTAATACATTATATCCCATATTTCAATAAATAATTATTTGAATGATGGGATATCTCTATGTAACATGAAGATTGGCAAGCTTTTGGGTACCTTTTAGCCAACATTAATGCTACAAAGGCCAAAATACTTGACAAAAGGTGGCTACAAATGAAATGAGTGGAACCCTGCGATTTTAAGTTTTGAATCTCACGTTTCCCCTAACTCTTGCATCATCTCGCATCGTCTTTATCTTCACTTCATTAAATGTGAACAAGTATAATAATTTTGTTCCTTATCTCATTCCTATCATGACCTACTATACCTTTCGTTCGTCAAATATATGTCAAGTTTATTTATTCGATTAAGTCCTTAATGACCTTTGGTTTCACCAAGGAATAATATGCACACTTTCTAAACTTTAAGTAACTTAACTTGATGCGCGATCTTAACAATCTTCTCTATCATAGGAAATTTACCTACATATGTAAGAGCCAATTTCCCCACCTTCAAAGACCATATAATGCCCCACATCAGCAAAACATTCAAGAATAAATGATCGCCTATTGCAAATTCTAGTTATTTTCTTCTTTCATCGGCCTAACTCTTCTGCCCAATCAAATGCACAACCTTCATTCTGACGTGAATTAACTTTTATTTTCTCAGTAGCAACTATTACCAAGTCGAGTTCTAACATGAATCTATCTCCCATATCCAACCAACAAATAGGTGACTTACATGGTCTTTCATAAAATTCTTTGAATGGTGCTATTCTAATACTTGACTTTTAACTATTATTGTAGGCAAACTCCACTATGTGCAAATAGTCTTCCCAATGCTCCTTGAAATTTAGGACACACGCCCTCTACAGATCCTTTAGAACTTGGCTTATCCCTTCCGTTTGATCATTTTTCCTGTGGATTGTAAGTTGTACTTAAGTTCAACTTTACGCCCAGAGTACACTCTAGACATCTTGAGAACTCACCAGTAAACAACGGGATGAAAAAAGTTCCATTGGGTCCGTAATAGTTAGTTATTATCGGATTTCAATTTTCGTAGCAATCGGAGTTGTCGTTTAACCCCGACAGTTTAAAACGCATAGAAAGTACTTTAATCGATTTAATTTAAAATTGATCGTTTATTTCCTAACTCATGCATACGATCGAATTAGCTTCCGAAACATTGTGTTAGGAACGTAGGTAAAACCTTAGAAACGCCTATCGGCATGCGTCGTTTGGAGTTCGTTTGTAAAAATCTTGTTAAAGTGAAAATAGTATTAAAATAACACTTATAATTGTTTATATATACACGTTTTTCTTCAGCAAACCCTAATCTATTTTGGGCCGCAACCGTTGTTATATCAATGGCCGAAAAATATCAGTTTTCATCATCAATTTGTGATCAATCAATCAAGTAATCGTGAATTCTTCCAACTGGAAGATCGAAGAGCTCGTCAAGAGCTTCAGATCCAACAGTTGATTTGTGTTCTTGCGATCGTAGAAGGAGCTAGGAGGATGCATTTATCGTAGTTTCGGCGTGTTTTTCGAGATTGCAGTGCAACCGAGCTCGATGCTATTCCGACCATGGGTGTGTGTTGACTTGTCCTTCAGAGAGGTGGTATTGGATCTTGTTCTCGGCGAGAGTTGGAGGTGCGGCATCAAACCCTAAGTCGTGAATGTTGGGTTCGGTGTTGCCTGGAACGATCGCGTGAGGAAGATGAGTCAACATGCGGCCTTAATTTTGTTTTCGGATCTTGCGGCTAAGATTTTAGTTTGGTATTAAAATTTAAATAAAAATAAGATTTGTTTTAAATTATATATTCAAACTTTTAACTTGAATATCTTTCGCGTACATTATCAGATTTCGACGATACTGGCGACGGCGGAATCGCAAAATTGAGTACTACGCAGTGGAGCCATTCCGGAATCATTCCGAGCAAGTAAAAATTTAGGTTAAATCGAACGTCGTTTGATTTAATTTAAATTTGAACGCTCGTCGAAAACCCAAGGTGAGTTATTCTCACTCACATTTGGATACTAGTAATTTAAATAGTTAATATTTAAATGTTTGATTGGTTGTTGAGCTGAGTATGATAATTATTATCAGATTGAATCGATATTTGTTTGTTGTGCAAATATGTTTGGATGCAGGGAAACAGGTTGGAGGGATCCAACTTGATTCCTCACAAATAGAAATTTATTTATATTCTGTGATATATTGATTTAGATTATGTTATCTTGTGCTCTATTTATATACTGTGATAGATTGAATGGGAAATTAAATTGTGTTGCATTATGATTGGATGAATACAACCTGGGAGTTTTAAATATAAATAAATATATTGGATTTAAAGAAATTAAAGAAATTCTTAAGTAAAGAATTTAAAAGGAATTAAATTCAAGTAATTGGTTGATAATTTAAAGTGTTTGAAATCGTGGTTAAAAAAGGGAATTGAGAATTGTGAAAAATAATAGCAAGATTTATTTGTAAAGATGGGAAGCATGCGTTCTCCTGGAAAAAAAAATTTGTTTTTAAGAAAGCTTTCAAATTTTAAATTTGTAGTTTAAGTATGTTTAGAATATTTTAGAAAGAAATATTATTTTAAAATGTTTTTAAGTGAAAATAAATATTTGATTAAGTAATTATGGTATCTAATTATTTTAAAATGTAAAGTAGTATTAAGTTCTTTAAAGCAAATTATGGTAATAATATTTAATTTAATAACTTTATTTTAAAACTCAAATTTGACTTTAAGTACTTAGGAAACCTCTATATATTTCCTTAAGTATTATTTTCAATTAATTAATTTCTAGAGGCTTTATTTTAAATATTTTAAACATATGTTTGAAAATGATTTCCAAGAAATAGCAATGTGTTTAAAAATAAAAGGAGCTATTTTTAAACTACGGAAGGGATTTTGCGGGATGAACGTAAAATTGAATTGGGATAAATCGTGTAAGATTTATAAAAAGATTTCTTTGGATTATTCTAAAATGAAAGTGTATTTCCCTGAAAGCCAAGTACGCTTTTAAGCTAATTTTTGAAAAATTAGAAGTTTGAAGTTATATTAAGAATGGTTTTAATAAAATCAATTAAGTGGTAAGAATTTTAAAAGTGAACATCTATTAAATTAGTTATAGAAGTAATTATTTTAATGGTAAGTAGTATTATGTTCAAAAAAAATATTATTAACATTTATACTTTATAAATGGTTTTAGTTTAAAGATAATTAATTAAAGTTTTATTTGAAACTTGTATAGAATTTCATAGCTTTATTTCAAGATCTAGTATGACTTAACTTTATTTTAAAGATAATAGTTTATATTTTATTTAGAAGTTTTATTCAAGATATTTTTAAAGGTATATATATATATATATATATATATATTAAATTAAGTATGTAAGAAGTTTCAAATATAAATGTTTTAGTGTATTTTCAAGAATAAAGCATTTAAATTATTTTAAATCTTAAGTATGGGTACTTGGATGTTTTCAGAAGAAGTAAAGATTTGGGAATTTATTCCATGAGAAGAATTGGGTTTGAAAAGTGTTTTCATCAGGCTTTGAAAATGGAAACATATCTTGCAAAGATATTCTTGAGGAAAATAAATAATGGGGCAATTATTTATTGTGTGTTGGATGTTTGTGAACGTTAATTGATAGTTAAATCACCGACTATCAGTATTGGAAAAATGCGTTGATCATTTCGAAGAGACCAGCATCGAGATTAATTTTTCAAAAACCACTTCGATCCGGTTTGTACGTTTTCGTGGGAAAAACGAGTTCGGAGACAAAGATGGAGCAGTGAAGTGTAAGGGCTAGTCGCTACTAATCCTTAGGATATTTCCAAAATGGATGTAGTAGGAGTAGTGCCTTCGGTTCTGTTCGAACCCGGGATGGACTTGTATGGATGAATGCTTTCGGAACATCGTCAGGTGGACGATGGGCATTCTAAGTGAAACTTTCTAAAAGGTAACGCTTACCTCAAGCCTCATCAACCGAGAATGACTGAAAATCAGGGGTTATGCAGCAAGGCTTGGTGGGCAGCACCCATTTCCGGGTAAGGTCATTCCTACCTAAATGTCCCTTTTATTTCGGCTTAGTGGTGCGGTTGTTGATCCCAACCGTGAGGTGATCTTACTCGGGATTATCCAGTAAGGGATAATTCGGGCCTTCTGTTGTAGGGGATCGGGCGTGGTCCTCGGTACACTGATCTAGACCAGGTACTGTGACAGGTGGTACCCCATTGCCTTATCATTAGTTGGAAATCCATTCTCCCTACACGCCTTTTACGAGTTTTGTTTGTATTACCCACTCTGTGGCAAGTAGCTGGAATTTAATCATGTAACCATTTTGGCTATTTTATAAGTATTTGTATATAGACCCTATTATAATACCAGAGGATTTCTATAAAAAGTGTTTTAGCTGTCGTAAGGTAAAAACCCGACATGTTTATTTGTGGCGTGATCTTACGAGATGCTTTGGTTTTCAAAAGCATTTTTGAATCTTTAATAATAAATTTGGGTGCATTATTATCAGTTGGTATTCCAAACTGACTCGGGTGTTATTTCATTATAATGGTCGGGTCAGACCGAGTATTATATGTTCAGGACAGGATGCTATGGAGCAGGAGAGGAACTGGAGTTCGAGACATATTATTCGTACTTGTATATATATCCGCTGCTGTGATTGAATGGGATTGTCTGACTGGTAAATGTTGTTTGTTTGAGATACTCTGATGATATATTGTATAAAACATGTATAGTTTTCATTAGTGTAAAGAGCTAATATTATATATTATATTTTATTCCGCTGCGACTGTGAGATTCTGATATTGTTTAGTTTCTTCTCTCTTCTATCTCCTTTCTTTTTCCCTTAACAATCTGTCTTTTTCGGCACTTGATCGTCGATATATCATACTGTGGGGTATTTTGTGTCAATTTTCATGGGACGAGAAAGGTGGGTCGTCACACTTGGTATCAGAGCTTAGGTTGGCGACAACCTAGGCTTTGGTGGGGAAATTACTAATTAAACAGAGGCAATAGTACTCTATAATGAGTTGAGTGTAATAATAGCTATGAGAGCGTACTTGTTAGTGAATATAAAAAATTGTTTTTATACTGTGTTGACTTATCGGTTGAGTGTTTATGAATTCTGGTCGGTACGGGAAGTACAACCTTATCGATAGGGGTTTCTAAACTCTTAAACAAGATAAACCGACATAGTATTATTTTTAAAGTGGGTAAATGAAATAATTTTGCCAAAATTATATTTTGATATAAAAGGAATAATTTTTCAAAAATTTTTATATATATTTGATTGTTTGGATGTGGATATCTTAATCAAATAAGAATCTATAATTTTATCTAAAATTTGAAATGGTTATAACCAAATAAAATTCTATGAGTATAAATTATACAAAAGAAGAATAATTAAATTTGAATTAAACCAGAATATAAATCCCGGAAATTTTAAAAAGGGTTTTAAATGTATTGAAATCAAAGTTTGGAAATTTAAAATCTTGGGGATGTTTGGGAATGTTTTCCAAAGTGTTTGAAGGCAGTGATGGAGAATTATTTTGGGTAATATGTTTGAATGGAAATTGTTTAGTAATGAATTTGTGAAAGTGAGGAAGCACTGAACTCACTTCAGTCGTTGGAAAATAATCCTGATGATGATGGCCACAACATTAGAATTCATTTTCGAGTTTCTAAAGTGAAGGATTGCTACCATGTGAGTGATTATGATATTTGGTGGACTTGTTTGAGTTACAAGTGGTTTCAGAAGTTTCAAAAAGGGAAATTGCTTGGGTAAAAACAGATTGTTTTAGAAATCTAGAATTTTGATTTGATATACTAGGAGAGTATGATTATTTATTATTCCAAAATGGTTTTGAAATAAAACCGGGAAATTGAATTCTGGAAAATTCTATTTAAGTAATGTGTAAAGTAAAAATGAATCAACTATTGAATTTATTAAGGGAAGTTGATATTAATAAGAAGGAAATGAAATTTTTAATCTTGGAATTAAAATTCAACTTGAGTATATGGAAGTGAATAGAAATTTTGAATTTAACTTAGGATAAATTAAATGAATTGGACTTAGAATTAAATTGATGTGGATTAAATCGAAGTGTAAAATAACTTGGTAATTATGGGTCATTGTGTAATAAATTGTACCCATAAGCCATTAGGTGTTATACTTATAATCTGAAATTGTGGATTTAAAATTGTGCAAAGAATTAAGGTGAAAGAAAATTTGTATCCTTAAGAACTCAATGATACACGTATATATAAAATTTGAAATTTTCGATTATAAGATGTAAATGGATTAGAATGAGCTATATAAGCTTTTAAATAAATAAGTTTGTGGACTTATAAATAGAAAATGGAATTATAATCACAAATGGAAATAGTTGAATGATATGGTGAATTCAAACTAAATCTCAAATGAAATGTGAATTGAAATAAGGTGAAGAAAATATAAAAGATAAAAGGTGAATGGGCTTAGGTTAATAAATATGTTTTTGAACTTATATATATTAGAGAGTAAAAATTTAAATTGAAAAAAAAATGAAATGACTGTGGTTGAGCTTTATAAGTGATCTTGAATGAAATTTGTTTAGATAATAAAATGTAAATGCAAGTGAAAAAATTTTAATTAATTATTATGATGAAATAAGAATGTATGAGTTTAAATAATAAAGGATGGGATGATATTAATTTAAACTTAAGTTGAATGATAAATTTGAAGCGAGAATAAGGATTTGATTTAAAGATTGCAAGGAAATAAGAATATTTAGGATTGTGAATAATTCCAAATGGAATAAAATTAATATAAATTTAAACTGGAATTAATTTTAAATGGTTATAAGCTTAAATGATTGTTACTTACTTGGATAACATTAAAATTTGCATAGAAATTGGACGTTTTGTTGTAAACAAAAATTTAATTGGCTTAAAGAAGAAAATGAAATTGGTTTTTGAATCAATTGGAATGGATTGAAATTTTATTAAGTGATTTTTGCATATGAATGAAAATGGATCATAAAAGAAATGCAAATGCTTGAAATTGAGAATAAGAATTTGATTGTGAACCAATTTGGAATTGAACTGAAATAGATTGATGTTAGTGAAGCACATGTTAATCATATTGATGAGAATATGGATTGAGAGTAGTAAATTTGAATTTAAATCATTCAAGTGAAATAAAAATGAAGTTAGATTTGTTAGAAAATTAAAATGGTGATTGGAATCTTTGAAGTTCTGATAAAATATGGTTAACATTGTTAAATTATGAAGTTTGCTTGGTTAAGCTATGAAATTGATATGTTTGGTTAAGATTAATGAATGGAATGTTAATAAATTCTCATATTATTGAAAACTAATGTGTTTGTTAAGTAAGTACAGGTACGGGAGGCAGTAGATAGAGTTGGAGTGCGTATATGCAGTATTATTTAGCTGCTTGCTTTTAAAATGCTAATAAAGGTACGATTACGCAATAAAAATAGGAAATATGAACTGTTTTTGTTTTTTCTGACCGTGTGGGTCGATGTATATATATTTATATCTATTGTGAAATTGCAAAAGCTCCTCCGTACAAAGGAGACTCTGCCAAAATTTTCCGAAAATTTTGAGAGTTAGAAAATTTTTGAAAAAAATTTGAAATGTTTCATTAACGACAAAATTGATTTCAAATAACAATTTAAAATAAAAAGAATTTTGAAATAAGAATCGAAACTAGCAGTTTCGATTCGAAACTAAAGAGTTTAGACAAAATGAAATTGAGATTTTCACTAAGTTGGTTTTGCTATTGGGTTTGGAACATTCTTCTATCTTATAAATTTTGGGGACGAAATTTTTATAAGGGGGGAGGAATGTAACGACCAAGAATTTTGGGTCGCCAGATTTGAACATTTAGTTCATGTTAAATGTCGAATGTGGATTATAATTTGAATTTTGAAATAAAAAGGTTTTGGTTAAGTTCATAAAATTAGATAAATTTCAAATATGGGAATTTAACTGAAATTTGAATAATAATAATTTAATATTGGAATTGGAATAATTGGCGATTCTGAGTGTAAATAGATATAAAAATAGATTCTAACATTTATCTTTAGTCTATTTGGATTTAAATAATGATGTTGGACTTTTGGATGGAGTCAAAAGTCGATAAAGAAAGATTTGGAATTTTATATTAATTTAATAATGGAATTTAATAATATAATAATGCAAATAATCAGATTTTGATTTAAATTGAACCAGAATGATTTCTTATGTGATTATAATTTCTATATGATTTATAATTAAGTTAATAAGGTCTTAAAAGTGAAAATTTAGATGATTTCGACGATTGTGAAAATCGCTCGAATTAATCGACAAGTTGAAATAACCTTCCGAGGCACAGTCTTAGAATTTGACAAAAACAGTTCCATTGGATCCGTAATAGTTAGTTATTATTGGATTTCAATTTTCGTAGCAATCGGAGTTGTTGTTTGACCCCGGCAGTTTAAAACGCATAGAAAATACTTTAATCGATTTAATTTAAAATTGATCATTTATTTCCGTAACTCGCGCATACGATCGAATTAGCTTTAGAAACACGTTCCACTGTGTTCGGAATGTGGGTAAAACCTTAGAGACGCTTGTCGGGACGCGTCGTTTGGAGTTTGTTCGTAAAAATCTTGTTAAAGTGAAAATAATATTAAAATAATACTTATAACGGTTTATATATACACGTTTTTCTTTAGCAAACCCTAATCTATTTTGGGCCGCCACCGTTGTTTTATCAATGGCCAAAAAACATCAGTTTTCATCATCAATTTGCGATCAATCAATCAAGTAATCGCGAATTCTTCGAACTAGAAGATCGAAGAGCTCGTCACGAGCTTCAAATCCAACGGTTGATTTGTGTTCTTGTCGACCGTAGAAGGAGCTAGGAAGCTGCGTTTGTCATAGTTTCGACGTGTTTTTCGAGATTGCAGTGCAACCGAGCTCCGTGATGTTCCGACCATGGGTGTGTGTCGACTTGTTATTCGGAGTGGTGGTATTGGATCTTGTTCTCGGCGAGGGTTGGAGGTGCGGCATCAAACCCTAAGTCGCGAATGTTGGGTTCGGTGTTGCCTGGAACGATCGCGTGAGCAAGATGAGTCAACGTGCAGCCTTGATTTTGTTTTCGGATCTTGCGGCTAAGATTTTAGTTAGGTATTAAAATTTAAATAAAAATAAGATTTGTTTTAAATTATATATTCAAACTTTAAACTTGAATATCTTCCGCGTACATTATCAGATTTCGACGAAACTGGCGACGCCGGAATCGCGGAAATGAGTACTTTGTAGTGGAACCATTCTGGAATCATTCCGAGCAAGTAAAAATTTAGGTTAAATTGAACGCCGCTCGATTTAATTTAAATTTGAACACTCGTCGAAAACCCAAGGTGAGTTATTCTCACTCACATCTGGATACCATTAATTTAAATAGCTAATATTTAAATGTTTGATTGGTTGTTGAGCTGAGTATGATAATTATTATCAGATTGAATCGATATTTGTTTGTTGTGCTAATATCTTTGGATGCAGGGAAACAGGTTGGAGGGATCCAACTGGATTCCTCACAAATAGAAATTTATTTATATTCTGTGATATATTGATTTAGATCGTGTTATGCTGTGCTCTATTTATATACTGTGATAGATCGAATGGGAAATTAAATTATGTTGTACTATGATTGGATGAATACAACCTGGGAATTTTAAATATAAATAAATAAATTGGATTTAAAGAAATTAAAGAAATTCTTAAGTAAAGAATTTAAAAGGAATTAAATTCAAGTAATTAGTTGGTAATGTGAAGTGTTTGAAATCGTGGTTTAAAAAGGGAATTGAGAATTGTTAAAAATAATAGCAAGATTTATTTTTAAAGAATGGAAAGTGTGCGTTCTCTTGGAAATTTTATTTTGTTTTTAAGAAAGCTTTCAAATTTTAAATTTGTAGTTTAAGTATGTTTAGAATATTTTAGAAAGAAATATTATTTTAAAATGTTTTTAAGTAAAAGCAAGTATTTGATTAAGTAATTATGGTATTTAATTATTTTAAAAAGTAAAGTAGTATTAAGTTCTTTAAAGCAAATTATGGTAATAATATTTAATTTAATAACTTTATTTTATAAGTTAAATTTGACTTTAAGTACTTAGGAAACCTCTATATATTTCCTTAAGTATTATTTTCAACTAAATAATTTCTAGAGGCTTTATTTTAAATATTTTAAACATATGTTTGAAAATGATTTCCAGAAAATAGCAATGTGTTTAAAAATAAAAGGAGCTATTTCTAAAGTATGGAAGGGATTTTACGGGATGCACGTAAAATTGAATTGGGATAAATCGTGTAAGATTTATAAAAAGAATTTTTTGGATTATTCTAAAATGGAAGTGTATTTCCCAGAAAGCCAAGTATGCTTTTAAGCTAATTTTTGAAAAATTAGAAGTTTGAAGTTATATTAAGAATGGTTTTAATAAAATCATTTAAGTGGTAAGAATTTTAAAAGCGAATATCTATTGAATTAGTTATAGAAGTAATTATTTTAATGGTAAGTAGTATTATGTTTAAAAAAAATATTATTAACATTTGTACTTTATAAATGGTTTTAATTTAAAGATAATTAATTAAAGTTTTATTTGAAACTTGTATAGAATTTCATAGCTTTATTTCAAGATCTAGTATGACTTAACTTTATTTTAAAGATAATAGTTTATATTTTATTTAGTAGTTTTATTAAAGATATTCTTAAAGGTATATATATATATATATTAAATTAAGCATGTAAGAAGTTTTAAATATAAATGTTTTAGTGTATTTTCAAGAATAAAGCGTTTAAATTATTTTAAATCTTAAGTATGGGTACTTGGATGTTATAAGAGGAAGTAAAGATTTGAGAATTTATTCCATGAGAAGAATTGGGTTTGAAAGGTGTTTTCAACAGGCTTTGAAAATGGAAACATATCTTGCAAAGATATTCTTGAGGAAAATAAATAATGGGGCAATTATTTACTGTGTGATGGATGTTTGTGAACATAAATTGATAGTTAAATCACCGACTATCAATATTGGACAAATGCGTTGATCGTTTCGAAGAGACCGGGATCGAGATTAATTTCTCGAAAACCACTTCGATCCGGTTTGTACGTTTTTGTAGGAAAAACGAGTTCGGAGTCGAAGGTGGAGCAGTGAAGTGCAAGGGCTAGTCGCTACTAATCCCAAGGATATTTCCAAAATGGATGTAGTAGGAGTAGTGCCTTCAGTTCCGTTCGAAACCAGGACGGACTTGTATGGATGAATGCTTTCGGAACATCGTCAGGTGGACGATGGGCATTCTAAATGAAACGTTCTAAAAGGTAACGCTTAGCCTCAAGCCTCATCAACCGGGAATGACTGAAATTCAGAGGTTATGTAGCAAGTCTTGGTGGGCAGCACCCATTTCCGGGTAAGGTCATTCCTGTCTAGATGTCTATTTTATTTCGGCTTAGTAGTGCGATTGCTCATCCCAACTGTGGGATGATCTTACTCGGGATTATCCAATAAGGGATAATCCGGGCCTTGTGTTGCACGGGATCGGGCGTGGCCCTCGGTACACTGATCTAGACCAGGTACTGTGACAGGTGGTACCCCAGTGCCCTGTCATTAGTTGGAAATCCATTCTCCCTACGCGCCTTTTACGAGTTTTGTTTGTATTACCCACTCTGTGGCTAGTAGCTGGAATTTAATCATGTAACAATTTCGGCTATTTTATAAGTATTTGTATATAGACCCTATTATAATATCAAAGGATTTCTATAAAAAGTGTTTTAGCTATTGTAAGGTAAAAACCCGACATGTTTATTTGTGGCGTGGTCTTACGAGATGCTTTTGTTTTCAAAAGGATTTTTGAAACTTTAATAATAAATTTGGATGCATTATTATCAACTGGTTTTCCAGACTGACTCAGGTGTTATTTCGTTATAATGCTCGGGTCAAACCAAGTATTATATGTTCAGGACAGGATGTTATGGAGTAGGAGAGGAGCTGGAGTCCGAGACGTATTATTCGTACTTGTATATATATCTGCTGTTGTGATTGAATGGGATTGTCTGACTGGTAAATGTTTTTTGTTTGAGATACTCTAATGATATATTGTATAAAACAGATATAGTTTTCATTAGTGTAAAGAGCTGATATTATATATTATATTTTATTTCGCTGCGACTATGAGATTCTGATATTGTTTAGTTTCTTCTCTCTTCTATCTCCTCTCTTTTTCCCTTAACAATCTGTCTTTTCTGGCACTTGATCGTCGGCATATCATACTGTGGGGTTTTTTGTGTCGATTTTCGAGGGTCGAGAAAGGTGGGTCATCACAGGTCTCTATTATTAACAACATCACTGAGAATCCCATGAAGTCTCAAAACATTATTCATATATAGCTTTGTTAAGCTAGCCGTTGTTATTGTCAACTTCATGGGGATCAAATGGGCGCTCTTAGTTAGTCTATCAAAAAATATCTATATGTTATCATTTCTCGCTCTTATCCCCAGTTATTACCGACATTTAGTCATTAGATTTTTAATCCCTTCGTCAATGGTTTAACTTAGGCTACCAACATCTTTAAAATTTTCAACTACTTCATTTATCATCATCAATGTTTTCATTTATGTTTTTCACATTGGTAATCTTACCAATTTATTCGATGCTTAAAATATAAATTTTCAATTATTAACCATTTTTCTTAACATTATTATTATATATCAAGTAACATATTCAATTTTTTTTTAATATCTTAATTAAAATCGATTACTCTGAACTTTAACCAAATGACACCAATGTAGTAAATATGTATTCATATAATAAAGAGTATATTCGATAAAAATGGAGTTTACATATATTTTAGAATAACTTATAATTTACACATTGATTGAGTCAATTATTCAAAATTGTTGGACTTTTTAGTTAACTGTTTCCCTAATACTAACATAAATAAATGATCTCTCGGTATTGTGAATAGGCTGAATTCGGTTTGGTACTATACCAATCATTATGGTAATTGGAATATCATATTAACACCGATCGAAACAACTGGTAAATCGATAGTTTGGTTGTAAGGATTGATTGTGGTTGGTAATAAGCTTTTACTGCTTACAAGTATGATATCCATCTTTAGAAATATTTCATGTATACAAAGTCAATATCTGGAGATATTATTTTTTATCATACGATTATTTATCAAATTTAGTTTAATTTAGATGAACATACCAAAAACAATACTGTGACAAAAGTTAGAGTAAAAAAATCATTTAACAACGTAATAATAATTCACAAGATTTTCTCCCAAGTGGATGCTTTTATAATTCATAAGTTTTCCTCTCACATTGTTACTTTTCATATTTTGGATGCTATGTAACTAAAATATATATTATAAAATATAATAATAAATGTTAATTATTGTATGTGGTATGTTGTGGTAATTTCCATTACTAGTGTTTGATATCCATTACAGTGCAACATATTTTTGATGGTTTGATAAACCGTACCGATCACGTTGATTACTGTTTTGGGTACCGTTTTAATTAATATAGTGAATAACGCTTAGCAAGTGATAATATGTTAAAATGTTCAGTCTTAATTAAGAATGTGAGATTATTCACGTGGTCACCGCAGGCTTCCTATGTTTTAGAAATGCTACTGTATCATTTAATTTGTAATCAAACCGACCGTTAAGGAGGTTTATCTATTATAAGGCATGCAAAATAAACTTTTCTATAACCAGTCCTTTTCGGCTATAGTATATATTTCTTCCGAAACAATGTCTTTCAAAACACCGCTAAAACTCTCCAATTCTTTCTCGATCCAAATTTCATTTCGATCTCCACTCAAAATATTTCTCTCAATAGTATCCAATTTCTTTATTTGTAATAACTCATTTCCCCAAAAAACAATTTCAAAACCCTAACCGCCTAACTATCTTTCTTCACCAACCATCAATCTAACACCATTGCACCGTTCTACCACTAGAGGCTTCTAGATGCCGGCATCTCCATCGCCAAAGCCACACATATCTGCACGATCTCGCTAGCTCCAATCAATTCCAAAAGGTATTTAAAGGTAATAATCTATTTTATTCGGTTATTTCATTATTCGTGAATTTAGGAGTTTTCCATTTTTACTCAAACTACATATCTTACCAGTTAACACAGTTACCAATGGTCATTGGCTTAAAGAACTGCAATTTAGTATAATAATGAACAATAAAGTAAAACAATATGACTGTGGGATATAGCATAAAAGATAAATATCATATGCCCAAGTGAAATATGTGGTGGAGCTTTCTTAGGCACTTGCTATGATACTAAGAGATTATAAAGTTGACCTATTTACACGTCAGATTCGTTGCCTAGATGTTGATTGTAGCTATGTTAAGATGTTAACTACATATGTGAATGCACTATTGGCTTAAAAATTTGTGACATTTGTATATAATTTGTGCTTCAAAGTGAAGCAAAAAGGAAAAAATAAAACAACTATAGAAGGATTTCACCAGTGTAGAAGTCCAAGAAGATGACGAAGAAACAACTATAGCTATAGAAGGATCTTCCAAGGCCGTCCCTACCATATGTCCTGATGTAAGTCCTCCTACTTCTTATCAATGGTTAAGATTTGTGCATGTGTGCATGTTTATAATGAAATGTTTATGCATATTTATGTTTTCACAAGTATATCCATGTCTATAACTGTCAAGAACAGTTCGACTCAAAAGCTCAGGTTTTTTAATTATGGATTATGTGACTAATGTCGATATAACCTCCGTCACATTATTTGACTGTAGAACATTTTGAGTAAGCTTTACATATTATCAAGCGGTGAAAACACCAACTCATCATATGAAAAAATTTAGGAAAAGTTTATTACAAGGTTTGCTTATGTGCTACAGGTGATGAAAATTTTCACAAATCCTCACAAACCAATTATCCTAGCACTATAAAGACCTGAACTGAAGAAGAACATTATTACACACTTAAAAGCATTTGGAGGAAGCCACCCATTGAGAGAGCTTGCAAATCTTGTAAGAGGTTACAATCTAAATTCACTCATATTTATTTCATAGCAATCATATTACATTTAGAACAATAACTTATCTTTTTCAGGTTCTGATAATGGGAACGGAGATGACATTGATGAGATGACTGGTGGTAATGCTAGTATCCTAATAACAGTATTGAAGATATCGATAAATATGACCTTTATGGGCTTGTTGCTTATCTTAAGCACCACAAGCAATCAAAAGTTCCTGACACCTATAGACTTGCAGCAAAAACTAAGGTAAAAAGACCGTTTATTATTTATATTACGTAAGTACCCTTGTCAAAATGTCCTCCAAAAGGGAGAAAAGACCGTTCCAACATAAATGTATAGAAACCAAATGATATTATCTCGTTGTCAATGTGAATGCCAGAGTTCTTGATTATTCTGTTCTTTGGATTACAAGAAATTTTTGTTAATCCAGCTCTAGTTAAACCTTTCGAACCCACTAATCGAGGATTGCTCATATTCATGTTGAAAACATTTAGCATTAATACTCATCAATTCTCTATTTCCCTTAACATAACTATATTTATTGATCCATGTGTTGATATTATAGGCTGCTGTTCATGGCCTTCCAATGGTGGCAATGAAAAAGGAGGGCCTGTGGACATTCATCGAGTACTTTTTACCCAGATAAGAGAGATGTGAAGTTGGAATACAGAACTTTGAAGGAAAAGGTGAAGGAATTCAACAAGAGGGAGGCCAAATTTTATGAACATGTTTTTCAAAGTGAGGAAACTTCGTCAAATGGAGTCAGAATAAGATTTATTTGGTGATTCTTGTGATTTATGATTTGAACATAAACAAAATGCTGACTTTTTCCTTCCCCTTTTCTTGCAGAAATCAACTGAAAAACTAGAGCCAGAACCAATAAATGTAGGTAGCACAACTTAAAGATAAACTAATTAATTACATGTTCTACTTTCTTTTAATGTCTTTTCCAAATTAATTTTAATTTTATGTTGCATGATAATAATCTTAACGTTATGTTGCATACATTGGTCATGAGTTGGTAGTGTTTCATTTTATTGAATAATGTAACCTCCATTCAAAAATAATATCTATTTGGAAATAATATCTATTTTAGAATTGGTCATAAGTCCTAATGTATATTATGCTAATTTATTATTATAATTGTGTTCAATGTGTACTGGTGTAAGAATTATTTCCATACATATTGGCTGAATGTTAAAATTAAACATCTAATTTAACAAGTAATATATTACTATATCATTTTCAACATTTTGAATGATAATTGAAAAAAGTTCTTTACCATGCATTTATTCTTCGGTATTTATACTTTTATTGCTTATAATTTAAACGATCCTTTTTTCGATCCTTTTTTCGAGCATGTTACGTTCATAGTGTAATTAATTTAAAAGTACAATAAATATTTATGTTTGTCAAATTATATATTCTAATAGTCGGTTTTTCCACCATAGTGTGGTTGTAGCAAGATAATGTCTCCACAGTTTACATTATAGCCAAATGCTGAATTTGCATATGGGCTAAATGCTGCATTTGCACCAACAATTACATATGTCATATAGAAGAGCATTAACATGTTGCTAACAGTACCCCCGTACATTGTTGCATTTCTATTGAAGGGCAAATATTATAAAATGGTAATAATTTTTATTCTTGATAGGACTCTTTTCTAAGCACAAATTTTTTCCTGTCTGAGCTAAGTTATAAAGTCAAACAGTTGTAATATTTTTTTAATGTAGTGCTATCGTCAACTTGGGTTGTGCTAGCGGTCACCATAGTCGTCGACCAACCACCATGGGAGCCCTACTAGCTCCGACGATTGCCCACCGATCGTAGCGTAAAAAAAAATTCACGTTTTGTGGTATGCAACAAGAAGCCGATTGCCGTCGCTGACACACTATTTTTTAATAACCAGTGCATAGGAAACATCAACTAAAGATTGAATGTTTATACAACAACAAACGTAGCAGTATTAATAATAATTATAATAGTGATGATTATGGCGATGGTGATAGTGATGATGATGATCAGATCGATCTCATGTTTATTTGATTTGTTATGGAAAATGTTCAATAACACATCTATTTCCAAAAGCAGGTATTATCTTGTAGCGTTTAAACTCGGCTTGGGTGAATATTTTACTCCACTCTTCCTCGTCCCTTTCTACTCCATCAAACATTACCATCATTCCCATATCAAAGCATAGCTCGACCACTGTTAATTTTTCATTTGATTTATTCAAACCAACAACTTAATCAATAATGATAACTTTCATTACAAAGAATCGCCTCCCTGCACCGTTTCAATATCTTCTGTTTGATCATTTGTCTGTGGATTATATGCCAAACTTAATGCCCATAGTACACTCTAGACATCTCGAGAACTCAGCGGTAAACAATGTGTCTCTGTCATTAACAACGTCGTTCAGAATCCCATAGAGTCTCAAAAGATTCTTCACATACAGCTTTGTTAAGCTAGTTGTTGTTCTTGTCAACTTCACTGGGATAAAATGAGCGCTCTTAGTTAATTTATCAACTATTATCCATATGTTATCGTTTCTCGCTCCTAACCTCGGTTATTACACATACTAAGTTATTTTTTTATTAGCTTGTCAATGGTTTAACTTAAGTTATGAACATCTTTAAAATTTTCAACTACTTTGTTTATCGTCGTTAATATTTTCATTTATTTTATTCACATTGTTAAACTTGCCAATTTCTTCGATACTTACAATACCAATTCTCAATTATCAACCGTTTTTCTCACTACTAGAAAATGGTTAAATGGCGATAGGAGAGAGCGACGGCTTCTGACGGTCATTTTCTAACGGCTTCCGACGGGCCGTCTGCGGCTGTCGGAAGCCGTCGGAAAATCGCAAATTACAGGCTCCAGCCGAGCCTTTCTTCCTCATTTCAGCAAAATCTAAAACCTATTTACAAAATCCCAAATTCACTCTCCAAGCCTCCAATCACTAATTTCGTATTTTTGCATCCTCCCCGGCTACGAATTCAACCTCTCTTGCTTTCTAGCTCAGGTATAATCTCTTATTTTCGCGAAAAATTAAATCTTTACAATATTTCTAGATTTGCATAAGTTGATAAATTATGGCTAATTGATGATTGAAATTGTTTTCAATAGTTTATAATAGTTTCTAGCATTACATGGTATACCTATTTCATTTTTTATCGTGAAATTGTAAAAAATATGTATAATTTATGGTTGTTCGTGTATATGTAAATCGTTATGTGTGCATTGATTCTACGATTGTATATGTGTGTAGCATTGCTATCATTGTATTGTGTTAGTTGGAATAAGATAAAATGAATGCATGAGCTAGGAGTATTATATTGTGCACGTATTGGCTAATGCAACAAAAAAATGCATGAGTCTAAATTATAATTGTGTATATTTAAAAATGACAAAAATGTTACATCAGCCTTAAGTTGATGTAATACGTCAAATAAATGTGTTAAATTAAAATATATTTTTGTAAATGTGAACAGTTAGTAAAACTGTATTTTTTCATAAAATGTGCACATTTAATTAACTAATGTCCCTTAGAGATTTTGTGGCCCCGTCTGACGAGTGTGGTACATGATCGTTATATAAATAGTCGTTTTTTTCCCAAAAAACGACCATTTATATTCATCTAGTACAATGTTTGTTGGATTCGTCCATGTATTGGACAAATTATGAACACGGTAAGCATTTACATTTTGTATACTACTTCGTCTCAAACGGTTCATAAAATTTCGACCTAACTTTTGTTTTTTATTTCTTGCGAACACACATTTGTGTACAATGCATGAAACAAAAGGGAAATGCTGCCAAAATTTTGTTGAATCATTTGAGACGAAGTAATAAACGAAATGCAAATGCATAATGTGTTTGTAATGGAAAGTAGGATGCTTGACCATGGAAAAAAAATATCTTTTTATACAAAATTTTGTATCGATACATTAAAAAGTAAAATGTGTCATATTTGAAAATATTTTTTAATTTTTGAAATTGTTCTTTACATTCAGATATTATACGACCATGAAAATAATCTTTTTCGAATTTGTGTTCTTGAAAATAAATATTAAATTTTGAACTTGTGACTCATTTTCTCAAATAGGAAAAAAGATTGATTATTTTGTTGATCGCAGGAGATGGATGTACTAAAGAAAAGAACTAAGAGGCTCAATAAAAGAACAATTTTATAATGGTATAAACGTATTTGTTGAATTCACTTTAAGTAATAACGGAAACGATCCAGAAATTCGTTGTCCGTGTAGTAGGCGTAGACATTTGAAGTATTTGTTACCAGATATTGTGAAAGTTCATTTGTGCTAAAATGGTTTCGTACCCAAGTATTATGTTTCGGATCGGTGTGGAGAATTTGTAGCAAATATTTCTATAGAGTTTGAAAGATTCGTTAACGAATTAGTTACGACGACCGTATAGAAAATATGGTCGAAGATGCAGCACGATCAATCTTTCATATGGTTGAAGTTGTGGAAATGTTGAAGAACCAAATGTTGAAGCAAAAAAAATTATGATTTACTAGATGCTGCTAAGAAACCTATTTGGGATGGTTGTAAAAGCAGCACTCAGCTGTCAGTAATCGCATAATACATTGCGATGAAGACAAAATACAACATCACTGAAGCTGGGTTTACGGCTGTTGTACAAGCTGCAAAAAAAACATATGCCACCCGATAATCTGATGTGTGAAAATCACTATGAAGTTAAAAAACTTATGTCGGCTTTTGGTTTATCAGAAAGTAGATACATGTTTAAAATGCTGCATGTTGTGTTGGAAAGAAGACGCAAACCTTAGAAATTGTAAAATATGTAATCGGAAGAGATACAAAAATAGAAAAAAGAAGTTGAAAGAAGTTCCATACAAGTGTATGCATTACTTCCCCATCACTCCAAGCCTTCAAAGATTATATGCATCTTCTGTAACTGCATCTAATATGAGATGGCATTGTGTGAGAATGGAGGAAGAGGTACGTTGATACATCCGGCCGATGGAGAAGCATGGAAGCATTTTGATAAAATGTATCCAAATTTTGCAGCGGAGAGTTGAAATGTTAGATTAGGATTATGTACGGATGGTTTTTCGCCATTTTCTCAATTTGGTTCTAAATATTCATCCTAGCCCATTATCGCCATACCGTATAATGTACCTCCATGGATGTGTACAAAAATGCAATATATGTTTCTTACTGTTCTCGTTCCTGGCGCCGACGATCCGACACAAGGAATCGATGTATATTTACAACCGTTGATTGAGGAGTTAAAAATACTGTGAAACAAAGGAGTAGAACCGAAAATTTTACGTATGTTTTCTTCATTGTGTGGACTATAAGTGATTTTCCTACTTATGCAATGCTTTCAGGATGGAGTACTGTCGGTCGTCTAGCATGTCCATATTGCATGGGTGAAACACGAGCGTTTTCATTACCTCATGGTAAGAAAATTTTGATGGTTTGACTGTCATCGATATTTTCTCCATGTAAATCATTCCTTTAGAGGAGATAAGAAAAACTTTTTAGCTAATAGAGTAGAAACCAGACAACCACCAATGATATGGCTAAACGAAGACATATATGAACTTGTTAGAGACTATCCAAAGATATATGAAACTGGAGTGCAAACAGAAATTGAAGGCAAATCGATTGTTCATAACTGGTGCAAACAAACTATTTTTTAGGAGTTGCCGTATTGGAAACATCTTTTGCTTCGTCATAATATAGACGTAATGCACAATGAGAAAAATATATTTGATAATATTTTTAACACAATTTTGAATGTGAAAGGAAAGACGACTGATGATTTGAAATCAAGACGCAATATAGAATTATGCAAACGTCCTGAGCTTTATATGAAATCAAATGACAGTACAAAAACCCAAAGCATGTTACGAATTAGATAATAATCAAGTTAAAGTTGTATTGAAACGGGTGGAAGGTTAAGATTTCCTGATGGGATATCATCAAATCTTCGTAGATATTTGACTTTAAAAACGGTAGATTGAGCGGAATGAAAAGCCATGACTGTCACATAATGATGGAAAATTTATTACCGTTATGTTCAAAGAACTAATGCCGTTAAAAGTTTGGAAGGTAGTAACGGAGCTTAATATGTTTACAAAGAGCTTTGTTCGACTACTTTAAAAGTGCAACATTTACGTAAACTTGAAGTAGATATTCCTATATTACTCTACAAACTTGTGAAAATATTTCCGCCAGGTTTTTTTTTAACGTAATGGAACATTTACCTGTTCATCTTCCATCTGAAGCACAACTTCGAGATTCTATCCAATATGGATGGATGTATCCATTTGAGAGGTATGTAATATGTTATCACGTAATTTAATTGCATTTGAAAGATGAAGTTAATGTAAAATAATTTTGCATAGATATCTAAATCATTTGAAGAAAAAAGTGAGGCAAAAACACGAGTTGAAGGTTCGATATGCAAATCTTACATCGAAGAAGAAGCTTCGTTCTTTTTCTCTCATTATTTCAGTGACCATGTGAATATATCATTTGAAAGTGTTCCTCGTAATGACGAAGGCGAAGAACAAGAGTCCTCTCAAGCAATGTTATCTATTTTTAGACAACATTGTCAGCCTTTTGGAAAATGTGTAGAAATATGGCTAGACGATAGAGATCTTCATGTAGCACACACGTACATTCTTCTAAATTGTGCCGAGGTTGCACAGTTTGTTAGGTAATCTGAAATAATAATTTTTGTTTTATTCTTTTCTATAATGCATGCGCGTGTATAACGTAATATAATGATTTGTTTATATATACAGTGTTTATGAACGTGAACATCTGAACAGAGATCTCAGTAAAGAATTTTCCGATTGGTTTACAAATTACGTTTATGAAACAAGAAATTTTGTTATTTACGAAGGGTTCAAACATCTTGCGATGGGACCAAAAAGAGTGGTCGAGACATATCCAACATATTTCGTTAATGGATATAAATTTAACACCAAATAATACAGTGTAAAAAAATTAACGAATAATACTGGCATATTTGTTAAAGGTAGTGACGATCCAGAAAATCACATAAATGATTTTCATGGCGTTCTAACACAAATTTTGCAACCGACATATTTCTCACGATCCGCGGAGGAGGTGTTTCTACTTAGATGCGATTGGTTTAACAATATTGTAGGTTCTGAAATTAATGTGCACAAGAATTATAATCTTATCGAAATAAATCATACATTGCACTATCACAAGTACAATCATTTTGTACTAGCAAAGAAGCATTGCAAATTACGCTCCTTATCCGTCTCTGAAAAGAGATAAAGCAGATTGGTCTGCTGTTTTTAAAACAAAGGCCAGATTTACATTCGATGGGAAGAATATTCCAAACGAACAAGCTTATCAGGCAGATCTTGAGGAAAATAACGAAATAATAATTACAGATGATCATACAGATTTCGGTCCTTTGATCGATGAATCAAATGTTTGATAGAAGCATTTGACAGTGCAGAGGAAAATATCATAGAAAACAAGACCGAATCTAAATCAGAAGATAATGATGATTGATAAAAATCCAAATTTGATTTTTTCGCAATTGATGTAACTATGTTGAATTCTTGATATATTATGAAATTGATGTAACTATGAAACCAAATATGTATGCTTATCATTGTGTACATGTTTTATGTCATTTCCATTTATCATTTATTTAGCAATTTTTATTAAAAATGCAATGTAATCTGCTTATCGTCGGAACATGAGACTCATTATGAATCAGGTATAACACACTTCTATTTCTATTTCCATTTCAGTCATTAATTTAGCAATTTATACCATTGATGCACTCATTTACGTATGAAATATATTTCATTATCATGTTATTATTCTCTTTTGAAATGATGTGTATATATATCACAGGTTTATCGTAATGTCATCTAGTGGTAGGAGCTCTTCCCAATCTTCAGGAGGCGATGACAGTGGTCCATCGCAAGCATCACAACGTCCTGTAGTATTTTTAGTACCTAGAGCAGAGGGATAAGAATTAAATTGTATTCAGCATCTTATTTTTTTTTTGATATACTACGTACTTATCTGCATCATATTTAAAAACAGGGGGTTCGATCTACTTCCCTCGAAGGTTATGTTGGATGTTTCTAGAGCTTCTTACTGGAGTAGGATGAGTGCGTGTTGGCCGAAGTGGGATAACATCCATTCCCACATAGTAGAGTGTACTTGGCAGGATTTCCTAGTACGTATATTTTTTTGTTTTCCATTTTTAATTCTTTTTTTGTCATTTTTTTTTTACTGTTTATCGTTTACAGTTTAATATTCTTTTTGCTTTTATCGTGAAACACAGGCTGAGATAGACATTCAGACACACGATATGCAGTTGGCACGAGAATATTGTGTGAAGATAAAATCTATAGGGACTCGATATACCAAATCAAGAAATCAGGTAAGAAACCACGTTGGACGGGGGAGAGCGTATGGCAAGCATGGTTGGGATACTGGGAAACTAACACATCGAATGCAAGTATACTAAAAAAAATTTTAGTTATTTGACTGGTAGTAAATATTAAAAAAACATGATCGATAAATAATGTATCAAATTTTGAATGTACAGGCAGAGTCGGAAAGAAACTCTGCAAACAGAAATAAAAAATCCCATCACTCATCGTGGAGGGTCGAAGTCATTTCAGCAGTATCGGCAGGAGTTGGTAAATTTACTAAATGCAAATTATAAATAGTTTGTGCTATATTTAAATGTACAATAATTGTATGTAAAAATAAATTTCATGAAGCTGAGGCGCATGTTCCCACAGGCTATATGGACGTGTTTACTCGTACACATGCTGTCGAGCATGTAAATCCGGACGAGACAGTTTCGTATACATGGCACGACGATAAATCCAACAAGAGCCATGTAAGCATATTTCATTTTATACAATATTAGTAATTGTTCTACTTGTTAAAATATAATGAAATAAGATATGATGATGTTAATGTATTAATGCAAAAAAAGTTTATGGAGCAGCGCCGGGAACTTCTTGCTCATACGGGTTGAGATCAGCTGACGACGGACGAGGAGGATGCTATTTTTGAGTCGGTTATGGATCCATCAAAGCATGACAGACGATATGGATTTGGAAATCAAGTAGTAAGTAAATAATATATTGGCAATCAAGGAGTAATTTCAAATTTATTGCTCTCATCCTTCCCTAGTTACTTTACTTATGCTAAAAAATTTCAAAGTTATAGTATTTCAAAATATAAATCGACAATATTGTCACTACAGTTATTTGGTGTTACCACAATCTAAGATGTTATCAACAAGCACATACACTTACATAAACATCATAAACTAAATTAAACAACATTATCACACTGCTAATCATTCATATGCCTGCACATACACTTATAGAGATCACACCGCTAAATTAAATATTTATTACAGGCCAACAGTCAGAGACAGGGTATGCAAACTAGAGCTCAGATCGATCCAGCAAAGATCAAATATTTGCGGGCTAGAGTGGCGCGGCTGGAGGAGCAGAACCGTTGGCAGGCCATAGAGACCACACAATTGCTAGACCAGCGTATCGCCGAGTACATGCAGCAGTATGATGGCTGCTTGCCTTCCTCTGCTGGCTTAGGTTCTGGAGGAGATTGATTGATTGTTTTGGTCGGTAAGTTTTTTTCTGTTTTATATGATTTGGTAGATGGTAGAGGTACTTGTTGATTTATGTACTATGTTATGATACACTTGTTTTGTTGAAAAACTATGTGGATGGTGGGGATGTTGTGGATGTATGAATTGATAGAACATTTGGTGTTGTGGATACTATTATGTATTGTACATTAGTTTGGGTGATGATTATGTATTTTGACTTAATTTTATGTATTTTCTTTGTTTCGTGAATTGTGTATAGTTTGGATTTTGATATTTGGTTGGAATATTATATATTGGATTCTGCAGTAGCTGGAATAGTGTTTGTGTGGGAAATGTGGATGGAAGGCTGTATTGCAACAGAAAAAAAATTCAGCAGATTTCCGACGGCTTCCAACGGCTACCCACAGCTTTCAGGTTACAGTTTTCCGACGGCTTCCGACGGCTTTAAGGTACAGTTTTCCGACGGCTTCCTACGGTTTCCGACACTTGTTGGAAGCAGTCGGAAGCCGTCGAAAATTCGAACGGCAAAGATGTGTTGGAAGCCGTCAAAAACACTACGCCCCGATGCCTTAGTTTTCGACGGCATTTTCCGACGGATGCCGACGGCCGCTGTTTCTACCGTCGAAAAATGCCTTTTCCGCCGTCGAAAAATGTCTTTTCCCTTGTAGTGTCTTAATATTATTATTATATATCATGTAACATATTCAAATTTTATTTAATATCTTAAATAAAATTGATTAATCTGAACAACACCGATGTAGTGAATATGTATTCATATGCTAAAGAGTATATTCGATAAAAATGGAATTCACACATATTTTAGAATATTCTCGTGTGCAACAAATAATCTACGCACTCATTGACTCTTTTTTTTTAAAATGTTGGACCTATTAGTTAACTACTATTGTAATAAAATAATCTCTTGGTATTAAGAATAGAGGTGGATTCGGTTTGGTACTGTACCAATCTTTATGGTAATTGAAAAATCACATTGACACCAAACAAAACAATTGGTAAATCGATAGTTCGATTGTAATGATCGATGGTGGTTTGTAATGAGCTTTTATCGCTTAAATGTATGATATCCATCTTTAAAAGTATTTCATGTACACAACGTCAATATCTGAAGATATTATTTTTTATCATACAATTATTTATCAAATTTAATTTATTTCAGATGAACATACCAAAAACAGTACTTTGATAAAAGTTAGAGTTTTATGCAAAATCGTATGACAGCATAATTGTGATATGCCGGATTTATTTAAAATGATATTAAGTTTTATTTTAAATTGAATTTGAATTTAGATTTAAATTTCAATCTAAATGAATATATATATCTTAAAAACATTTTGATTTAAAAATATATGAATAAGTTATATATTTACACTTAAAATGAATCAAATATATTATATATGATTTAATGTAAATTATAAATTGGTTTATATTTTATTTTTCTTTAAAATCTTTTATTTATATATAATTTAGTTTCAAAACATATTCATTGGAACTTTTAATATAAGAGAATATATTTAATAAGGATTTAAATTGATAAACATATACATATATATAAACTAAAAATAATTTGGCATAAAATTATGGAAAAGACATTTTTATCATACAAAGTACAAATGTAAATAGATTAATAAACATAGTTTATAATTTAAATATAATACCCAAATCTTTATAAAGCATAAGTAATATAATATAAGCAATAAAAGGGTATACACATGTTAAATAACAATTCTCATGCTAAAAACAAGTGTTAACACATGTAAATTATTTAACTTAAGGAATGAACAAGTGTTAATAATACTGACAAGTGGCATTATGAGTTTCCTTTAATTTGAATAAAAAGAAAAAAAATATTATTATCAATTTTAAACATCTCAATCATAAAACCCACAAAACAGAAAATTAAAAAAAAAAAACAAGACTTGTTTAAAAATCAAAGCCTATGTACAATTTAAAATCAGAGAATTCATTAGCAATCAAAACTACCTGAATCAACTCAGGATATCAACCTAGAATTAGAACTTCAAGATCAAAAGAAAGCTAGCAGTACATGATTCAAGTTCAACTCAGGAATTCCAGATTTTATTCAAGAATATAACTATCAGAAGAATATATATATATATATATATACACATACATATATATATATATAATATTTCCAGTTTTCAAGCCACTGTTCTATATAAGGTGAGTAACATCACTTTTAATAAGTATCGAATCTATAGCATGTTAAGTTCTGTGATAAGTATATACTATGTTTGTACATATTAGTAGATTTTCTGTATATATAAGTGAATATATGTGTTGTCCCTGTATTTTACTGTCTTTAGTTTCCAAACACAAGAATTGATCAAAATCCATCATCACTTGATCTAATGAACGTTAGTTTAAGGTTCAAACAGAATATGTTGTTGTATCATGAATTAAAGTTTGGGAATTTATTCAACAAAAAAAACAAAAAAAAACTGTATATTGGTTCTGGAAATAACAAAGTAACAGAGCAAGTTAAATATAGTGGAAATTCAAATCATCCTGATTTAATTGATTCAAGGATATAGATCAAACACTTAAAGCAAAACATGATTTTTAAAACTTAAATCATGATTTTTAGTAAGGAAAAATGGGTGTATTTCTGTTTTAACCAGAAATTGATTAATTAGGAAATTCTGATGATCTTTGTGTGCTGGAGGGTCGTGGTCCTCTTTGGTGATAGAGGAATGAGAGAGTAGTTTGGCAAAATAGTCAGGTAGGTGTGTAAGTTACCGAGGTGGTGGGGATTGGCCGGAGAAGGCTGTAAACCTAATTTTAGGCTTGTTTTGGAATGTGGTCATCATTGCGTCTATAATTGATCGAGTTCAACATAACTCTGGGGATCGGTAGCTTAGACATTGGTGAGGTTGTGGCCGGAGATTCTGGTGTTCCAGTGATGGGTATTGGGAAGTCGAAGTGTTGACAGGTTTTGGGAGTATTGTCAGGATTGAGTTCCAGGTTGGGTTTGGAATTTGAGTTTTGTTTTTAATTTCTTGGGAAGTTTTGGATGATCTGGATAGATTGTAATGGAGATCACCAACACATAGTGATGATCGTGGTTGGTCGGAGTCCGGTGGTTGGCCAGTGCAGGTGCACTGTGCACTTGTGTTTCTGACATTTTAGATGTAGGATTTGGGCACTCGGGTTGATCACGAGTAAATTCTGGGTTTGCTGGAAGTAAATCAAGATTTGACTCGAAGCAATTGAGTCTGGCCTCGTGTCAGTTTTGATTTGTTACAGGTTTTGATAAACCTGTCTTTTTTTTTTTTTACAGAATTTGAATATAAAACAGATTTTAACATAAGTTAAAATCGGAATTTGAAAAATGGAATCAAATTAACTTTTGAATTCAAGTTTGAAAAAAAGAAAAAAAAGTTTTTATAAAATCTAAAGTATTTAAACAACTTTAAGATGTTCAAGTGTACTTTATAAAATGATTTGAATTTAAGTGATTTGGGTTTAAACCTTTTGAATTTCTTTTATAAGACTAATATTACTTCAACATGTAATTTTAAATTTTTTTTTGTTTTTAAACTTTGATAAAGTTAAATTGTATGCATTTTAAATCTTAAATTTAAAATTTAAAGTAAGTTCAAAAGTGAAATGCTTTCAAATGCATCTGTAAATGATATTTATGTCATTTATAAGAAAAATGTTTTATCTTGAAGATAATCAAGATTTAATGATTTGGAATAACTTAAATTATTAAGTCAGTTAATTAAGGAATAATTGATTAGTAATTAGAATCATTAATTAGATAAGTATAGAATAATAATTAATGATGAGTAATTAATTAATCAAATAATTAAGGGTTAATTAAGTTAGAGTTAACACTTAATTGAATAATTAGAGATTAATTAATGGGTTGTGAAAG
This sequence comes from Allium cepa, assembly GCA_030765085.1. Classification (NCBI taxonomy): domain Eukaryota; kingdom Viridiplantae; phylum Streptophyta; class Magnoliopsida; order Asparagales; family Amaryllidaceae; genus Allium; species Allium cepa. The sequence continues at coordinate 602,682,602 of CM060941.1, forward strand.
ATAAATTAATTTGTAATTAGTCCAAGTTAATTACTTAAAAGAAGTAATTAAAGAATTATTAATAGTTAATAAAGGTCATTTAACTAAGGATTGTTTAAAAATAAATTAACGTAATTAATTTTAATAATTAATTATATTAATAAATTAGAGATAATCATTTGGGAAATTTTATTTTATTTTTAAGTAAACTTACTTAATAAAAGTAATTAAGGAATTAATTACACATTGTTAATTGGGATAATGTGATTAGTTTAGATTAATTAATTAAGTTTAATTAATTTAAGATAACCACTCAGTGTTTGGTAAGTATTATTACTTTATGTAATTAATGTGAAGGATAATTACTTAGTGGAAGTAATCAATAATTAATTAATAAGTGTAATTAATTTAAGAATTGATTGAAGATAATTGAGTAACATAACTAATTAAGGGTAATTAATTACCCTGGAATTAATCAAGAGTGATTATTAATTATGGAATTAGTTAGGGATCATTAGTTAATATAATTAATAATTAAGAATTGATTAATTAGAAACAATTACTCAATGAAGTGATTAATTAGTGTAACTAATTAAGGAATCATGTAATTAATTATAGTTAATTAATTAATGTAGTAATTAAAGGCTAATTACTGTAAAGGGTTAAGAATAATTAATTTGTAAAATTAATTAAAGAATAATTACTTAAAGTAGTTAGGGGAAATTAATCAAGGAGGATTATCTAAGATGTATGATTAGAGGATGATTAATTTGTAATTAATCAAGAGTTAAGTAAACATGATTTATAATGATGAAAATATTTAATTTAAGTTATTTTAATTTAATTAGAGATGAAGCAATTAATCATAGATAGTATGATTAATAGATCATTTCTTATGGATGGCTAAATGTTATTTAATGCCTGAAATTGGTTGATATCTCTGATATGAAATGTTTTGCTATAGGATATGATTAGGTGGACAGTGATAATGTAGTTATTTATCAATAATGAATTGCTATGTATAAGTGACATCTTATTTAAAGTTGAATTGTTTTTAATTAAATAATTTGGGTTAGGATGGCATGGGGTTCGGAGAGACCGGAGTCGGGTATTTATTAATACCCGAAACCACTTCGATTTGTATTATATACAAATTCTATACATATTTGATACGTGAAATAGATAGGCTGGTATGAAATGATTTAAGTAAATTGGACCATTTAATCTAAGTTTTGGCACTTAGAAACTGATGTGTGAAATAAGTGATGTCTATAACAACTTGTGATGTTGTAAACTGATATAAGTTACCCGGGTTTATATAAGTTGTATGTTTTTGTATTCCATGTTAGATGGGTTTACTCACGCTGGTTTCCAGCCTGAAGCGGGTGTTACTTTGATGTAATGCTCGGGTCAGACCGAGTATTACAGATTTTCAGGTAAGGACGTTCTGGAGCTCAGGAGGCGAGTTGGAGAGCAGAATCGTATGGAGAGTCTCTGCTATGATATATATAGTATCTGAAACAGATTGATTCATCTGTCCTGTGATTGTAAATTTATTGTAACTCTGACATATATTAAAGTGTAATTTGACAAGTACAGTTTCTTTTGTATAACTATTGTTTATGTGATATTATATTTTATCCGCTGCGAATGTGAGATTGTGTGTTTCTTTTCTGTTCTTCTTCTATCTCTTTCTTCTTTCTTTTTCTTCTTTTCTTAACTATTTGGAAATTTCCGGATCGAAATTTCCGGATCGTTACATTTGGTATCAGAGCTGAAGGTTGAGCGAGGACCTTGGCTCTGGTGGGATTACTCATTAAGGATAGGGTAAGTGGTACCTTAGAATGAGTTAAGTGTATATATATATATATATATATATGAGAGAGCATACTTGTTATTTTCTTATACAAAGATTTTAAATGATTTCAAAAGTAAATGAATCTTAATAAGAAATAGATTATCTATTATATTAAGGAAATTGGTTGTAATATTTATTAAATTAAAAGTAATAGTAAGAATTAAATCAAGAAGTAATAGAATACAACCAAATTGAAATTGGAATTAAATTAAAGACAAGTTTGAAATGGATTCAAACTGAAATTAAATCTTGAAATTGGGAAAGGTTTCAGGATAAGGGTAATCAATTAATTTATGTAATTAATTAAACTTTATTCAATGAGATTAATTAATGGATAATAATTGGAATTGATAAATAAGAGGGAGTTACTTAATGAAGTAACTAGAGGTAAGTAATTTAAGGGATAATTACTTAATGAAGGTAATTAAGAAATAAGTTAATTACCGAATGTGATTAATTAATGATGTAATTAATTTAAAGAAATAACAAGTAATATTATTTATTGCATTTGAATGAAATGGTCATATTTCAAACAAGAGTTGTTTGAAAATTTAAAAGAAATTTGTTTTGAGTAAAAAAAAAACCAAGGGTGATTTAAAATTTTGAAATATAACTTGTGTGTAAAAGAAATTAATATGTATATATGTAGATATACATAGTATCAAAGGTGGTTTGAAATAAACTCTAAATGGTGAGTTTTGAATTTGGAATAAGGTGTGGTACCCGAAGTGCTAAGTTTTTGAACTTATAAATAGGAAGATTATTAATGTGAAGTTTAGAATTTGAAATGGAAATTCAAATTGGGTAAAATTGACTGGATTAAGTGAATTGAGTTTAACTTGGGAAAAGTTAAATATGTTGGAATGTTCAACCTGATTTGTAAATTTTAAGATGAAACTAAGATTTAACTTGAGAAGTTAAATGGTTAATCTGAACGGGGAGTTTGTGTGATCTCAAATGGGTTTGAGATATGGAATTTGGAATTTGATGGATGTTTTAGAATGGAATTTTGAAATTTGGACTCAGAATTGAATTGTTTAAAACTTTAAAGGAAAATTGGTTTAAAGGAATTAAATCAACAATTGAAGTTCTAACTAGAGTATATATAATTCGAGATGGTTTAATTTAGAATTTGAATTGAAATTGGTTCAAATTGAAATTAATTTGAATTAATTGCAAATTGTGATTGAAGATGTGTAAGTATAAGATTCGAATGGAAAATCTGAATTGGATTGAATTGAATAATTTGGAATTGTAATTAAAGTTGAATAATTTTAAATTCAAATGGAATTTGAATTGAATTTGGGAAGAAAACGAGAATAATTCAACTTGATTTGGAAATGGAGTTTGAAATTGGGATTAATTCAATTTGGAGTTGAAATGAGTTGAAATTGGAACTAGTTCGGTTGAAATTTATTTGAATTGGTAAAATTTGAGATTAAGGTTGAATAAAGTTAAATTTGGAAAGAACTGAGAAATTCAACTTGAATTGGGTTAAATAGATTTCAATGGAAATTGAAGATATTTAAATTGGAATTGGGTCAATTTAAATGGTAGAGGAAATTTAAAATTTAATTGATGAGAATGGAGATTGGGAAGTGAGCAGTTTGACTCTGTACTATTTTTAATATAAATTGTTTTAATACAAACCTATTTTTCCAAGCTATTTATTATATAAACAACCTTTCTTTTAAAAGCCAAATTATCTTATACTTATTTTACAATTATTTTTGGAACTGTTTAACAATTTTCCAACTGTTTTATAAACTAATTACTATATTTCAACTATTTTACAAAATTAATTACTATCTTACTACTATTTTGCAATTATCTAAATTTTCTATAATTAGTTTAACTATTTTCTAACTATTTTACACCTATTTTACAAACTAGTAATTATTTTCCAACTACTTATCTATTTTTAAATTTTTCAAGCTATTTTCTAAATAAACTGGTTGGAGTTTAAACTGTTATTGGTTAAATACCCAATCGAGATAAGAATAGAGGTGATAATCCAAATGGATTAAAGCAATTGTGGATAATTGAATGATAATCAAAGTGAATGTGAATAGAAATAGAATTGATTTGGCTAATAACCAATAAAGATAAATACGTAGGGTGTACGTATGTTATTCTATTCGCATAGTGATTTGATCCAGATTCGAGCACAGAATTTCGAGATAGTTATATAGATCCGAGTGGGATTTTTCACTCGATTTTCGACGGCGAACCTGGATATGGATTGTTGATTGGTTCTGGATATTCTCTATCATAGTTATGACTATGCAAAGAGAATGACGGTTTTTGATCAAGAAACCAGATCTGTGTCCGCACTAGGAAATCGGGTGGACGATACTAGTTCGGAGGTGAAATTGTGTGATGGAGTGAGCGATCAGACTGGTATGGCGTACGAATGATATATGTACATCGTACGGATTGGAATGAAAATGATATTGAAAAGAGTAATCAAATTTGAATGTTTGATTTTGAATAAAAAAAGTTAAATATCTTTGTTTTATAAAATGAAAATCCCCTTGTTGAATCTCTTTCCAGAAGAAAATGGTTTTTGAAAATGTTTGAAGTAAAAAAAAGGAGTTTTATACAAGTTTGAAATGATCCAAAGTTTTGAAAGATTTTGTATATCTGAATATATAGATAAAGGATCATATGAGGATTTTGGAAAAGGTTTTGGGAACCTTTGGATTTGGAAAGGCTTTTGATTTTTGGGTTAAATCAATATTGAATTTGGAAAGCCTAGTTTGAGAATTATCGATTTTTGGATAATGGATTTTGTGTAAAGGAGCTTTGTATGAGATCATACTAGGTGTATGATTTGAAGATACTATATATGTATAGTATAAAATGTTTTGATGATGGCTCTGGGGAAAAAGGCGCTCCCTTGAAATGAACTTCTCAGGAGTACCATCGGGTGGTGCTGCCTTGAGCCCCAAGGGGGGGTTCTAAAGTTGATCCTGTGAGGAGTCCGGACAAAACTAGTTCCTGGGGATTATGAGTAGAGTATACCATAGCGAAAGTCGTGTGTGCCGCTGAGAGCCAACAGTTACATGGACTTTTGCTGCGACGGCAACGTAACCCAGGATGTAACTGCGATCTATGGTATAACATAGCGAAAGTCGTGTGTGCCGCTGAGAGCCAACAGTCTGCGTTTGATTTTATATCGGTAGACTGCGACCTATGTAGAATTGGAGAAGTTTCATTTTGACAGCGAAAATCAGAGGCCGCTGAGAGCCTGCAGTTACATGGACTTTTGCTGTGATGGCAACGTAACCCTGGATGTAACTGTGATCTGTTGTGGGTTCCGTGGCGTAATCGGGAGGCCGCGGAGAGCCTGCAGTTACATGGACTTTTGCTGCGACGGCAACGTAACCTTGGAATGTAACTGTGACCATGGATGGGGGTGATGATTTCCAGAGCATTCTCACCAAAGATATTTCCTCTATTTTCAAAAATGTTTTCTATATTTTCAATAAAATTATTTTCCAAGTACTTTCACTGGGTGTTGAAAACGGGTCTGCTAAGTACTTATAGATTTTCCGTCGTACGCATGATCAACGTATGACTGAATTTCTTTAAGAACAAGGATGGACTTATCGAGACATCGAGTTGTAAAAAAATAGTTTGGCTATGTTATATAAATTTTAAAGGTGTTTGAAAAATGATCAAAGAATATTTTAACTGGTTTTAAAATATTTAATAAATTCTGGCTTCGTCCTTTTCGAGGACGAAAAGATTTAAAGGGGGGAGATATGTGAGATGCCAAATTTATTTAAAATGATATTAAGTTTGATTTTAAATTGAATTTGAATTTAGATTTAAATTTCAATCTAAATGAATATATATATCTTAAAAAACTTTTGATTTAAAAATATATGAATAAGTTATATATTTACATTTAAAATGAATCAAATATATTATATATGATTTAATTTAAATTATAAATTGGTTTATATTCTATTTTTATTTAAAAGCTTTTATTTATATATAATTTAGTTTCAAAACATATTCATTGGAACTTTTAATATAAGAGAATATATTTAATAAGGATTTAAATTGATAAACATATACATATATATAAACTAAAAATAATTTGGCATAAAATTATGGAAAAGACATTTTTATCATACAAAGTACAAATGTAAATAGATTAATAAACATAGTTTATAATTTAAATATAATACCCAAATCTTTATAAAGCATAAGTAATATAATATAAGTAATAAAAGGGTATACACATGTTAAATAACAATTCTCATGCTAAAAACAAGTGTTAACACATGTAAATTATTTAACTTAAGGAATGAACAAGTGTTAATAATATTGACAAGTGGCATTATGAGTTTCCTTTAATTTGAATAAAAAGAAAAAAAATATTATTATCAGTTTTAAACATCTCAAACATAAAACCCACAAAACAGAAAATTAAAAAAAAAACAAGACTTGTTTAAAAATCAAAGCCTATGTGCAATTTAAAATCAGAGAATTCATTAGCAATCAAAACTACCTGAATCAACTCAGGATATCAACCTGGAATTGGAACTTCAAGATTAAAAGCAAGCTAACAGTACATGATTCAAGTTCAACTCAGGGATTCCATATTTTATTCAAGAATACAACTATCAGAAGAATATATATATATATATATATATATATATATAATATTTCCAGTTTTCAAGCCGCTGCTCTATATAAGGTGAGTAACATCACTTTTAATAAGTATCGAATCTGTAGCATGTTAAGTTCTGTGATAAGTATATACTATGTTTGTACATATTAGTAGATTTTCTGTATATATAAGTGAATATATGTGTTGTCCCTGTATTTTACTGTCTTTAGTTTCCAAACACAAGAATTGATCAAAATCCATCATCACTTGATCTAATGAACGTTAGTTTAAGGTTCAAACAGAATATGTTGTTGTATCATGAATTAAAGTTTGGGAATTTATTCAACAAAAAAACAAAACAAAAACTGTATGTTGGTTCTGGAAATAACAAAGTAACAGAGCAAGTTAAATATAGTGGAAATTCAAATCATCCTGATTTAATTGATTCAAGGATATAGATCAAACACTTATAGCAAAACATGATTTTTAAAACTTAGATCATGATTTTTAGTAAGGAAATATGGGTGTATTTCTGGTTTAACCATAAATTGATTAATTAGGAAATTCTGATGATTTTGTGTGTTGGAGGGTCGTGGTCCTCTTTGGTAATAGAGGAATGATAGAGTAGTTTGGCAAAATAGTCAGGTAGGTGTGTAAGTTGCCGAGGTGGTGGGGGTTGGCCGGAGAAGGCTGTAAACCTAATTTTAGGCTTGTTTGGGAATGTGGTAATCATTGCGTCTATAAGTGATCGAGTTCAACATAACTCTAGGGATCGGTAGCTTAGACATTGGTGAGGTTGTGGCCGGAGATTCTGGTGTTCCGGTGATGGGTATTGGGAAGTCGAAGTGTTGACGGGTTTTGGGAGTATTGTCAGGATTGAGTTCCAGGTTGGGTTTGGAACTTGAATTTTGTTTTTAATTTCGTGGGAAGTTTTGGATGATCTGGATAGATTGTAATGGAGATCACCAACACATAGTGATGATCGTGGTTGGTCGGAGTCCGGTGGTTGGCCAGTGCAGGTGCACTGTGCACTTGTGTTTCTGACATTTTAGATGTAGGATTTGGGCACTCGGGTTGATCACGAGTAAATTCTGGGTTTGCTCGAAGTAAATCAAGATTTGACTTGAAGCAATTGAGTCTGGCCTCGTGTCAGTTTTGATTTGTTACAGGTTTTGATAAACCTGTCTGTTTCTTTTCTTTTTTTACAAAATTTGAATATAAAACAGATTTTAACATAAGTTAAAATCATAATTTGAAAAATGGAATCAAATTAACTTTTGAATTCAAGTTTGAAAAAAAGAAGAAAAAAAAAGTTTTATAAAATCTAAAGTATTTAAACAACTTTAAGATGTTCAAGTGTACTTTATAAAATGATTTGAATTTAGGTGATTTGGGTTTAAGCCTTTTGAATTTCTTTTATAAGACTAATATTACTTCAACATGTAATTTTAATTTTTTTTTTTGTTTTTAAACTTTGATAAAGTTAAATTGTATGCATTTTAAATCTTAAATTTAAAATTTAAAGTAAGTTCAAAAGTGAAATGCTTTCAAATGCATCTGTAAATGATATTTATGTCATTTATAAGAAAAATGTTTTATCTTGAAGATAATTAAGATTTAATGATTTTGAATAACTTAAATTATTAAGTCAGGTAATTAAGGAATAATTGATTAGTAATTAGAATCATTAATTAGATAAGTATAGAATAATAATTAATGATGAGTAATTAATTAATCAAATAATTAAGGGTTAATTAAGTTAGAGTTAACACTTAATTGAATAATTAGAGATTAATTAATGGGTTATGAAAGATAAATTAATTTGTAATTAATCCAAGTTAATTACTTAAGAGAAGTAATTAAAGAATTATTAATAGTTAATAAAGGTCATTTAACTAAGGATTGTTTAAAAATAAATTAACGTAATTAATTTTAATAATTAATTATATTAATAAATTAGAGATAATCATTTGGGAAATTTTATTTTATTTTTAAGTAAACTTACTTAATAAAAGTAATTAAGGAATTAATTACTCATTGTTAATTGGGATAATGTGATTAGTTTAGATTAATTAATTAAGTTTAATTAATTTAAGATAACCACTCAGTGTTTGGTAAGTATTATTACTTTATGTAATTAATGTGAAGGATAATTACTTAGTGGAAGTAATCAATAATTAATTACTTAGTGTAATTAATTTTAGAATTGATTGAAGATAATTGAGTAATATAACTAATTAATGGTAATTAATTACTGACTGGGATTAATCAAGAGTGATTATTAATTATGGAATTAGTTAGGGATCATTAGTTAATATAATTAATAATTAAGAATTGATTAATTAGAAACAATTACTCAATGAAGTGATTAATTAGTGTAACTAATTAAGGAATCATGTAATTAATTATTGTTAATTAATTAATGTAGTAATTAAAGGCTAATTACTGTAAAGGGTTAAGAATAATTAATTTGTGAAATTAATTAAAGAATAATTACTTAAAGTAGTTAGGGGAAATTAATCAAGGAGGATTATCTAAGATGTATGATTAGAGAATGATTAGTTTGTAATTAATCAAGAGTTAAGTAAACATGATTTATAATGATGAAAATATTTAATTTAAGTTATTTTAATTTAATTAGAGATGAAGCAATTAATCAGAGATAGTATGATTAATAGATCATTGCTTATGGATGGCTAAATGTTATTTAATACCTGAAATTGGTTGATATCTCTGATATGAAATGTTTTGCTATAGGATATGATTAGGTGGACAGTGATAATGTAGTTATTTATCAATAATGAATTGCTATGTATAAGTGACATCTTATTTAAAGTTGAATTGTTTTTAATTAAATAATTTGGGTTAGGATGGCATGGGGTTCGGAGAGACCGGAGTCGGGTATTTATTAATACCCGAAACCACTTCGATTTGTATTATATACAAATTCTGTACAGATTTGATACGTGAAATAGATAGGCTGGTATGAAATTATTTAAGTAAATTGGACCATTTAATCTAAGTTTTGGTACTTAGAAACTGATGTGTGAAATAAGTGATGTCTATAACAACTTGTGATGTTGTAAACTGATATAAGTTACCCGGGTTTATATAAGTTGTATGTTTTTGTATTCCATGTTAGATGGGTTTACTCACGCTGGTTTCCAGCCTGACCCGGGTGTTACTTTGATGTAATGCTCGGGGTCAGACCGAGTATTACAGATTTTCAGGTAAGGACGTTCTGGAGCTCAAGAGGCGAGTTGGAGAGCAGAATCGTATGGAGAGTCTCTGCTATGATATATATAGTATCTGAAACAGATTGATTCATCTGTCCTAAGATTGTAAATTTATTGTAACTCTGACATATATTAAAGTGTAATTTGACAAGTACAGTTTCTTTTGTATAATTATTGTTTATGTGATATTATATTTTATCCGCTGCGAATGTGAGATTGTGTGTTTCTTTTCTGTTCTTCTTCTATCTCTTTCTTCTTTCTTTTTCTTCTTTTTTTAACTATCTGGAAATTTCGGGATCGAAATTTTGGGATCGTTACAATAATAATAATTCATAGGATTTTCTAAAAAATTGATTCTTTTATAATTCACAAGTTTGCCACCCAAATTGTTACTTTTAATATTTTGGATGCTGTGTAACTAAAATATATATTATAAATATAGTAATAATCGTTAATTATTGTACGTGGTACGTTGTGGTAATTACCATTGTTATTAGCGTCATATTACCATTACAGCACTACACATTTAGATGATTTGGTAAACAGCACCGATCATATTGATTATCTTTTTTTGTACATTTTTAATTGGTGAGTTGATAAAGGTTGACAAGTGGTAATATGATAAAAATGTTCAAATTTAATTAAGAATTTGAGGCATCAGAGCTTTCTATGGTTTAGAAATGCTAGTCTATCATCAGACTTATAATATGACTTATCTCCATGGTCTACAATATGGCCAAATGCTGCATTTGCATACATGTCATATAGAAGAGCATCAATATGTTGTTAACAGTACTATACATTTTTGAATTTACGTTGAAGGGTAAGTATTATAAACAGTAATAATTTTATTCTTGATCGAACTCATTTCCAAATAGAATTTTTTTTCCTACCTGAGATAGGTTGTTAAAGTCAAACAGTTGTAATATTTTCTAATGACTAGTGCACAGAAAACATTTAGTATAAATTAAGCGTTTATACAACAACAAAATTAGCAGTATTAATAATTGATGCAGCTCAGGCCAGAGAAGAAAATACGCAACCCACAATTCTCCAAGGGATAAGTCGTCCACGACTTAAGAGAGAGAGTATAGGTCGTTCCCGATCTAACTGGAGGCCAGAGGGGGAAATTGTACCGAGTTCACGACTTAACTCCAACGGTTCATGAGTTAAAGAAGGTCGGCTACGACCTAACGAGTCACGACCTAAGGAAGAGGCGCTAAGTCATCCACGACTTAACAGGACACAAGAGAGGGATGCCGCATGGAGCTTGAGTCGCATGAAGTAATGAAGAAGCTATGCTCTTAAGTCGCTGAAGATTTGAGTCGTTTGAATGTTATGTCGTAAGTACTTGAGTCGCGTGTCATTTGTAACGGATAAGCCGTGTGTTTTAAGAGGTCTACGACTTAAGTGTTGAGTCGTGTGTCTTTAAGTCGTTGATTCTTGAGTCGTTTATGTTGTACAGTGTGACGTTATGTTTGTATTTTTCCTTGAGTCGTTGCTTTTGAGTCATGATTCGTTAGGTTGTATACGACCTAAGTGTTGTAAACATGTGTTGTGTATTTGAGTCGCTGTTGTTAAGTCGCGCACGACTTAAGATGAGTCGTGAGTCGGAGGTGTTAAGTCGGAAACGACTTAAGGATCAGATTGTGAAATGCTATAAATAGGGAGTGCGTTGTACATTTTGAGAGGTTGATTGTTGAATAAAACTTTGTTTGATTGCTGTGTGCTTTCATCTAAATTGGTTGTTGAGTGTGATCTCCTATCTCCACTTTCGGTTAATCGAGTGCACTCGATTCAACGATTGTTGAAGCCAATTCACGGTATCAAGTGCGCTTGATCAACGTTTGAAGAATTGTAGATCTTCTTTCACGGTATCGTGCGCGATCAACGTGTCAGAGATAGCTAGAATTCGGTATCTTTGTGATCAACGAATTTGGGCATTTCGGTATCTTCAATCCACCGTTTGCTACTTTCATCGATCTATATCGTTTTGTTATTATCCGCTGCGCCAATTTTGGTATCAGAGCTGGACTTAGCTAATCATAACTAAGCCGAATCTTGGAGCCAAGGAGTTTGAAGTTGGTGTTCATCGTGTTCATCTTGAAGTTGCAATAAGTTGGGTGTTTTTGATCCATTTCATTTTGGATCAAAGTCCGGAAAGTGTTTGAATTTTTGGAGAAGAGTTTGAGGTGTTTGAGTGAAGGCCGAGCATAACTTTGTGTTAAGTTTGGATCGTGCATCACTTTGGTATCATTTGTTGAAGGTAGGCCGTGTATACTTGTGAAAAGTAGCCGAGCCTTGGTGAAGTTTGTTTTGAAGTTTGAAGCCGTGCTTTGTTTGTTTGTGGGGTTTGGAAAGTTGTGAAGTTTGAAGATTGTGTTGAATCAATCATGCCGCCGAGAAGAGCTAATCGCCATCAAAATGTAGAAGCATTGTATAGAAGAGAAGAAGCGAGCAAATGGAACAACGCATTAATGAGAAATTTGATGAAGGTATTGGAAAGTTAGAGAAGTTGATGAATGATATGAATCAAACTCAAAGGAGGAGATCGCCAATCTCGAACCATGAAGGAAACAGAGTTTCGCCATCGGTTACGGAAGCGAGAAGGGTATCACCGCAATCTTTTAGAGAGAGAAGAGAAACATCAATTTCGTCAAGAAGAGATCACCATGACTATGGACATGAAGAGAGAAGAACTCCACGTGAGTTTGAAGATGAGCCATATAGAGAAGAAGAGAGACATGGTAGAAGAGACATGCGTGATCAAAGGGATTTTGATGGTCGAGATCGATATAGACATACATTTGATTTTAATGAAGAAGGTGATAGAGCTAGCATTCATTATCGAGATCGAGACCAAGTTCGAAATGTCTATCGGGATGTAGAAGATGATCGTCGATGGGAATCAGGTATGAAGATGGAAATTCCAGAATTCAAGGGTGGAATGATTGCAGAAGAGTTCCTTGATTGGTTGTCTAACGTTGAAGAGATCTTTTATTTCAAAGAAGTTCCGGAGAATCGTCGAGTGAAGTTGGTTGCTACTAGGTTGAGGGGGAGAGCTTTGGCGTGGTGGCAGCAAACTAAACTTACGAGAGAAAGAATGGGGAAGTCGACGATTGTTGCTTTGGGATAAGATGAAGAAGTTGATGAAGGCTACATTATTGCCTTACAATTATCAATCACTTATGTATCAGAGGTTGCAGAATCTGAGGCAAGGGACGAAGACTGTTAATGATTATGCTGACAAATTTTATCAACTGATTGCTCGAAATGACATCATGGAGACGTAAGAACAGCTGACTGCTAGATTTGTTGGAGGGTTACGAATACAGATCCAGGATATGGTTAATATGTTTGATCCAAGATCTATGGCGGAAGCACATCAGAAAGCGTTGGCTTAGGAGAAGCAGGGAAGACGTGGAGATGGTGTGTTTACTAATTCCAACAATCAAGTGAAAGGTGCTAATGAGAGTTCCAGTGTTTCCAAAGCTGTTACAAAACCAGTTGTACAGGAGGTTACGAAGGCGAAGGTCAATAATAGTTTCAAGTGCTATACTTGCCAGGAAGTGGGTCACAAGAGTAATGAATGTTCGAAGCCGAAGAAACAAACTATGATTGCTGAAATTGAAGGTGAAGATGTTGATGAAGGTTATTCTAGTCCAGTTGAGGAGGATAAACAGGATATTGCGTTAGGAGATGAAGGATGTAATCTAATGATGATGAGGTCTTGTTTAATACCGAAGCATGAAGAAGAAGCTAGTTAGTTGAGGAGTAACATCTTTCAGTCAACATGCACTATTCTGGGAAAGGTTTGTAAGTTTGTGATTGATGCGGGAAGTTGTGACAATATTATTTCTACCGAAGTTGTGAGAAAGTTGAAGCTGCAGACGGAGAAGCATCCAAATCCTTACAAGTTAGCGTGGTTGAGAAAAGGAGGAGAAGTGAAGGTGGACAGGCGATTTCGAGTTCCATTTTCTATTGGGAAGAAATATAAAGACGAGATCTGGTGTGATGTAGTTGAGATGGATGTTTGTCATTTGCTTTTGGGAAGACCGTGGCACTATGATCGAGCAGTGCAGCATGACAGTCGAACCAATAGCTACAGTTTTATGTTTGAAGGCGTTAAGATTATTTTAGTTCCAAAGAAGAGACAACAGGAAGAGAGTAAATCTGAAGAGATTGAGGAGCTGAAGACTTTATTGACTTTGAAGGAATTTATTGAAGAAGTAGAAGAGAGTCCAGAGGTATTTTTGTTGATTGGACATGAAGCCACTGAATCTGTAGAAGTTCCAGAGGAAGTAAAACCGGTATTGGAAGAATTCAGAGATGTGTTTCCTGAAGAGTTGCCAACGGAGTTACCACCGTTGCGGGATATTCAACATCAGATTGATCTTGTGCCAGGGGCAGTGTTACCACACAGACCACATTACAGGATGAGTCCTAAGGAGCACGAAGAACTGAGAAGGCAGGTGGAGGAGTTGTTAGAACAAGGGCGTGTTCAGGAGAGCTTGAGTCCTTGTGCAGTGCCAGCCTTGTTGGTGCAAAAGAAGGATGGTTCGTGGAGAATGTGTACGGATAGTCGGGCTTTGAACAAGATCACTGTGAGATACAGATTTCCTATGCCGACGTTTGATGATTTGATTGATCAGCTGAGTGGGGCTGTTGTGTTTTCAAATATTGACTTGAAGAGTGGATACCATCAGATTCGTATTAGACCAGGTGATGAGTGGAAGACTGCTTTCAAAACCAGGGAAGGATTATACGAATGGTTGGTTATGCCGTTTGTTTATCGAATGCGCCGAGTACTTTTATGAGAGTGATGAACCAGATTTTCAGACCATACATTGGAAAGTTTGTGGTGGTTTACTTTGATGATATTTTGATCTACAGTGGAAGTATGGAAAAGCATGTCCAGCATTTGCGTGAAGTACTCTTGATTCTACGGCAGGAGAAATTTTACGCTGCAACGAAGAAGTGTGTGTTCATGACGCACAGTGTTTTGTTTCTGGGATACGTTCTATCGAAAGAAGGAATTCAAGTGGATGAAAGTAAAGTAGAGGCTGTCAGGAGTTGGCCACAACCGAAGACAATTACTGAAGTGAGAAGTTTTCATGGATTGGTATCTTTCTATCGAAGATTCATTCCACATTTTAGTAGTGTGATGGCACCTATAACCGATTGCATGAAAGGAAAGAAGTTTGAGTGGTCAGAGGAAGCAGGGGTTGCTTTTGAGAAGATCAAAACACTATTGACGACAGCACCAATTCTAGTTTTACCGGATTTTCAGTTGTTGTTTGAATTACATACTGATGCATCGAAGCATGGGATTGGTGGAGTTTTGAGTCAGAAAGGAAGACCAGTTGCTTATTTCAGTGAGAAGTTATCTGGAGCTAAGTTAAGATATAGCACTTATGATGTTGAGTTTTACGCAATTATTCAAGCAGTGAAGCATTGGAGACATTATTTGTTTCAGAAGGAGTTTGTTCTCTATACAGATCATGAAGCTTTGAAGCATTTGCAAGGGCAGGATAAAATTTCAGCTAGGCACGCTTCATGGGTCGCGTATTTACAACAGTTTACTTTTTTTGTTACACACAAATCAGGGGTGACGAATCGTGTGGCTGGTGCATTGAGCAGGAGGAATCATTTGTTGACGACAATGAATGTTGAAGTGACAGGGTTTGAACTATTGCCAGAGTTGCTTGAAGAAGATCCTTACTTTATGAAATTTGTTGAGAAAGTCAAGGACGGGAGTACTGATGAATTCGTGATGGTAGATGGGTTCTTGTTCAAAGGGAATCAATTGTGCGTACCAGAAGATAGTTTGAGAATAAAGATTATAAAGGAGCTACATGAAGAAGGACATGTGGGTAGAGATCGAACATTGCAGTTGATTTCTCAGTCGTATTATTAGCCGTCAATGAGAAGGGAAGTTGAAAGGTTTGTGCGTAGATGTCATGTTTGTCAGGTTTCGAAAGGGACAGCTACAAATGCGGGATTGTATATGCCGTTACCTGTTCCTACAAAACCATGGGTAGACATTAGCATGGATTTCGTGTTGGGTTTGCCGAGAACTCAAAGGGGGAATGACTCTATTTATGTTGTGGTGGATCGTTTCTCGAAGATGGTACATTTTATTGCTTGTAAGAAGACGGCGGATGTTGTTCATGTCGCTCAGTTGTTTTCAAGGAGATCTATCGACTTCATGGATTGCCAGAATCTATTGTGTCGGATAGGGATACTCGTTTTCTGAGTCACTTTTGGTTAAGTTTGTGGAAGATGGTGGGAACGAAGTTGAACTTTAGCAGCGCTTATCATCCGCAAACAGATGGACAGACAGAAGTTGTTAACATGTCATTGGGAAATTTGTTGCGATGGACAATCTGAAGAGTTGGGACATGAAGTTATGCCAAGCAGAGTTTGCTCATAATCATGCGGTGAATCGTAGTACAGGATTCAGTCCATTTCAGATTGTTTATTCAAAATTGCCAAAGGGGCCGTTGGATTTAACAACAATACCACAACCAAAAGGGATAGTTAAACGAGCTGCTGATTTTGTTGATAGTTTGACGGAATGTCATAAAATCGTTCACGAACGATTGGAGAAAGCAAATGAGAAGTATAAAAATTCCGCAGATCTGAAGCGAAGAAATGTTGAGTTTAATGAAGGAGATATGGTATATGATGTGTTAACGAAGGATCGTTTTCCAGTGGGCGCTTATAACAAGTTGAAAGCCAGAAAAATTGGTCCTGTAGAAGTTTTGAAACGGACTAATGAAAATGCTTATAAGTTGAAGCTGCCGAAGGATGTGTACACTTCTGACGTGTTCAATGTTAAGCATCTTGTACCATATTATGGAGATGAACAATCTGATGTGGAAGAATTTGCAAATTCGAGGACAGATTTTTCTCAACCAGGGGAGAATGATGCAGCTCAGGCCAGAGAAGAAAATACGCAACCCACAATTCTCCAAGGGATAAGTCGTCCACGACTTAAGAGAGAGAGAGTATAGGTCGTTCCCGACCTAACTGGAGGCAAGAGGGGGAAATTGTACCGAGTTCACGACTTAACTCCAACGGTTCACGAGTTAAAGAAGGTCGGCCACGACCTAACGGGTCACGACCTAAGGAAGAGGCGCTAAGTCATCCACGACTTAACAGGACACAAGAGAGGGATGCCGCATTGACGCAGCGGATAATATGAAAACAAATGAAATCGATGGAATGTAGCAATCAGTGGATTGAGTATACTGCAATGCCCAAATTCGTTGATCCGAAGATACCGAATTCTAGCTATCTCTGACTCGTTGATCCGAAGATACCGGGAAAGAGATCTACGATTCTTCGACGTTGATCTGCGCACAAGATTCCGTGAATCGGCTTCACAAACGAAAATTCGAGCGCACTCGAATGACGTAGGTGGAGATAGGAGATCACACTCGACTATCAATTAGAAGAAAGCACAAAGCAATCAAAAGGAATTTTATTCAAAAGTCAACAACCATTACAAATGACATGACTCGTCTATTTATAGGCTTACAACACCACAACACTACACAAAGTACAACACGTTACAAACAGTTACCACATAACACGACTTAAAATTTCCCATAGCAATGAGTCGGCCCCGACTTACAAAAAATAAAGTCGTTCGCGACTTAATATTCTTCCACAGCAACAATAAGTCGGCCGCGACTTAAACTAAGGTCGTTCGCGACCTTCCCCTTCATTCGCGTATAGGGGAATTTTGATTCCAATTCATTCGCGACTTAGGTAGATCGGGAAAGGGTTTAAGTCGTGAAGGAAGTGGTTTGGGTCGGAGGGAATTAAGCCGTTGTTCGCGAATTAGGGTAGTGGGCGGCAGCGGGATGGTAGGTCGTAGGTCGTGATGGGGATTTGAGTCGTGGATCGGTGAGAGGCTTGGGTCGTGAGTCGGTGGGAGGTTGATGAGTCGTGGATCGGTGGGAATGTCGACGAGTCGTGGATCGGTGGGAATGTCGATGAGTCGTGAGTCGGTGGCTTCGAACGAGGTAACTTCATCATCCTCCCCTTGTTGGATAGAATTCGTCCTCGAATTCACACTCTCGTCATCTTCGATGAAATCCTCCTCACAATACGGAATTAAATGTTTGACATTGAAAACATCAGAAGTATGAACATATTCCGACAACTTTAACCGATATGCATTATCATTGATCTTCTTCAGGATTTCTAATGGACCAATCTTTCGTGCTTTCAACTTATTGTAAGCTCCAACTGGAAAACGATCTTTCGTTAATACCGCGTAAACAAAATCACCCTCTTTGAAGACAATATTTCTTCGTTTCTTATCCGCCATTTGTTTGTACTTCTCATTTGCCTTTTCCAATCGTTCCTGAACGATTCTATGGCATTCAGTCAACACAACAACAAAATCAGCAGCCCGCTCAACTGTCCCCTTCGGTTGCGGTACTATTGTTAAATCCAACGGCCCCTTTGGTAAGCTTGAATATACAATCTGAAATGGACTGAAACCTGTACTTCGGTTATTTGTATGATTATGAGCAAATTCAGCTTGACACAACTTCACATCCCAACTCTTCAAATTGTCTTTCACAAGACATCGTAACAAGTTTCCCAACGATCTATTCACCACCTCTGTTTGTCCATCTGTTTGTGGATGATAAGCACTACTAAATTTCAGCTTCGTTCCGACCATCTTCCACAAACTCAACCAAAAATGGCTTAAAAATCTAGTATCTCGATCGGAAACAATAGATTCTGGTAAACCATGCAATCGATACACCTCTTTAAAGAATAATTGTGCCACTCGTACTGCATCCGCTGTCTTCTTACAGGCTATAAAATGTGTCATCTTCGAAAACCGATCAACCACTACATAAATGGAATGTTACCCCTTTGAGTTCTTGGCAAACCCAAAACAAAGTCCATACATCAACCCATGGTTTAGTCGGTACTGGTAACGGCATATATAATTCTGCATTGGTCGCCGTTCCCTTAGAAATCTGGCAAATATGACATCTCTCCACAAACCGTTCAACCTCTTTTCTCATTGACGGCCAAAAGTAAGATTGAGCAATCAAATGCAAAGTACGATCACGGCTTACATGTCCTTCCTCGTGTAACTCCTTGATAATCTTCAATCTCAAACTGCCCTCTGGAATACATAACCGATTTCCTTTAAACAGAAAACCATCAACCAACACAAAGTCATCAGTACTTCCTCCTTGACTTTCTCAACAAATTTCACAAAGCAAGGATCTTCTTCAATCAGCTCTGGCAATAATTCAAACCCTGTCACTTCAACTTTCATTGTCGTTAATAAATGACTCCTCCTACTCAAAGCATCAGCTACCCGATTCGTCACCCCAGACTTGTGTTTGACAACAAAAGTAAATTGCTGTAAATAGGCAATCCACGATGCATGTCTTGCAAAAATCTTGTCCTGCCCTTGCATATGCTTCAACGCCTCATGATCAGTGTACAGAACAAATTCTTTCTGAAACAGATAGTGTCTCCAATGCTTAACAGCCTGAACAATTGCGTAAAACTCCACATCGTACGTGCTATACCTCATCTTTGCTCCTGATAACTTCTCACTGAAATAAGCAACGGGTATCCCACTCTGACTCAAGACTCCACCAATTCCCACCTTCGAGCATCAGTATGCAATTCAAATAACAACTGAAAATCTGGTAAAACAAGAATCGGTGCTGTCGTCAATAGTTCCTTGATCTTCTCAAAAGCAACCCCCGCTTCCTCTGACCATACAAACTGTTTCCCTTTCATGCAATCAGTAACTGGAGCCATCACGCTACTGAAGTGTGGAATGAATCTTCGGTAGAATGACGCTAGCCCATGAAAACTTCTCACTTCCGTAATTGTCTTTGGCTGTGGCCAATCCTTGACTGCTTCAACTTTATTCTGGTCCACCTGTATACCTTCTCCTGACACAACATATCCCAGAAATAAAACACTATGCGTCATGAACACGCATTTCTTCGTAGCAGCATAAAATTGTTCCTCACGAAGAATAATCAGCACTTCCCTCAAATGTTGAACATGCTCCTCCATACTCCTGCTATATATCAGAATATCATCGAAATAAACCACCACGAACTTCCCAATGAATGGTCTAAAGATTTGATTCATCACCCGCATGAATGTACTAAGTGCATTTGATAAACCAAATGGCATAACCAACCATTCGTATAACCCCTCTCTCGTATTGAAGGCTGTCTTCCATTCGTCTCCAGGTCTAATCCGAATTTGATGATATCCGCTTTTCAAATCAATCTTTGAAAAGATAGTAGCCCCACTCAACTGATCTAGCAAGTCATCCAACATCGGCATTGAAAATCTATATCTCACAGTAATCTTATTCAAGGCTCGACTGTCAGTGCACATCCTACACGTCCCGTCCTTCTTCGGTACTAACAAAGCCGGCACAGCACATGGACTTAAACTTTCCTGCACACGTCCCTGTTCAAGCAACTCTTCCACATGCCTCCTAAATTCTTCATGTTCCTTCGGACTCATCCGATAATGTGGTCTATGTGGTAATACTGCTCCTGGAACAAGATCGATTTGATGTTGAATGTCTCTAAGTGGCGGTAACTCCTTAGGCAACTCTTCTGGAAATACATCCTCAGATTCTTTCAAAACTGGCTTCTCTTCTTCTGGGATTTCAACCTCTTCACTACAATCTCGTCCAATAAGTACAAAGACTTCAGGCTCCTCTTCAACTTCCTTGACAAACTCCTTCAATGATAACAAAGTTTTCAGCTCTTCAATCTCCTCTAACTTGCTCTCCTTCTATTGTTGCTTCTTGGGAACTAAAGTGATTTCGGTACCCTCGAACATGAAACTATAGCTATTAGCACGACCATCATGCTGTACTGCTCTATCAAACTGCCATGGTCTGCCCAACAACAAATGACACACATCCATGTCCACTACATCACACCAAATTTCGTCCTTGTATTTCTTCCCAATCGAAAATTTAACACAAGCTCTCCGTAAAACTTTCACCTCACCACCCTTCCTTAACCAAGCTAACTTGTACGGTTTAGGATGCTTCTCGGTTTTCAATTCCAACTTCTTCACTGCCTCTGTAGAGATAATATTATCACAACTCCCAGCATCAATAACAAATTTACAAACTTTTCCAAGGATAGTACAAGTAGACTGAAATATGTTATTCCTCAACCAACTGTCTTCCTCCTCTTGCTTCGGTGTCAAACAACTTCTCCTCATCATCACTGAATATCCTTCGTCTCCCGACAACAAGTCTTCCTCCTCAACCGGTAATGAATTAGAACACTCTGCCTCTTCATCCTCATCCTCAGCTTCCGCTAACATAGTTCTCTTTTACGGCTTCGGACACTCATTGCTTTTATGACCCATCTCTTGGCAATTATAACATTTAAACCCACTGCTAACCTTCGCCTTCTCACCTTCCTTCACAACTGGCTTTGCAATAACTTTAGGAACACTAGAATTTCCGCTAACACCCTTCATTTGGTTGTTAGAGTTAGTAAACACACCACCTCCACGCCTTCCCTGCTTCTCCCAAGCCAACGCTTTCTGATGTGCCTCCGCTACAGATCTTGGATCGA
Organism: Allium cepa; assembly: GCA_030765085.1. NCBI lineage: Eukaryota > Viridiplantae > Streptophyta > Magnoliopsida > Asparagales > Amaryllidaceae > Allium > Allium cepa. The sequence continues at coordinate 602,703,920 of CM060941.1, forward strand.
ACATATTAACCATATACTGGATCTGCATTCTCAGCCCTCCAACAAATCTAGCAGACGGTTGTTCTTCTGTCTCCATTATGTCATTTCTGGCAATGAGTTGGTAAAATTCATCTGCATAATCACTGACCGACTTCGTTCCCTGCCTTAGATTCTGCAATCTCTGTTACATAAGTGATTGATAGTTGTATGGTAAAAATTTAGCTCTCGTCATTTTCTTCATCTTATCCCACTCAACAACCTTTGACTTCCCCATCCGTTCTCTCGTAAGTTTAGTTTGCTGCCACCACGCCAAAGCTCTCCCCCTCAACCTAGTAGCAACCGACTTCACTCGGCGATTCTTCGGAATCTCCTTGAAATCAAAGATTTCCTCCACATTTGACAACCAGTCTAAAAATTCTTCAGCAACCATCCCACTTTTAAATTCTGGAATCTCCATCTTCATTCCCGATTCCCAACGTCGATCATCATCAATAACCCGATACTGACGTTGTCCCTGATCTCTATCTCTGAAATGAACACTTCCTCTTTCACTATCAAACTCCTCATCAAAGTCTGATGTATAGCGTTGTCGTTCACGTCCTCCAACATCTCTACCACCACTCCTTCGTTCAATATTCCTATCACGATTGTCAGCACTTCTACGATCATGATCTTCTCTTCTCTCTCGATCTGAATGTATCGAAGCTCTACTTCCCCCATGGTTCGATTCAGGTGAAACTCTTCTTCTACTTTGATTCATTTCAAGCATCATTCTCTCTAATCGACCAATTCCTTCATTCAACTTCTCAGTGAAACTCTCATTGATTCGTTGTTCCATTTCATCAGCTTCTTCTCTTCCATACAAAGCATTGATATTTCGATGGCGTTGAGCTCGTCTCGGAGGCATGATTGAACTTCAAACAAACTTCAAAAAAATAATTTTCCAACACTTTCCGAACTTTGATCCAAAGTGAGATGGATCGAAACTCCCAACTTGTTGCAACTTCACGATGAACACTAAATGTTAAATATGCGCTTATATGATTTTTGTTTGATGATAATAAACATATATACATTCATTTAAATGTATTTGTTAATATACTATTCTATTTTAATTTTCACAGAATAAATAAATATTTGCTGAATAAAAATAAATAACACAGTTTTTGAATTCAAATGAATATTTTATTCAAACAAATATTTATTACAACTTTGATAGTACAATTTCAATCTCTCACTATAGCTATACAACTTTGATTACAATACATCACAATCTTTTAGTTACAAATTTCCTCACTACATATCACTCACACTCATATTTTGTCTTCAACTTCAAATCCAGTTTTTGAATCCAGCATCTGAGCAAATCTGCAAAAATACACACTAACGCAGTAAAATTGAAAAAGAAATATTTTTGCAATTCAAAAATAAAAGATGATTTTGAAAATAAGATTTGCCTCAGTTATTTGGGTTGTTCGTCATAATTTAAATTTGAATTCATCATACACGAACAACTTGTGACATACACAGTGTATTACTGTATATGCCACAAGGCCGTGCACACCGATATATACGCTTGATTGATTTACAGGGACAGGTGAGCACAAGTCAAACCCAAATAAAAAGCCGGGTTCAACTCACGTGCAATAATATAAATATCACAACTTCAGCACAAGGTCAAACCCGAGTTTTTAAAACTGGGTTCAACACAAGGCAGTCATGAAGTATGCAAAGAGCTCGAGCACATTCATATGTACAAATGCAAAGAACAGTGGTGATACAGTGCAACATCTACGACAGCAATGTAACTGAACAAGTACATAAATACAGCTACAATGGCCAGACCAACCAGAAAAGGTGCAATCCAAATATGCAGTGCATACAAGTAACCCAAGTAATACAAGAACAGTGCATAGAACAATGTGCACAGATACAAGTTCAAGTGCTCAGTGCAGACCACAAAATGCCACAGCAAATACATCATGAAAGACCAGAGTAGTTCAGTCAAGCAAGTGCACAACAATCAACACAGTGAAGTATACCAGTGATACATCAGTGAATTCAACATGACAGTGTACAACACCAACATAAGCAACAACATGAACCAACTGTGCATATATGAAGCACACTCAAGGCCCAGAAACAGTACAAGGCATGTCAACAGCAATGGAATCAACATGAGTATCACAAGAACTCGACAGTGGACAGACCAAGTGCAACAGATTCGAAGAACCAAAGTCAGTGGCAAGCTACAGGAATGATCAGACCAACAACAGTGTGCAACAGGGAACACAGGTCAGACTATATCAACTCAACAACAACAGGATGCACCAGACCAAGATGATCAAGTGCAGATCAGACTGAACCAGATCAATAGCACACTCAAGACCAGACCAGACAAGTCCAATGATGTAAATAGTGAAGAACATGGATGCAGAGATTCAAGCCAGCAAATGCAAAGACCACATGCCACAATATCGAGTACATGAAGATGGCATCCAACAATATTCAAACAACAGCAGTATGCAAATGCATACATAATCGAGGTAGCAAAGTCAACAGAATAAGGAACGGAGTGGAAGCCGTAGTCAACAACGTGATGACCAAGGAGTCGATCAATGCCGTGAATGTCAAGCAATCGAAGTAAATACGAACTGAAGAAGTCAGAGATCAATCTCAGCATCAAAACAAAATCAAGTGGCCGAGATGAATATTTGACAAATTCAAACATATTTTATACGAACGAGAATATAGGAATTCGATTCCTATTTAAACAATTCATCATCGGCAAATTTTAGTATCGAATTCCAGAAAGCATAAAATCAGAAAAGCACAAGCAAATAATTACATACCGAATTGAAGAAGGAATTCGATCAAAGAAGTAGCCGAAGTGAGCATCAATCAATCAAGGATACACGCAAGAGATCATAGAATCAATCTACATACTATCGGCACTTCAAAAGCCCTAAATCTGGAAAAGGAATGAAGCCCTAAATTTGCAAGAGGAACGGCCACCATTATACACGCAAACGAACGGAGTAAAGCAAAAGGAGACGGGTCAAAATAATAAAAGGGGCCGGCCTATATATTTTAAGGGCTTTTAATTATATTAGGGTTATTTATTTTAATTTGTTTTTAACTTCGTATTTACTTTTAAACCGTTTAATTTTCTAGTCGTGTGACTAGGGTGCAAACTACGGTGTGTAGTTTGAGAATTCGCAACTCGGTGGTTGAGTTGTGGCAGGGTTTTGAGCGTAGAGTTAGATTAGTCAATAGCGGGTATAGCGAGTTTACGTGTGTAAGCGAGGGACTATCTAATTTCTAGTAGAAACCTTGGGGGCAGCACGTAGGCAGGGTTTTGCCGAAGCTGGGTAAATTTTGTGTTGTTCTGTTCTGCATTTTATTATTCTGCTATTTATTTCTGTGCTGGTAGTATTCTGTGATCTGTGTTAATATTAGTTTATAAGCTTCCGCAATTAATTTTTATAATTAACACTATCACCCTATTCACCCCCCCTCTAGGGTGAAATCGATCCTACAAGTGGTATCAGAGCTAGGATTAGAAGTCAATTTTGAAAAAATTCGATTTTTTTCAGAAATCAGTTTTTGTTTTAAAATTTTGATTTTTCAAAAATCAGTTTTTGTTTTAAAAATTCAATTTTTCAAAAATCAGTTTTTTGTTTTTAAAAAATTTGATTTTTTTAAAAAAAAAAACCGGTTTTTGTTTAAAAATTTGAATTTTTAAAATGGCTTCTTTTAATAACGCTTTTGCAGAGGGTCAGTCGATAGTTAGACCACCAATGTTCAATGGTGAATATGCTTACTGGAAAAATAGGATGGAAATTTTTCTGAAAACCATTGACGCATGGAATATTGTTGAGACGGGTTATAGAATACCAACTATAACTGTAGATAATCAGGAAATAGAGAAACCAAAGGATCAATGGACAGAACTAGAAAATAGATTACAAAATACGAATGCTAGAGCTATGAATTCTATTATCTGTTCATTAGATCAATTTGAATTTAATCGTGTCTCACATTGTCTAACTGCGCAGGAAATATGGCACACACTAGAAGTGACTCACGAAGGAACATCTCAAGTCAAAGAATCTCGTCTTGCAATGCTAAGCAGCAAATACGAGAACTTCAAAATGGCGAAGGAAGAAAATGTCAAAGAGATGTACGGACGACTTTCCAATATCATATACAAATCAAAAGCTCTCGGAAAAACATACACCGAATTGGAAATAGTCCGAAAAATCCTCAGAGTCCTTCCACGAAGCTTTGAAGCAAAAGTAACTGCCATACAAGAATCGAAAGATTTAAAACAACTCAAAGTTGAAGAACTCATCGGAAATCTCACCACATATGAGCTAGAGATAAAATTCAAAGAAGAGCGTGAAGAAGGAGATACTCGAAAGAAATCGATAGCTCTCAAAGGAACAACTAAAAGTGATGACGATGACGATGATGATGGTGCAGAAGAACTAGAGTTGTTAATAAAGAAATTCAAAAAATGGCATCGCAAACACGGAAATCCAGCTCAAAATCAGGAATTGAAAAACAGAATATGCAAAGCATTTGACCACTCAGAAGAACAAAAGTTTATTTGTTATAATTGCAACAAACCCGGCCATATCAAGCCCGATTGTCCACAAATTAAATCCAGCCATGGAAAGAAACAGAAAAAGAAAAGTTTTGCAGCCACTTGGGATGAAATAGACGAGAATGATCAAAGCACTGGCAGTGAAAGCGAAAAGGCAGAATTGTGTCTTCGAGGTGATACAACTGACAGTGACGATGACGAGCCAAGTGAGGTATCAAAACTTACTCATTCCGAGTTGCTTATATATTTTCATGAAGTAAACGGTTGTTTTGAACGACTTAGGGAAAAATACGCCAAACTTGAATCTCAAAAAGATACTTTGATAGAATGTAATGAACAACTTGACCAATTAGTTAAAACCTATCAGAGTAGGATCCCTAAGTGTGATAAGTGTCCAACATTCGAGGAGGAAATTAAAAAATCAGAAACTAATATAAAATCACTTGAAAATGAAATTCTGATTTTAAAAGAAAATGAAAATATTAGGAGAGAGAATTCTATTAAAAAATGCACACAATTGTTAAAGGAAAATGAATCTCTCAAAACACAAGTCCAACAATTGTCAACGACTTTAGATAAATTTTCAAAAAGTGAAAAATCGTTGAATATGCTATTAGGAAAGCAAACTGGTAATACGGATAGACAAGGACTTGGATATAATAAATCGAAAATTGTTGAAAGCAATATTAATCAAGTCAATTCTATGTGCACAATTTGTAGAAAATATGGACACAATCAAAATAATTGTTGGTATAGACCCAAACACGTGAAAACAATTCCAATTTGGGTTCCAAAAGGCACAAATATAAAATCTCTTAAAGTTAAACGAATTTGGGTGCCGAAGGGAACAATTATAAATAGTTTTGGGTCTCCACAAAATTATTCTTATAATTATTCTGCCACTAACAATCATGGACCTATAAAAACAAATAGGTCACATAAATCTTCTCCCGTGTAGGTGTGGTGGCAGGCTAAGGAACAACAATAGCGTTCTCTGGATTTTGGCTGTTCCAGAAACACAATGGGCGACAAAGCAAAGTTTCTTAGCCTAGTATAAGGGTGACAGAATCACAATGGACAACGACGAGAAATATCGTAAAGGTAAAGACAGGTAAAAGTATATTTATTTATACGATATATTAAATGTGATAATCTGTACCATTTTCTGAATAAAATCAGCCAATTATGCGATGATGATATGATGATGATTTAATGATGATTTTGATTCTGACTTTATTCAAAATTGTTAGCCATTTATATTCTTATGCCAAAAACACTATAAAATTCTCTAGAATTACTTGATATATAAGTTTGAGAGAAAAATAGTGTTTTGATTGGATAATAATATTGTTGGCTAAATCTATATTCATGTTTTGACACGGCCTCGATTTAAAATCCTAATGGATTCTATTTTAAAAATTGTAAAAAGGATTTTAATTTTTTTTTTTTTTGAAATTGTTGAAACTTTTAAGAAATTGCTTTGAAATAAAAATAATGTTTGATGGCTTCTAAAATTGACACTTTAATATATGTTTGATTGTTGACACGGTTTTCATTTCAAATCCAAGAGAATTTCATTTAAAATTTGTTGATAATAATCATGAGAAAATTTGTTGAAATTTCTTAATCTGGTCTTTGACATTCAACGAGTGAATTTTGAGTGAAATTTAAATTCAGATGCAGATTACACTGGTAATATGGTTGATAGAAAAATTACTAGTGGAACGTGATTAATTTTTGACACATTCATTTGCTGCATCGTTTTTCAAAGAAAATGTCTGCATATTTTTCATTTGAAATTATTTTTTATAGCAGAAAATTTTCTTATGAAACCCTTTCTAGAAAATTAGTTTTGACCTTGTATCAGATTAGTTATTTAAGAAAACTTGATTTTATAACTATTTTTGAAATTGATTTCAAATAACTATATTAACTAATCTGACCCCCTAATAATTATCGAAAAGATATATAGTGATTGAAAATAAGATGAGTGTTGATATTGATCAAATATTATAACTCGAGACAGTATAATTAGTAAATTTCTTTAGAAATTTAAACGAGAGTTATAAAAAATTTTGTTGGTAAAAATTCCATGACCATCTCTATTTCTATCATATTTCTAACGATCATCACTCATCAAAATTCTATATACTTTGTCAATATGTGGATACTTTAAACAGGAATCATTCATTTTTCATTTTACAATTTTTTTTAAAAAAAATAGAAAATCTTATAAAAATAAAATACCAAAGTATTCACTCTCATTTAAAAGTCCTCACGGTTATGCATGGGTGAATTACTTGGAATGTGTTATGTGCTTCCATGCTCATTTAAAAGTCCTCACGGTTATGCATGTATGGAACGCATATCAAAAATTGATTTTTAAAATAAACAAGTTGATTCTAATCCCATTTAAAAGTCCTTACGGTTATGCGTGGTTAGAAGATACTTAAATTCATTTTTTTTAAAATAAAATTGAAATACTACTAATCTCATTTAAAAGTCCTAACGGTTATGCATGGTTAGTAGATATTCAAATTCCTGATTTAAATAATCACAAATAGACACAACTGTATGGTTTTATATGATGACATCATTACCATTCATTCTAAAAGTGGAATATGCGCCTAACAAGAAGTAGTTATGATTTTTGTTTGATTTTTATTGAAGTTTAATATTTTATACTCAATTGAATTTTAATATTGGATTAATATTGATAACTTTATCTCTATTTTCTCTAACACTATTATTCTTTTGCTGATAACAAAAGGGGGAGAGAAAAGTTAAGATTTTGTAAAGAAAAGGAGAGAAAAGGTCAAACAATTTTTCAATATACATCTAGGCTCATTTGCACATTTTATTTGTATGCATATATGTAGGGGGAGTCATATATGTAGGGGGAGTATCATATAGAGAGGAAGTATTCAAATAGGGGGAGCAATTGAAATTATCAAATACATTTAATATATTCAAAATCTTAAATATATGTTTGTTATCATCAAAAGGGGGAGATTGTTAAATATGCGCTTATATGATTTTTGTTTGATGATAATAAACATATATACATTCATTTAAATGTATTTGTTAATATACTATTCTATTTTAATTTTCACAGAATAAATAAATATTTGCTGAGTAAAAATAAATAACACAGTAATTCAAATGAATATTTTATTCAAACAAATATTTATTACAACTTTGATAGTACAATTTCAATCTCTCACTATAGCTATACAACTTTGATTACAATACATCACAATCTTTTAGTTACAAATTTCCTCACTACATATCACTCACACTCATATTTTGTCTTCAACTTCAAATCCAGTTTTTGAATCCAACATCTGAGCAAATCTGCAAAAATATACACTAACGCAGTAAAATTGAAAAAGAAATATTTTTGCAATTCAAAAATAAAAGATGATTTTGAAAATAAGATTTGCCTCAGTTATTTGGGTTGTTCGTCATAATTTAAATTTGAATTCATCATACACGAACAACTTGTGACATACACAGTGTATTACTGTATATGCCACAAGGCCGTGCACACCGATATATACACTTGATTGATTTACAGGGACAGGTGAGCACAAGTCAAACCCAAATAAAAAGCCGGGTTCAACTCACATGCAATAATATAAATATCACAACTTCAGCACAAGGTCAAACCCGAGTTTTTAAAACTGGGTTCAACACAAGGCAGTCATGAAGTATGCAAAGAGCTCGAGCACATTCATATGTACAAATGCAAAGAACAGTGGTGATACAGTGCAACATCTACGACAGCAATGTAACTGAACAAGTACATAAATACAGCTACAAATGGCCAGACCAACCAGAAAAGGTGCAATCCAAATATGCAGTGCATACAAGTAACCCAAGTAATACAAGAATAGTGCATAGAACAATGTGCACAGATACAAGTTCAAGTGCTCAGTGCAGACCACAAAATGCCACAGCAAATACATCATGAAAGACCAGAGTAGTTCAGTCAAGCAAGTGCACAACAATCAACACAGTGAAGTATACCAGTGATACATCAGTGAATTCAACATGACAGTGTACAAAACCAACATAAGCAACAACATGAACCAACTGTGCATATATGAAGCACACTCAAGGCCCAGAAACAGTACGAGGCATGTCAACAGCAATGGAATCAACATGAGTATCACAAGAACTCGACAGTGGACAGACCAAGTGCAACAGATTCGAAGAACCAAAGTCAGTGGCAAGCTACAGGAATGATCAGACCAACAACAGTGTGCAACAGGGAACACGGGTCAGACTATATCAACTCAACAACAACAGGATGCACCAGACCAAGATGATCAAGTGCAGATCAGACCGAACCAGATCAATAGCACACTCAAGACCAGACCAGACAAGTCCAATGATGTAAATAGTGAAGAACATGGATGCAGAGATTCAAGCCAGCAAATGCAAAGACCACATGCCACAATATCGAGTACATGAAGATGGCATCCAACAATATTCAAACAACAGCAGTATGCAAATGCATACATAATCGAGGTAGCAAAGTCAACAGAATAAGGAACGGAGTGGAAGCCGTAGTCAACAACGTGATGACCAAGGAGTCGATCAATGCCGTGAATGTCAAGCAATCGAAGTAAATACGAACTGAAGAAGTCAGAGATCAATCTCAGCATCAAAACAAAATCAAGTGGCCGAGATGAATATTTGACAAATTCAAACATATTTTATACGAACGAGAATATAGGAATTCGATTCCTATTTAAACAATTCATCATCGGCAAATTTTAGTATCGAATTCCAGAAAGCATAAAATCAGAAAAGCACAAGCAAATAATTACATACCGAATTGAAGAAGGAATTCGATCAAAGAAGTAGCCGAAGTGAGCATCAATCAATCAAGGATACACGCAATAGATCATAGAATCAATCTACATACTATCGGCACTTCAAAAGCCCTAAATCTGGAAAAGGAATGAAGCCCTAAATTTGCAAGAGGAACGGCCACCATTATACACGCAAACGAACGGAGTAAAGCAAAAGGAGACGGGTCAAAATAATAAAAGGGGCCGGCCTATATATTTTAAGGGCTTTTAATTATATTAGGGTTATTTATTTTAATTTGTTTTTAACTTCGTATTTACTTTTAAACCGTTTAATTTTCTAGTCGTGTGACTAGGGTGCAAACTACGGTGTGTAGTTTGAGAATTCGCAACTCGGTGGTTGAGTTGTGGCAGGGTTTTGAGCGTAGAGTTAGATTAGTCAATAGCGGATATAGCGAGTTTACGTGTGTAAGCGAGGGACTATCTAATTTCTAGTAGGAACCTTGGGGGCAGCACGTAGGCAGGGTTTTGCCGAAGCTGGGTAAATTCTGTGTTGTTCTGTTCTGCATTTTATTATTCTGCTATTTATTTCTGTGCTGGTAGTATTCTGTGATCTGTGTTAATATTAGTTTATATGCTTCCGCAATTAATTTTTATAATTAACACTATCACCCTATTCACCCCCCCTCTAGGGTGAAATCGATCCTACACTAAACTTCTCAACAATTGCAAGTACGATCTCCAAACTTCAAATTCTCGAAACCCAAGTCTCCAAATGAAGCAACTTCTTGCGATTTAGCTCTGATACCAAACTGACGCAGCGGATAATATGAAAACAAATGAAATCGATGGAATGTAGCAATCGGTGGATTAAGTATACTGCAGTGCCCAAATTCGTTGATCCGAAGATACCGAATTCTAGCTATCTCTGACTCGTTGATCCAAAGATACCGGGAAAGAGATCTACGATTCTTCGACGTTGATCTTGCGCACAAGATTCCGTGAATCGGCTTCACAAACGAAAATTCGAGCGCACTCGAATGACGTAGGTGGAGATAGGAGATCACACTCGACTATCAATTAGAAGAAAGCACAAAGCAATCAAAAGGAATTTTATTCAAAAGTCAACAACCATTACAAATGACATGACTCGCCTATTTATAGGCTTACAACACCAAAACACTACACAAAGTACAACACGTTACAAACAGTTACAACATAACACGACTTAAAATTTCCCATAGCAATGAGTCGGCCCCGACTTAAAAAAAATAAAGTCGTTCGCGACTTAATAATCTTCCACAGCAACAATAAGTCGGCCGCGACTTAAACTAAGGTCGTTCGCGACCTTCCCCTTCATTCGCGTATAGGGGAATTTCGATTCCAATTCATTCGCGACTTAGGTAGATCGGGAAAGGGTTTAAGTCGTGAAGGAAGTGGTTTGGGTCGGAGGGAATTAGGTCGTTGTTCGTGAATTAGGGTAGTGGACGGCAGCGGGATGGTAGGTCGTAGGTCGTGATGGGGATTTGAGTCGTGGATCGGTGAGAGGCTTGGGTCGTGAGTCGGTGGGAGGTTGATGAGTCGTGGATCGGTGGGAATGTCGATGAGTCGTGGATCGGTGGGAATGTCGATGAGTCGTGAGTCGGTGGCTTCGAACGAGGTAACTTCATCACGCATGGAGCTTGAGTCGCATGAAGTAATGAAGAATCTATGCTCTTAAGTCGCTGAAGAGTTGAGTCGTAACTACTTGAGTCGCGAGTCATTTGTAACGGATAAGCCGTGTGTTTTAAGACGTCTACGACTTAAGTGTTGAGTCGTGTGTCTTTAAGTCGTTGATTCTTGAGTCGTTTATGTTGTACAATGTGACGTTATGTTTGTATTTTTCCGTGAGTCGTTGCTTTTGAGTCATGAGTCGTTAGGTTGTATATGACCTAAGTGTTGTAAACATGTGTTGTGTATTTGAGTCGCTGTTGTTAAGTCGCACACGACTTAAGATGAGTCGTGAGTCGGAGGTGTTAAGTCGGAAACGACTTAAGGATCAGATTGTGAAATGCTATAAATAGGGAGTGTGTTGTACACTTTGAGAGGTTGATTGTTGAATAAAACTTTGTTTGATTGCTGTGTGCTTTCATCTAAATTGGTAGTTGAGTGTGATCTCCTATCTCCACTTTCAGTTAATCGAGTGCGCTCGATTCAACGATTGTTGAAGCCAATTCACGGTATCAAGTGCGCTTGATCAACGTTTGAAGAATTGTAGATCTTATTTCACGGTATCGTGCGCGATCAACGTGTCAGAGATAGCTAGAATTCGGTATATTTGTGATCAACGAATTTGGGCATTTCAGTATCTTCAATCCACCGTTTGCTACTTTTATCGATCTATATCGTTTTGTTATTATCCGCTACGCCAACAATAATATGATAATGACGATGATGGTGATCATATATGATCAGATTTGTCACATATTTATTCGATATGTTATGGAAAAAGTTCAATAACACATCTATTGCCAAGAGCGGGTATTATCCTGTAACGTTTAAACTCTGCTTCGGTGAAGATTATACACCACTCTTTCTCATCCCGTTCTGCTCCATCAATTAATACCATCATTAACATATCAAAGCGTAGCTCGACCTTTTTTGAATTTTCGTTCGATTTGTTCAAACCAACAACTTGATCAATAATGATAACTTTTCCTCCATTTTTATTACAAAGAATAGCCTTCCTGCACTGTTGCAATATCTTTACACACTCTTCATTTTTCCAATCATGGAGTATCCACTGTATATGTATACTTTTCAAAATGAGTAGCAGTAATTTTAAAACATCGTAAACACAAAAACGTAATATGGTAAATAAATAAACCCTTACCTTGAGAAAAATAGCATCTGCTGGAGGTATGAACTCAAACATGTCACCTGCAATAAACCGAGCAAGTATCATTTCTTCCTCCTTCACAGTGTTCACAACTTGTTGAAGGTCCAACACAATGCAACTAATGTTTGGAAACTTTTCACAAATTGCCAAAGCAGCAGATCCCGTTCCACCGCCTACATCAACCAATCGTTCAACTCCAGCAAAAACATGCCCGTGCTCCTTGAGAATTACGTCCATCACAAACTTAGCATCACTCGCCATTGCTTTGTTGAACAGTTCACTGAACTCTGAATTCCTTGCAGTCATCTCCCAAAAACTGCAACCGTTTAACGTATGGAATGGAGTCGAACTTTCTTTGCTCTTAAACCAAGCACTCATTTGATGACATGGATCAACAATTGCTGGATGAAGCGCTAGTAGTGCAGAGTCACACAAGTTTAAGTCATGGTTCTTCACAAGAAGAGTTGACACGGGAGTTAATGAGAATGCATCCCCTTCTTCACTTTGAACTGTGGTGAAAATACCCGAATGGCTTAATATGCGCATGAGGCGACACATATAAGCTTTTTTTGAAGAGGATATGGACAGCGAAGTGAGAAGGACGTTAATGGTGATTGGTTTGCCATGTGTGTGGATGGCTTGAGGGATGCCTAGCTCCACTGCGCATTTTAAACACATGCAGTCTATGAATTTCAGAACATGGCCCCATAGAAGTGTTTGAGCATGCATTAGCTTTTCGCTGTTATTACTTTCTTTCTTGATATCCATGGTTGATGATTATTGGTAGATACCGCTAGCTAAATACTAAACGGTATGTATATACATGCGTGCTATCAGTAACCAGCACCCTTCCCCATATTTATGGGATCAAATTTTCAGTTTTAAGATTTTCTGAACCATATCTTCTTTTTATCCTATCCATTTACCGTATAATACGTGGGCAAATGGGAGAGGTAATCCGTGGATAGGATTAGATTTCGTAACAATATGCATATCTCCAACCTCTGGTCTACCATCATTTGTTCGTACATGTTAATGGTGGCCATCAATGAATTTAACCCGACCATGTGTCATTTTTGTAATGTCCTGATTATTAACTGATAACTATTAATGAAACAATTTCAACTTTAGCTTTACATGATACGTTAATATAAACTTTACTAGGGATGATCAGTAACTGATTTCACTATATTTATTATAGCAATCCAGTAGATATCAAGATATCAAGTGGTTGATCTGCAGCGTACATATAGTGTGACTTTGGATTTCAAGTTGTTGTTGGCTAGTTTCTATAACTGTGTTTCTGCAGTATACATGTAGTGACTTTGAATTTCTAAAGAACAGTTAAAACAGAGGAATTTATTAAAATATTCACTCTCTCTTTTCTCCCAAACGTTTTAATCTATGGGCCTTTTAGTCCTTTCCTCTCTCTCATGTTCTCACCATCTGTATGTCACAGCTTCACAACCAGATTTCTCGAATTTCCTCTTCTAAACGTTTGCATATTAAATGTATACCTATTCTTTTTATTTAATCCCTACGTTCTAGCTAAATAATTGCTTCAAATGATTATATTCATGATTCATGGGTAATCCTAGATAAATAAATTTTCCGCTAAACTCAAAATTTAGTATGTAGTTACTTAATGAAAAAAAATAATGTGCTACTAGGTCAACTTTTGTTAATGCTCTTTTGGAGGCTTAGTTTACTATCATTTACAGTATTTGTTTGCTTAAATCATAAGTCGGATTTCAGCAATATCATTTACATTATCTTCTCGCTATATGTTATAACTAACTGTATAGGCCAAGAAGGAACCGAGTTATTTTAACTTATGTACTCAAGTATAAGAGCTATGGATTGTGCGTAATGGGCTTGGAGATTATTGTTAGTCAATAGACTGTATAACGTTGTTTTCAATGTGTCATTGAGTTTTAGTATCTTTTTGAAGATAATCGGGATAAATTATATGTTTGCATTTCAGGTAGATATTTTGAGAATGGAGAAGAGTATTATACTTTTAGATCCCCTTTAAATGAATGCACTTTTTTCCCTTACGGTTAATTAGTTACTCTTCACTTATCGGCTTTTTTTCTTCTTACTCTTATATTCGATAATATGCATTTGCGTAATTTTGTTCTACTATGAAAAGAAAAATGATGCCCCTTTACAGTTGACAAAATGATTATCAAAAAATTGCGAAATGCCAAGGCAATAGAATATTGATTGTAGAACACATTAGCATAAACTAAACATATTTGGTACCAATGCCATTCGTACAATGATACAATTATATGTCATAATATTCATTGTTGAATTAATGAAATTTTATGTTTCAGCATGCAAGGTTGGAGATCGCGGTCGTGTTGTATGTTGACCAAGAAGGAGCCTATGAATGATCATGTAGGTGGTACATCTCACACGCATGTTGCCGCATATTTTTGGACCTACTTGAGCACTATGATTATACATGTAAGAAATAGTTCCATCACATAAGAATATGCCAACAAATTGTACATGCCAATCCAACTTGTGTTCGATAAAATTTGCCCACATTTTTTCGTATTCCTAGATACGATAGAACTTGAAGTACAAAATATTGAAACATGAGGAATTTTAGTTTAAGACACTTTCTGACCATAGGTTTATGTAACAGAAAAAGTACAAAGAAAAAAATACTTAAACATTTATTAAGCTACCATACAACCAAATGATGGATGTAAAAACTTCTAAGTAAATGGTACATTATTATGCATACGTTTGTGTTTGTAATATTAAACCATCTTTTTTACTTTTGACTATTCCTCAACTATGAGTTGTGGTTATACAAAATACGAACTCACTTAAGATATTTTGTTTATTTTTGACCCCTGAAGTTTCTCTTTTACTGAAATGGTTATAAGCACATTCGCGACAAGATACACAAGGAATAGCGGTGGCAAGTGGTGACAGCCGTCGTCGACGATCCATTAATTTTTTCCGACGATTAGCCATTTTATCAGTTATCTAATTAAACAATTGATTTATTAATTCCAATTTCGTTGTAAAAAAGTTTAAAAATGCTAATTTAATTTCTAACACTACAAAAACAAGGACAATTTCGATGGCTCGCATTCATCGTACGCCGTCGCGAGCCTTCGGAAATGCAGTCGAAATACAGACCACGTATTTCGTCCACTTCCGACGGCTTTGACGAAGGAATTGTGGCGGTTAACGACAACTTTTCCGACTGCATTTTTGACGCCAAAAAACGATCACGTGGCATGAAAAATTTTCATTAAGCCATTACAATTTTCGTCCCAAAAACCGTCGTTCACCGTCGAAAAAATTAGCCGATAGATCGTCGAAAGCCGTCGGAAATCTGGATAATTTTTTTTTTTTGCAGCAGGGCATCACTTCCGTACCAATATATAACAAATCTCATCAAAATCAATATATAAGTCAGATATATAATCTGAAATTAATATCAATATAGAACTCAAACATTATCATATCAAACACAAACATATTCAATGAATACAAAACAAATCTTCGATCGTGGGTCTCACCCATCCAAATTCAATATTTACATCCAACATCAATGTACAATATTTGCATCCAAAATCAAACTCCACATATCAACTCCACAAATCAACCACACAATTCAATGTCAAACACCAAATGTCTATGAATTAACCTCACCATCACTCAATATTTATATACACCGATTTTAAAAAAAACTACATATCGTACCTCAAGGCTCATCATCGGCTCCGGAACCACTAGACGAAGGGAATGCTCCATGATGCTCCGTATACTCTGCCACCACTGGTTGAATTGCTCCATTTGCACTGTTCGGAGGCGGTCCTACTTCTGCAGCTGTGCAATCTGCTATCGAAGCTCATTAATCTTCGTGTTGTCTTGTGCCCTTCAGTAAGCCGTTTGTGATGTCCGAGCCAACAAAACAAGTCAATATATGTTTAAATTATTTCGTAACTTTTATAAAAATTAAGAAAATTTTACGACGTAGTTGATTTTATAAATTACCAAATGATTGCCTAGCCGTAGCGCTTGTTTCTCTGGGTCGGGTCCATAAAATAGTCAAAAATGGCGTCCTCCTCGTTAATCGCCAACTGCTCCTGTTCGGAATGCTCAAGCAACTGCGCACGTGCGTGCATAAATTTTCCTACAACGCAAAATTAAATACAAATATTACATGACATTACTATAATATTTTATAACTACTAATTAATTAAAATGGTCATTTTTAATAACCTATAACTTAAAATATACTTACATGTACGGCGTACGCTCTATCATCTTCAACCAGGCATATGATACGGATCCCTCGTCGTATGTCTGCCTAACGACATGGGTATGCTCAAATATATCCATATACGAGACGGGACCCCCAGGCATTCTTCCATGCAATAATTGGTGTATACTATTGTTGTTCATACAAATTTATACTAAAAATATAATAATTGTTCGTAATTGCAATTAGTTAATTTACCAGGTCCTCCCGATGGTGCTGAAATGATTTCGAGCCATCACGGTGTGTGACTGGATTTTTCTTCTTGTCGTAGAGTTCCTGTCTGACTCCGTCTGCAAATTAAAAATTAATATTTTTTTTAGATGTATAAAGTATGTATTCTATACTGAATAAATTAAGGTGATATCCGATAGACTTACCTTGAATTTGTCGCTGCTCCATTATGCGACCCAAGCATCTCAAACACTTCCGCCCATCCATTGTGGCTTCTTCTTAGATTTTCTCATGGTAGACTCGTATCCCTATAATTCTTTGCCACTTTGAGCTCCAGTGGCGTTGGCAAGGAGACACGTCATCCTCTTGTAAGTCTATTGTACCATGTATATATGTTCAAAAAATAGTTATACATTTATACTTAGTCAGTAAATTGTAAAGTGATTATATATAATGGTATATAATTTTATACTTATCAGGAAGTCCTGCCATATGCTCTCCAGTACATGGTCCGGGTCCTGCTCTACTTCGGCCAGCATGCAGTCATACGGCTCATATATGCATACTTCGATATGCTGAGCACAATGTTAGAAGGCACAAGCTTAAAACCCCTACATTAAATATGATACAGACAAATCATGACTAATATATCATATAAAATATTTACAATGCTGAAGTAAATTTAATACTTACGAGCCATCATCTTTTGGTAGCTATCTAACTACCTTACACGGCATCTCCTGCAAAGGGCCGCTGCCATCAACACCACTACGACCTTTCCCTCTCAGAGACCCAGATGGGGAACAAGACCGTGAAGAACTCCGCCCCTAAAGAATGAGATCTGTAATACCTATCACACACACATGCACGCACACACACATATATATATTTATATATATAATTTTATTGTAGCGGAATATATCATTCAAATATGAGTAAAATATATCAAGATTTAACATCAATAATCGTATGTAACATACAAAACAATGTAGCATCGGTGCTCGCATAAATTATCTTTGTCAACATGTATACTATTAAATTAGTCCTCGTCGTTTTCTGATTCAGACTCTGTCTCGTACTCTATATCGTTTTCCTTTATCGTCTTAAATGCTTCTACTAATACACTGAATTCATCATTTAGAGGTCTTAAATCGGTTTGATCAACTGTTGTTGCAAATTCGCCATTTTCCTCGATATCTGCTTGGTACTTGTTCGTCCGGAATATTCTTTCAATCAAACGTATATCTTTCCTTCATTTTAAAAACCGCTGACCAATCGGTTTTATCTTTTTTTTATAGATGGATAAGGAGCATAATAAATTTATAGGGTCTGTATTGCTAGTATAAACAGATCATACTTATGATAACATGATGTATGCTTTATTTCAATATGATTATACTTTTGATTCATATTGATTTTGAAACCTGGAACATTACTAAAACAATTGCATCTAAACAAATAAACTTCTTCCTCAAGTCTGATGAAATACGTTAATTGCAAAACCAAAGTTAACATGCCATAAAAATCATTTGTGTGATCTTTGGATCATCACTACCTTTAGCATATACACCGGTATCGTTAGTTAATTTTTCAGACCCGTATTCTTTGGTGTTGAATTTGTATCCATTGACAAAGAATATTGGATACTTTTTTACTTTTCTTTTTGGCCCTATCACAAGATTTTTCAACTCTTTGTCGACCACATAATTTACTGGATCATATACATGGTTCAAAAAACAAGTAGCAAAATTTTTGTTGATATCCCCGCTTGGATGCTATGATTCATAAATACTACCTATACAGATAATATATTACATTATAATTAATACGCACATGTATTATTCAAGTAAATAATTTTAGATTTGTAATTCATTTGTTCCTAACAAATGGTGCAACTTCTGCATAGTTAAGAAAAATATATGTGTGGGGTATATGGTAATCTCTATCATCCAACGATACTTGCACACATTTTCCAATAGGGCATTCCTACTGCCTAAAAATAGATAGAATTGATTCAGAAGAATCTTGTTCAATGTCCTCATCGTTTCGCATAGCACTTTCAAAAGATAGGTTCACATGGTCATTGAAATAATGAGAGAAAACGAACGAAGCTTCTTCTTCGATATATGATTTGCATATTGAATCTTCGACTAGGGCTTTTTGTCTAAAATTTTCATTTAATGATTTAAACACCTATTAAGAATAATTATAATTAAATTTTATTGCATGTGGTTAAACTAAAATTTAACAACTCAATATTAATACCTTTCAAACAGATACATCCATCCATATTGCACGGACCTCGAAGACGTGTTGCAAACAGAAGATGAATATATAAATGCTCCATTACTTTAAAGAAACCAGGAGGAAATATTTTCTCCAGTTTGTAGAGCGGTATAGGAATTTCTTCCTCAAGTTTACATAGATGATCAAATTTTAAGGTAGTTGAACAAATCTCCTTATAAAACAAACTAATTTCTGTTACAACCATCCAAACTTTTGTATGCAACAATTCTTTAAAAGCGACGGGTAAAAAATGTTTCATCATTACATGACGATCATGACGTTTCATTCCACTCAGTTTACCGTTCTTATAGTCGACATCTACAAAGATTAGAGGAAATTGCATCAGGAAATCTTAATTCTTTCACCCACTTTAACAGTACTTTAACTTGGTTACCATCTCGCACATAGGATGCATTGGTTTTTTTTGTGTCATTTGGCTTCGTATGAAGTTCAGGACGATTGCATGTTGCATCTATATCACGTCTTGATTTTAAATCGTCTATAGTCTTTCCTTTAACATTCACAACTGTGTTAAATACATTATCGAAC
Source organism: Allium cepa (assembly GCA_030765085.1). Lineage (NCBI taxonomy): Eukaryota > Viridiplantae > Streptophyta > Magnoliopsida > Asparagales > Amaryllidaceae > Allium > Allium cepa. Next base: position 602,723,503 of record CM060941.1, read on the forward strand.
ACGTTTTTCTCGTTGTGCATCATGTCAAAATTATGACGAATTAGAAGATTTTTTCAATAAGGCAACTCCCAAAATATACTTTGTTTACACTAATTATGAATCGTCGACTTACCTTGAATTTCAATTAGTTCGCTGATTTCATATATCTTTGGATAATCCTTTACAAGGTCATAAATATCTTCGCTTGACCAAATCATTTGTGGTCACAAGGTCTCAACTCTATTACTTGTAAAAAAAATTACCATTTCTAAAAAGATGACTAGTATGGAGAAAACATCAATGATAGTCAAACAACGAAATTTTCTTTCCATGCAGTAAAGAAATTGCCCATGTTTCTTCCATGCAATAGGGGTAAGCTAGACGACCAGCCATACTCCAATCTGATAGGATTAAATACGTAGGAAAATCGCTTATAGTCCATAGAAGAGAAGCGAACATATGAAAATTCATTTTGGTTGAAATGTCGTATGTTTCAACACCTTCATACCGTAGTGTTTTCAACTTTTCAATCAACGGTTGTAAATACACATCGATTCCTTATGTCGGATCATCAGGGCCATGGATGACAATAGTGAAAAATATATACGGAGTTTTCATACACATCTACGGAGGTAAATTGTAAGGTGTAATAATTATAGGCCAAGACGAATATTTTGAACCAAATTGAGAAAACGTTGAAAATTCATCCGTACATAAACCAAGTCTAAGATTATGGCTCTCCGTTATGAAAGCGGAATATGTTTTATCAAAATGCTCCCATGCTTCTTCATCAGCTGGGTATGTTAACATACCTTTGTTCATGTGTTCTCGCAGAGTGCCATCTCATATGATGTGTAGTTATAGAAGATTTATATAACCTTTGAAACCTAGAAGTGATGGGTAAGTAATGCATATGCTTGTAAGGAACTTTCTTTCACTTCTTTTTTCTTGTTTTGTATCTTTGTTGATTACATATTTTACAATTCTTAAGACTGATGTCTTCTTTCCAAAATAACATGCAACCATTTAAATATGTATCTACCTTTGATACCGCAAACCAAAACCAAACATAAGTTTTTTCACTTTATAATGATTTTCACACATTAGATTATCGGGCGGCATATGCCGTTTTGCAGCTTGTACTACATTTATAAACCCGACTTCTGTGAAGTTGTATTTTGATTTTATCGCAATGTATTCTACATTGATAGTTGAGTACCGCTTGTATAACCATCCCAAAGGGGTTTCTTAGCATCCCCCAATAAATCATAATTTTTTTGCTCAAATTCTTGGTTCTTCTTCGACATTAACATCGTTACCATCAACTTCAATGGTAGGGAACATAAATATGCTGCATCTTCAACCGTATCTTCTATGAGATTCGTCGGAACCAGTTCACTAACTACCTCCTTCTCCAAATGTACGGGATTAGGTGCTACAAGTTCTCCATGACGATCCCATACAAATAATTCATCATGAAACCATATTGGCGCAAATGAACTATTGCCATATCCAGTATCAAATGCTTCAATAGTTTGCACCTACTACATGGACAACGAATTTCTTTATCGTCTCCATTATTATGTAAAACGAATTCAACAAAGACATGTACACCATTTTGAAAATGTTTACTTATTGAGCCTTCAATTTCTCTTCTTTGTTGGTACATTCAGCTTCGATCGATAAAATAATTGACCATTTTTCCTATCTTAAAACATAAAAACGCATTAATCATTTACGTGTTGACATTTTTTTCCAAATAAATCATACATTTAAATTTTCGCAAATGTATAATATTATTCTATTTGATTTTATTTCAAACGTATTTACACAAATTACTATATGAATATAATCTACAATTTTTAGGCTATTGTTTTACACTTGATGGTTGGTCATTCAACTTCCCATTACAAATACGGTAGTAATTATATTTTGCAAATCAATTTTTTAAATGACTCAACAAAATTTCGGCAGCACTTCCCCTTTGTTCCCTGTACTGTACACATATGTGTGTACACAGGGAACAAAAGGAAAGTGGTGTCGAAATTTTATGAACCATTTAAAATAACATGATTTGAAAAATCTAATTACTACTGTGTTTGTAATTTTTCCAATACAGGAAAAAAAATCCGATAAATATTGCATTGGATGAATATAAATATCCGTTATGTGATAAAAAAGAATATCCATACAACGATTATATACAATATTTGTCAGACGGGACCAAAAACTCTCTAAGACAATTACAAAAAGTAGAGCGTATTATACAATAATTTTTACATAATTTATTTACGTTCTAAGAAACATATACACCAAATCATCATTTTCGTCATCTTGAAAATGCATACACCAAATTCTTAGCATCGACTCTAATCAGCCAAAAGTAGCCCCAATGTGCGTATGCACTAATTAATCAACGCATATACACCAATTGATGCACATGTATACTAAACAAATTTTTCTCTCAACATTTCAACGATAATCAATTATAATAACAACCTAATTAGCATTCAATAAGGTATACCAAACCATCAATGGGGTATTATACAATTACAAAAACAAATTAACCCTAATTTAACAAATCAAAATTAATTAGGATTGAGGAATAAAACCTGATTGGAGATTGATGAAGGAGCTAGACTTATTGAGAGTGGAGAATGATGAAGCTGGAGTAGCTCACGAAGGCACGGCGGATGGCTGACCAAGGGGAGGAGCTGGTGGTGGTAGGGTTTTGGCTGAAATCAGGGGAATGAAAATAATGAATCAGCTCCTGGCCAGGAGGCCTATATACATGATAATTTTCAACGGCCGGCGACAGCTGTCGACAGCTTTGTTGTCGGTTTTCAACGGCTAACGATGGCTTGTATATTTTATTTACAAAGACGCTACGGAGTTCGACAGCCGTCGCTAGCTGTCAGAAACGACCGTCGGAATGCTCCTTCGCTATTTACTGTTGTTCTAGTAGTGTAAAAAATGAACAAGATATGTTAGCACAACCATTCAACTTAATGACTCTTTTAATCGGTTAAATTAGTATTTTTGATGATTTGTCTTCGTGTAATTCGAATTTTTTTATGTTATTGAAAATTTAACTCGCATGACCAATCTATGCGACTTTTAATTAATCGTCCATTAACTTCTATAAAGTTGATTATGTCTAACGTTTTTAGAAATTAAAATATTTTTTGAATCATTCGGTGATTAATTTGAATTTTAACTGTATTTAGCATGATAAAATTATATAAAATAAAATATTCGACGAAAAATTAAATTTACCAGAGTGTCGATTTAATGTATATATTTTCAAAAGAAGGTGAGAAAATAAATAGCTGTAGTGTGTCGATCTTGAATTATAAATTTATTACTGTTCGTCAATATTCAGACTAAAAACGTTCGAAGGCCAGCTGTTAGCCCAAAATATGGATCAACACCCTAAATTGAGTGTGAAAGCACCAGCCATGTTTATCAAGGAAAACAAAGTAGAAAATGCAACAGTAGATCGCAGAAAAAGTAAAGGAATAAGAAATTTTTTATAGTGGTTCAGCTCTTAATGAAGCCTACGTTCACTTTACAATTTTTGTTATTGACTGATTGTTGTTACTAGTTTGATCTGATTACAATTTGATTGGACTTCTAAGTTTGATCAAGTCACAAGTGCAAAATTTCAATGGAGAATCACAGTAAACCCCTAGATAACTATGGTATGGGAGGAGAAGGGTGAAGAATAATTTCTTCAGAATTCCAACAACCAGTCCAAAAGATCTCCTTTATGTTGCAGATGGAAGAGTGTTTGAAGGGTTGAAGAGCTATTAGGCTAGGCCTCCTTGCTAGAAGCTTGCATTTGAAGATATGAAGGCGCCTAGGAAATTTCGCAGCGAGCTGAGCTAATATGATGGATCGCTAGCGATCCATAGGGAATGTGATCTATGTGGTTAGCTTATTTTTGGCTCGCTTCAATTGTACCATGTTCCATGCCATTTATGGATCTCCTTCATGAAATTTGGTGAATAGTTGTCTTGTTTTGATGATGATTCATATACAGGTTGCATTGGACTATTACTGAAATAAAACGAGTGCTCACTTCTCGATATAGCTTGCTTGGAATATCATGAAACTTCGTAGGCATACATAGAAAAGATAATGCTTCATGATGCAAGAAGAATGGACGATCCATGAGAAATATTTATGGATCACTAGCTATCCATGTGTCCCTTACGCTAGTTTTGTTCTTTTTCTCTTGAGTCCACTTGGTTCCTTCTTTTGATCATTCTCGTTGATCCTTGAGTCATTTTGACTTGATGTAGATGTTTAACTTCCATTGCATTATTTGGATTAAAAACTCGGATAACATTTGCCGTCAATGTGAGAAATGTGGATTACGGATCTTAAGTCTTGGATTAACACAGAGGGGGGGTGAATAGTGCTTTAGAGAATTGTTAAATCTTTTTGAGTTTATGTTAATTTGAATACAGATGTATGCAATATTCAGACACAGATATGATCACAGAAACAAACACAGATGCAGAAATAAAGTAAAAGTAGTAAAGGAAAGAACACACCGGATTTTATACTGGTTCGGAGTTAGCCTACATCCAGTCCAGCACACAAGTATAGATTTCCTTTCAAAAACAATCTTTACAATTACACCCTCGATTTCAAGGCAACGAGGTACACCCTCCAAAATCACAATCCTCTGGGTAGAGATACTTGATTTCCTGGGAAACAAGTTCGCCCAATTGATTTCCCAAGGCTACAATCACACCTTATCTCGCTTGATTGATTTTCAAGGCCACAATCACACCTTTTCTCGCTAAGTTGATTACAAAAAGCCTATAACTCTGAATAGCACCGGGGATCTTGTTGAGATAGTGATAGAGAATCAAACCACGAATGATCGAGTTCAATTCAACGTTGAATTCGACAGAGTAATGGTAAGAATATGTACTAAGAAATGTGGAAGAAGAAGAGGAGTGAAAAACCAAAAAAATCTAATGATTAAATTCGTTGAAACTAACCCCTATTTATAGAGTAACAACAGCGGTGATCATTCGTGAAGAGTCATGACGAATAGTCACTTATTTTGATTTTTGAATTTTGAAATTAACTGACACCATGTCGACATGGGGCACTTGGCATCCCAAAGGATTTTTTTGGTGATTTGATTTCTTTGAAAATAAGTTTTATTTTATATTAAAACTATTTTAAACTTTATAAATATACTTAACTATAGTTAAAATTTATCAGTAAATACAAAGAATAATATATACAAAATTTTACTTATAATTTTATATTTAAATATAAGTATAAATATTTAAAAGTTAAATATATTATATTTAAAAGATAGTTTAAAATCAGGAGTAATTTGACTTTGAAAATAAAGATGATTTTGAGGCTAAAAGTATTTGAAATCAGGATAGATGTTTTTGATGTTTTAAAAAGGAAGGTTTTGAAATCATTTTGAAAACAAGATATAATTTTGAAAAATCATTTTGAATAAAAAGTTAGCGGATACAAAACAACGTTCCACTAGATTTTTCATAGGTTCCATCTTACTTAGGGTTCCATCCCTTTAACAGGCTCGAAGTGGATTTCATTCCGCGAATAAATCGGATTTTAAGATGCCAGTGCTTTTCTAGGAGTTTTAACAAAATTTCTAATTAAAAGTAAATTACTTGAAATCTTGAACTCTTGATAATCTTGATATTCTTGTTACTCATGAATCTTCAATCTTGATATCATGAATCTCTATACTGTACAGTCTTCATTGTTGGTACCTGCATGGTTAAATCCTGCTTATACATTTATTTAAACTTATACTGGTAGTATTTATATTTTATAATCTATTCGAAGGTTGTTATCATCAAAACCATCATCTCACGAACTAACAATCCCCCACCTTTTGACGATGACAACCTTTGTTTATAAAATATTACTTCTATCCTAATAACTCCCCCTTAATCTATGCCTAACTACCCTATTTTATACTTCTCCCCTTTGTCATCAACAAAAAAAAAACTAACTCCAAACTATATAACTCCCCCTCGTTCTTGGACTAAAATATCTGCATTAATAAACTTATACAATGGAATATAGAATTAAGAAATAATTATATTGATAGTCACAAAAATGAATCAAAGATTATATATATCGATGTGTAATTATATATGTTTTGTACAACAAACATCAATCCATACTAAATATCAATCAAATTCAAACCAAGCCAAAGCAAATGAAATCAAATCAATCAAAGCAAACAATTCAAACAAAGCAACCAAATAAAATTAAACATTACAAGGAACTTCCACCCATCCTTCTTCTCCAAAGATAGGGTTTGCCTTAATAGCATCCCAATTTTCATTATCGTTGGTGAGAGAGACTTGAGGATGTGCTTCGTTATCGTCCTTGTGTAGGAAGAAAATCATCCATCGTATTGCATCGAAATGTCTTTCTTGCTCCTTGATCATCTGCATTTGACTCAATTCTAAGTGTCGTTGGTTACGAAGAATGAACGAGAGAATATTCTTAAACGAATTAAGAGTTTATTCAAGATTTTCAGATAAGTTATGAATTGGATTAGCTATATTTGGATTTGTGAGAAGAATGAGAGATAGAATAGATAAGAAATAGTTTTCAGTGATGGATTCTGGAAGGAATAGGTATTTATAGGTGTAGAATTCGTTTGAAATGAATAGACATATGGTAGAACTCAAATTTCAAATTCAAAATGAATTGTCATTTCTGACCAGTACATGTCGACATGGTCATAGGAGGATGTCGACATAGTGTAGTGAAATTTGATGATCTATTTTGATTTTGTGAATAATTGTGTGTGTGTGTGTGTGTGTGTCTATATTTATATAATATACTAGCATTTATTCTAGAGTTAAGGTATGCTAGATAACAGAAAGGAAATTCCATTTCATTTCATACTAAGACGATACAACGATTAATCATAAAGAAATACACGAACATTCGAATCAAAATAAACTAAAACAAATACAACGAGATACGATAAGTTAGAACTAGTTAGAGGATGATGATGATGATGATGAAGAAAGTCCAAGTTTCTTGCTGACTTTGGAAATGAACTTGTTCATCTTGGATGAAATTTTGTCCAATTTCTTACTAACGGATCGTTTAAGAATCCATTGATTCTCAACAATCTTCTTTTGGTTTTTGAGAAGGGTTTTGTTGGATGGATTAGGAGGATAGTCGATGCTTTCCAAAGAGGTTTCACCTTCTTCTTCTTCTTCTTCTTTAATTTCCATTTCATCTCCTTCTTCTTCTTCCTCTTCCTCTTCCTCTTCCTCTTCTTCCATTTCCTAATGAGCTAAATGCTATTCCTTTTCGGCAAGAGTCTCATAAGGTTGAAAAACAAATGGAATTTTCATAAGCAAAATATTGGAATGATTGAAAACTTTTCTAGAAACAAATTCTTCGTCTTTGAAATCCACTCCAAAATAGTTAAAAATTCGAGTGAAATGAATTCCATGATACAAAGTGTTCTCGCCCATTTCAAGATTTTTAGGACGAAGTTCATTCAAAATAACTTGGGCCCAATTTATGTCATAATTTCCAAAAATAGCAAAAAGTGCTTTGCAAACTTTTGAAGTAGAATTGTTAAAATTCCCCGATCTTGGGCCCAAAGTATGTTGCAAAAGAAGATTTAAATTACTTGCTTTTGGTCGAAAATTTCGATTTTTGAATTCAAAATTATCATTCCCTTCAAAAATGTGATGAAATGTCTCACGGTCATTTTCATCAATTTTAAAATTAGAAAGATCCATTTCCGTACTCTTGCAATTGAGAATGGTACCCAAAAGATCACAATTCAAAACAATTCTAGTGCCTTTGACACTACTCCAAATTTCATCCTCATTTCCATTATAAAATCCATGGTTTAAATTAGCATAGAAAATTTTGACAAGATTTGGATAGCAAACAAAATCATTTTGAGAGGCATCAATAAGACTAAGAACTTCATTGTTTGAAACAAGAGAATCAAGTTCATAAGAAGAGAAATCTTGAAAAATAGCAAACTTTCAGGTATGGACTGTGGCATAGTTAGCATAATTGATATATGCTTTTATTACCTCCGGATCATTGAAGAGTTGCTCTTTTACTTTTCTGGAAATTCTCGTGGTGGAGGGGTTGCTTGAAGAAGCCATTAAAGTAGAGAGTAGAGAGCTTGAAGTTTTGAAGAAAGAGTTTGTATTTGAAAATGGGAGTGAAAAGATATGATAAAAGATAGCAAATAAATAGATTCTTAAAGGACATATTCTTTAGTCAAAATGTAGCTTTTCAGAGAATTGAATGAAGTGAAAAGGTGGAGGGAAATTCAAACATTTGAATTCAATTTTTGAAATTCAAATTCTGGTACCCATGTCGACATCATGGTAGGGACCATGTCGACATGTGCCAGTGAATTTTTGTGATTTATTTTTCTTAAATTCTCTAATAAATATATATATACTTTATTATTTTTAATGTCTATATATTTCTGAAATATTATTGGACTAATAATATATTTCAGAAAGTATTATTATATTATAAAAAATAATAAAATAATAAATGAAAAATAGAAAATAAATTCTAAAATTCAAACAACACACCAATTCAAAAATCAATCAATCAAGCAATCAAACATCTAATTCTAAGCAAGCAATTTCAATCAATTATATTGTAAATGTGGGCCTTTTTCTAAGTCCATTTCTTTGAATTCATCGGAGACGTGAACTGCCGTGAAACACAAATTTGAATTATCTGTTTTCTGAGCATCATCACTTGAGGATGAGTCTGAGTCATCTAGCGTAACAGTAAATGCATGCTTTCGTTTCTTTGCTGGACCATTGTTCATAGGAGGATTCTGCCTTTCTGGATACGGACAGTCCCTTTTGATGTGGCCTGGTTTATAATAGTTGAAACATTTGACATTATTTGGCACTACATTCTGATTTCTAGAATTCTTATAGTTGTTTCTCTTGAGAATATTCATCTTTCTGTATTTCAGAAATTTCCTAAAATTTCTGGTCATAAAGGTTATCTCTTTATCATTATCACTATTTGAGTCTGATCCATCGGTCAATGCATTGAATGCCATTGATTTCTTTTCAGATGCTTTGCTTTCTCTTCTCCCGATCATTTGGACTTCAAATGACATTAGATTTCCAATTAATTCTTCTATCTTTAAGGTACTGATGTCATTTGCCTCTTCGATCGCAAGTGTCTTTTGATCCCATTCTGGAGTAAGAGAATTTAAAAAAATTCTAACTTGATCTTCTTCAGAAAATTCCATTCCCAAGGATATTAAAGAATGCATAATATCCTGAAATCTGCTATACATATCTGAAATAGTCTAATTGGGATTCATTTTAAACAATTGAAACTGATTTATGAGCATGGAAATTTTGGTCTTTTTAACTTTGCTTGTTCCTTCATTAGTAACTTGCAAAGTTTTCCAGATTTCATATGCAGACTTACAAACTGACACACTATTGAATTCATTTCTATCTAGTGAACAAAACAAAATATTCACTGCTTTAGAATTACTTTGTGCAACAGTCTTTTGCTCAGCGGTCCACTGTGCAAAATCAGTTGTGGGTTCAGAATATTCAGTTTGTGTGATATTCCAAGTGTTTGATCCTACAGATTGTAAATATATTTTCATTCTACATGCCTGATATGCATAGTTACTGCCATTCAAAAGTGGCGGTCTAACAGTAGACTGACCTTCTACAAATGAACTAGTGACAAGGATACTAGTGTTAGTAACAATACCAGTGTTCATAGCCGTCTTGAAAACTTTTTCAAAAATCAGATTATGAAACTTTGAAAACCTTGCTTTGATACCAAATGTGAGACAAGCGGATTACGGATCTTAAGGCTAGGATTAACACTAGAGGGGATGAATTGTGTTTTAGAGAATCGTTAAATCTTTTTGAGTTTATGTTAATTTGAACACAGATGTATGCAATATTCAGACACAGATATGATCACAGAAACAAACACAAATGCAGAAATAAAGTAAAAGCGCTAAAGGAAAGAACATACCAGATTTTATACTGGTTCGGAGTTACCCTACATCCAGTCCCGCACACAAGTATGGATTTTCTTTCAAAAACTTTCTTTACAATTACACCCTCGATTTCAAGGCAACGAGGTACACCCTCCAGAATCACAATCCTCTGGGTAGAGATACTTGATTTCCTGGGCAACAAGTTCACCCAATTGATTTTCCAAGGCTACAATCACGCCTTATCTTGCTTGATTGATTTTCAAGGCCACAATCACACCTTTTCTCGCTAAGTTGATTACAAAAAGCCTATAACTCTGAATAGCACTGAGGATCTTGTTAAGATAGTGATAGAGAATCAAACCACGAATGATCGAGTTCGATTCAATGTTGATTTCGACAGGTTAATGGTAAGAATATGTATTAAGAAATGTGGAAGAAGAAGAGGAGTGAAAAACCAGAAAATCTGATGATAAAATTCGTTGAAACTAACCCCTATTTATGGAGTAACAATAGCCATGTCCATTCGTAAAGAGTCATGACGAATAGACACTTCTTTTGAAATTTGAATTTTGAAATCAACTGACACCATGTCGACATGGGGCACTTGGGCATGTCGACATCCAAGTTTTTGGTGATTTGATTTTCTTTGGAAATAAGTTTTATTTTATATTAAAACTATTTTAAACTTTATAAATATAATTAACTGTAGGTAAAATTCATAAGTAAATATAAAGAATAATATATACAAAATTTTACTTATAATTTTATATTTAAATCTAAGTATAAATATTTAAAAGTTAAATATATTATATTTAAAAGATAGTTTAAAATCAGGAGTAATTTGACTTTGAAAATAAATATGATTTTGAGGCTAAAAGTATTTGAAATCAGGATAGATGATTTTGATGCTTTTAAAAGGAAGGTTTTGAAATCATTTTGAAAATAAGATATAATTTTGAAAAATCATTTTGAATAAAAAGTTAGCGGATACAAAACAATGTTCCACTAGATTTTTCGTAGGTTCCATCCTACTTAGGGTTCCATCCCTTTAATAGGCTCGAAGTGGATTCCATTCCATGAATAAATTGGATTTTAAGATGCCAGTGCTTTTCTAGGAGTTTTAACAAAATTTCTAATTAAAATTAAATTACTTGAAATCTTGAACTCTTGATAATCTTGATATTCTTATTACTCATGAGTCTTCAATCTTGATATTTTGAATCTCTATACCGTACAGTCTTTATTCTTAGTACCTGCATGGTTAAATCCTACATATACATATATATATTTGAGATTATACTGCTAGTACTTATATTTTATAATCCATTCTAAGGTCGTTGTCATCAAAACCATCATCTCATGGACTAACATTCCAGACAGGCATACTCTAGAAGTAACACTTTTGAGTTTCCATTTGGTGAGGTTTAATTTATCGTGTTGATGCTGTCATGCAAATTTGGCTTTGGATATTCAGTAGTTGGTTGAATTAAGATGTGAATCATCATTTATTATCACAATAAATCAATTTCGGTCATGTAACTTTCACGATGTGTGCAAATAACACGTGGATCATGCTTGGCAAGCTTTTTAGAAAATTGGTTGCAATTTGATGGATCACTAGCAATCCAAAGTTCATGGATCGCTAGTGATCCAATGACTTTGTAAATTTTCTCAGAGTAACTTCCTACTTAAATGTGCTTGGGTTATGTAGATTTTGGCATTTGTTTAGCAATTCGTTGATGAAATTGTGTTGGACGAAATGGAGAATTCAAGTTGATTGCAATTTTATGGAAGAAGATAGTAAATCGAGTCTTGAGTTCTTCACGGAATGAAGCTAGGGTTTTGCCCCGGTGCTTGACATGTTTTACTATCTTCATCTATAGAATCAGAATTTACTTGCACCAAGTCACACCATTGATCTGGTATGACATCTTACAGATTGATTTTGGTTTTTTCGAAGGCGACAATAACTTAGGGTAGCATCTTGAATGCAGCTAATGCTGTTATCTCTTTCCGAGAAACTGAAATCGACTTATGCTGAGAATTCTCTGCTTGATTCAGATCCGCTAATATACAGTTGCTCACCTTGGATTGGTCATGTCATTGCACAGTCGGTGCAACTGGAATAGGAAGAGCTTTCTGTGTCGCTTTGGATAGTGGATTTGTTGGTCGATAACTGATAAGTGTATGAGAAATAACTTTAATAAATGATACGAAAAGCTCTTTTCTTTCTTCACTGTGAGTGAACTATCTACACAAGACAGAGCTTTTGTAGTGTTCAGTACATCTAGCCCATCCTACCAAGATAACACACTTCACTTTCCCCAATCAACACTTGGAACCCGATGTATCGGCATAAATCGACATATTTTTTTCAGAGTTCAAGTGTTAAGTGTATGGGGACTTTAAGTTAAAAATAGAATTACCTGACCACATTAGGTACAAGTTCTATTTTGGGGAATGAGGCACCCGTCATCCCGCTGTAAATCTAATGGAGGAAGTCCGGCAGTCTCAAAAGCTGAATCGTCATCAGTCAAGCCTTCACAAATAATTTCAATAGCGCCTATTTCTTCAGTACTGCTAGTTGAATACGTTAAATTTGTTTCGGTTGGTCCAGTTGTTGATTGGACTTCTCGAAATTTTAAGGTTCTATTCATTCCTTCAGAGAGAGCTTTCTCCGTAATCTCTACTAAAATTCTGCACAAAAATTGTTTACAGCATGGCAATCCAGACAGTAATGTATGCCTTCCATCGAAAAATCAATTCGCATATATGCCACTTTAGGAGTACATCACTTACCACCGGTTTATGTGCTTGAATGGGATAGTGCCCCTCTTCAATCACTCTTGAGAGATACTCTTCTGAACTTTGAAATTTCCCCGTTTCAGATTCACCCCAACGTATAAAGGATCTTGACTAGCCTTCACGTCTTGTTTATGCGGACACTTAATCGTGCCCCATGTTTTGATGAGTTGAGATATTTCTCTCATTCAAGAAGAGATACGAATGTCCATCCCTCATGGTCAACAAGGCTCAAAGAAACTACGAAAGCATGCTGCGGCTTCAAAGTAACCTATCCCAATTCAAGACTCAGTATTTTTTCATTAGGTGTTCTGAGGGGTTTGATCATCTTTGGATGAAAAGGGGTAAGTCTTGTCTTTTACTTGTTGAGATTCAATACATCGCCCTGGGATTTTTGATAGATTAAATACTTCTTGCAATTATTTTGAGACCGAATAAAGATCCATGACTCGATCTAATCTTCCATACTTTAAAGGCCACAGACGCTAAAGCGAGATCGGTTAAGTTTTTGCTAACAGATGAGAATTTTCTTTGGTACGGTTTATTGAATCCCAGAAGATCTACCGTAGACATTGAAGTTCCATCTCCTTCCCATTCTAGAATTTGAACATGCTCCACTTCTTCATCACATGGATCGGCGACCTCCTGTAAAGAGAATGAAAGGGAGTGCGGATTAAGGAACTTAAGGCTAATTTAACACTAAAGGGGGGTGAATAGTGTTTAATGGATTCTAAGACTTATGTTGACTAAATTAAAATTATGATACAAACAAATGCGGAACTTAATCATAGAACAATCACAGAATCAAACACAGATGCAGAAAGTAAATAAAAGCAGTAAAAGGAAAGAACACACCAGATTTTATACTATTTCAGAGTTATCCTACATCCAGTCTTGTACTAAGGAAAACACCTCATACATATTTTTATTATACCTATATCGAGATTACAATCCTCAATTTCTAAAGGCCTTGAGGTACCCTCCTGTCTTCGAGTCTGGGGCGAAGTCTCTTGATTTATGGGATACGAGATCACCCAATTGATTTCCAGATACAACCACACCTTATAAAAAGACTTGATAAACTTTTGATTACAAATTGATGCTATAACTCTGAATAGAACTTTGATCTTCGAGAGAGGGAAGAGAATCAGACAAGAATGAGATTCTAATTTGATTCATTTGAGAATTTGGCTGAATTTCAACACGATTTAAAAATAAGAAAATTTTAGAATATGGATTTGTAAAGAAGGAGTGAAGAAAATAAGAAAATAGTTAGTTGAAAAATTCGTTTGTGAAGGTTATTTATAGACCAGTAACAGTCATAACCATTTATGAAGAGATTTAAACGAATAGACACTTCTTTTGAAAATTTAAACTTTTGAATTTAACGGCCACCATGTCGACAGGGATATCCCATGATGTCGACGTCTTTAGTTAAAAAATAATGTAAAATTTATTTTGAAAATGGTATTGAAAGGAAAACAAGATGAAATGATTCTAGAGTAAAATAAACTAATTTTCGTATGTTTTAAAATAAAGAAGAGTAGAAAAATATATTTTTAGAATGTATATATAAATTTGATTTTAAATCTCAAGTATTTATATATATATATATATATATATATATATATATTATAAAGAATATTTAAAAATGAAAAGATAGTTTTAAAAACAATCGAACTTTAAAACAAGAATTTATATAAAAACAAAAACAAAGAATATTTTAAGGCTAAAACATTTTTTTGAAAATCATTTGAAAAGATGATTTTTAAAGTTAAAACATTTTGTAAAGCAATTTGAAAATCATTTTGAAAAACCATTTTGAATTAGTTTTGCAAGCTTCTTCCTGTAAAATATCTCATCACATCAGGACTCAAGAACTTGCACAAAACTAGGATGTTCGTGTGTTTGTAAGCCGCTTGTTGTAGGTTTGTATGCTACTTGTCGTGGGTTTGTAAGCCACTAAGAAAGTGGAAATGGGTTCCATCCCAAATGAAATTCGGAATGAAGATTTCCGTGCTATTATGAAGTTTTAATAAAAACTAGACACATATCTTGAAATCTTGATCTTGATACTCATGAGTCTTCAAACTTGATTTCTTCATTCTTGATCTTTATACTATACAGTCTTCAATAATCAGTACCTGCCTTATATATATCCTACATAATAACATTCATATATATCTTGACAATAGTGTTAGTTTATAAGTTATAATAAAATAAATTACAAATATTGTTGTCATCAAAACCACTATCTCTAGTTCCTAACAATCTCTCCCATTTTGATGATGGCAACCTTATAAAATATACTTATCACTTCGATTATACCATAGCTCCCCCTTACTCGAAGCCTACTATTTTATATAACTTCTCTCCCTTTGTCATCAACAAAAAATAACATATAAACCTTGAACTTAATAGAAAATGAGATAAACAAACATATGACATAAGAATAATAACTATGTATGATCGAAATATAGTATCCTAAGTTAAATGGAATTCAAGACTTTATACACTAAAGATTGTTTTAGAAGAACATTAATTAAGACAACACTTATATACAAATTAACAAACCAATATATAATCAAAAAAGAGAAAAACGAAAAATGCTTAACGGGCAACCTTAATTATTGGTTATTTATGGACCGAACAAGTTGGATAGTGGAGGCAAAAGTTTCCACATTATTCGACCAAGTTCCCATTAGCGTCAAAAAGGATCTCTCCAACGCAAATCACGCCATCGTCTTCGTCCATATGAACAGCCGGATTCGACAGAGGATGTTCTTCTTATTGATCCTCATATGGTTCTTCTAGAGGCTCTTCTTCTTCAAAATCCATGGCTTGTGATGATTCTTCGATGATAATGGGATAGGCACGGTTATCCATAAGGAAGTTTTGTAAATTCCTAAGGATTCTGCCTTTCCTATCTTGTACTCTAGCTATTCGCAGTTGAATCACTTGAATTTCCATCATCATTCGAAGAAAATCTTTCATCTTCTCTTGTAATTTGATGACTCGTACATGTGTGGAATGTTGAAAAGGACGAGAATAAGGAGAAGTGGGTAAAGATGGTTCATTATTAGAAGAGGAAGCCATTAATTTACTGTTTTAGAAGTTTATTACGGAGAATATAGTAAAGAAAAGGAGTAAAATTCGAAATATATAAATATGTAACCAAATAACTTCTTTTAGAGGGAAATTTAAATTTGAAATCTCAGCCCGTATGTCGACATAGGAGGATGGGTCATGTCGACATGTCTAGTTCAATTTTTGAGAAATTTTTATTTATATTAATTATTAACTATACTTGTATTTTTTATGATGTATATTTCAATTAATGAACATATACCTAATTCTTTTCTAAATTTGGTAAAGTTTTGTTCATTTAATGGTTTGGTTAATATATCAGCAAATTTTTTTCAGTATTAATATATTCAAGAATTATGACTTCTTTACTTATATTATCTCTAAGAAAATGATGTCTAATATCAATATGTTTTGTTCTAGCATGATGAGTTGGATTTTTAGATAGGTTTATTGCACTAGTATTATAACAATAAATTGGCGATTTAATTATAGTTAATCCAAAATCTTTTAAAGTTTGTTCCATATATATATAACTTTAGAATAAGCCAAAGCAGCAGATATATATTCTGCTTTAGTTTTTGACAAGGATACAGTGTTTTGCTTCTTACTAAACCAGAAAACCAGAGAATGTCCTAGAAAGTGACAATTCCACTTGTACTTTTTCGATCTTATTTACAACCAGCATAATCAGCATCACAATATGAAATTAAATAGAATACATCATTTTTAGTGTAAAATAAACCATAATATAAAGTATGTTTTATATATCTTAAAATTCTTTTAACAGCTTTTAAGTGAGTTTCTTTAGGTTGAGATTGGTATCTTGCACAGAGACAGACACTATGCATGATGTCAGGATAACTTGCTGTTATATGACGCAGCAAACCAATCATTCCCCTATATAATTTTTGATCAACGTCTTTTGGTTTATCTTCTTTACTTAAAGCTACATTAGTTGTCATTGGAGTTGGTTTCCCACTAGAAGTGGTCAATCCAAATTTATTAATTAAATCCTTAGCATATTTTTCTTGACTAATGAAAATTTCTTTATCTAATTGTTTGATTTGAAGTCCTAAGAAGAAACTTAGTTCTCCCATATGACTAATTTCAAATTCTTTAGTCAGTATATCTGAAAATTCTTTATTCATTATGTTATTAGTTGACCCAAATATTATATCATCTACATATATTTGCACTAATTGAACATCGTTTTTGTTTCTTTTAATAAAAAGAGTTGTACCTATTTTACCAATTTCAAAACCAGATTGTAGTAAATAAGATCTTAGTCTTTCATACCAGGATGTAGGAGCTCGTTTCAGACCATATAAAGCTTCCTTTAATTTATATAAATGGTTTGGAAATTTATTATCCTCAAAAAGTGTAGGTTGTTCAACATAAACATCTTCTTTTACAAAACCATTCAGAAAAGCACATTTAACATCCATATGATACAACTGGAAATTATTATAGTTTACGAAAGCAAATAGAATTCTGATAGCTTCTAGTCTTGCTACGGATGCAAAGGTTTCATCCCAATCAATATCTTCTTCTTGATAATAACCTTGCGTGACTAAACGAGCTTTATTTCTCACGACCTCACCAAGTTCATTCATTTTATT
Organism: Allium cepa; assembly: GCA_030765085.1. Taxonomy (NCBI): domain Eukaryota; kingdom Viridiplantae; phylum Streptophyta; class Magnoliopsida; order Asparagales; family Amaryllidaceae; genus Allium; species Allium cepa. The sequence continues at coordinate 602,741,005 of CM060941.1, forward strand.
TTTATAAATCCATTTTGTTCCAATTATACTTTTATCCTCAAGTCTAGGAACAAGTTCCCAAACATCATTTTTGGTGAACTGATTCAGTTCTTCTTGCATAACAAGAATCCATGAATCATCAGATGATGCTTCCTTTTGATTTTTAGGTTCAACGATTGATATAAAAGCTACATTACTCATACTATTTAATTGATTTCTTGTTTTAACTATAGATTCAATGTTTCCTAGTATGTTTCTATAGGATGATCTTTTAATAGTCTAATTCTTTTATTAGGTTGAATGATTTCACAATTAGTTTCATTAGGTTCATTATTTAAAGTGACAACATCTTCTTCGTCTTCTATTTGTACAGTATCTTTAAAATTTTCATCAAAAGATACAATGCATTGTTTCTTCAATAGTGTTGGTTCATAAATTAAAAACTCTAAATGCTTTTTTCTATTAGAATATCTGATGATACCTTTATCGGATTTAGGTTCAAATTTATCTAAATTATCTTTTGTATTAAAAAATAAAATGCTTACTACCAAAAACTTTAAATAAGCTACTATGGGTTTCTTATTGTAAAGTAATTCATATGGTGTTTTATTAATTAATGGTCTAATTAAAATACTATTTAATATATAACAAGACGTAGCGACTACTTTAGCCCAAAATTTTTTAGGTAAGTTACTATCAGAAAGCATTGTTCTAGCACACTCTTGAATCGTACTATTCTTACGTTCTACCACTCCGCTTTATTATGGAGTTCTTGAAAAAGAGAAATTATGGGTAATTTCTTTTTGATTACAGAAATTCTTTAAATTTTCATTTTCAAATTCTCCAACTTGATCACTACGAATAGTTTTTATTTTTAAAGAAGTTGTCTTTGAATTCCCTTAGCAAAAATTTTAAATAATTCAAAAGAATCACTTTTAAGTTTAAGAAAAATTGTCCAAGTATATCTAAAATAATCATCTACAATTACAAAAACATATTTATTATGATTAATTGATTGAACTTGAGATGGACCAAATAAATCTAAATGAAGTAATTTTAGAGGTTTGGAAGTAGAAATCATATCTTTTAATTTAAATGAACTTTTATTAAGTTTCCCTAATTGGCAAGCATCACATATACTATCTACTTTAAAGTTTAACTTGAGTAAACCTCTAACTAGGTCAAGTTTTGATAACCTAGATAACAGTTTGAAATTTAAATGACCAAATCTTTAATGCCAAATCCATGGGTCACTTGTATTAGCCAAAAGACATAAGTTATCATTTGAAAGTTTCATACTAAGGATGTAAATGTTTTTCTTCCTAATTCATTCAAAGATAATATTTGTCTTATTATCTTCGATGTGACACTTATCTTTTCCAAATTTAATATTAAATCCTTTATCACATAGTTGACTTATACTATGAAAATTATATTTTAAATTCCTAACTAGCAAAATATCAAAAATAAGAGGAGTTTTAGAATTATCGACATTGCCGATGTCAATCACATATTATTTTGAGTTATCTCCAATGTTGACCAATCAACCATCTTGATATATAATGTCATTAAGCATCTCGAGATTTCCAGTCATATGCCTTGAACGGCCACTATCAAGTATCCATTTATCTTTCTCAATTTGCACAGTTTGTCCATTGGTTGTTGATTCTTCAAAAGCCATGTAACATGTTTGTTCCTTCATAACAAACAAATTCGGTAGATAACTTGATTTTTCATAAACATTATATGCATATTTATGATAATTTGATGAAATGCATAAATTCAAACCAGTATTGGAAAAATTTCCTAAAAATGCCATTTTTAACTTTTCAAGTTTTAGATTATGAAAACTATGAAAACCTATGCTCTGATACCAATTGAAAGGGAGTGCGGATTATGGATCTTAAAGCTAATTTAACACTAGAGGGTGGGGGAATAATGTTTAATGGATTATAAGACTTATATGGACTAAATTAAAATTATGTCATAAACAAATGTTGAACTTAATCACAGAACAATCACAGAATCAAAAAACAGATGCAGAAAATAAATAAAAAGCTGTAAAAGGAAAGAACTCACCAGATTTTATACTGGTTGGAAGTTACCCTACATCCAGTCCTGTACTAAGGAAAACACCTCATACAGATTTTTATTATACCAATGTCGAGATTGCAATCTTCAATTTCTAAAGGCCTTGAGGTACCCTCCTGTTTTCGAGTCCGGGGCAAACTCTCTTGATTTTTGGGACACAAGATCACCCAATTGATTTTCGGGCACATATATACCTTATAGAGAGACTCGATAAACTTTTGATTACAAATTGATCCTATAACTCTGAATAGCACTTTGATCTTCGAGAGGGTGTGGAGAATCAAACAAGAATGAGATTCAAATTTGATTCATTTGAGAATTAGGTAAAATTTCGACACGATTTAAAAATATGAAAATTTTAGAATATGGATTTATGGAGAAGGAGTGAAGAAAATAAGTAATAGTTAGTTAAATAATTCTTTTGTGAAGGCTATTTATAGACCAGTAACGGTCATAACCATTCGTGAAGAGATTTAAACGAATATACACTTCTTTTGAAAATTGAAACTTTTGAATTTAACGGCCACCATGTCGACATGGGGTATCCCATGATGTCAACATCCTTAGTTAAAAAATATTGTAAAATTTGTTTTGAAAATGGTATTGAAAGGAAAACAAGTTGAATTGATTCTGGAGTAAAATAAACAAATTTCCTATGTTTTAAAATAAAGAAGAGTAGAAAAATATATTTTTAGAATGTATGTATATATATATATAAATTTGATTTTAAATCTCAAGTATATATATATATATATATATATATTATAAAGAGTATTTAAAAATCAGAAGATAGTTTTAAAAACAAACGAAGTTTAAAACAAGAATTTATTTAAAAACAAAAAAAAGAATATTTTAAGGCTAAAGCATCTTTTTGAAAATCCTATGAAAAGATAATTTTTAAGGCTAAAACATTTTGCAAAACAGTTTTGAAAATCATTTTGAAAAACCATTTTGAAGCAGTTTTGCAAGTTTTTTCCTGCAAAATATCTCATCACATCAGGACTCCAGAACTTGTACAAAACCAGGATGTTCGTGGATTTGTAAGCCACTTGTCGTAGGTTTGTAAGCTACTTGTCGTGTGTTTGCAAGAAACTAAGTAGGTGGAAATGGGTTCCATCCTAAATGAAATTCAGAATGAAGATTTCCGTGCTATTATGAAGTTTTAACAAAAACTAGACTCTTATCTTGAAATCTTGATCTTGATACTCATGAGTCTTTAAACTTGATTTCTTCATTCTTGATCTTTATACTGTACGGTCTTCAATAATCAGTACATGTCTTACATATATCCTGCATAATAACATTCATATGTATCTAGACAATAGTGTTAGTATATAAGTCATAATAAAATAAGTTACAAAGGTTATTGTCATCAAAACCACTATCTCTAGTTCCTAACAGAGAAGGTTGGCCTGGCGGGTCAACCGAAGAAATTCATAAAGGAAGAGGTGTTACTACTGAAGCAGCCTGGTCGCCTAAGATGCCCCTGATTCTGTAGGAGGAGGTAGAAGAATCCAAGCAGCGTGAAGGCAAGGATGCGATGTCAATGGAAAAGGAGGAAGGTGAAATTGAGAATAGCAGCAGCTATGATTCCTCCTCTAGTGATGATGAATTCGATGCAAGTTTTAGTGATGGAAATTTCGAATCGTGAGATGAAACTCTAGGAATGAGTCTCATTATCTAGGATTGGCCTCCCAAGAAATTCATGCTAAAGATGCTCCCCTAACAGCCGAGCGACAACATGGTTCTCCTTTAAGGAAAGATGCTCCCCTAACAGCCGAGCGACAACATGGTTCTCCTTTAAGGAAACTCTACTTTTCTAACACTATTACTCTTTTGCTCATAACAAAAGGGGGAGAGAAAAGTTAAGATTTTGGAAAATAAATGTCAAATATATTATTTTTATTTGCATAATTCATTTGCATATTTTTACTTATGTTCGTGCATATATGAAGGGGGAGCTTTGCTGTAGAGAGGGAGCATTCAAATAGGGGGAGAAAATTGAATGATCAAATGCATTTAATAAATTCAAAATCTTAAATATATGTTTGTTATCATCAAAAGGGGGAGATTGTTGAATATGCTAGTATATGATTTTTGTTTGATGATAATAAACATATATATACATTTAAACGTATTTTTTATTGTACTATTTTATTTTCACATAAATAAGATTTTATGAATAAAATAAATAACACAGAATTTAAATCCAAACAGATATTTTATTAATACAAATATTTTATTACAATTTTGAATAATACAAATTTGAGCTCTCATTACATTTTTTTTCAATTACATTACAATTTTGATTACATCACAAATTTCACTTTACATTGTTCATCTCACTACATATTACTCATTCACTTATATTTGTTCTTCAACTATGCTCCCGTCCGAATCCAGCATCTGAATTATCTGCAAAATAAACACTGACACGGTAAAATTGAAAAAGAAATATTTTTGCAGTGTAAAATAAAATGTGTTTTGAAAATATTATTTTCCTCGGTTATTTGGGTTGTTTGTTATCATTCAAATTTGAATTCGTCAAACATGAATAACCTGTGACTTGCATAGTGTATCACTATACATGCCACACGGCCATGCATACCGATATACATTTGATAAAACTGTAGGGACAGATGAGCACAAGGTCAAATCCGAGCCGAGGCTGGATCCAATTCAGGTGCAATACAAAAACATCACAAAATTCACAAGTACAAGTGAAAATGCTCGATCAAAATAATCAAGCAACACGGCCTTAACAGTTAATGGTTCACATGACAACACACATGAAGTATTAACCAGAACCAAACCCAAATTAATAATGAACTATACTCAAAGCATTCACACACCTGACAAGTGCATAAAGATAAGCTAGAAAATTAAAGAGCAACACTATATATACATATCTATGTGGTCTGGTGTAAAGAAACATGTCAACCAGAATAAAATGTACAAACCAACTGATCACAAAACATCAGATTGCAACTCAAAAGGAGCAACAAAAAGACCAGTCCAAAATCAACATGAACTGTACTCAGACTCAAGGAAATGTGCAACAAAAAAATGTAGTCAGATATCAACACCAAGGAGCAACACTGTATACATCTATATGTTATGCATAAAAAGACTTCATATGGAACCAGACCAGACAACAGTGGAACCAGACCAAGCTAATGAACAACCAGACCTAGCAACATGAGCCACATGATCTGGCTCAAAGCAGTAAACAACATGTATACATGTGTAGTGGCAACATGAGATACAATGGAAGTAGTTCAATATACAAGCAAGACCACAACTTCAAGAAAACTACATGATGCAACAAACATGCATATAGATACACACACATATGCATACACACATGTATACATATGTATATACTATGCATATGAATCAAATGGCCAAGATCAGATACAAGAAAGAAGGCAGCAGAGATCCGTATAGCAAGGATAGAATCGAGTACTCATGAAGACATCAAGAACCAAACATATGCAGCAAAGTTGACAGTGCAACCAAGTGCATAAACCAAAGTGACAAATATATAAAAGTGAAGAGGGAAAAACCAGATGATGTACATGTGAAGCAACTCAACAGACTTAAGTGAATTTGCAATAGAGATTTGTGGATAAATATTGAAACCAGACTCCATAAATACACACATATATACATACATAAATGTACATATGTATACAAGTGGAGATGACACTGCAGCTACCAATTGAACACAACATAACAACAGACATGAACCAAAGACCAAAATTCAAGAGGAACAAAATCAAATCGAGCTAATAGTTAACATGGAGCCTCAACAAAATACACGCATGTGAAATCATGTATGCAATGACAACAAGGGCTGCAACAAGACTCAAGTGAAACCGAGTGTAATATCATGCAAAAAAACACTGCAGCCAAACTTAAACAAAGTCATACAAAAGCTTGCAATCAAAGTAACAAAGCAAGTAGCAGTTCGAATAAAAACTGCCAGCAAAAATGAAAGAACAGCAGTAACTAAAAATTTGAAATAAAGCTGTGGTGACCAAAGTAAAATTGAACAAGTCGAAAGTAAGATCTTATCTCAAAATATTATCACAAATTCAAAGTGGCCGAAGTCAAAGCAGAAAAGAATGGAACAAATCGAAAGCAAACTCAAGCCATGGTGACCAAGCAAGCACATCAATAAAATATTTGAATTGAACCAGTCCAAACATATCACATGTATTCAAGCAAAATCGAATGACAAAGCAAAATTAATTAATGAATTCAAATGAATTATTCAAATGAAAATTAAGGGTATTGATCCCTATTTAAACCATTAACATCATCGACATACGAGCATCGAGTTCAAGCAAATTAATCAGTAAAGAAAAATGCATAAACCACATACCAATTTAGTGCGAACTCGATCAAATTGGAGGGACGGAAATCATATCACAGCCAAAGGACTGAATGTCCAAGCCAAACAAAGAAAATAATCACTGCAATTAATCAGATACAGGTGGCATCCCCCATTCAAAGCAAAGCTCTAATTTTCAGAAAGAAAGAGGAACGAACGAGGCAGCCATTATCACAAAGGAAAGGATACGACCGATAATACAAAAAGAAAAGGGGACACATTCTTTATCATTATTTTATTTTGGTCCGGTTTTGATAAATAGTTTTGGGTTTTAATTCTTAAATTAGGGTTTTGTATTTTAAGTTGTTTCTATTTGTAATTTACTTTCAAACTTTTGTAAAATTTCGGTCATGTGACTAGGGGACAAACTACGGTAGTGTAGTTCGAGAATTCGCAACTCAGTGGCTAAGTTATGGCAGGGTTTTGAGCATAGAGTTAGGTTAGTCTGCAGTGGGTGTCGTAAGTTTACATATGTAAGCATCTGACTACTTAATTTCTAGTAGAAATCTTGAGGGCAGCATGCAGGTTGGGTTTTACCGAAGTTGGGTAAATCTGTATTGTTCTATTTCTGCTTTTATTATTCTGTTATTATTTGTGCTGCAATTATTTTATATATTTTCACATTGATTTTTATAATTCTTAGTTTCACCCTATTCAGCCCTCACAAGGGTGAAATTGATCCTACAAGTGGTATCAGAGCTAGGAACAAAAGCCAATTTTTTTCTTTAAAAAATTGAATTTTCAAAAACAAATTATTGTTTTAAAATTTTGATTTTCTAAAATGGCTTCTTTTAATAATGCTTTTGCTGAAGGTTAGTCAATAGTTAGACCACCTATATTCAATGGTGATTATGCTTACTGGAAAAATAGAATGAATTTTTTTTTAATGCCATTGATGCTTGGAATATTGTTGAGATAGGATATCGGACACCAAATATAGTGGTAGATAATCAACAAATTGAAAAGCCAATGGATCAATGGATAGATCTTGAAAATAAACTAAGAATGCTAAAGCTATGAATTCCATTATTTGTTCATTGGATCAAATTGAATTTAATCGTGTCTCACATTGTCTAACTGCGCAAGAATTCAGGCACACACTTGAAGTGACTCATGAAGGAACTTCCCAAGTCAAAGAATCTCGCCTTACCATGCTTAGTAGTGAATATGAGTACTTCACAATGGCCAAGGATAAAAATGTCAAAGAGATGTATGGACGAATTTACAATCTCATATGCAAATCAAAGGCTCTTGGAAAATCATGCATATAATTGGAAATAGTTCGAAAAATCCTCAAAGTCCTTCCATGAAATTTTGAAACCAAAGTTATTGCTATTCAAGAATCAAAGGATTTGAAATAGATTAAAATCAAAGAACTTATTGGAAGTCTCACCACTTATGAGCTAAAAATGAAATTCAAGGAAGAACGTGAAGGAGGTGATACTCGAAAGAAATCAATAGCTCTTAAAGGAACAACCAAAAGTGAAGATGACGACGACGCTGCAGCAGAACTGGCGCTACTAATAAAGAGATTCAAAAAGTAGAACCACAAATATGAAAATTCAGTTGTAAATCAACAACTAAAAAGCAGAATAGTCAAAGTTCTAGACAACTTAGAAGAGCAGGAGATTAAGTGCAATAAACCCAGTCATATCAACCTCAATTATTCTCAGAATCGACTCAGCCAAGGAAAGAAACCGAAAAGGAGAAGTTTTGCAGCCACTTGGGTTGAAACTGATGAAGATGACAAAAGCACTAGCAATGAGAGTGAAAATAGAAATATGTAGCTTCAAGGAGAAATAACTGACAGTGATGATGATGAGCTAAGTAAGGTATCAATACTTACTCACATAGAATTACTTATATATTTTCACGAAGTAAATGGCTGTTTTGAACGACTTAGGGAGAAATACACTAAAATTGAATCAAAAAGAGATAATTTGATTGAATTAAGTAAGCAGCTTGACCAATCAGTCAAAAACTATCGAAATAAAAGACCTAAGTGTGACAAGTGTCCATCATTCAAATAAGAAATAAAAAATCAAAGATTAAATTTAAATCACTTGAAAATGAAATTCAGATTTTGAAAGAAAGTGAAAACACAAGGAGACAAAATTATATTAAAAAGTGCACTCAATTATCGAATGAAAATGAATCTCTCAAAAAGCAAGTCCAATAATTGTCTACAACTTCAAGAAAATTTTCCAAAGGAGAAAGATCACTAAATATGCTATTAGGGAAACAAACCATCAATATTGTTAGACAAGGACTTGGGTATAATCAGTCTGAAAGTGTTAGAAGCGAAATTAATCAAGTCAAATCTGAGTGCATAATTTGTAGAAAAATTGGACACCATCAAAACAATTGTTAGTATAGGTACAAACATGTGAAAACCATACCAATTTGGGTTCCTAAAGGCACAAATATAAAATCCCTTAAAGTCAAACAAATCTGGGTGCCAAAAGGAACAAATATAAATAGTCTTGGGTCTACACAAACATATTTTTCAAAATATTTTGTCACTGACAACCATGGACCTATAAAAACAAATGGTCACAAAAATCTTTTCTCAAGTAGGTGTGGTGGAAAGCTAAGAAACAACAACAACAGTGTTATCTGGATTATGGTTGTTCCAGACACACGATGGACCAAAAATCAAAGTTCCTTAACCCAGTACAAAAGTGGCAGAATCACAATGAGTAACAGCGAAAAATTATCTTGAAGGAAAAATAGGTAACGGTATATTTATCTTGAATGATTTATTGAATATGAAAATCTGCACTGTAATCTGATTTAGTTCAGCCAGTTATGTGATAAAGAAATGAATGTTGATTTTGATCATGAACTATGGAAATTGTTAGCCGGTTATCTTTTTATGCCGAGAACACTATAAGTATCTCTAGAGTCTCTGAACTAGTTTATATGGACTCGTTTTCACTAATGATATTGCAAGTTTAGATGATAAGAGATAGTGCCTTGTATTGATTTTTAATTACTCTAGGGATATATTTAGTTATTGTACTGCTGACACTATGTTCACCGTTTGTTTATTTGCACGGTTTCAATTCAAATTCAAAAGAATTTTATTTAAAAGCTGTGAAAAGGATTTTAAGGAATTTGTTGCAACCTCATGATCTAGTCTATGATATCCAACTAATGATATTCTTAAGTCTAAGAGAAATTCAGATGCAGATTATACTGGTAGTCTAGTTGATAGAAAAATAACTAGTAAAACGTGTTTTATGCATCATTTTCAAAGAAAATATCTGCACGTTTTTCATTTTCAACTGATTTTTAAATTAGCAGACATTTTCCTTATAAAACCCCTTCTAGAAAATAGTTTTCGTTGTCCTTGTTTCAGATTAGTCATTTTAGGAAATTTGATTTTATAATTATTTTTGGATTTGATCTTAAATGACTACATTAACTAATCTGACTCCCTACTGATTATCGAAAATATAAATAGTGACTGAAAAAGTGATGAGTGTTGCTATTAATCATATATTATGACTTGAGAAAGTAATTTAGTAAAGTTCTTTAAAAATTCTAAACAAGATTTATAATAATTTCGTGGGTAAAAATTCCATGACCATCTCTATTTCTATCATATTTCTAATGACCACCACTCATCAAAATTCAACATAGTATGTCAATATGTGGTATTTTAAATGGGTAATTATTCGTTTTCATTTTATTTTATTTTTAGCAATAAAACATCTAAAGTATTCACTCTCATTTAAAAGTCCTCACGAGTTTGCATGGGTGAATAACTAGGAATTTTTGATTATGTGCTTTCATGCTTATTTAAATGTCCTCACGGTTATACATATATGGAACACATATCAAAATTGATTATTAAATAGATAAGTTGATTCTAATCCCATTTAAAAATTCTCACGGTTATGCATGGTTAGAAGATGCTTGAAATTCATTTTTTTATTAAAATTGGGAATACTACTAATCTCGTTTAAAAGCCTAATGGTTATGCATGATTAGTAGATATTCAAATTCCTGATATATATATATATATATATATATATATATGCACCACAAATAGACACAACTATATGGTTTTACATGCAAATATCATCCCCATCATTCTAAAATGGAATGTGCGCCTAACATAGTATTTATGATTTTTGTTTGATTTTTATTGAAATTTAATATAACAAAAGGGGGAGAGAAAAGATAAGATCTTGGCAAATAAAGGTCAAATATTTTATTTTCTATTTGCATATTTTTACTTATGTTCATTCGTATATGAAGGACGAGCTTTGTTTTAGAGAGAGCATTCAATAGAGAGAGCAAATTGAATGATCAAAATAATTTAATAAATTCAAAAACTTAAATATATGTTTATTATCATCAAAAGGGGGAGATTGTTGAATATGCTAGTATATGATTTTTGTTTGATGATAATAAACATATATATACATTTAAATGTATTTGTTATTGTACTATTTTATTTTCACATAATTAATATTTGATGAATAAAATAAATAACACAGAATTTAAATCCAAACAGATATTTAATTCAAATAAATATTTTATTACAATTTTGAATAGTATAAATTTTAGCTCTCATTACATTTTTTTCAATTACATTACAATTTCGATTACTTCACAAATTTCACTTTACGTTGTTCACCTCACTACATATCACTCATTCACTCATATTTGTTTTTCAACTATACTTCAGCCCAAATCCTGCATTTGAATTAACTGCCAAATAAACACCGACGCGGTAAAATTGAAAAAGAAATATTTTTTCAGTGTAAAATAAAATGAGTTTTGAAAATATTATTTGCATCGTTTATTTGGGTTGTTCGTTATCATTTAATTTGGAATTCATAAAATGCGAATAACATATGACATGCATAGTGTATCACTGTACATGCCATAAGGCCGTGCATACCGATATACACTTGATAAAACTGTAGGGACAGGTGAGTACAAGGTCAAACCTGAGCCGAGGCTGGATTCAACTCAGATGCAATATAAAAACATCAAAATATTGTTAAGTAAAAGTGAAAATGCTCGATCAAAATAATCAAGCAACACAGCCTCAACAGTCAATAGTTCACATGACAGCACACATGAAGTATTAACCAAAACAAGGCCCAAATTAACAATGTACTGTACTTGAAGCATTCAAACACCAGAAGAGTGCACAAAGATAGGCTAGAAAATCACAGAGCAACACTGTATATACATATGATATGGTCTGGTGCAAAGAAATTTGTCAACCAGAATAAAATGTACAAGCCAACTGATTACAAAACTTCAGACCGCAACTCAAAAGGAGCAATAAAAAGACAAGTCCAAAATCAACATGAATTGCACTCAGACTCAAGGAAATATGAAACAACAATATGCGGTCAGATATCAACACCAAGGAGCAACACTGTATACATATATATGCTATGCATAAAAAGACTTCATATGGAACCAGACCTGGCAACAATGGAACCAAACCAAGCTAATGAACAAACAAAACAACCAGACCTGGAAACACGAACAACATGATCTGGCTCGAAGCAGTATACATGTGCATTCGCAATATGAGATACAATGGAAGCAGTTCAATATACAAGCAAGACTACAACTTCAAGCAAGACTACATGGTGCAACAAACATACATATACACACACACACACACACATATGCATACACACATGTGTGTGTATATATATGCACATGAATCAAATGTCCAAGACCAGACACAAGAAAGAAGGCAGCAGAGATCAGTACAACAAGGATAGACTCGAGTACACATGAAGACATCAAGATCCAAATATATGCAGCAAATTTGACGGTGCAACCAAGTGCACAAACCAAAGTGACAAATATATGAAAGTGAAGGGGATAAAACAAGATGATGTACATTTGAAGCAACTCAACGGACTCAAGTGAATATGAAAGAGAGATGTTGGATACATAATGAAACCAGATTCCATAAACATACTCACACACACACACACACATACATACATGCACAAATATATGTATGTACACAAGTGGAGATGACACAACAGCTACCAATTGAACACAACATAACAACAGACATGAATCAAAGACTAGAATTCAAGAGAAACAAAGTCAGATCGAGCTAACAATTAACATGGAGCCTCAACAATTTACACATGTGAAATCATGTATGCGGTGACAACAATGGCTGCAACCAGACTCAAGTGAAACCGAGTGTAATATTAAGCAAAACAAAACTGCAACCAGACATATACTAAATCATACAAAAGCTTGAAGTCGAAGTAACAAAGCAGGTAGCAGTTCGAATAAAAACTGCCAGCAAAAATGAAAGAACATGAGTGAATAAAAATTTGAAATAAAGCCATGGTGACCAAAGTAAAATTGAACAAGTCAAAGGTAAGTTCTCATCTAAAAATATTATCACAAATTCAAAGTGGCCGAAGTCAAACCAGAAAAGAGCGGAACCAAAAACAAAGCAAACTCGGGTCATGGTGACCAAGCAAGCACATCAATAAAATATTCGAATTGAACCAGTCCAAACATATCACATGTATTCAAGCAAAATTGAACGGTAGAGCAAAATTAACCGACAAATTCAAATGAATTATTCGAATGGAAATTAAGGGAATTGATCCCTGTTTAAACCATTAACATCGTCGGCATATGAGCATCGAGTTTAAGAAAATTAATCAGTAAAGCAAAAAGCATAAATCACTTATCAATTTAGTTGAAACTCGATCAAATTGGAGGGACCGAAATCATATCACAGCCAAAGGATCGATTGTCCAAGCCAAATAAAGAAAATAATCACTACAATTGATCAAATATAGGCAGCATCTCCCGTTCAAAGCAAAGCCCTAATTATCATAAAGAAAGAGGAACGAACGAGGCAGCCATTTTCACAAAGGAAAGGATACGGCCGATAATATAAAAAGAAAAGGGGACACATACTTTATCACTATTTTAATTTGGGCTGCTTTTGATAAATAGTTTTGGGTTTTAATTTTTGAATTAGGTTTTTGTGTTTTAAGTTGTTTATATTTGTAATTTACTTTCAACCTTTTGTAAAATTCTTGTCGTGTGACCAAGGGACGAATTACGGTAGTGTAGTTCGAGAATTCACAACTCAGTGGCTGAGTTGTGGTAGGGTTTTGATTATAGAGTTAGGTTAGTCTATAGCACGTGTCGCAAGTTTACATGTGTAAGCGTTTGACTACTTAATTTCTAGTAGAAACCTTGGGGGAAGTACGTAGGCAGGGTTTTGCCGAAGCTGGGTAAATCTGTGTTGTTCTATATATGCTTTTATTATTCTGCTATTATCTATGCTACAATTTTTTTATATATTTCCACATTAATTTTTATAATTATTAGTATCATCTTATTTAACCCTCCCCCTCCTCCTCTAGGGTGAAATTGATCCTACAATATTAACTTTGTGGATTTGAGCAACATTTATGTAGATATCGATGAACTCATGGGAGAAGATTTCGAGTTCGAGGGATTGTCTCCTTTCCCCGGGCATGCTGTGTCTAGAATTAGCCCGATTCCTATGGTGGTGACATCTCGATCCAGTTTGTGAAGTCTTTTTTTAGGCCGACCATGACACGTCACACATTTCCAAGGGTGACGTTCACTCACATAGGCATTATTTAGGTTCATTTTCTATTGCTAAGGTTCTTTATTTATTTTTCATATAAGGAACTATGAGAGGCCGTGGACTTTATGAAGACCTTGAGCAATTTATAGATGTGCAACACTGGTTAAGTCAGACTTCAAGCCTTCATCGGCCCTAAGAAGCCAAGGAAGAGTATAGAAAGAGGATGGATTTGGAAGTTGAAGTACGTCATCGTGACGACGCAGAATGGGATAGAGTTTACAGGAGTGGTTATGATAAGAGAAAAACTCCAAATGACCAAGAAAATACATCCAAGAAGTCGAAGGTAGATCGCCGTTCTCATCCCTCCGAGCACCTAGCATTTGCCCCGGCTCCAGTCTTAATTGGAATTGAAGTTCGTGCTTTCACCATTCACGTTTCACCTTCATCCCACTCCCCGTCAACTCACATAGTTCATGTTTCTAGTTCTTCACGTCTCTGCAAGTGGTCGGCTTATATTCCCTTGTACGGTCCCCCTAAACTCAAAGTTGCGCTCCCCAGATTGTTTCTAAAGCGAGTTAAATATGATTGCGACCTGCATCCAATTCGTATATATTATTATATGCCTCATCTCTAAGTGATTCAATATGATTTGGATTAAGCTGAAGGATAGGAGAAGTTATGCGAGCAACTGATGGACACCAACCGTAGTAACAATCAAGAGATCCTCTTCTTTGAGTCAGAGAAGGACGATTATTAAAATACGTTAACGAAACGTGATGTTGGAATCGAGCAGTTGACAAAGGGGAGTGACACTAAACTCTAAGAGAGTAAGAGAAATGCCAGCTTGCTGAAGGAATTAAGAGTGGCCAACACGAAATTTTGAAATCGTGTTCCGAGATGAAATAAAAAGGCCCATGCGGATGAGGTTAAGCGGAAAGTGGAACTTGAAGCCCGTGACGAAATCATCGAAACTCGGAAGAAATCTATTGCTGGTCATAATGAAGCCGTAAAATCCTATAAAAAAACAATTGCTAATCATGTGGGAATGGTGGAATCTCGTGACAACACCATTTCCGATGATACCCAAATGATTGCTTTACTTCAGGAAAGAGTCACGGAACTTAACATTGAGAAGACCCAAGTTGAAGTTGGGAAGGTCGCCGTGACAACGGACTACTTGGAGCTGCAGGATACTTTTGAAAGGAAAATGGAGAAGGTATATGACACCATCTTGAATTTCTATGCTAACTCCTTGCTTCATTATTGAATGCATTGGTATTTTCTTCCAACTTGTCATCGTCAAGTCACTCACCTTCTTCTGAGTCGGAGAGACTCATTGCTATATCTTCCTATGGAATTTTCACCCCTATATTCAAGTTTGTAGCTGCAGTCTTATAATTGGTGAAGTGTTTGCATTTCCTTCCATATTAATTCATACGGTTCCACCTGTCACTCCTTCGTGCTGCTGCTTTCATTTCTCTTGTTTAGGCTAAAGATAGAAGAATTTTATTATTCCATGGCAACGGTGGGCTCTGTCATGAGTCTTGGAGTAGCATGTATTGTTAGGTCAATAGAGCATTAAATTTTTCCATAAGAGCTCTTTGGTTGTTTTCCATCTTCTAATTAATTTCATCAACCATCTTGTTCAGTTCTACCTTAACCATAACTTCATGCTGTGTAGAGGATCCTATAACCTGATCTCTAGAGTTAGCTCCTAATTGTATGTTGTTGGGGTTGTTGACTTCAATTTGCTGCGGGTTTGTTTCTTATCCAACAATGATAGCTCCTATGGATCTTCCAAAGGTATTTCCTCTTCTTTTAGGTGCCATTGATTCTCAACAGCAGATATTCTGAGCAGAGATTGAGGATCTGAATTCTGAACCTATCTGATCCCAAGTAGATAGTTAGATCTAAGCCTTAGTTCAGTTCTCAGCATAAGAACAAAATTTTTAACCCAAAAATTGGATCAATGCCCTGAATTGAGTGTGAAAGCACCATCTCTATTTATCAAGGCAAATAAGATAGAAAAGAAATATTAGATCGTAGAATATATCAAGGAACAAGAAGATTCTTATTGTGGTCTGGCTGTTAATAAAGCTTACGTCCACTTCATAACTTTTGTTATTGATTGAGTGTTATTACAAGTTGAATCTTATTACAATTTGATTGAACTTCTAAATTAGTTCAAGTAACAAGTGCAAGAGTTGTTGGAGAATCACAGTAAACCCATAGATGAATATGGTGTGGAAGGAGAAGGGTGAAGAATAATTTCTGTAGAATTCCAACAGATAGTCTAGAAGATCTTCTTTATGTTGCAATGGATGAGTATTTATAGAGATTTGGGGAGCTATTGGGCTAGTTCGCCTTGCCAGAAGCTTGCATTTGAAGATACAAGGTGCCTAGGAAATTTCTAGCGAGCCGAGCTAATATGATGAATCGCTAGCAATCCATACAGTTAGCTTATTTTTGGCTCGCTTCAATTGTACCACGTTCCATGCCTTTTGTGGATGCTCTTCATGCAATTTGGTTAATAGTTGCATTGTTTTGATGATGATTCATATACAAGTTGCATTGGACTATTACTGGAATCGGATGAATGCCCACTTCTTAATCTAGCTTGCTTGGAATACATTAAACTTAGTAGACGTACCTAGAAAAGATAATGCTTCATGATGCAAGAAGAACAGACGACCCATGAGAAATACTTATGGATCGCTAGCGATCCGTCCTCTTAGGCTAATTTTGCTCCTTTTCTCTTGGTTCCCTCTTGATTCCTCCTTTTGATCCTTCTGGTTGATTCTTGAGACGTTTTGACTTGACGTGTATGTTCTAACTTCCATTGAATTTCATTAGGTTAAAACCAAGGTGTAAAAGGCCGATTTTTAGACGCTCAAAAAATCAAACCATTAGGATTAAAAGAAGGAGGAGGTAGAAGAAGAGAAAACAACACAACATAATCTTACCATCGCAGCGGAATAAAATCTAATAGATAATAACCGATCTTTACACAAAAGAAACTATATTTTTTATACATACAACATCAGAATACAATATCATAGTTCAACAGCATCTATAACACACAACTGGATAGTTGTACTAACTTGTCCTTACCAAACTGACAATAAAACACAGCGGAATTATACATCAAATACGTGTGCTACGTCTCGCCATCCAGCTCGTCTCCTGAGCTTCACAGCATCTTTTCCTGTACTCTATAATACTCAGTCCGACCCGAGCATTATAGTTAAATAACACCCGAGTCATTCTGGAAAACCAGCATGAGAAAATACACTCAATTGGATTATTAAAGTTTTCAAAATCATTTGAAATCGAAGGTATCTCGTAAGACCACACTAAAAATAAACATGCCGAGTTTTTACCTTATAATAACCGAAACATTTCTTGTAAAATCCTTTGATATTATAGTAATTTATATATACAAATACTTATTCAAATAACCAAAATTGTTACATTATTAAATTTCAGCTACTATCCACAAAGTGGGTTCTACAAACAAAAACCGTAAAGGAACATAGGGAAAATGGATTTCCATCAATGGCAGGGTACTGGGGTACCGTCCATCATAGCACATGGTCTAGATCACCGTACCGAGGATCCACCCTGATCCCCTGCATCACAAGACCGGAGCTACCCCTTACTGGATAGTCCGAATAAGTTAACCCCGCGGTTGGGATCAGCAACCGCCACACAGCCGAAATAAAAGTGACATATAGACCGGGGTCACCTAACTTTATTTGGTTGCTAGCCACTTAGCCTTGTGTGCACCTCCCCTGTTTTAGCCATTCCCGGTTGATGAGGCATGAGGCAATGCGATACTTTTTTAGCACACATTCACTTAGAATATTCACTGTCCTCCTGACGATGTTCTGAAAGCATTCATCTATACAATACCGTTCCGGGTTCGAACGGTACCGAAGGTACTACTCCTACTACATCAATTTTGGAATCACCCTCAGAATTAGTAGCGTTTAGCCTTGCACTTCACTGCTCCATCTTCAACTCTAACTCTTGTCTTCCTCACGAAAACGTTCAAACTGGATCGAAGTGGTTTTTAGAAAATTAATCCCGATCCTGATCTCTTCGAAACGATCAGCGCATTTGCCAAAATTGATAGTTGGTTATTTAACAATCAAATAACAACAACCATCGGACATTCATAATTTTCCCAAATTATTTATTAAGCTCAAAATATCTTCGCAAGATATATTCCACTTTTCAACCCTTTGAAAACAGTTTCAAAACCACTCTTCTTTCATGGAATAAATTTCCTAAATATTTTTTATTTCCACTGAAAACAACTAAGTCCAAATACTTAAGATTTTAAAACAATTTATATCACCTTATTCTAAATTATAATTTAAACATTTAAATTAAACTACTTGAATACTTTATCCAAAATATATACTTTAAAAATACTTAAAATAAAACTACTTTATAAAATATAAATCTAATTTTTAAAATAAAAGTTAAGCCAAACTAAATTTGAAATAGAAGTTATGAAATTCTATACAAGTTTTCAAGTAAAACTTTAACCCAACTATCTTTAAAATAAACTATTTTATAAAATTTAAATATTAATAATTATCTTTAAAATCATAATACTAGTCAAAATTTTCAAATAATTACTACTATAATTAATTTTAAGTAAATATTTACTTTTAAAAATTATAACAACTTAAATAATAATTTCACAAAAACATTCTTTCAAAACATCTTTAAAAACTTTTAACATATACATAAAAATCTGCTTGAAAAACATACTTGGCTTTTCAGGGAAATACACTTCTCTTTCCCATCCTTTAAAAAAAAATAAACCGCTATTTATTTTTAAAACAAATTACCCATTCCTTTATAAATTCCCATCGTGAATTTATATTTCCAAATATCCATTGATATATTACTTCACCTTTATAAACCTTGTTTATAAATTCCATGGTCTCATCCTTCCTTAAACCACGGTTTCAAACACTTTATCAATCTCCAAATCGATTTCCAAATTACTCTATTTTGAAATAAATTCCTTTACTTCTCAATTCATTTCAAAATCCATTAATTCAGATTTTACTTCTCAATAATGATTTAAAATCTTTTTAATGGAAAATACCAATTTCATATTATTATATTATTATTTTCCAAACTCCTTCTTTATCCTTTCCAATAAATTTAAACCTTGAATTTTAAAATAATTTCTTTCCTCCTTTTAAATATTATCATTTGAATTCATTTATTCAAAATATCTCTTTTCCCATACTTTGGATTTATTTGTTACAATTTAAAAATCAACTTTTATTCTTTCAAATCATTTTAATTATCCAAATTCCTTATAATTATTTTATTTAAAATTACCTTTTTATTTACTTTTAAAAAAAATCCAAACTTCATTTATATTTCAACTATCAAAATTCCAATATATATATATATATATATATATATATATATATATATCTAACCAAGCCAGAGTATTCAGTAAATTCCAATTCCTAATATGATCAATATAATTCATCACAGATTATCACATAATCATATCGCTAAATATAAATTCAAATGTTTTGAGGAATCTAGTTGGATCTCTCCAACCTGTTTTTCCCTGCATCCACAGATGTTAGCACAATATAATAATACTAATTCCACTTCGAGGTCGAATGTCGCGGTATATGGGATCATATTATATCATCCGCTATTATGCGACATATACGGTCTCTGTAACGACCCGCCTTTTTGGACAGTTTAAACCGACGATCAAATACCCATGTCGATTCCAAACCATTAAAAGGGCAGATAGTTATTGGGGTAATTAAGAAAAGAAAAGGAAGGGAAATAAAGGAAATGAAACAACACAGAATCTCACAGCGGAAGGCTAAAGTATAATAATAAAATAACAGTTCATGAAGCTGTTAATTAAATGAATACATTTGAAATGAATACATTTGATTATTATTATACAACATTTATCAGAGTTACATACACAACAAATATCATACAACAATGCAGCGGAATGGAATGAATATAATAGTAGTAGATAATATACCAAATCTTCGTCTCCGTCCTCCAAGGAAATGATCTTCAACCTAAACTGAAAACTCAGGACTGACCCGAGCGTAATGAAAAGACAGAACACTCGAGTCAGGACTAAAATATCCTTATGAAAGTTAAATCAATCGTAAATAAATATGAGTGTAACGGCGTCAGAGATGTTTACGGGGTTTGACATCTCATATCCAGTGTCAACGTGCGTGCAATAACTCAAGAGATGTTACGGGATTTTCCATCTCTCAAGGATCCGTTAAACTATCTACTATGTAGTAATATACGCTAAGTAGATAATGTCTATCAGTAATATAAAGTATCAAAATAGCGTTAAGGCGTTACCATAATCCCCCTTAACACATTTTATATTCCCAAAAGCATATACAAGACCGTAGTTTCCCCAAAACCGGAAGTCACCAGAGGGCAATCCATATACTCAAGGTACAAATCAAAACGTAGTGGTCGCGAATAGGATAATCAGTATGACAAGGTACATGAGGCAATACCAACTAGGATACTAGTAGTTGCGTGATCCGGACTGATGTTGGGCATAGCCAGCAGCTACCCCAACACCGCGAAACAACACTCCCAAATCAAGGGGTGCACCCAAATCGCATCACAAATGTAATAGATATGGTATCGAAGAAGTGTGTCCGCTAGAGGTGGCGAACCTCAATGGCCCGGCGCGGCTCCTGTTTTAGTCATGTCAGGGGTCATCCAATAATCGTTATCTTTCTTCAGTCAACGCGTTCACCAAACCATCCACTTCATTCTGGATCATCACTCCGCGTATAATAGTTATTAAAGTGGTTTTCGGTATCGACAGAGAGTATGTCCATTTCCGATCCCGGTCTCTTTAATAACTACGTATTATTACACCTTTGGCTCTTTATATTTCAAATCGATTCATAATTGATATCAAAATATCATATTCGCTTCAAAAATCAAATCCATTCAAATATCATCGTATCTTCCAAAATATCAGATTTCATATTTAAATTCAAGATTTAAATATAAACATTTCACCTTATTGACCAGCTTAGGATTTTAGAAAAATGGTTTTAAGTAGTTTAAAAGTAGTTTTAAATAATTAAAATAGTTAAATCACTTAAAATCTTTAAAATAGATAAATTAGTTTAAAATAATTTAAATTGGGTTAAGTAGATTTAAAATAGATTAAAATAGTTTAAGTATTCAAAATGGTTTATATAACAGAGTAATTTGGAAACAAATTAAAACAGCTTCAAAATCAATCCATTTCAATTATAACTTCCCAATTCAAATCAATTTCAATTTCCATTCTACCGATTCAATTTCGATTTCAATTCAAAACAATGTCAACTTTTACTTCAAATCAATTCAATTCTACATTCACCTTTAATTGATTCAGTTTCAATTTATATCGATTTGGAGCTTGATTTCTCAAAATATCAATTTATAACACTTAACAAAATTTCCAACAATATTCAAGTTTAAATCCAAATTCCAAATATGATTCAATTCCAAACTCGATTTCAAAATATCATTTTCATATCACTTTTACTTAGTAATATTCAAAGCTCGAAATAATGTTCAATCTTTAAAATAAATAGATTTTTGAAATTCAATCATATCCAAATTTTAAATTTTAAAGTCACAACTTAAATTATTTACCAATTTCAATTAACCAAAATTTATTTCAACATTCCAACTCAAATTTTCGACAAATTCGATTTCTATAAATTGATTTCTATTTATCACTTTTAAATCGAAACATTTACATAAATTTCAAACCGACGATTTCAAAAATTATTAATTTAGCCAATTCGGTGTCCGTATATAATTTTCTATCCTATGGCCAAGTAATTATTTATTTCAATTAAATGTCAGGGATGAGTTTATATTACTTAAATTAAATCTCACTATCATATGTATGCATAACAGGATCTATATAAGCAAATAAACATCCAAACATTCAATTATCAACCAATAGCATCCATCAAAGTACATCATCCAATAAACAATACAATTCATGGCAGTTTCATAGTTATCAATGTCAGGTAATTTAATCGCAATTCAATTTTAATTTCAATTTAACCGTCAATTTAATTTTTCAACGGTTAATGCAAATGACAAGCTATATGACAATTAAATTTTTACCAAACAACGACAAATAAAATCATAACACTTCATAATATCAAATTTAACTAGCATAAAAATATTTAGTACGGTGTGAGCGTTATAAAACACTCACCTTGATTTTACGATTTTAAATCAAATCGAACGACGTTCGATTTAACCCAAAATTTTCTCTAACTCCAAACGATTCCAATCCAGTTCCATTGCGTAGTGCTCGACCAAACGAAGACAACGCAACTTGTTTCGTCGAAAACGGACCTCGCATCAACAAGTTATGATATTTTTAAGTTTACACAAATTTTTATATAAATTAATATAAACTTAAATTTTAAATTCTTACCCCACTATCATCACAGCCGTTGCCTCCCTATAGAAAAATCGTGGCCGATGCTAGTATCATCTTCCCCCCAGTAACTCGATCTCGTGAGGAACCCATCAACGCCCCGTCTTCCTCAACACACGAGCCACCTAACTCGATTGCAAAATGATCAGAGACCACCACCATGTTGCCCAACGCGAGCTCGACCCACGGCAGTGATCTAGGCGAACTCGGTCGCTTATAGGTCTCGTAATTTGTGCCCAAACGCGCACGCTTCTCGAGCCCTTTGCCGTCGATCTATCATGAATTTCCCGATCATAGCCGTTCACTTTGTAGAGCTCACGAAGCTCTTCGACTTTGTAGTTGAAGCTTTTCAGAATTATTGAGTGGATTTCAAGAAAATTAAGGGAGAAGATAAGAGATTTTCGGCCATTAAAATGAATTAGGGCCGACTGAAGAAAGTGGCTAGGGCTTGAGTGCAAACGAACAAAATCGAGGGCTTTTATAGAAAATTTTCGAAAAACTATTCATCCGAAATTTTCCGAACTCCAAACGAAGCGCGGTGACCGGCGTTTCTAGGGTTTACCCCACGTTTCGGACACAATGGAACAGGTTTCGGAGGCTAATTCGATCGTCTGCGCGAGATACGGCAATAAACGATCGATTTAAAATTAAATCGATTAATCAAATTTCTGTGCGTTTGGGCTCGCCCCGGACAAACGGTAAATCCGATTGACTCGAAATTTGAAACCTTATAATAATATCATATTACGGATCCGATGAAACTGGTTTTGTCGAAATCCGAGACCGTTTGAAAAATGACTATTTTAACTCGTTAAATTAATATTAAAACAATTTCGATGCGTTTCGAGCTGCCACGGTCAAACGACAACTCCGATTGCTACGAAAATTGAAATCCGATAATAACTAACTATTACGGATCTAATGGAACTTGTTTCGTCCAATTCTGAGACTGTTCAAAAATTGGCTATTTTCCTGTCTATAATTAAATATTAAAATATTCAATTTTCACAAATTTACTTTTAATTCGATTTTAAAAGTTCTACAACATCATTCTAACTTTCATGTGATAAAATAAAATTTTACAAATCATTTTTAATCATACTAAACCCATTATTCAATTTATCCAATAAATTCCAATTTTATCTTATTAACTCTATTAAAATCCAAATATAACTTACATTCACTTTGTAAACCAATTTGAATCATATTAAATCAAATTTCAATTATTCACTCTATTTTTGTATATTAAATTTCAATATCAAATTAATCATATCAAATTCGGAATTTAATTTATTCAAACATTCGTAATATTAAATTTAACAAATTTGATTATTCTTAAATCACTATCTTTGAAATATTCAAAATGAACTTATAAAATTTAACTTTTGAAACGAATTAAAATTATAGAACAACTATTTCCATTATACGGTTATTTAATTCCCATTATTAAATTATTGAATAATTTCCAAATATTTAATTTAAAATATTTTACCGGTTCAATATTCAATGTTTGATTTTAAATAGATTTTACTTATCAATCAATTACTCTATTATACCCAATGAATTTCAACATTTATTATCCTATTCAACTATTGATTTCAAAGGCATTCACTAAGTAGCATTTATTTTTCATTACTTGGATAATTGTTGTCGAAATTCATTCCATTTATTATTATTCCAAACGACTTATAAATTTTTTTTCTAACACTAAAATCACGAAAACTTATTAAATTAGCTATTTTAATTATCGGAAATTTACGGGTCGTTACATTCTCCCCCACTCAAAACTTTTCGTCCCCGAAAAGGAAAAAAGAAGGGAAAAAGAACTAAGTATAGAATTCAACATTAGATACATTTTATCCAAAGTTACCTACTTATAAAACAATGAAATTCCATCTATAAAGTCATTACTACACTTTTACTAAGTTATTCCAAATGCCTTTTTTAACTTTAAAAGTTAGTTATCAAAACAAGTTATAATTTTTTTTTTTTAAAACTTGAAAATTTTCTAACACCCGGATTTACGGAAAATTTCGGCAGAGTCTCCTTTGCGCGGCTCGATCGAAAAAATATAATAGCATATATATCACAAATATACATCTCATCTCAATGATGAGGCATCCCATATCTGGGGAAACAACATATATATATATCACCAATACCATACAAACCGTAAGCGTACCTTTTATTTAGCATTTATTAGCAATTTACTTACATTATGCGTTTAGCGTAGAAGCGAGCTTCACAACGAAGCGCAACCCCTTTGCTACCTACTAAAATGCTCAATAACCAAGTTAGAACCATGCATATAAAGATAGATCGCTATACTTAGCCTACACAACATATATATAACATATTTAGCTTCAAAACTGAGATTTCAATTTCTTGACAGCAAACAAATCTTAGTTTTAGGTCACCTAAACTGTAAAATTTGACAACAGAATCTAAACAAAAGTTATTGCATTCATTTCAGGCTTTCCGGAATGTCCAAGATCGTCGAATTCGGACCATCCGTTCTAAAGTTATGGCTGTTTTACTTAGGGGATACGCTTCAGCCTGGGCAATGAATTGCGCAGGTCAGAGACATTCACCCGCGTTTTCGACCTTCTATACGACATCAAAACACAAAACACTTCAAACAAAAGTTTTAGCTTAAGTTATTAGCTTTCCAGAAAGTGCAAGATCATCAAAATCCGATAAACCAGCCAAAAGATATGACGAAAATACTAAGGGTGTGTACTACAGATTTTTACTTATTTTACACAGGCCAGCGAGTAACATTCAAGTTTTTAACCTAGTAGACGAAGGAATTTCTCAAGACACTCTAAATAAAAGTTGTGCTATAGTTTCTAAGCTTTTCGAAAAGTCCAAGATTGTCAAATTCCGTTGAGTCATTTAAAAGTTATGGTTGTTTTCGTTTCAGCATATATTGGACAAATTTGGATTTTTCTCAAAAATTTGCTTTTATTATTTCAAAGTGCAAACCATCAAAACTTCAAATTTTCTAAAGAACAATCATAACACAAAGTCATTTATTTTCTTATTCATTCATGCAATAGGTTTACATTCAATTTGTTTCCGATTTATTCAAGTTTGTTTCATTCACATTTTAAATTCAAGTCAATTTGCTTCAATTTAAATTGAATTCAATAATATTTAATTTCACTTTGCTTCAAATATGAATTTAATTATTTTAAAATTTTATTCCGTTTATTCAATTCCATTAACACTAATGAATTCTAGTTAATCAATTTTCATCCATCTAACAACCAATGCATATCAAACATTAACATCCATCTAAAATCTACACTAAATCAATTATACATTTCCAAGTCAAATTTAATTTCATACGCTTCCAAGTTTATTGACATTTAGTTATATTCACATTTAATTAGTTTCCATTTACCAATTATATTTTTCATTAATTTTAAATTTTATTCATTCACTTATATATCATTCATTTAACAGCTTAAATTTCTTTTATATTTACAACTATTACACATTTTATTATTCATTCTCACACTCGTATATTATTTCTCTACTTATCCTTATTAGCATTTTGAACCTTTTAAGTATTTGGTAAGTTATAGTTATGCAAATAGAATGTAGTTAAACAACATACAACTTCTTTTCATTTAAAGTTGAATTTTCAATTAATTAATTCTTAAGTCATTACTTAAATTTCACTATAATTTAATTTCACGTTTACATTCACATATAGTATTTCCATTTTATATTAACATAACTGTGAATCACCTTTAAATGTTAATTTAAATTCCAATTATTTACTAACAATTTCATTTATATTTGCAAACCAATAATTAAATGCATATTTCATTATTCAAACCTATACTTGTATATTATCCAATTAACAATTCATATAACATTTTTGAACTTCTTAAATATTTTGGTAAGTTATATCTATGCTATAGAATGAATTTTAATACTACGCGAGTTTTACAGTTTCACTTTTATTTTAAGTTCATAATTTCCTAATTCTAAGGATTTCTACTTCAATTGATATTTCACTTAGCTCTTAGGTTCATTTCTCATTTCACAATTCAGAAGTTCCTTAATGATTCAAGTCTAAATTCATTTCACTCATTTAAAAAAATCATTAATTATTAAAGGACTTAAGAATTCCAATCCCGGTTTCATTTCAAATCAAGTTTTGAAATAATATATACTTATATAGTTTATATATCAAATCATACTATAGAGTATACAAAATAAAATAAAATTTGAATCAAAACAAGGTTTAGACAAGCTATTAAGTGGTCTCCCCCACTCGGACTCTCGAAAATAAACGCCGATGATGCGTGCACTCATCACCGAAATCATTTTCTAGCGTCAAGAGTTGGGAATATAACACTTATCATAAAAAAAAAAAAATCCTTCGAAAACAATTTCAACTCAATTATACTATCATATAATACTCATATTATATTTTTCAAATTCTTGTAAGTCAATTTCAAACACCGGAATTTAAATTCCCAAATCCAAGTTAAAATTCATTTATATTCATTATCAATTGTGTTTACAAGATTTCATTTTCCTAAATCCATTGTTATTTAATCAAATGTTGTAAATATTGACTGATCAAACAATAACGATAATAATCTAATATTATCATCTCCTAACAATCAATTCAATCAAATGAATAAATATTCAAATAATTCTTTTATATGAAATATATTCCAAAATGATATTGTGTTGGTTTGTCCTATTCGAGTGTTTAGAAATTCCTATCGACGCCTTGGCGTCCCAAGTATCGACCAGAATTCATAAATACTCAACGGAACAAATTAACACAATATAAAACCATTTTATATCAAATAACAAGTACGCTCTCTCATATACACTCAACTCATTCATATAGTTTACCTCTATTTCAATGAGTTATTCCCCACTAGAACCAAGGTTTATCGCTAAACCAAAGCTCTGATACCAACTGTAACGACCCGCCTTTTTGGACAGTTTAAACCGACGATCAAATACCCATGTCGATTCCAAACCATTAAAAGGGCAGATAGTTATTGGGGTAATTAAGAAAAGAAAAGGAAGGGAAATAAAGGAAATGAAACAACACAGAATCTCACAGCGGAAGGCTAAAGTATAATAATAAAATAACAGTTCATGAAGCTGTTAATTAAATGAATACATTTGAAATGAATACATTTGATTATTATTATACAACATTTATCAGAGTTACATACACAACAAATATCATACAACAATGCAGCGGAATGGAATGAATATAATAGTAGTAGATAATATACCAAATCTTCGTCTCCGTCCTCCAAGGAAATGATCTTCAACCTAAACTGAAAACTCAGGACTGACCCGAGCGTAATGAAAAGACAGAACACTCGAGTCAGGACTAAAATATCCTTATGAAAGTTAAATCAATCGTAAATAAATATGAGTGTAACGGCGTCAGAGATGTTTACGGGGTTTGACATCTCATATCCAGTGTCAACGTGCGTGCAATAACTCAAGAGATGTTACGGGATTTTCCATCTCTCAAGGATCCGTTAAACTATCTACTATGTAGTAATATACGCTAAGTAGATAATGTCTATCAGTAATATAAAGTATCAAAATAGCGTTAAGGCGTTACCATAATCCCCCTTAACACATTTTATATTCCCAAAAGCATATACAAGACCGTAGTTTCCCCAAAACCGGAAGTCACCAGAGGGCAATCCATATACTCAAGGTACAAATCAAAACGTAGTGGTCGCGAATAGGATAATCAGTATGACAAGGTACATGAGGCAATACCAACTAGGATACTAGTAGTTGCGTGATCCGGACTGATGTTGGGCATAGCCAGCAGCTACCCCAACACCGCGAAACAACACTCCCAAATCAAGGGGTGCACCCAAATCGCATCACAAATGTAATAGATATGGTATCGAAGAAGTGTGTCCGCTAGAGGTGGCGAACCTCAATGGCCCGGCGCGGCTCCTGTTTTAGTCATGTCAGGGGTCATCCAATAATCGTTATCTTTCTTCAGTCAACGCGTTCACCAAACCATCCACTTCATTCTGGATCATCACTCCGCGTATAATAGTTATTAAAGTGGTTTTCGGTATCGACAGAGAGTATGTCCATTTCCGATCCCGGTCTCTTTAATAACTACGTATTATTACACCTTTGGCTCTTTATATTTCAAATCGATTCATAATTGATATCAAAATATCATATTCGCTTCAAAAATCAAATCCATTCAAATATCATCGTATCTTCCAAAATATCAGATTTCATATTTAAATTCAAGATTTAAATATAAACATTTCACCTTATTGACCAGCTTAGGATTTTAGAAAAATGGTTTTAAGTAGTTTAAAAGTAGTTTTAAATAATTAAAATAGTTAAATCACTTAAAATCTTTAAAATAGATAAATTAGTTTAAAATAATTTAAATTGGGTTAAGTAGATTTAAAATAGATTAAAATAGTTTAAGTATTCAAAATGGTTTATATAACAGAGTAATTTGGAAACAAATTAAAACAGCTTCAAAATCAATCCATTTCAATTATAACTTCCCAATTCAAATCAATTTCAATTTCCATTCTACCGATTCAATTTCGATTTCAATTCAAAACAATGTCAACTTTTACTTCAAATCAATTCAATTCTACATTCACCTTTAATTGATTCAGTTTCAATTTATATCGATTTGGAGCTTGATTTCTCAAAATATCAATTTATAACACTTAACAAAATTTCCAACAATATTCAAGTTTAAATCCAAATTCCAAATATGATTCAATTCCAAACTCGATTTCAAAATATCATTTTCATATCACTTTTACTTAGTAATATTCAAAGCTCGAAATAATGTTCAATCTTTAAAATAAATAGATTTTTGAAATTCAATCATATCCAAATTTTAAATTTTAAAGTCACAACTTAAATTATTTACCAATTTCAATTAACCAAAATTTATTTCAACATTCCAACTCAAATTTTCGACAAATTCGATTTCTATAAATTGATTTCTATTTATCACTTTTAAATCGAAACATTTACATAAATTTCAAACCGACGATTTCAAAAATTATTAATTTAGCCAATTCGGTGTCCGTATATAATTTTCTATCCTATGGCCAAGTAATTATTTATTTCAATTAAATGTCAGGGATGAGTTTATATTACTTAAATTAAATCTCACTATCATATGTATGCATAACAGGATCTATATAAGCAAATAAACATCCAAACATTCAATTATCAACCAATAGCATCCATCAAAGTACATCATCCAATAAACAATACAATTCATGGCAGTTTCATAGTTATCAATGTCAGGTAATTTAATCGCAATTCAATTTTAATTTCAATTTAACCGTCAATTTAATTTTTCAACGGTTAATGCAAATGACAAGCTATATGACAATTAAATTTTTACCAAACAACGACAAATAAAATCATAACACTTCATAATATCAAATTTAACTAGCATAAAAATATTTAGTACGGTGTGAGCGTTATAAAACACTCACCTTGATTTTACGATTTTAAATCAAATCGAACGACGTTCGATTTAACCCAAAATTTTCTCTAACTCCAAACGATTCCAATCCAGTTCCATTGCGTAGTGCTCGACCAAACGAAGACAACGCAACTTGTTTCGTCGAAAACGGACCTCGCATCAACAAGTTATGATATTTTTAAGTTTACACAAATTTTTATATAAATTAATATAAACTTAAATTTTAAATTCTTACCCCACTATCATCACAGCCGTTGCCTCCCTATAGAAAAATCGTGGCCGATGCTAGTATCATCTTCCCCCCAGTAACTCGATCTCGTGAGGAACCCATCAACGCCCCGTCTTCCTCAACACACGAGCCACCTAACTCGATTGCAAAATGATCAGAGACCACCACCATGTTGCCCAACGCGAGCTCGACCCACGGCAGTGATCTAGGCGAACTCGGTCGCTTATAGGTCTCGTAATTTGTGCCCAAACGCGCACGCTTCTCGAGCCCTTTGCCGTCGATCTATCATGAATTTCCCGATCATAGCCGTTCACTTTGTAGAGCTCACGAAGCTCTTCGACTTTGTAGTTGAAGCTTTTCAGAATTATTGAGTGGATTTCAAGAAAATTAAGGGAGAAGATAAGAGATTTTCGGCCATTAAAATGAATTAGGGCCGACTGAAGAAAGTGGCTAGGGCTTGAGTGCAAACGAACAAAATCGAGGGCTTTTATAGAAAATTTTCGAAAAACTATTCATCCGAAATTTTCCGAACTCCAAACGAAGCGCGGTGACCGGCGTTTCTAGGGTTTACCCCACGTTTCGGACACAATGGAACAGGTTTCGGAGGCTAATTCGATCGTCTGCGCGAGATACGGCAATAAACGATCGATTTAAAATTAAATCGATTAATCAAATTTCTGTGCGTTTGGGCTCGCCCCGGACAAACGGTAAATCCGATTGACTCGAAATTTGAAACCTTATAATAATATCATATTACGGATCCGATGAAACTGGTTTTGTCGAAATCCGAGACCGTTTGAAAAATGACTATTTTAACTCGTTAAATTAATATTAAAACAATTTCGATGCGTTTCGAGCTGCCACGGTCAAACGACAACTCCGATTGCTACGAAAATTGAAATCCGATAATAACTAACTATTACGGATCTAATGGAACTTGTTTCGTCCAATTCTGAGACTGTTCAAAAATTGGCTATTTTCCTGTCTATAATTAAATATTAAAATATTCAATTTTCACAAATTTACTTTTAATTCGATTTTAAAAGTTCTACAACATCATTCTAACTTTCATGTGATAAAATAAAATTTTACAAATCATTTTTAATCATACTAAACCCATTATTCAATTTATCCAATAAATTCCAATTTTATCTTATTAACTCTATTAAAATCCAAATATAACTTACATTCACTTTGTAAACCAATTTGAATCATATTAAATCAAATTTCAATTATTCACTCTATTTTTGTATATTAAATTTCAATATCAAATTAATCATATCAAATTCGGAATTTAATTTATTCAAACATTCGTAATATTAAATTTAACAAATTTGATTATTCTTAAATCACTATCTTTGAAATATTCAAAATGAACTTATAAAATTTAACTTTTGAAACGAATTAAAATTATAGAACAACTATTTCCATTATACGGTTATTTAATTCCCATTATTAAATTATTGAATAATTTCCAAATATTTAATTTAAAATATTTTACCGGTTCAATATTCAATGTTTGATTTTAAATAGATTTTACTTATCAATCAATTACTCTATTATACCCAATGAATTTCAACATTTATTATCCTATTCAACTATTGATTTCAAAGGCATTCACTAAGTAGCATTTATTTTTCATTACTTGGATAATTGTTGTCGAAATTCATTCCATTTATTATTATTCCAAACGACTTATAAATTTTTTTTCTAACACTAAAATCACGAAAACTTATTAAATTAGCTATTTTAATTATCGGAAATTTACGGGTCGTTACAGTCTCATCCGCTATATAAGGTGGGAAATCAATCACTCCAATCTATATATACTACTATATAATATACCACATCCAATCAATTCAATCATTCATCCAATCATTTAAATTTAACTATTAAAATTAAATGGTATCCAAATGAGTGAGATTAACCCACCTTGTTTAATAGCAATCCGATCCTACCCAGCTTGTTTTCTTCATGATTTTTAGACCTTGTATAAGTATTATAAGGATTTGTTAATATTTGAAATAATCAGACAATTCATTTCCATTTAATAAATTTCATTAACTAATGGTTTAAAAAAAATTAAACTAAAAATTTTCTTAAATAAATTACTTTTATAAATACTATAACACTTTAAAAAAAATCCCCCTTTTTCAAACTTTATCTATATAAAGTAAATTTCTTGTTTCCTGTTTACTTTACACAATTAGTGAATCAAACCTATGGATTTCAGTAAATAAATTTTCTAAACAATTCAAAATAATAAATTTCTCTGTTTTAAATAACAAAATGATAATTCCTTTACTATAAAAAGAACTTTTCATCTTTTATTAAAGATCAGATTTTTATTTATTTATTTTAAAAAAAATCATTCTTCTGTACTACCGTATACATTTTTAAATTTAAATTGAAAAGAAAAGAATCGAATACTCACCATCAAACGCTCGACCTACCCCTCGCCTCCATCCTGCTCGGCACACTGTCCTACCTCAACATGCTCGCGAAGTCCTCCTCGATACCTCGTCGCCTACCGAGTATCTATCGCGACGATGCCGACTACTGTTCTCAAACTCAGCGTCGCATCTCCGAGATACCCTCAATGACTTCGTATCGTTGCTTGCTTCCACTCGTGCAGCCTTGCCACTGACCTAGCCACGCGAGCGCCGCAAAATTCCAGAGCCCACTCGATGGCATCACTCGATGGCATCGAGCTAAACCCCCCAAATCGATCGTGCTACAAAAATCTCCTTATTACAAGCCGTCGACACACCCTCCTGACTCACCACGAGTTTGATTCCAAAATCGACGTTGCCGAAATAGAATTTTGATTTGAGGGCATGATTCGATCGATATTCTGCCATTAAGTTTCTGTTTTAAATTTTGATTTTGTTTGTCCGCCTTACCTTGTATTTATTTAGATTTTAAATGATGAAAATTATTAATCCCTTTGACACCTGTAGATCTAGGTCCTTTTCATCTTACTAATGTCCAAACGACCACTCCAAACACTACAAAAATTAAAATCCGATAATAATTCATTATTACGGATCTAATGAAACTGGTTTCGTCGAAATCCGAGACTGTGCCCCAGAAGGCTATTTTTAAATATCAAATTAAACAATATATTTTTAAAACTGAGCAAAACACCTTTAAATTCAAATTTAAGGTTTCTCTTATCTTCAGTATCATAAATATAAATTTTCCAAGCCTTTAAAATATTTTTAACCAGCTTAAAAATCGAGATTCAATATTTTACTCAATTTCCATTTATAAAATCCAATAATTTAATTATTTAAATAAACAGTGATACTTGAAATTCAATTTAAACTAACCTTCAAATATTTAAAATTAATTAAACATTCCAAATTCAAATATTCAGAAATTTCGGGTTGTCGCATTCCTCCCTCTTAAAAGAATTTCGTCTTCGAAATTACTAGTTAAGAAGAATGGTCCATAACCCGTTAACTATTAATCCCACAACCAAATAGTTTTTAACAATACCCAAAACAATCTTTTTATTAAAGACATTTCATACTTACGAACTTCCTAAACTCATCCACCACTTCCATAAAATATTATTTTATTAACAATTTCAAATTTAAATTTAAAACCCCATTTTAAATTTTCAAAATTTTTCTAACTCCCTAAATTTCCAAAAATATTTGCCAGCGTCTTCTTTACGCGGCTAGCTCGGTACAACTACAAAATGCCTCTATGGCCCCCCAGATTTCAAAAGAAAACAAAACGCCAAGTGGCTAGACCAAAAAATCTTCAAATTTCATACAAAAATTTAAATACATACCTTTTTGTTGAGCAATTCTATTTATCTTCTGAAATAAAAAATTCCAACTTTCCCTTTGCTTTTAAATACCTGTATCCTACTAAGCAATAATGTTCGATTACAACATTTAAAATCATTTGACACAGTTCTTTACAAAAGTTTTCATATTTATTTCATTCACAATCATACGATGCACATATATCATTCGTATGCAATACCCAGTTCGATCGCTCACTCGATCACACAATTTTACTTCCGAACTAGTATCGTTCACTCGACTTCCTAGTGCGGACTCAGATCTGGTTTCTTGATCAGAAACTGTCATTCTCCTTGCATAGCCATAACTATGATAGAGAATTTACAAGATCAATCAAAATCCATATCCAGCATTCGCCGTCGAAAATCGAGTGAAAAATCCCAACTAGGATCGATATAACTATCTCGAAATTATATGCTCGAACTTGGATCAAATTGCTATGAATAAAGTAATATACTTACATCTTACGTATTTATGTCCATTGATTATTAAGTATATCAATTTCCTTTTATTCACATTATTTTGATTTCTATTCACTTATCCACAATTATCCCACTTTACAACTTTACTTAATCTCCATTCCAAAATTACTTAGTATATTTCCAATACCGAACTTACTTAAGAATTCCACCATTCATTTGTTAAGTTTAATATAAGCATTTTATACACTCTATATTATTACTCTACCACTTTAACCTTTATATCCGCTTCTTTTTAAACTGGATCTCCAATTCCATATGAATTCAATTTACCTTCATTTTAGATATTGAATTCTATTTACCTTTATCTCAAACCATATTCAGTTAATCATTTCTTTAATTAGTCTCACTACTAATTTATTTAAATCTCAATGGATTTATTTCCAAACTATAAATTATTTTTAGTCTATTACAAGTTTAATCTTTCAACTTCACTTTATCACTTGGTTTTTATCTATATTTAATCAATTTGGATTCTAATTCCAAATAGATTCAATTTGGTTCAATTTACTAATTTATCTCAAATCTCAATACTTTTTCCTAATTTTCATCTAGATGTTCATTTTCAATTTTACTTGAATTCAACTCATCTTCAAACTCTTAATATTGAATTTTATCAACTATCTTCCAATCACAACTGGTTCGTATCGTTATTTTAAATTAGTTCCACATATTAATTTATTTTAAATCTCAAACAAAAAAAATTTATTACCAAATTTTTATTATTTTGGTTCACTTCGAATTAATTCTATAACTTCACTTTATTTTACACATTTTTAATTAAATATTATCTAATATACAATTCCAATTCATTTGCTTATCCACTTGAATCAATTAGTTTAATCACTAATTTTATTTCATTCCTTTATTTTATTTAGTCAAAGCTTGACTGACTTCCATTTTCTTACAAATGCAAATTCATTTACCAATATTCAATTTCAATTCTATTTTCTTACAAATGCAAATTCATTTGTCTGTCCACAATTTCATTTCCATTCCATTTACCAATCTTCTTTAATTGTCTTATCTTTCTAACTTTATTCTCTAGTCACACTTACCTTTATTTGGCCATTTTAAGTTGAATCTTATTCCACAAATTTCAAATTTCAACAAAAAGTTTATTTCTGAACTTTTACTTCTTTTAGTACCTTTGAACAAATTTACAATTCACTTTTCTTGACACAATTTAAATTGATTCCATTATTCAACTTTAATTCTAGTTCTATTACTTACAAATTTAAAAAATCTGTTCTCCACAAATTTACTTCCAATAAATAAAAAATTTACTTTTATTTACTAGATTCAATTACATCCCATTTTAATTCGAATTTTTAACATCTATAAGTTTTCCAGCTTATTTATATTCCAATTACAATTTTAATAAGATTCCAAAGTCTTTTTTAAACAATTACTCAATATTTCAAAATCATCTTTGAAATCAATTATATCCAAAATCCTCTGGTAAATTCAATTGTCTCTTGAAATTTCAAAACCAAACCCAATTTTTGCAAACATTCCAATTCAAAATCTTCAGGTAGTAATTTCTCCCTTGGAAACCCAAAAATAAACATAGATGATGCTGCAGTCATCACCGAAGTTATTTCCCAGCAACCAAAAAGGGTTCAATGCTTTTATCTTTTTAAAACCCCTTCAAATATTTCTAAATTCCAAATCTCATCAGATTTCAAATCCAATTCAAAATATTTCTCAAATACTATCACCATTATCTCAGCAAAGCTTTTGAAAATCATTTCAAACCCAAAGAAATTTAAACTTCTCCTAAAATTTCAAATTCCAAATTCTTTCAATTTATATTCATTATTACTCTAGATTTTTTGTTTCAATTTATAAATCACATTTATAGTTTGCATTTACAAATTCCATTTGTATATGAATTTATTTCTTGGCTTCTAGTTATGATTTCAATTTCTTATACAAATTTTACACCACAATGATAATAATTTAATATTATCACTTCCTAACAACCAAACAACCATATATAACTATATTAATTTACTAAAAATTATTTCTTTTATATACAAAAATAATTTGGGTAAAATTATTTCATCTACCCTATTTTTAAAACCATACTGTGTCGGTTTATCTTGTTCAAGAGTTTAGAAACCCCTATCGATGACATGGCGTCCCAATATCGACCAGAATTCATAAACATTTAACCGATAAATCAACACAATATAAAAACAATTTTATATTCACTAACAAATACGCGCTCATATCTATTATTACACTCAAACTCATTTTTAAAGTACTACGAACTCTATTTTAAATGAGTAATCCCCACCAGAGCCAACGTTCTCGCTTAACGTTCACCTCTGATACCAAATGTAATAGCCCAATTTTTCGACACCAGAAAAATCGAATCACTAGGATTAAAAGAAGAAGGAGGTAAAAGAAGAGAAAACAACACAACATAATCTTACCATCGCAGTAGAATAAAATATAATAGATAATAATTGATCTTTACAAAAAAAACTATATCTGTTTATACATACAACATCAGAATACAACATTAGAGTTCAACAACATCGATAACACACAACTGTACAGTTATATTAACTTGTCCTTACCAAATTGACAATACAACACAACGAAATTATACATCAAGTACGTATGCTACATCTCGCCATCTAGCTCATCTCCTGAGCCTCACAGCGTCCTTTCCTGTACTCTATA
Source organism: Allium cepa (assembly GCA_030765085.1). Classification (NCBI taxonomy): domain Eukaryota; kingdom Viridiplantae; phylum Streptophyta; class Magnoliopsida; order Asparagales; family Amaryllidaceae; genus Allium; species Allium cepa. The sequence continues at coordinate 602,778,286 of CM060941.1, forward strand.
ATACTCGGTCTGACCCAAGCATTATAGTTAAATAACACCGGAGTCAGTCTAGAAAACCAGCATGAGAAAATACACTAAATTGGATTATTAAAGTTTTCAAAATCATTTGAAATCAAAGGTATCTCGTAAGAGCAAGCCACAAATAAACATGCCGTATTTTTACCTTACGATAACCAAAACATTTGTTATAAAATCCTCTGATATTACAGTAACGTCTATATACAAATAGTTATTCAAATAGCCGAAATTGTTACATTATTGAATTCCAGCTACTAGCCGCAAAGTGGGTTCTAAAAATAAAAAACGTAAAGGCACGTAGGAAAATTGGATTTCCATCAATGGCAGGGCTATTGGGGTACAGCCCATCACAGTACGTGGTCTAGATCACCGTACCGAGAATCCACCTTGATCCCCTGCGTCACAAGACCAGAGCTACCTCTTACTGGATAGTCGAATAAGTTCACCCCGAGGTTGGGATCAGCAACCGCCACACATCCGAAATAAAAAGGGACATCTAGATAGGGGTGACCTTACCCTAATTGATTGCTAGCCACTTAGTCTTGTGTGCTCCTTCCCTATTTTAGCCATTCCCGGTTGATGAGGCTCGAGGCTATGTGTTACCTTTTTAGCACACATTCACTTAGAATGCTCACCGTCCTTTTGACGATGTTCTAAAAGCATTCATCCATACATGTCCGTTCCAGGTTCGAACGGAACCAAAGGCACTATACTACTACTACATCCATTTTGTAATCAGCCTCAGGATTATTAGCGACTAGCCGTTGCACTTCACTGCTCCATCTTCAACTCCAACTCTTGTCTTCCTCACGAAAACATTCAAACCGGATCGAAGTGGTTTTCAGGAAATTAATCTCGATCCCAATCCCGATCTCTTCGAAACGATCAACGCATTGGCCAAAATTGATAGTCGGTTATTTAACTATCAAATAACATTCATAAACAACCATCAGACACTAATAATTTTTCCAAATTATTTATTAACCTCAAAACATCTTCGCTAGATATATTTCCACTTTTCAACCCTTTGAAAACAGTTTCAAAACCACCCATCTCTCACAGAATAAATTTCCCAAATATTTATTTATTTCCACTGAAAAAACCAAGTCCAAATACTTAAGATTTTAAAACAATTTATATTACCTTATTCTAAATTATACTTTATACATTTAAATTAAGCTACTTGAACACTTTATCCAAAATATATACTTTAAAAATATTTAAATAAAGCTACTTTATAAAATATAAATCTAATTTTTAAAATAAAAGTTAAACCAAACTAAATTTAAAATAGGAATTACAAATTCTATACAGGTTTTCAAGTAAAACTTTAACCAAACCGTCTTTAAAATAAAACTATTTTATAAAATATAAATGTTAATAATTATCTTTAAAACCATAATACTAGTCAAAACTTTCAAATAATTACTACTATAATTAATTTTAAGTAAATATTTACTTCTAAAAATTTTAACAACTTAAATAATAATTTCACAAAAACATTCTTTCAAAACATCTTTAAAAACTTTTAACGGATACATAAAAATCTGCTTGAAAAACGAACTTGGCTTTCCAGGGAAATACACTTCTCTCTCACACCCTTTAAAAGAAATAAACCGCTATTTATTTTTAAAACAAATTACCCATACCTTTATAAATTCCCATCACGAATTTATACTTCCGAATATCCACTGATATTTTACTTCAACTTTATAAAATCTTGTTTATAAATTCCATGGTCTTATCCTTCCTTAAAACACAATTTCAAACACTTTATCAATCTCTAAATCGATTTTCAAATTACTCCATTTTAAAATAAATTCCTTTAATTCTAGATTCATTTCAAAACCCATTAATTCAGATTTTACTTCTCAATTATGATTTAAAATCTTTTTAACTGAAAATACCAATTTCATATTATTACATATTTTTTCCAAGGTCCTTCTTTATCCTTTCCAATAAATTTAAACCTTGAATTTTAAAATAAATTCTTTCCTCCTTTTATATATTATCACTTGAATTCAATTATTCAAAATATCACTTTTTCCATGCTTTGGATTTATTTGTTACAATTTAAAAATCAACTTTTATTCTTTCAAATCATTTTAATTATCCAAATTCTTTATAATTATTTTAGTTAAAATTAGCTATTTATTTACTTTTAAAAAAAATCCAATCTTCATATATATTTCAATTCTCAAAATTCCAATATATGTATATTTAACCAAGCCAGAGTATTCAATAAATTCCAATTCCCAATATGATCAATATAATTCAGCAAATTATCACATAATCATATCGCTGAATATAAATTTAAATGTTTTAAGGAATCCAGTTGGATCCCTCCAACCTGTTTTTCCCTACATCCACAGATGTTAGCACAATACAATAATACCAATTCCACTTCGAGGTGGAATGTCGCGGTATATGGAGTTATATTATCTCATCCACTATTATGCGACACATACGGTCTCATCCACTATATAATGTGGGAAATCAATTACTCCAATATATATACACTACTATATAATATACCACATCCAATAAATTCAGTCATTCATCCAATCATTTAAATTTAACTATTAAAATTAAATGGTATCGAAATGAGTGAGATTAACTCACATTGTTTAATAGCAATATGATCCTACCCAGCTTGTTTTCTTCACGATTTTTAGACCTTGTATAAGTATTATAAGGATTCGTTAATATTTGAAATAATCATACAATTCATTACTGTTTAATAAATTTCATTAATTAATGGTTTAAAAAATATTAAACTAAAAATTTTCTTAAATAAATTACTCTTATAAATACTATAAAACTTTTAAAAATCCCCCTTTTCAAACTTTATCTATATAAAATAAATTTCTTATTTCATGTTTACTTTACATAATTAGTGAATCAAACCTATGGATTTCAGTAAATAAATTTTCTAAACAATTCAAAATAATAAATTTCTCTATTTTAAATAACAAAATGATAATTCCTTTACTTTAAAGAGAACTTTTCATCTTTTATTAAAGATCTGATTTTTATTTATTTATTTAAAAAAAAATCATTCTTCTGTACCGCCATAAACATTTTTAAATTTAAATTGAAAAGATAAGAATCGAATACTCACCATCAAACGCTCGACCTACCCATCGCCTCCATCCTGCTCGACACGTTGTCCTACCTCAACATGCACGTGAAGTCCTCCCTGATACCTCATCGCCTACCGCGCACCTATCGCGACGATGCCGACTACCGTGCTGAAACTCGGTGACCCATCTTCCAGATACCTTCGATGACTTCGTATCGTTGCTTGCTTCCACTCATACGGCCTTGCCACTGATCTAGCCACGCGAGCGTCGCACGATTCCAGAGCCCGCTTGATAGCATCGACCTGAACGAAGTGTCGTTTTCTCCCAAATCGATCGTGCTACAAAAATCCCCTTACCACAAGTCGTCGACACACCCTCTTGACTCACCGTGAGTTTGATTCAAAAATCGACGTTGCCGAAATTCAATTTTGATTTGAGGGCATGATTCGATCGATAATCTACCGCTAAATTTCTGTTTTGAATTTTGATTTTGTTTCTCGGCCATACCTTGTACTTTTTTAGATTTTAAATCAAGAAAATTATTAATCCCTTTGACACCTGTAGATCTAGACCTTTTCATCTCACAAATGTCCAAAATGCTATATTTTTTTTATTATTATTTTAACTTGAGTCAATTCTACTTAATTATTAATTATACATATATACTTATCTTAAATGTTTTTAAAAAGGTCGATTTTTAAATTTAAATCGTTTGAAAATGCAACTAAAATTTCGATTTAATTTTCAGGGCGTTTATCTATCGTATGGCTAAAAGATCACTCCAAACACTACGAAAATTGAAATCAGATACTAATACACTATTATGGATCTAATGGAAAAGGTTTCGTCGAAATCTGAAACTGTGCTCCGGAAGGCTATTTTTAAATATCAAATTAAGCAATATATTTTAAAACTGAGCAAAACACCATTAAATTCAAATTTAATGCTCCCTTTATCTTCATTATCATAAATATAAATTTTCCAAGACTTTGAAATATTTTTAACCAGCTTAAAAATCAACATTTAATATTTATTCAATTTCCATTTATAAAATTCAATAATTTAATTATTTAAATAAACAGTGATACTTGAAATTCAAGTTAAACTAACCTTAAAACATTTAAGATTAATTAAATATTCCAATTTCAAATATCTAGAAATTCCAGGTTGTCACACTGGGTAACACCAAACAACCTTGGAAGCATTAGTGGTTCGAATTTTGGTCTCGTTCCAAGGTAATTTGGCCTTTAAACGAATGGTTTATATTCTGAATATTGACAAATGGCTATAACTTAAAATTCAAGATCGACACCCAATAGTTAATTTCTTATCATCGTCGGGAAATAGGTCAATTATACTTTAGATCAACATAAGATCTAGTAAGTTAAATTTTCTACCGAATATTTTATTTTATATTTTATCTTGCCAAATATAGTTAAAAATTATATTAATTACCAAAGGGTTTAAAATATATTTTAATTCGTAAAATTGTTACACGTAATCAACTTTATCGAAGTTGTTTAATGGACCGACTAAAAGTCGCATAGATTGGTCGTATATACTAGATTTTCAATAATGTTAAATATTCGAATTACATGGAGACAAATCATCAAAAATATTAATTTTACCGATTGGATCGTTCGTAGATTGAATGGTTGTGCTAAAATATTATGTTTAATTTTTAAGAATTAAATTAGTATTTTTAAATATTTTTTAAAATATAGAATGAATAGGGAAAAAAAAATACAAAACTAACATGTCATTGTTGGCCGATGACATGTCGAGTATATAGAAAAAAACGCGTGACTTTCCTCGTTATCCCAGCTTCCCACCAAAAATGATAACGAACAAAAAAAGAAACTCTCAACCGACGCCCCCTTAATAGGCCCCGCCTCTCGTCGACGTCGCCTTAGCCCGCCACAACTCGTCGGAATCACCAATCTCTCCAATTTCTTCACATTTTTTGTAAAAATTTAACCCTCGTTTCAAATTTGGGACTTGGTACGATTACAGATTTAAAATTGATAATTATTGTGTATTAGTTGGTGATAATAGTGTATTATTTGATTTGGGAATATGAATTAGTAATGTGATTGTTTAATTAAAATTACATATTAGGGTGGATATTATATCTAAAAATTAGTGTATAATTATTTATTACTATGTATATTGATTAGTGTACACAATTGTTTGTTATAGTTTAGAATAATTTTAGGGCTAATACGTATGATTGAATATTGAATATGTTAAATATAGAGTTTATAGTTAAACATTAATTTATGTTAGTTAATTAATTAGTGTGTGTTAATTATAAGTCTTAGTGGTAAGTATAAAATAAAGTTATTTTTAATGATTAACTATTTATTAGTTAATTAATTTGTCCGCCTTTTTGCAAACTTCCAATTTTAGTTTACAAAATAGTTAAATCAAAAATGTAAATAGTTAAGTGAATTATAATATATGTTTTCAAATTTAAAATTTAGTTAATAAAATATTTAAATATATGAATGAATTATAAAATATGATTTAAAATTTAATTTGTAGTTATGAAAATAGTAATTTGAGTATTTTTGGAAGTAGTTTTCTTTTGAAACAAATATTCTACTAAAATCAATTTGTAAAATTAAGAAATGAATATAATGTTTGTTTAAAAATAAGCGTTAAATATTATTTTAACAAATACAACAACAACAACAAATTAAAGCCTTTAGTCCCTAAAGGGATTTAATTTATTGTGAAAAATACAACAACACATCCTTTGGATGCAAAGTTATGCGTACACTTCATCATAGTGAAGTGCTGCTGAAATTTCTAACATATATTTTTAAATTAAGATAAGTGTTCAATTGTTTTGTCGACTGCATGCAGATGTACGAGGAGCGAACTAGTTAAAAGGTTCGGTGATAGAACATTTCTATAATGGTGCACAAGAATTTATTAGATTTGCTAAATTGAATAATGGAAATGACGAAGAAATTAGTTGCTCATGTCGTAATTACAAACATTTGATGCATTGGAAAGCAGATATGGTTATGGTACATTTGTGTCAAGTTCATTTTGTGCTAGATTATTATTTGTGGGATCATCATGGAAAACTTGTTGTACCTAATCCTAAAGAGTCGGAAGTGGAGGTGAATAATGATTATGTTATGGCGAATCCAATAGAAGATATGGTGGAAGGTGCAGCATGATCATTGTTCCATATTTTTTAATATGATGATGAAAATGCAAAAGTCGAAGAAGAACCGACCTCGCGAGCGAAAAGGATCTATCATTTATTGGATGCTGCATATAGGCCGTTGTGGGATGATTGTAAAAGTGAAATTAAATTATCAGTAATTGCCAAATACATTACAATGAAATAAAAATTAGACTTTACAGAAGCTGGATTTACAGTAGTTGTGCAAGCTGCAAAACGACATATGCCACTTAATAATATGCTATGCGATAGTCAATATGAAGTGAAATCCTTATATCAGCTTTCGGTCAGCAGTACCAAAAGGTAGATACATATATAAAAGGTTGCATACTGTATTGGAAAGATGACATTAACCTTAAGAAATACAAAATATGTGATATGGAAATATTCAAACCAAGAAAAAAGAAAGAAAAGGAAGTTCCATATAAGAGTGCATTATTTACTCATCACCCATAAAGTTCAAAGGTTATATCTATCTTTTGTTATGGCATAATGTATGCGATGATAGAATATGAGAATACAAAAAGAGGGAACTTTAACACATTCACATGATGGAGAAGAATGAAATATTTCGATAAGACTTATCTCACATTTGCTACAGATAGCCATAATGTCAAATTCGGTTTATGCACAAATGGATTTTGACAATTATCTCAATTTGGTAGTACATATTCGTCTTGGCCTATTATCGTTACAGCTTATAATTTACCTCCGTAGATGTGTATGAAAAATCCATATATGTTTCTCACTATTATGGTCATTAGTCCTTATGATTCGACACAAGGAATCAATGTTTATTTGCAGCCATTGACTAAAGAATTGAAAACATTATGAATGAAGGGGTTGATACATGCAATGTTTCTAAAAAATAATTTTCATATATTTGCATCTTTGTTATGGACTATTGGTTATATTCCGAATTATGCAATACTTTTGGGTTGGTGCATGGCTAGTCATCTAGCTTTTCTTTATTGCATGAAAGAAGTACAAGAATTTTCATTACCATGTGGAAGGAAAATTACATGGTTTGATTGTCTATGGTGTTTTCTCCGTATTGATCATACTTTTAGAAGAGGTAAAAAAACTTTTTAGCCAATAGAATAGAGATTAGATAACAACGACCAATTTGGTCAAGCGTAGATATATATGATTTGTAAAAGAATATCGAAAGATACATGAAACTGGTGTACAGACTGAAATTTCAAGTAAATTGATAATATCCAAGAATTTACCTAAAGAAATTGATATCTTAACTCACATCTTTATCTATCGATCTCCTAAATCTACACAACTTTGCCAATAATAGACGCGTCATCATTGGAAGCTATTGTAACTCCTTGTATTTGGACAATTGGGTCAAAAATTGGTTGGTTGGGAATACGAATGCGCAGCCAAAACCAATGATGGAGAAGGAAAAACGTCTTTGCTAAAAGTGGTTGCTTGATCTGAATTTATAAAGAGAACAAGGAGACTAAATAACCATATTTCTCTCCTACTAATTCAAACTCAGATCCATATCTCGCTTCATTACCTTTTCTTTTGCTGGCTGATATTGGTCCTATAGTGGACCAATTTAATACTCAAACGCATTTGCGATTTATTCTATTTAACTCAAATTTAAATCTCCATCGAATGAATGATATCGTATATCGATACACGTATATATAAATTTTATATACAAACCCAATTACTTACTAATAGCACCTAGAAAATTTATATAGGCTACCCTATTTACGGAATGTATACAACACTAGAATAACAATTTTTTTACAAATATTAGTCAATTTAATTAATCCATAACTTTTATAATTCAAATAAATCGAGTGGTGCCTCGAAAAATAAATATATTCGGTTATGCGACTCATAACTATGAATTTAGCCAGCAATTAACATTCAAACACAAATTATAATGTTCATACAACACCTTAGCTAGTGGTGTAACAGTTTGGCTTAATTTATCACCTGCAAATCTTATTTGTAAAATTCAATCTAACAATTTTTAAGTGGTACCTTTTAGCAATGATTATTACACACATTCTCTTCATCAATACTATATCACTTTTAAATGTATGGAATTTGATTTTGATCAAAATTCCATCCATATTCAACTTAGTTAGTCCATAAATAAAGTCATTAGTTATATAATAATATATTTTTATTAACCGTGCAACTCAGATTAGAGATTTTGACTTTGAGTTCACTACATTTGACCGTGATACTAACTTCATACGACCGAGGAGACAAATTCTCCATTGAATTTTGTTTCACTTGTAATTCTTTAACTCACAACCAACTATCGTCTCTCAAAGGTCTCTATGCCATGATTTAACTATAATCAAAGTGGAGTCATTCCATAGTTATCCAATAACCATGAGTACGTAATCCATTAGTTCTCTCAACGGCCATGAGTAATGCAATGCCCGGTATTTAGAGAATGTTGCATACTCAGGTCCAAACGAATGCATCAATATCCTTTCTCAATTTATCTTGACAACAAATATTTAAAACTATATGTCATTCTATATTGGGATAAATTTATCATGAGTATAACCTTTTTAACAATTATCACATAACTTATTATTTATGGTCTTGTAATTAATATAAGTTAATTACTTAGTTAATTATATCATAATATAACAAAGTGTATGATGAAAATTAAATACCTTTATTACAAACAAGATTAGTCATAAAGTTAAATACATGAAAAAGGTTACATAATTACCCTTAGGACATAGCCCTAACTCTCTCAATCAAAACTATAGCATGTAATAATAATGAACTATCAACAAAGAGGGAAACAAACTTAATCATAATTTAACTCCTTCTGTACATCACAACAAAAATAGTAATTCATAACAAAAGTTCACACAAAAACCAAGTATGTTCAAACATTCATATAAAAATATGTTTATAAATGTATAATCAGTATAACTTATCAACAGAAAGCATACATGCCCAAAAGCAATAAGTTATCATCATCATTCACAAACCTATTGTAGTGGCCCATTGATTTTATGCTTTTAATATTAAAGTACTTAAAATGAATTTTAACATAAAAGTGCATTGAGTGTCGTATTTATAACCGTTATGAAGGTCTTTCCAAGCTGATCAATTTGATATATAATTTTGATATATTTGGAGTTACGGTTTGTGAATAGTGGTGTTATAGTGTTTAAACAGCGTACGTAGCTGTTTCAGGCAAAACTGGATGCACAGCCCATAACCCAGCCGAGCAACCATGTAAGTGAGGCTATGAACTCTTAATTGTCACCATGAGTGGTCATATTTATTACTTAGGTTCAATTAGTTTCTTTAATTATTAATTATATACACTACACGTTCCATATACTCTCATATTTATGTCAATATTCTTTAATACTTTCGGAAATTTTTTTAATCTTTCACGATATTTAAATGATACGTCTTATCATTTCTGAGCATACCATAAGCTTTAACCATTTCAATCCATTGCATAAGTTGTTGCATTTTAATGTACGGTTATTATTTTTTAATTTTTCCTTTTTAAATTCATCTTATAAAACTAAAGTTGAACGTCATGGAAATTTGCTTCCAAAATGCTTCCAGTAATACGCTTATTTAACTATCGAATTTTACAACATTCAGCTATTGAATGTATGGATTATACGCTATCGAGTTTATGATTGTTAAATATATGAGCTAAAGCTATCGAGGTTATAACTAATGTATGACCTTTAGCAATTGAGTTATGGGTATTGCATTTATGCTCTATCAAGTTCATGAGCTATCACTCCTATGCAACGTTGATCTATCATGTCTATGTGATCATGAGCTATATTGCCTATGATCTATCGTATTTATGTAATAATGAGCTATCGTATCTATCAATTTTTACATAACTTGTCGATGCGGCAAGGAGCTATCATCTATATAGCTATCGAATGGATGAGATATCGTCTCTACATCCATCGAATGGATGAGCTACAATATGGATGAGTTATTGCCTATATAACTATCACATGTATAATGAAAATTTTGTTATTAAGTGGAAAATTGATCTTTTACTTAATAAAGTAACAACTTTTTGGCATGGTCTTTGCACATGTTATTCTTCCATTCATTACTTTTAGAATTATGGTAGTAATTTCATAAATGATCTGTTAGTTCCTCCTTTAATTACTCCTTAATTAATCCATCTCTTTAATTAATTCACTAGTTAAGGATATTTTTTGACTTGCAATTTAATTCATATTAATTCAGAAAATCATGTGAAAATTACCAAAAATTCATTGAAACTCATGAACACTTTTCTTTACCTTCGGTAAAAATTTCAGATATAAAATTTTAGCATATTTAAATATTGATTTGCAGCCAAACTGCCTATATTAATTTTAGAAAATTCATAACAAATTATTTTCTCATCCGAAAATTATGAAATTTAATACATCTCAGATTCAATATTACGAACAAAATATCAAAAGTTAAATTTATTTGAAGGTGATTGACTAATGTCTCACACTTAAACATGTCATTAACTATGTCATTTAACAAGAAAACTTATATAATATTGATCTAGTATCTTCAAAACATATGCATCATCGTTGTGAATAGTAAATTCACCCTAGATTCGAATCTGAATAGATTTGAGTAGAAAAATAGGGTTAGTATTACTCAACTAAGAAAAAAGATTAATTAAAATCCTTTCTTTAGAAATGAAACTTGAGTTTCCTTTGATTTTGTTTTCCTCTTCTTTGTTCAATCTAGTAATGGTGGGAAAAGCTTGATATTTGGTTTTAAAACCGTTGCAAAGACCCATTGTAGTAAATATTTTTTACAAAAATCCATAACTGTTGCAATATGGACTTTCACAATTGCTTTTGGCCATTACAATAGGTTTATTTACAACTATTTTTGACCATTGTAATAGATTTATCTACAATTATTTTCGACCATTATTAAAAAATACAAAATTAAAAAAAAAACATTGATGCATCATGTATACAGATCGTAACACAATTACTAAAGTCTTAACATATTACAAACCATTGTCGTTCAAGCCAAAACTAATACAAAAGAAGCTGAATAAAAATAATACAAATGATAATTACAATGGTCTCATCGTTTCTAGCAGCATCAAGAACCAACACTTGCTTCATCCAACAATCCCTAATAACCCTCTAACAATCTTGTTGGATCGAGCTGACCAAATCAATCTATCGATCCCGTTCTCAAACCAACCGAGTCCCATTTGACTGCATGATCCAGAAGCTCTATGGCGAAGATTAGGAATTCAACCTCCACTAGTTCTCTTTCCAAAACCCTAAAATCCCAACCTTCTATATTCAATATCTATAACTTGGGCTTCTTTCTGAGTTTGAGCTGAGCTGCTTTTGCCAAAGCCAAAAAAGCAGATGCATTAGGCATGAAGTTTGATTCATCTGCACCATGCCAAGTATATTTACTAACAGATAAATAGATATATGAACTAGCACATTTACATGTCAGTATACAATATATTTAGTATGAATCTGAGGTGAATCATATTGTTATTTTTATGCAAGAAAACTATCACATCTGACTAACTCAGATAATGAAAAAGAACTATTTGAATGGCTATAGAGAACTTCAGGTAGGCACATAGGCAAGATCGAGTATTAAATCCTGAACAAGTAAATGTACTTATGATGTGATGATAGCAGTTTTGACTATAAACGAATAAAATTTGCACTTCCAAGAAATAACGAACTCAGACACCTGAAACTGAACGAGGATGCTAACCTTGCTGTACCCAAATGAATCTTGTCATTCATTGACAACAATAAAAATGATTAATCAACATTAATAAACCTAAAGATGCATGGTTAGTATGTACTTAAATTAAACATAGATGGAGACATCTAATATGAAATGGATGACCGAGCTGATTGTATATTGAAGTTATGAGCATATAACTTTCAAAATAGATAATGAACCTTGTAGAGTAGAAACTTAAGTAGAAGAACACTTCTTAAATCAAGCTTGCATTATTTCCAATTATTAGCTTTAGCAGAACTTGGTGCCAAAATGTTCTTTATCTTAAATGGATATCCGAAGCGAAAACAAAATTCCTAGCTTATGAGTTTAAGCTTTCACCATTTGTGTAATATTTCAAGATATCTTATTGATCTCAACAAATAATACCATGATACATAACACCAAAAATCACATTTACCAATTCCTAAGTTGTATACCTACCATTCATCATATGCTGAATTCAGTATAAAGAGGAGCTGCATCACTTGAGCAACATATTTGTTAAATTTTGGTGATAAAAATCACAAATAGAAGGAAATAATGCACAAAAAGGAAAGTAATCACGTATTTTTAGTATATAAATGCATTAATTATTGGATTGCTTTTTCATTAGATGGCAAGGAAATAAATGCACGCTCATGTTATGAAATAAAATATATGCAAAAGGATATGCATATTATTTCTTTCTCAGTAATCTCATTGCTTTGGGATTATTTTCTTCCATATTTGCTAATTAAAGGAATGAGTGAATTACTTCTATGTTTGCACCATTTTTACCATTATAAGTTGCCTCTATTATCTTCTTGCCATATCTTGGTAATTTAATCGACGGCTCTCAAGAATTTGCATTGGGCATATACTGAGGTAGATTGCATTGTAAACTCATCCTGGCATTCGGCCAGCGATCTCCAAATAGGATGTCTCTTCCTGTTATCCATAATTTAGGGATTTGGTATGTAAACTCTTATCTTGTAATCTCTTGTAACTCTCTCATGTATAATAAAATCTCTCCTTCGGACTGGACTTATACTGCCTTGATGATAGTGGAACCAGTATAAATATTGTGCATCTCTTTCTTCTTTGTAGTTTTTACTACTTGTTTGGAGTAATAGAATAATTGCTGCTAGATTAAATGATGTTGAAATTGACAAGTCTAAATCATGTTTATTGTTTTTCCGCCTTTGTGCAATTTTTGCACAATAGATTGGTATCAGAGCAAGGCGATTTGTTTAAATTTGTGCATCAAGCGGTAGATCCGGTGGTAATTATGCTATTACTCGTTTAGATGGAAAAAGAGATTTTGTGCAATACTGAAGATAAAGACGGAGGAAATTATGTTGAGAGGAAGAGCATTTCCATTTTTGGAACTTTGGTGATAAGAAGTTTAGTGTGTTGAAGGGACATCTAGATTTGAGAACCTATATCTGCTTAATGGCTCAATGTTGTTGTAAGAATCTTATGTTGATTTCCATGAGAAATTTGTTGTTTGGCAGATAAGGTATGTGGAAGGAGAGAGATTTGATTGGTGATTGAGAGGGTTTTTTGGCCTTGGTGGCTTTGAGATTATTTTGGTATCTACCTTCTTTTGAAATTGGATATTTGCGACATTTTGTTAGCGGGCAGAGATATAGTTTGAGCTCGTTAGTAAGGTATGATGGGGGGTGGCCTCACCGAAACCCAATGGATAAGTATTAATTTTTGATATCTATCTCGTTAAGAGATTTTTGTTGAAGATGGAGTTCATTTTTAAGAGTTTTATGTTGAAAAGGGAATTTGAGTCGTGGTGGGGCATTGGAGATTTGTGATTTTGCATCAAGGTGGGGTGTTAAATTTTAGTGATACAAAATCACAAATAGAAGGAAAAAAATACACAATAAGGATAATAATCACGTATTTTAATTATGAAAATGCATTAATTATTGGATTTCATTCCCATTAGATGGAAAGGAACTAAATGCATGCTCACATTGTAGAATAAAATATATGCAAAAGTACATGCATATTATTTTTTTCTCAGTAATCGCATTGCTTGGGATTTTTTTCCATCCTTACTAATCAAAGGAATGAGTTAATTACTTGCTATGTTTGCACAATTTATTACCGTTGTAAGTTTCCTCCATTATCTTCTTACCATATCTAGGTAATTTAATCGATGACTCTCAAGGAGTTGCACTAGCTATATATTGATGGTAGACTTCATTGTAAACCCATCCTGTCATTCAGTCAGCTATCTCAAAATAGAGTGTCTCTTCTTGTTATCCCTAAATTAGGGCTTTGGTATGTAAACTATTGTCTTGTAATCTCTTGTAACTTTCTCATGTGTAATAAAATCTCTCTCCTTTGGACTAGACGTACACTGCTTTGATGATAGTGGAACCAGTATAAATATTATGCGTTTCTTTCTTCATTATAGTTATCTACTATTTATTTGGAGTAATAGAATAATTGCTGCTAGATTAAGTAATGTTCAAATTGGCAAATTTAGATCCTGTTTATTGTTTTTCTGTATTTGTGCAATTTTTTCACAACAATATCGTGGAAAGAAACAATGCTCAAAAATATAGAAAGTGAAGTTAATTTTATTTATTAGAGTCATACATAAACCTCTAAATCACACAAGTATAACATACCAGGTTAGGAGTGAATTTAGAATTGCATGAAGAAGGCAGATTTTTTGCTAACCCCTAGAGAAAAATATGCATTAGTTCCTAGTTACATATTGCATATTATTTCTATTCTAAATAAATCAAAATTAATATGTATAACACTTACATTGAGTAGCTACAACCGTAGAAAAGAAGCTACTGATACGGTCTGCTCCAGAAACATCTTTCCTGTAAACTAGTGTGTAACCCTTGCGTTGCACATGATAATATTATTAAAAAAAATATTTATATCTTAATTATTATTAAAATATATCTTATTAGGCAATATATGATAAATTTATCGTGATATATTAATCATAAATTAAGATGACCTGTGATGCTCGGATGTAAGGTTGACGGTTCAATCTACACTAACTACGTATCTGTGTAAAAATAATGTACCAACTTAAAAAAGTTATAAATTATATTTTTTTATATTGTATATGTAAATAATTTATGTTTTTCTAAATGACAAAAATAATTTATGTTATGTGGTATATTTTTTATGTATATGAGTGAATTAGTAACTTTACCTATTTATTAATATGATTATTGTATATATATATATTTATATATATATTGAATTGTCACTTTTTTTAAAGGATTATAAATGGATTAATGAACATTAAATAATAGTTTATTTAAATAATTTGAATTAATGATCAACATAAATAATTAAATATAAGAAGTCGAATGTAAACATTGAAGTAAATTGAGAAGTGCTTTATATATATATATATATATATATATATAT
This sequence comes from Allium cepa, assembly GCA_030765085.1. NCBI lineage: Eukaryota > Viridiplantae > Streptophyta > Magnoliopsida > Asparagales > Amaryllidaceae > Allium > Allium cepa. The sequence goes on from CM060941.1 coordinate 602,793,757, forward strand.
ATATATATTGTAAATTAGAAGAGCACTGGTCTCATGGTTAGCTTATCTACATGTGAACTTTTATCCATATTTAGTTTTCATTTTAAAACAATTTTATCCTTGCAATTACCATATATTTTGTACTGTTGTAGAAGGGTCATGATAATTGCAAAATAATGTATGTAGCATTTAATCGAGTCATAAGTTGAGTATGATTTGATAATATGTTGAAAGAAAGAATGTTTATATAATCTAATATTGATGTAATATGTGCATTCACATCCAATGTTGTAAAATATAAATTTGTCTTTTATAAATTGTTCTGAAATTATGTTATGTAATGTACGATAATTTTTTGATATAAATGAATCAGACATTAAAAGAGTTAGTATTATTTATGTACACGTTTTATGTTATCGATTTAAATATCTTTTTATATATCTGAATAAAGAAGAAATAATTTTATCATTTTTTCCCTATATATATGAATATTGTATATATTGAAATTCTCCTATTTTAGGATTTATTATATGGATTAATGTATATTAGGTAATCATATTTATTTAAATAGTTTAAATTTACGAGTACAAATAGTTAAATATATGGATTAGAATATAAAATATTAGAAGATAATTGAGAAGGGTTTCAATGTAATTGTAAAAATAGTAAAATTTAGGTATTTGAAGTTAATAGAATTTTACAGTGCAATGTATGATAAATTCATTTATTAATAAAATATAGTTACAAAGTAGTGGTTGTTATCCATTGCAAAATGTACTAGCTTATGGAGTGCCCCTTGTCATAATTAGATTACAAAAGAATCTTGTATGTTGTTATAAGTACTAGCGTATAACTCATGCGTTCCACACGGTAATGTTGTTAAAAAATAGTATTTATATTTTAATTATTGCTAAAATATATCTTATTATGTAATATATGATAAATTTATCGTGATATATTAATCATAAATTAAGATGGCATGCGATACTCGGATATAAGGTTGAAGGTTCAATCTTCATGAATTACATATATCTGTAAAATAATGTGCAAACTTAAAAAAATTATAAATTAAATTTGTTAATATTGTATACGTAAATAATTTATGTTTTTTCTTAATGACAAAAATAATTTATGTTATGTGATTTTATACACACACACACACACATACACACACACATATAAGTGAACTAGTAACTTTACCAATTTATTAATATGATTATTATATATATTAATATATCCTGATTTGTCACCTTTTTTAAAGGATTATAAATGGATTAATGAACATTAAATAGTTGAATTTATTTAAATAATTTGAATTAATGATCAACATAACTAATTATATATAAGAAGTCGAATGTAAACATTGAAGAAAATCGAGATGAGCTTTGTACATATTGTAATATAGAAGTGCATTGGTCTTATGGTTAGCTTATCTATATGTGAAAATTTATCCATATTTAGTTTCATTTTATAACAATTTTATCCCTGTAATTAACCGTATATTTTATACTGTTGTAGAAGGAACATGATAATTGCAAAATAATGTATGTAGCATTTAATTTAGTTATGAGTTGGGTATGGTTTGATAATATGTTGAAAGCGAGAATGTCTATATAATCTAATATTGATGTAATCTGCGCGGTCACATCGTAGTGTTGTAAAATATAAACTTATCTTTTATAAATTGTTCAAAATGAAATTATGTTATATGTAATGTACGATAATTTTTTTGATATAAATGAACCAGAAATTGAAAGAGTTAGTATTACTTACGTAAACATTTTATGTTACGAGATTTAAATTTATTTTTATACATCTGAACAGAGAAGAAATAATTTTATCATTGTTTTCCTATATATATATATATATATGAAATATTGTATATATTAAAATTCTCGTATTTTAAGGATTTATTACATGGATTAATGAATATTAGTTAATCACAATTATTTGAATAGTTTAAATTTATGATTACACATAGTTAAATATATGGATTTGATTGCAAAATATTAGAAGACAAATTGATAATGGTTTCCATGTAATTGTAAAAAAAAGTAAAATTTAGGCATTTGAAGTTCATAGAATTTTATAGTGCAATATACGATAAATTCGTTTATTAGATAGATTATAAAATAACTTTATTATTGTCATTAACGTATATAATTTATGTGATGTGATTAATATATATTTGCATCTGAATAATTTTTCTAACCAATTTGTTGATGTGCAGTAGCATACATATTGAAACTTTCAGCTTTTAGGTTTATTATAAATATCTGTCGACTAAGTTTGACAATTAGTTTAAAATTTGAATTATGTAATTAATTGAAACGTGTGGACTTTAATGTAAAATTTGGATAGAGAACCTTTAAAATTTGTAAATCACTGCAAATTTTTTTAAATGTAGGCATTTGAATGTAGAGTAGTATGAGAAATTTAGTAAAATAATCGTAAAATGGTAAATCATAGGATTTTAAAAATAAAATATCTAGACTTTGAGAGAATTAAGGAGAATGGAGATGAGTTCTAGGACTAAAGAGAGGTCTTCAAATTCTTCTGCTTTACTATTATTTAATAGATAACAATTAAGGCTAAATTAAATGTGACTATTAAAAAAATAAGCACAGATATGATATTCGAATCATCCTGAATTACTTACTCATGAATGAAGTAACCAGTATCTGAAAAACACTTAACACTCGCTATAGCTGGTAACATATCACGGAATTCATTTCCTGCTATTATTCTACTTCAACTCACTAAACCTCCTAAGCTTTTCCAAACTTCCAGGCATCGAACCTTTCACCTCATTGCTATCAAGGTACAATACTTGCAAACCATCCATTTCCCCAATTGATTCGGTATGGATCCCCTCAACCCTATGTCCAACAGTACAAGCATCACCAACTCCTTCAAACCCGATAACCCGCTAATATCAGTTAAATTACGAAGCAGATCCGAAAGTTTTTGAAAAATAGTATGGAGATTTGAAGTAGAAAAGAAGATAGGATTTGAAAAGTTTGATTCAGGGATAATATTATAGAGAATTATGAAGTAGAGACGAAAAAGTAATTTGGACCGGGGGAAGTCAAAGAAAAGAAAGAATTTAAAATGAGATGGAAATCACCCGGAAGGAAGAAAAACTTAAAAGAACATTTGTCCAGAGGTAAAATAATTTAGGCCTAGCTTCATTTGTCCTTTTTAATTGTGTTTTTCAACCAAAAAAACGTACACATGACGCATGTACTTTAGAGAATAACCAATTTGAAAAATGAAACCAACATATAAAATAGAAAATAGATTTATTTTGTTTTTCGTGTTTTGAACAATAAAAATGATGAAAAAAATCTATTCCCTTCGTTGACCCTGCCTCCACTCCGTCATTCCTCCATCTTCGTTGAATAACTTAAAATTATAAATTTCTCTTCCTCAATCCTTATATTATAACATATTACGAAAGTTGACAATGCAAAATACAAAACATAAAATGAAACCAAACAAACCAGCTAAACAGAACTTGAATTATCTCATTTCATGAACTTTGGATTGAAGTCAAAGAAAAACTTAAAACGAACTTTTATTTTAAAATTTTATGAATATTTTTAAATTTATTTTTAAAGTTATCAAAATTTAGAAAATTTTGAAATTTGAAATATAATTATCAATATTATGTACTAGATAATAAATATTATTTCTTATTTATTAAGTATTACTTGTTAATCATTAATTTTTAAAAATTAAATAGTAAATTAATGATTATTTATAATTGTTAAATTTTTAAGTATAATAAATTATCAAAGGAGTAAACTAATTAAATATTAAACATTGAGAATTAATTATTAAATAGTAATTATTAAAAATTAGTTATTTAATAGCTATTATTCATATTAATTATTTGTTAGTACTTATTAATGATTTATTATAATTATTAATTATATTTAATAATTACTAAATGTAATTAGTAACCTTTAACTACTGTGATTTTTATTATTAATAATTAACAATAATAATTTATGTATATTTTTGAATTTATTTTAGAAAATTTCAAAAAATTTAATTTTTTGAACTATTAAATATAATTACAATTATAATTATTAAATTCTAAATGACAAATATTACTTCTAAATTGTTATAGATTACTTGTTAATAATTAATTGATAAAAATTAATTATTACATAGTAAATATTAAATATTGGTTTTGATTATTAACTATTAATGATTAATTATTACTTCTTAATTATTTTATAGTAATTATTAATATTAAAATAAACAATATTATTTAAATTATTACAACTAGCAAATTTTTTTTGGAAAATTGGCGTCTATTACAACAGGCAAGATAAAACATAAAATATTATCTATAATTTACAAATTATTAATAATTAACTATCATAAATTATTAAACATAAAAAATAAATGTCAGTTATAGATAATAATTAGTAATTATAAATTATTTTTTAGTAATCATTAATTATAATAAACTATAAATAATGACCGATGTATGTTGTCATTTATAATTATTACCGATAAATTGTCATTTATAAATTAATAAGTAAGTATTCATAAATAATCAAAGATAGCCATGATCGGTTAAGAGTTGCTGAAAACTAGTACTTATTACAACTGGTAAACTAAAAAGGTTGTAATATGTGTTTATTATAACTAGTAAAAAAAGACTTGTGAAAATTAGCATCTATTACAACAGGCAAAAAATAGTTTGTAATAGGCATCTAGTACAACGGTTAGATAAAAAATATCGTAACAGGTATATATTACAACAAGAAAAGAAAAGGAGTTGTTGAAAAGTGGCATTTGTTGCAACAGGCAAGATAAAACCGTTGTAATAGGTTTCTATTACAACAAACATTTTTTTACCATGGTAAAAACGTCGTTGTAATAGGGTATTTTTGCTGTAATGATAATGGTTAATAATCTTGGCTTGAACTAAAATCTCTCTTTGCTTAATCTTGTTAATTCCTTAACCGCTTATTACATGAAATCCCTCATCCGTTTAACCTTTTGGGGTCGAAAATTAACTATAGTAATTACCCTAGTTCAACTCCTTTAACCCTTTAAGTGCCCAATACTTGATAAATTAAATTTTCCATTGAAAAATTCCTTTGTTGGATGCCTTAAATTTTGACGCTCCAGTAAAGGGCATGACATTAATATTTTATTTGAGCGCATTTACATTTTTGTGAGTGATTCTTATTAAAATTATTGATAAAAGAAAACAAAATAAGATATAGAGAAGAAGATAGAGGAATAAAGAGGAAAATTAATAACCATTACAAAGTTACATCATTTTTAATTTCTTGAGTAATAGTTCAACAATACATAATTGATATTTATAGCTATATTGCTTAGAGCATAAGTAACTATAAAATAGGAAAACAACTGTAACATTGAAAGTTAAATGATCTCAAGGTCGACGCTTGTACACCTGAAGCATAAATAGGTTCGACCTAGTGTATATTCATATGCACGTCTCATTTTAACCATACCTACTAGATTGAAGTTCTGATTGAAAGCTATTTTCTTCGCTGCATTCCTGAAAAAATGCTATTTAATTTAATATATTGTATCACATATTTCAAAAAATATGCATCTGAATGATGTGATATCTCTAAGTTACATGAAGAGAGACGAGCTTTGGGTTATTTTTAGTCAACATTAGAGCTACAAAGGCCAAATTACTTGACCAAAAAGTGGCCATTAATAAAATAGTTGGAACCATATGATTTCAGGTTGGCACCGTACCAATATTTATGGTAATTGAAAAATCATATTGAAACCAAGCGAAACAGTTGGTAAATCGATAGTTCGATTTTAATCACTGATAGTAGTTGATAACTGTAATGACCCAAATTTTTCTATCATTGAGTGTGGAGGTTTAAATGGTTTTAAATATTGACTTGAATTTATAGATTGATTTTGAATATGAAAATTTAGGTTACATTTATGAACTAAATTCAGAATTTAAAATATAGCGATTTATTTGATAATTTAGTTATTGAATTTAATAATTGAATATTGGTTAAATTAGTGTATCTTGAGTTTTAGGCTTGATAAAAATAATATAAGGCTTGTAAAATTTATATTGATAATACTGAAGATAACAAAAGTTTAAACTTTGAATTTAAAAGTGATTTGTTCAATTTTAAAAATATATCATTTAAATTGACATTTAAAAATAATCTTTCGAGGCACAATCGTAGAATTGGACGAAATCGGTTCCATTGAATTCATAATAGTGTATTATTATCGGATTTCAAATTTCGTAGTGTTTAGGGTTGTCGTGTGATCGTACAACATATAAATGCGTTGAATTTAATATCGAAAATTCAATATAATAATTGGATCCAAAAAGCTATCTTCTCCATATGATCGAATTAGGACTCGAAACCATTTCCATTACGTTCAGAATAGGAGTATAACATTATAAACTCCTAGCGGCATGTCTCGATAGGATATCGAGATTTTAATTTACGAATTCGAGATGATTTAAAATTTAATAATATATATTCTTGGATTAGACAAAATAATTCACATCGGAACTTTTCCTTTCTCTTCAAATCACTGTAGCAAGACATACCCTATACGCAAAACTTTTCAGCACGTTTTCCTCCTTTATAAAACACGCATCTTCTTCTCTCAATGGAACAGCCCAATGGAAAAAAAGATCATTGCCAGTTGATATTAAAGGAAAATTCATTCTAGCGTTCAAATATAAATCGAACTGCCTCCCATCATGAAATTGATCTACGAACCCAAAAAAAAGAAACCCAAATCAAATAAGGTAGCGGCATGCGTGCCTCTTCTTTCAGTCGAATTTTCAGTTCAAGAATGATTAAATCAGAGAGGGGTAAAAGCGAGTAGCTAGGGCGGTGAGCATGGTGAGTCATGAGGAGGGTATTCGGTCGAGTTAGGGATGAAGATGTCTAGGGATGGTTGTGCAATGCGAACGAGGAGGTGGCGGTGGTCGCGATTGACGTTGGCCATGTTTGCTCGAGTTTGGGAGGCGAAGCAGCAATGTGAAGCTCGGGGGCGAGGCGATGGGGTAGGAAAAACGATGCGATGCTAGATAGGAGGGGTATCGCGTTCTCTCTAGTGGATGATGGGTTGGCTGCCATGTTGAGGGATAGTGGCCTTTTGATCGACCATCAGGCACAGTCAAAGTGAAGAGGTGGCACGAGCGCAGAAGGGAAGAGTCTGATAGGTATATATTATTTTTTTATTTTTTTATTTTGGATAAGTTAATTAGGATGAGTGATAAAAAATGGGGATACAGTAAGAAATTCGACCCTTGATTTAAAAATTTGTTTAAGCTAGTTTCATTTTGAATTTCTCGAATGGGGAATAATAATAATAATGATTGTTAACTTATATAATTAATTAACTATTCATACGAGTTTCAAATGGTGGAAACAAGCTAAGTTGGAACGGATTTTGCAAATTGAAATCAAAGGTGAGTAAAATCTCACTCATTCGAATTTCCAGAATAAATTAAATGTTGGATTTAAATTATTGGTTGTTTGGATAAATTTATATCAGTTTGGATGTCATAATATATATATAGTAGTATATATATTAGTATTTGGAGTGATATTCCCATACATTATTGCGGATGAGACCCTATGCACCCTGCATAATAGCGGATGACCCTATATACCACGATATCCCCCTCGAAGTTGGAGGGAGCCAACTGGATTCCTTAAATTTATTGTTTATATTTCATATCTAGTGATATATGATTTGTGTAGAATAATCTGTTGTAGATTGTTGTAGTGATTGAATTATTGGATGTTATTATAGCTCTAGCCTAAATTTTGATAATTTAAATACTATAAATATATTTTCTAAATTTATGGAGTTAAAGGGAATATGAAATATGTATGTATGTATGTATGTATGTATATACTGGAATTGGAGTTATTTTAAAGGAACTGAATTAGGACAAAAATATATTTAAGTTGGTTATACTTAACTGTTGTGAAGTAGTAAATGAAGATTTTTAAAATGAATTATAAGTGATATTCTGGAAACGCAAAAAGGAGTTGAAATCAATATTTGAAAATAGATTGGAAGTATTAATAGAATTTATGAGAAATAAGTTTATACAATGGATTTTCATAAATAGGATCTGTTTTTATAAACAAATAAAACAAAGGGGTTATAGAATTGATAACGATATTTATAAATAATGAAATTTGATTTCAAGCGATATTTGGAATAAATTCATAGGGTGAATTTATATTAGAATATGAAAACAGGGGTGAGAAAAATGGAAAATCCTATTTTTGAAATGAGAATGGTTGGAAAATCGACAATGAATCGATATGTTGTGTAATCGAGAGAAAGTTATAAATTGAATTGGTTTTTGAGATTTTAAAATATATTTTTAATTTTTAGAAGTGAGTTGTTTTTAAAAGGAAAATTTATTGTTTGAAAACTATGTAATTTTAAAATAACTAGGATTTAAATACTTAGTAGGTAGATTTTTAAAACATGAAGTATCTATTTTAGTAAATTCTATCTTTAAAAATCAGTTTTGAAAATTATTTATTTAACTAAAACTGAGTTATTTATGTTATAAAAGTGTTTTCGATATTTTAAATAATTACTTGAACATATTTTTAAAAATAAATTATTAATCTTTTAAATACTTATTGTATATATGGAGTTTTAAAGTAATTGAAAAAAAAATTATTTTATGAATTCTCTCGAGATTTGAAAAAGGTCTTATAAAAGGGTATGATTTTGAGGAGAGGAAATTAATTGTGATTTCTAGGAATTTTTGGGTTGGGACACGGAATAATCTCCTAGAGAGTTAATATTGAAAGATTTTGGGAAACCAGACTGGTAATATTTTTCTAAGTATAGAAAAATTGAAATTTGGAAATATTTCTAAGTGTGGACATGTTCGAAGTATTCTATTACGGATATGAGTATTTGAAAAATTGTTTTCAAATGATTGAAAGAAATTGATATGTCCTTAAAAATATTTTTGAAAATAAATATTTTGCGGAAGATTATATTAAGGACATATGATTTCTTATGGATGTTAATTTGATAGTTAAATAACCGACTATTAATATTGGCAAATTTCGAATGTTGTTTCGATGAGTCTGGGATCGAAGATGAGTCCGGGATCGGAAAAGTTATTCGAAAACCACTTCGATCCAATGAGTACGTTTTCGATGGGAAAACAAGCGCGTGGAGTCGAAGATGGGGCATTGAAGTGCAAGTGCTAATCGCTACTAATCCTGAGGGTGATTCCAAAATGGATGTACTAGGAATAGTGCCTTCGGTTCCGTTTGGACCGGAACGGACTTGTATGGATGAATACTATCAGTACATTGTCATTAGAGGATGATGAGCATTATAAGTGAATATTTCTAAAAAGATAATCGTAGCCTCAAGCCTTATCAACCGAGAATGGCTAAAACATGGAAGGTGCAGCAAGGCTAAATGGGTAGCTCCCAGGTAGGGTAAGGTTACCCCTGTCTAGAGTCACTTTATTTCGGCTGTGTGGGCGGTTGCTGATCCCAACAGCAGGGTTATCTTATTTGGGCTATCCAGCAAGGGGTAATCTAGTCTTGTGTTGTAGAGGATCGAGAGTGGAACTCGGTACATTGTTATGGAGGTGTACTATGATGGGCGGTACCCCAATAGCCCTACCATTGTATGGAATCCATTCTCCAATAAGCGCCGTACGGTTTTAATTATTTCCAACTATGTTGGAACGTGAGATGCAAGCATTTTCGTTATATTCTATTTACTTTCTATAGACACTATTATAATATCAGACGGATTTGACAAAAATATTTTGGTTATCGTAAGGTAAAAACCCATTGTATTTATTTGTGACATGGTCTTACGAAATACCTTTGTTTCCAAAGGATTTTGAGAAGTTAATAATTCAAATTGAGTGTATTTTCTCATGCTGGTTTTCCAGACCGACTCATGTGTTATTTTATTATAATGCTTGCGTCAAACCGAGCATTACAGATTCAAGATATGAAGCTGTGGATCTCAGAAGACGAGCTCGATGATGAGGCTTATTTCCGTAGATTTGTATTTCTACTGTGAAAGGACAAGTTATTGAACTGTCCAGAATTTGTGTAATGATTGTGTACTCTGATGATTGTAAGTATTAGACAGTGCAGATTTTTGTATTTAAAATCTGTTATTATATATTATACTTTATTCCGCTGCGATTGTGAGATTCTATGTTGTGATGTTTCCTTTTCTTCTACCTCTTTCTTATTTTCTCTAACGATCTGGTGTTTCGGGCATTCGATTGCTTGGCATTTTATACAGTGGTCATACTAATGTCGATTTTCGAAGGTCAAAAATCACGTTCGTGACATTGTGGTATCAGAACTAAAGGTTAAGCGAGAACCTTGGCTCTGGTAGGGATTACTCATTAAAGATAGAGTCAGTAGTACTTTAGAATAAGTTGAGTGTAATAATAGATATGAGCGTGTATTTGTTAGTGAATATAAAACAGTTTTATATTGTGTTAATTTATTGGTTGAGTGGTACATAGATTCTTGTCGAATAGTGGGATGCCGCTAATTAGATAGGAGTTTCTAAACACTTGAACACGATAAAATGACATAGTATGGTTTTAAAGCGGGTAAATGAAATAATTTTACCCAAAATTATATTTTGTATATATGAAATAATTTTCTAAAATTATTATGTATATTTGGAGTGTTAGGATGATAATATCATAACGGAAACAAGAGTTTAAAAAAATCTGGAGTTGGTCATATATAACCAAATGGAAATTGTATAAGTATGGATTATACAATTGAATTAAAACAAAAAATGAATACAAACCATAAATTGGAAAATTAAAGCACGGATATTTTGAGAGAATTTTCCAAAATGTTGAAGGTAAATAATAGTAATATTATTTTGGAGATATTTTTGAAGAGAAAATAGTTTTAAATAGATTTTGGAAAGTGATAATAGCACCAAACTCACTTTAGTCGCTAGAAAATAATTTTGATGATGACGGTCGCATCATCAGTATTCATTTTTGAGTTTCTAAGTGACGGATTGCTACCAATGTGGTTTGATGTGGAGATTTTGGGAAAAACAAGTTTTTTTTTGGAAATTCCAAAGAGAATTTGTTTAGATAAAAACCAGGATTGGTTTAAGATTAAAAAGTATGATTTTGGAATATTTGTGATTTTCAAAAATGATTTGGAAAGAATACCGGGAGTTTAAAAATTCTGGAATCCTTATTTAAATAAATTAGAGATCAGTAGGGAAAAAGTTATGAACTTATAAAATTGAGAATGATTTTGAAGAAAATGTGAGAATTGAATTTTGAAAGTGAATTTTAACTTGAGTAAATTTAAAATAAATAAAATGCAATGAAGTTAATTAAATATGAGTAAGAAAGAGGAAAATGTGAATTCCAAGTTGAAATTTAAACTTTACTTGAATAAGTTAAATAAAATATAAATTGGTAAAAGAAAATGGTATGGATGGAATTTAACTTAAGCTAAGTTAAATGAAATTGAATTGGATTTATATTGAATTAAAAATAAAATTTAATTTAATTATAGATGATATGGGATGAAATTTAATTGTTAATTAAATAAATTAAGAGTGGTGAATGAAGTTTAAGTTTGACTTAAGATAAATAAACTTCGATGACTTATAAGAATTTAAGTTATGGAATGGAGATACGTGGGTTATAAATAAATGTATAGCCTCGAGTTAAAATAAAATATGAATATATTCAAGTATAAAAATTGATGGAAAAAGTGAAAAATAAGCTGAGTGACTTATAAAAATATTAAAAATTGAAATAGAAAAACCCAAAATAAGATTTTAGATATTTTGGTAAGGGAAATAAATCCAGCTTGAATTATAAAAATGAGTTGAGCTCAAGGAAAAAATGTGATGAAAATTTAATATTGGATTATAAATTAGAAGTGAATGAATTAGCTAAGTAAATTAGTCAATTGAATATGTTAATGGAAATTAACTTGGTCCAATAAAGTGGATTGAGAAGTAATAATGGATTTTGAAATAAAAACTTGTGTAATAAATAAATTTTCGACTTATATTGTAAGTGAATTAACCAAAATTGAGATATTGTCGAATAAAATGGAATAGTGTTGAAGTAGAAATGGTTTGAACCTTAAATAAATCAAATTTGAGTATAAATAAATTGGAAATGGCCTTGATATTAATTAAATGGAATTAAAAATTTGGAATGGGTGAAGTGGATAAACTAGTTGAATAAGTTGTAAAATGGGATGGAATTAATTGTATGAGAATTGCTCCAAAAATGGAAATAGAATTTGGTCGCAAAAGAAAATGAACTTGGGTTGTTTGATTTAAGCAAATAAATAAATTTAAGTTAATATAGAAGCTTGGCTTCAAGTAGATTTGTAAAATGGCAATTAAATAAAAAAAAGTATGGAGTGTTTTCGAGCTAAATGAAATGGGTTGGAATAAATTGAGTTGGACTTGAATGGGATGCAAAATGAATTGATCGAAATCATTTTGAAATGGAATAGAATTAAATGTAAATTTAGTTGGAATCGGTTTAAAAAGGCTATATGCTTAAGTGGTTGTTTATTTGAATGAATGTCGTCAAATTTGCATGGAAATAATTGTTGTTTAACGTAAACGAGAGTAAATAAAATTCTATGATTATATAGGAGTGGATAAAATTGATTTGAAATCAATTGGCATGAATATGAGTTCATTTGGTTTAGCATGCAAATTTGGGTGTAAAGTCATCCGGATTTAATGAAATAATGTATGATTGGTTGAAAGCAATTAAATTAGTGTCGGGACCTCCGGAACCACAAGAATCCTTAGAATGAATGGGATTCCAACTCAGCACCTTTTGAGATTTTGAGAAGAGTTGCTCTTTGGAGAGCACAGTACGATGAAAGTTGTAAGCTGTGTTCGGGGGGGAGTTATTGTCTATCGTTGGCCTATATGATGAAAATTGTTTAGCATGCATTGCTTATGAAATTCATGTGTTTTAGCTATTTAAATTAGTGAAATGTTATTAATTTCATGTTTGGGTACTTATGTGTTTAAATTGAGTGAGTACAGGTACCTAGGGGCCATTTGGCTAGACTTTGCTTGTGCTAATTGTTAAATAAAATAAGTAGTTTGCTTAAAAATGCTAAATAAGGTACGTTTTTGGATTAAATACTGCAAAACAATAAATATTGTTGTGTATTTTTGTTTTTCCGACCGTGTGGGTAGATGTATATATATTTATCTCTCTTGTCATATTGCAAAAGCTCCACTGTACAAGGGAGATTCTGCCAAAAAATTTCGAAACTTTAGGGTGTTGGAAATTTTTTGTTAACAACGATCTGATTCAAGTTGGAATTGAAAATAAAGGATTTTTGAATTAAAATTGGAACTAATTGTTTGGATGAAACTAAAGAGATTAGAGAAGTGGATATCAAATCCTCACTAAAGTGGGTTTGAAAAGTTAATGGATTTGGAGCATTCTTCTGCCTTAGCAATTTCGGGGATGAAATTCTTTTAAGGGGGAGGAATGTAACGATCTGGATTTTTCTATTGTTGGGTGTGGATGTTTAAATGGTTTTAAATATTGAATTTGAATTTATAGATTGATTTTGAATATGAAAATTTGGGTTTTATTTATGAAATAAATTCAAAATTTAAAATATAGCGATTTATTTGATAATTTAATTATTGAATTTTATAATTGAATATTGGTTAAATTAGTGTATCTTGAGTTTTAGGCTTGATAAAAATAATACAATGGCTTGTAAAATTTATATTGACAATGATAAAGATAACAAAAGTTTAAACTTTGAATTTAAAAGTGATTTGTTCAATTTTAAAAATATATCATTTAAATTGACATTTAAAAATAACCTTCTGAGACACCGTCTCGGAATTGGACGAAACTTGTTCCATTGAATCCAGAATAGTGTATTATTATCGGATTTCAAATTTCGTAGTGTTTGGGGTTGTCGTGTGATCATACGGCATATAAACGCATTGAATTCAATATCGAAAATTCAATATAATAATTAGGTCCAAAAGTCTATCTTCTCCATACGATCGAATTAGGATTCGAAACCTTTTCCATTACGTTCGGAATAGGGGTACAGCAGTATAAACGCCTAGCGGTACGTCTCGATAGGAGAGCGAGATTTTAAATTACGAATTCGAGACGATTTAGAATTTAATAATATATATTCATGGATTTGACAAAATAATTCACCTCAGAACTTTTCCTTTCTCTTCAAACCACTGTAGCAAGACATATCCTACACACAAAACTTTTTCAGCACGTTTCCCTCCTTTATAAAACACGCATCTTCTTCTCTCAATGGAATAGTCAAACGAAAAAAAAAAGAACATCACCAATCGATATTAAAGGAAAATTCGTTCTAGCTTTCAATTCAAAATTGAACTGCCTCGCTTCATGAAATCGATCTACAGACAAAAAAATAAGAAACCCAAATCGAACAAGGTAGAGGCACGTGCGCCTCTCCTTCCAATCAAATTTTCAGTTCAAAAACGATTAAATTTAAGGAGGGAAAGAGCGAGCAGCTAGGGCGGTGAGCGTGGTTAGTCACGAGGCGAGTATTTGGTCGAGTTAGGGACGAATTTGTCTAGTGTTGGTTGTGCAATGCGAACGAGGAGGTGGCAGTGGTCGCAATTAAAGTTGGCCATGTTTGCTCGAGTTTGGGCGGCGAAGCGGCAACGTGAGGCTCGGAGGCAAGGCGGTGGGTTAGGAACAACGATGCGATGCTGGGTAGGAGGGGTATCGTGTTCACTGTGCTGGATGATGGGTTTGCTACGATGTTGAGGGATGGTGGCCCTTCGATCGACAATTAGGCAAGGTTAAAGAGAAGATGGAGGCGTAAGGGTAAAAGGGATAAGTCTGATAGGTGTATATATATTGTTAGCACCAAAATTGGCCACTAACACTCTTAAGAAAGATTGTGTAGAGAGATTAATGAAGATAGAAAATTAAAACAGAAGACAGTATGTAAATTTAAATGTAGAGAACAAGAACACCAAATTTATAGTGGTTCGGCTTAACTGCATACGTCCACTTTGAAGTTGATTTCTATTGCTTTTCTTGATAGTTGATTACAGGTACAATCTGTTTCCAATTACTTGAATACAATTGCAAAGTAAAAGATTAAGTCTTGAGCGAGTGTTGAATGCAGTAGAGTTTCCCAGTGTTCTCCAAAAAACCAATCTCTTTCATTGTGCCCCTGCCTCTCTATTTATAGACGTAGGTGGGTTGGACTTCCCTGATGGGCCTGGTAGCTGAATACCTCGGCCTAAATGGAGTGAGCTCTACATGTCGACCCATATACGTCGAACGGCCAAATGCCGAACCGTAGTCTTCATGCCGAACGATGTGAGGTATTGAGTTGAAAGAGTAGGCTGAACGGTAAAATTCTGAGTCAAGGCATTTGTGCCGAACAATGTTCCCTACCGAACGAAATTGGAATGTCGAACAGTCCAGGAATGCCAAACGTTCATGGATGACGAACGCACCTCGTATCCCGAACGTCCTTGGTATGCCAAACGTCCTTGGTATGTCGAACGTTCATGGATGCCGAACGTTCCTTGTATGCCGAACGTCCTCTAGATGTCAAACGATATACAATACCGAACATTTCCCGATGCCGAACACTTCTAGATGCCGAGTGCTCTTTCCTGCCGAGCGTTCCTTTATGCCGAGCGTTCTTCTGATGCCGAGCGTTTTTAGATGCCGAGCGCTCCTGGATGCCAAGCGTTCCTGGATGCCGAGCGCTCCCAAATGCCGAATGCCACTAACTGCCGAAAACTTCCCAATGCCGAGTACTCACGAATGCCATTCGAACCATTTGCACTGAGCATTCAGGATGCCGAACGGTATGTAAATGCCGAACGATCCATAAATTGCCGAGCAGTGTGCTAATGCCGAGTACTTAGTTGCCTGGTCAAATCCCCAGTAAACACTTGCCCCCCAAAGTGTATTACGTGACCGAACGTGATGCGCTTTGAATTACGCATCCTCTATGCTTTGCTTCGATCCTTGGCTTATTTCTCTCGGTGGTGCTTTCTTGTGAATTCCAAGTGAGGTGATGAGTGCTGGACGAAGTGCAAATGCCGAACACAATAGTTGAAGCCGAACGCTCCATGTATGTCGAACGGCTCTGAATGCCGAAGCCGAACGAAGACGCTTTGACCGGTTCCACCGGCCATAGCCTCTTCGACTTCCCTTCTTCTCCTGTAAAAGTCAGCATCTTCCACCTTCTTCTCTTTTCACTTTTTTACCTCCGCTACCCTGTACTGGCAAACCTCGCCTGTTAACAGCCTTCAAAGATTTAACAGTCCTTCCCAATCCATTCAGCATTCTCCCCAGTCTCGATCTACTAACTAGGTATCGATTCCCTTATTTAAATCCTTTCCCTGATTAAAAAGTTTTAATAAGAGGCTCAAGTTCGTAATTAGAACATTAGAACCGAAGTCGCTAGGTATGGCATGGGTGAAAGAGTCGAACTGTGATTAGGATGTTTTCTGGTGCTAGATGATGTGGAAGAAAATGTTCGAAGATGAGCGCACGAGGGAGCTGTTGAGAGATGTATCGTGGTTCGGCATGGTTCTCTCGTGCCGAACGAGATTGAAGGGAAAGAATAGGGTAGGAGCAGGCATTGGCTAGGATGCCGAACAACATAGTCTGGTATGACTCACCGAACGATCCTGTCGTTCGGCGTGGATGGAGGATTAGAGAAAAATGAAACCGTTGTTAAGGACGGAGTGCCGAGCGTTGGGGTTCGGCGTAACTCTAGGTCGGCATGATTCACCGCATGCGGAGCTATGGAATGGAAGGATAGGAAGGGAGTGTGAATTAGGTAGGATGCCGAACAACAGTTTGTCCGAACAATATTCAAGCCGAGCGATAGCTAGGCCGAACAATAGTTTGGCCGGCCGGTACTTAGGCCGACCAATCATGAATGCCGAACCATACTTTAGCCGAATAGTATTTAGGCCGAACACTTATCCACCCTGCCTAATCTTATAAAAAAACAAGGATAAGGACCCCAACATACTAGCACATCGAACTAATCCGGCTGATCACTTCCTAGTTTCAATAACCACAAGTCTGAACTTAAATCGACCGGAATAGATAAAAGCTTTTAACACGTAGTGCCAATGTCCGAGTCTAAAATTGAAAACATTGCTAGGCTGGCTTTCGGAGACGGGCAGCAATGACGGTCTACGAGAATGGCAATTCAAAGTTCAACTTTATACCATCAATTATGTGACCTATAATTTCTCAGCGTTTATATTTGAATGATTGCACTACTCCACACACCGCACGGGGGGGTGGGGTGGGGGCATTTATGTTGTTAAGTCTAACGCCAATTATTTTTCGAGTAAAGTTCAAACAGGTGCTCTGCCAAATTCAATATTTATTGGAAATGTCTAGGAGATCTAGTTCCGCCACGATTTCAGATAGACCCGGACCGTCCTCCCGACAAGAATTCGTAGATATTTCAAATCCATCAACCTCCCCTGCACATAATTTAGCTCCCGACGCTTTGGAGGCAACAATTCTCTTGGATAACCCTGTTGATTCACAGGCTTCGAAGGTCAATGAAGTTGCGCTCCGGCAAATATGCTCTATCCATGGAATCCCTTTTGACGACTTGTAGGTTCCCTCAAGGCACGATCGTCTACACTTGCCCCCAATTGGATACACGGCGTGTAATAAATTCATGTGCTGGGTTGGCAGCGTGCCACTGTCCAATTTATTTCTTCGGGATGTGCTGCAATACATTGACATTGCCCCGTCGCAACTGCACCCAAACGGCCATGCATTTATCTACGGTACCTACATCCTCTTCATGACCATCCTCTCTTGGCCCCCAACTCCGGGCGACATCAGATATATATATATATATATATATATATATATATATATATATATGCTCAAGAAGCGGAGAGATAGCCCATCTTTCGTGTTCCTCGAGCCGCACCACAAATGCCAGATTTTAACCGGGGCGTGGAGCAAATTTGCCCTGTACAAACAGGAATGGTTCTATGTGCGTTGCCCTCCTAGTTTCGCGAGGAGATGGGTTGAAGGAAGTAAGTCTTCTCTCTGGATTGATGTTTGTGCTTGGTCGGGGCTATGCCTTTTCTAAGTCTTGTTTCATCTTTTCAGGTATCAACCCACGTCCTGATGGTCGCGGATACTCTGAGGCCGTCGAGGCTATTCGAGCCCTTCCTGCCGAGGAACGGGACATCCAGACTCTCATTTCGAATGAGACACTTTCAAGGTTTGGGCTGTTAGCAGAGGGTCGTCAGATAAGCATTCCTCAAGGCGTCGCCGTACCCAGGCCCACCTCTAGGAAAGGGAAGAAATTAGCTGATTCATCAGTACGTCATACTCCTGACGCACCAGAAGAGGGGGAAATTAAGGGGGATAAAACACCCGAAGCACAAGGTGAGAAATTGGGTCCCACTCAGGATCTGACATTCGAAGTGCATGACATCGAAACGTCATCTTTCCTTCAAAGAGGAAAAAGAGATTGACATACAAGATTAGGAAGGAGAAGGTTGGTGGAACTTCAAAAGTTACGCTCATTCCAACGGAAAAAGAGGCCTCTTCATAGCATGTAGAAAGTTCTTTAAAGGGCCTATCAAACCTCTCCATTCCCGATGACCTGCTCAATTATGACTTCGACGACCAGGAAGCATTTCAACTTCACTCGCCCGTCAGAGGCAATGCGGGCGCTCTAGCCCAAAGTCAGGGAGAAAAAACTCCTATTAGTAAAGCAACTGGTCCGTCGGGGGGGAAACGCTATGACATGCACAATCACTTGCACTTCAATTTGCACTTAGATTTTCGTCGTCATGCTACTCTTTGCTAATTCGTTGTTATTTAAATTATGTGCAGGTGACATGGGGCGTTCACACGGATCCGGTCGCCTTCTTGGTTCGTCTAACTTTTATCAACCCGGACGGGACCCGGGCTCCAGAAGACGTCGGGACAGAGATGGTGACGGTGACAGAGATTATCATTCCCGGGACTCATCATCTCGGAAGAAAACTTGCTATTAGCCAATACTACCAAGATACCTCTTCTCACCCGGAGCAAAGCAAAGATAAGCGCGACCATAAGGGGTCGCAATCTAATGTCCCGTGGGACCAACACTCTGATTCCTCTTCCACTCGACAGTCCCGAGATCCTCACAGGAGAGCCCAACTTTCAAAGCCATCTCCTCCTGCTCCTGCAACAGATCCAACCGTATCGGAAAGGCTGGCCGAGCTTAAAGATAAATTTCCAAAAATCTGCTTTGATGGCCTGAAATTCATCCCGGCGATTCATCTTATTCCCGGACGTGTCAAGCAGAGCGCCATTGCCTGTACCAACGACGTCTATGTTCAACATGACGCGTTTGTTCATTTGGCTGAAAAACTTTCTAAAGTCTCCATGGAGCGCCAACACGAGATCGACCGCCTGATGCTTGAGGCTATCCACGACAACAATATCATTAAATCTCAGGATGAAGAGATTGCGACTTATAGATCTCAGCTTGAGGCCGCCCGGCAGAGCGCTCAAGACACCGTCGAAGCAGTGACCCGTCTGGAATCGACACATAAAAAAGAGATCGACGAGGTAGTACAACGCTGCGGGGCCCTAGCACTAGAGAAGGACTCGGTCCAAAAAGAGAGGGACGCGTTCAGCCTCCGAGTCAAGGAACTTGAGGAGCAGCTTCGCAGAGAGAAAGAAGAGAAAACGACTGCTCAAGAAGAGTCACAACGATATTGTGATGAAATCGTTGCTACTCGACTCTTAAAAGAAAAACTTGAGGCCGTTCTTTCCAAAGTTGAGGCGTTAAAGAGTGAAGCCCGTGAAGATGGCAAGAAGATAGCGTCTGCGGACATAGACTCCCATCTTGAGGCGGTTAGAGAAGAAGGTAGGGAAGAGGTCAAAAGCATGTTTGACCCGCTAATCGCTGAATTCAATGCCCGCATCCTCATGCATCGAGACTTGACTTTTCTAGGCGATGGCTATCTTGAATCTTTAGTCGAGGCATGGGAGGCCTTGATAGAAATCAGGAGGGCCGAGCACGGTACTGAAGAGATTGATGAGGGGGCCTTGATAAAAGAATTCCTCAAGGGGAATGAGCCTTCGGACTTGTTAGTAGGTAAAGCTATTTATTGCAAAGGCTCCTCCTCAAAGAAAGGGAAAGAAGTGATTACTGGTCCATCCGTGGTCGTGCCTCCAGCTCATGTGCATACTCAATCGGCCGATCGGCCGATGCTCGATCCATTTGAGCAGCATATCGGTTATAATCCAAAGGACCCCGGCTATGGCGTCCATATTTTGTCTCCCATTCTGGAGGGTGAGACCCCCTTGACGGTTGAGAGCCTGCCAGAACCTGCTAGATAACCCTTCAATTTAAGATTTCAAAAGTCGTCATTCTTTGTGAAGGACTATTGTATTCTAATGCTTGTTTTTCATGATTTTGCGTAGGTCGTTCTGATCCTGAGCCCACTCCGAGGAGCGATGCCGCCAAGGAGGTGGAGGGAAAGATAAGTGAGGCCACTCATGCAGGAGAGGCTCCTGGGCCAGATGCTCAGGTGATTGGAGCGCTGGATGAGGACAAATCTGAGACTTCTTCTCCCATCGATGGGAGTTATGAAGTAGAAATTACAGGCGCCTCCGAATACACATATGAGCTGAGTATGAAGCAGCGGCTTGAGGAGGAGAAGAGAAAAACAGCCAAGATCAAGGTCGAGCCTCGAGTTGTGGACCTGGATGACCCTTTAAATAAGCCGTTGAAGGTCATCCTCCCTGGCGGGTCCAAGTCCATGGAGGTTCCCCGTACTTCTTCAGTTTCTACCCCTCCATCAAAGAAGAGCACCAAGGGTAAACGCACAGGAGAGGAGTCATCCGAGAAGACAATGGAGGTGAAGAAGTCGAAGAAGCACAAGAAGTGATCATTATTCTCATTCAACGAGAGTTAGTTTAAGTTATGTAATTATTTTCATCTACTTTTGTAGTCTTTGTATATAGATTGTCGACTTCGAGCTTTGGAGGGCTTGTAGTAGAAACTTATTTTGAATAAAGCTTAGTTCCTTTTTCTGTCTTTTAAAAGGCTCTTGTCGTCTATATGATTGTGATTTAAATCCAAGCTGTTGTGAATAACATGGACTTCTCGGTTCACCTTCATATAGCTCGGAGATTCTTTGAGAGTTGTTTATTTTTCCTTCCGCGCTTCAAGCACTTAGAATGTTTTTTAGTCTGCACATCGGGGACTTAGAGTACTCCAGTCCGCGCTCTGGGGACATGGAGATTTGAGACGTTTATACTTGAGTCCACTCTCCGGGGACTTAGATTACTCCGGTTCGTATTCCGTATACTTGGGATTTGAATCGTTTATACTCGAGTCCGCGCTCCGGAGACTTAGAGTAATCTAGTCCGCACTCTGTGGACTTGGGGATTTGAATTGTTTACACTCGAGTCCGTGCTCCGGGGACTTAGAGTACTCCAGTCCGCACTCTAGGGACTTGGAGATTTTGAGTCATTTATATTCGAGTCCGCGCTCCAGGGACTTAAAGTACTCCAGTCCGCACTCTGGAGACTTGGAGATTTTAAGTCCTTTATACTCGAGTCCGTGCTTCGGGGACTTAGAGTACTCCGGTCCGCACTCTGGGGACTTGGAGATTTTGAGTCGTTTATACTCGAGTCCGCGCTCTGGGGACTTAGAGTACTCCAGTGCGCACTCTGGGGACTTAGAGATTTTGAGTCGTTTATACTC
Source organism: Allium cepa (assembly GCA_030765085.1). NCBI lineage: Eukaryota > Viridiplantae > Streptophyta > Magnoliopsida > Asparagales > Amaryllidaceae > Allium > Allium cepa. Next base: position 602,815,548 of record CM060941.1, read on the forward strand.
AAGTCCGCGCTCTGGGGATTTAGAGTACTCCAGTCCGCACTTTTGGGACTTGGAGATTTTGAGTTATTTATACTTGAGTCCGTGCTCCGGGGACTTAGAGCACTCCAGTCCGCACTCTGGGGACTTGGAGATTTTGATTCGTTTATACTTGAGTCCACACTCCGGGGACTTAGAGTACTTCAGTCCGCACTCTGGGGACTTGGAGATTTGAGTCGTTTATACTCGAGTCCATGCTCCGGAGACATAGAGTAGTCCAGTCCACACTCTGGGGACTTGGAGATTTTGAGTCGTTTATACCCGAGCCCGCGCTCCAGGGAATTAGAGTACTCCAGTTCACACTCTGGAGACTTGGAGATTTGACTCATTTATGCTCGAATCCGCGCTCCGGGGATATAGAGTAGTCCAGTCCGCACTCTGGGGACTTGGAGATTTTGAGTGTCTGCATGTGTTCGTTCGTCAGCCAGAATAATATAATTTCATTTTCCTGTCATAGGATCATCATATGCAGAGACATTAATAATTCATGGAAAAGAGGGCTTCAAGCCTTTATTAATGAAAGCAAGCTAAATTGTTTAACTACATGCCAAGAACTAGAAATAAAAGCGTATTGGAAATAAATGCAACTAATACATGAAAGAAATAGACTAAGTATAATAATGCCGCAAGTTCTTGTTGTTCCATGCTTGGGGGAGTGTCGCACCGTCGACGGTCACTAGCTTGAAAGTTCCTTCTCCAAGCTTCCGTTCAATGACGTATGGACCTTCCCATGCGAGGTTCATATGAGATGGGATCGGAAAAACTCGTTTCAAAACGAGGTCTCCCACACCAAAAATTCTCGGTCGGACCTTTTCGTTATAATATTTAGCGACTCTATGTCTGTATGCAGCCACTCTCAAATTGGCTTCTTCGCGTTTTTTGTCAATGAAGTCCAACGATTCCAATAAAAGATTCTGGTTCGACTCGGGGTCATAATAAGTTACCCGATGTGATGGAACTTCAAGTTCCACGGGTATGACACCTTCCATGCCATATGCCAATGTGAATGGAGTGTGGCCAGTCGCGGTCTTGTGGGTGGTCCTGTAGGCCCAAAGCGTCGTTGGAAGTTCATCCACCCACTTGCCTCTAGCCTTTTCCAGAAGCTTTTTCAATATGGACTTGGTTATCTTGTTTACGGCTTCCACTTGTCCGTTGGCTTTCGTGTAAGCAACCGCTGCAAACTTCTTCTCAATGCCATATTTCTGACAAAATTCTTTGAACTCCTTGCTCTCGAATTGAGTCCCATTGTCCGTAATGATGGTCCATGGAAGGCCAAAAAGGCATATGATGTTTCGTACGACGAAATTAATGACCTTTTGATGGTTATTGTGGCCAGAGGCTCTGCTTCTGCCCATTTGGTAAAGTAGTCGACCGCAACTATTGCATATTTCGCTCCACCATTGGCCAAGGGTAAAGAACTAACTAGGTCGACCCCCACAATGCGAATAGCCAGGGACTAACCATTTGCGTGAGTTCCGTCGGTGGAGCTCTCGAGATTTTTGTGTATATCTGGCATTTATCGCATCTTCTCACATAGTCTGCAGCATCCCGATTCACAGTTGGCCAATAGTATCCATAACGGAGGATTTTCTTTGCTAATGTCTGCCCCCAGTATGGTCACCGTACTCTCCCTCATGGACTTCCTTTAATACTCGTTTTATTTCATCGTGGGCCACACACCGGAGTAAGGGATCGAGAATCCCCTTCGATACAACACCCCATCCTGTATTATATATCATGAAGCCTTACGAAGGACTTGTCTTCTTTCGCTTCTTTCTTGGGTAAGATCTCGAATAGCAAGTACTGCTTGATTGGGGTCATCCACGATTCCTTCTCGATTTCGGTTTCGAACGTGAAATCTATCTCCATCATATCTATACTCGGAGCATGGAGGGTCTCAACAGGAAATAATCTCATTTGTTGTGCATCGCCAGTGCTTGTGAATTTTGCCAATGAATCGGCTGCTCTGTTTTGCTCACGCGGGACATGTGAAATATCATAATACTCGAGATTCGCTAGCAGCTCCTGAACTCAGACCAAATATGGGGCAAGTCTCTGCCACCTTGCTTGGTAGTCTCCTTGCACTTGGTACACCACCAGCCGCGAGTCGCTAAAGATTTCAACCGATTTTACCCCTAGTTCTTTGATAAGTCTTAAGCCGGCAATCAACGCTTCATATTCGGCTTCGTTATTCGTGGCTATGAATTCGAGCTTCAAAGCGTAGCAAACTGATCGGTTCTCAGGAGTTACAAGAACTATGCCAACCTCCGAACAACGGTCGTTAGATGCCCCATCGGTGTACATCTTCCATCGAGCGGGAGGTATGACATTGTGGCCATTTGATTCGTCTGACATAGTAAACTCAGCAACGAAGTCAGCTAGTGCTTGTCCTTGTATGGCCCTTCGCGGCAGGTAGGTAAGATTGAATTGACTTAATTCGATATTCCACTTTAACATCCTTCCAGAAGTTTTCGTTCGTTGGAGTACCTGTCGTAGGGGTTGATCTGTGTAAACACTGACTGAGTGTGCCTGGAAGTATGGACGTAGCTTGCGTGATGCAATCACTAAGCAATAAGCTAATTTTTCAATCTTTGGATAATTTCTTTCTGCCCCGTCAAGCATGGCTTTTGAACCCGGACTTCCTCGTGAACCAGAGCCATATTGTAGCGTGCTAAGATACTGCCAAGTATACATACAGCATTTCATGGTCGATTGGTTTCGATAGCACCGGGGGGCTCTCCAAATGCTTTACCAGAGCTCGAAACGCTCCCTCATAGTCGGATGTCCACTCGAAATTCCTTTTTCCCTTCTTAATCACGTCAAAGAAGGGAATGCATTTATCCGTGGCTCTGGATATGAATCGGCTCAGCACTGCTACCTTTCCGTTTAAGCTTTGTACTTGCTTTATACTTATGGGCACTTGTATATCTCGAATAGCTTGAATCTTTTCCGCGTTAGCTTCAATTCCACGTGCATTGACAATAAAACCCAAGAACTTTCCTAACGCCACGCCAAAAGAGCACTTCAAGGGGTTGATCTTCATACCATAATGTCTGAGTATATCAAACATTTCTGCTAAGTCCCGAATGTGGTCGTTTGAATGTCGTAACTTCACTAGCATGTCATCCACATAGACTTCCATCGTCTTACCGATCTGGTCTTTGAACGTTCGATTCACCAGACGCTGATAAGTTGCTCCCGCATTTTTCAATCCAAAGGGCATTACTACATAACAATATAGCCTCATATTCGTGACAAAATTGGTGTGCTCTTGGTCTGGAATATGCATCGGGATCTGATTGTATCCTGAATACGCATCCATAAATGACAATAATTCATGTTCGGCGGTAGAGTCGACGAGCTGGTCGATTCTAGGAAAAGGGAAACTATCCTTCAGGCATGCTTTATTCAGATCAGAGTAATCAGCACAAGTTCTCCACTTTCCATTTGCCTTCTTCACTAGCACTGGGTTAGATACCCATTCAGGATAGAGGGCTTCGTGGACGAACCCATTGGCTTTGAGTTCGTCCACCTCCTCTTTGAGAGCCGTAGACCTCTCCGGGTCCATACCTCTCCTTTTCTGTTTTACGGGAACATACTTTGGGTTTATGTTCAACATATGAATCGCAATTGTTGGAGAAATCCCGCACATATCAGAGTGTGTCCAAGAGAAAACATCAAAATTCGCTTGAAGGAAGTCAGTGAGGTTCTCAGCCACCATGGGGTCGAGCTGTGATCCAATTTTAAGAATTCATGACGGGTCATCCCGGCTGACTGGAATGTCAATTGTTGGTTCAGCCGGTGCTGCATTTGTTTCCCTTGGTCCCCCATCATCATCTCTCGGATCTATGTCTCTATAGATCTGAGAATGTTCCCGGAGCTAGGGCTCGGGTGCTACTTGTCAACCTTTAGAATTTTGGGTGCGGACGGAGTTGTTCACAACCTTTCATTTCTCTCTACGCCAAGCCTCTCTCAGCTAAGCCACATAGCATGCACACCCGGTCGTCTGATCGTCGTGTACCACTCCAACACCTCCATCTGTTGGAAATTTTAACGTCAGACACCAAGGGGCTAGTGCTGCCTTAAATTCTACTGGGGTTGGATGTCCTAGAAATACGTTATATGGAGATTCAACATCCAATACTATGAACGGTAGGATTCGCACCCTCCTACGCTCGCCTTGCCCCAATTCAACTGGTAACTCCACATATCCCACTGCATCCGTTGCTGCGCCATTAAAGCCATGGATTCTGGCTTTAGATGGTTTCAAATCCTTAGTTTCTAACTTCATGTGGTCGTATGCCTTCTTGAAGATGATGTTAACGGAACTTCCGCAATCAATTAGAATTCTCTTCACGAACGCTGGCCCTATTGTTGCAGATATGACCATCGGGTCGATGGTAGAAGCCTCCACCTTATCCGCATCTCTGCTCCTGAATACAATATCATAATTCATCGTGCGCTGCTGCTTTGCGGGAGTCCCATCCTCCACATTCGAACAACACTCATACTCCGCATGCCTTAAAGAGTTATCATATCGCTCCATCTCTTTCCAATTCTTATCCGCAGGGTGAGGTTCGCCAGCAATCGTGTTAATAACCAATCTTCCCACAGTTCGAGCAGGTTGTTCTGGTTGGTGTGGAGATGGCCCGCGTCCGAGGTCCGATGTATCTTGCCTTCCATTTTGTGGGTTTTTGACAAACTCCTGCAGCTTCTTCTGTCTAATCAACTTTTCAATGCCGTCATGGAGGTGTCTACGCTCCTTTGTGTTGTGCCCATAAGACTCGTGAAAGCGGCAATACTTCCCAGTCCGCTTCTGTTCCTCTGTTGGTTCCTATGGGCATGGTTTTCTATATTGAAAAGTGTTGCAAGTTGACAAATAGATGTTCTCAAGAGATGTGTTTAGCGGGGTGTATTCATTGTAGGTCGGGATCCTTGACTTCCATTTCCCGTCTCTCTTTTCTTTCCGGGATTTCCACCTCCGGATCCTTCAGACTGCCCAGGCTTGTTTGGGCGTTGACTTGAGCTTTTCCCGAATTATCGCCGGTTTGCTTCATGGCGACGTTACTTTCACAGTCTCCTGAGCAGGCCCTGGTACCTTGTCTCGTCTTATCCATCGAGCTTCCTCCCTTCTTCTGAACTGATGAGCTTTCGAATAAAATCGCTCCAGCGTGGCTGGGGGCTTTCCCGCCAACCAATCTCCAAATTCAGAGTCTTGATCCACTCCACGCATTACCGCCATCAAAATTGCATGGTCGTTTGGATTGCTTACTTCGGTAGAAGCAACATGAAATCTCTACAAGTATGCTTTCAATGACTCTCCCGGAGCTTGGATTACGCTTGATAAGGACATCACATCCTTTGGACGAGTGGTGTGTATCCTGAATTGTTCTATGAATTTCATTGCCAATTCGTCAAAGCTGGATATAAATCGTGGGGGAAGTCGAATAAACCACATGGTGGCGATTCCGAACAGAGTGATTGAAAGGCACATACACTTGGTTGCATCATTAGCTCTTGCAGAATTCATCATCCATCCGTACCTCATCACATGCTGCCCGAGATCAGTCTTCCTTTCGCAGGCTGGGATAGTCGGCATATTGAACTTCTTGGGGTACTCAGCCTGCAGGATACCATCCGTAAAGGGAGTATGGCTTCTGGACACTCCCCAATCTTCATTGTTCAAGCCTTGGTTCTCTCTCATCAACTGCCTGACCATAGCTGTTAAGTCCGAAGTTTGTATGGAGGATGGAAGGTTGGGTTCCGTTCCACGGGACCGTGCGGGTTGATGTCCCGCCTAATTTGGGTCTTAGAGATTCGGGTGTCCAATCTCTTCATAGGGTTGATCCTTAGTCAATCGATCCGCGGCACCTGCCTGTGCACCTTCATCCTTACGGCGTCTACGCCTAGGAGGTTTGTCAGCTGAGGTTGAACTATCAGATTCAGAATAAGGGGCAGGGTTACCTCCAGCATTCTGACGCTGCTGCTGAGTGAGCTGAGTCATGAGGTTAGTGTTGGATTGAATCTTCTCAGCAAGTTTCCTTCTACTTTCCTTAAGTTCCCTTATCAAGACGTTGAACTCTGCTCGGGAAACAACTTCCACTTGGTTTTGGGTGGAGGGCCCTGCACCTCGAGTTGCTTGCTGATTTCTAGGTCCAACTTTTTGCACGCTAGCAGTCTCGTAGACATCTGCATTGTGAGAGGCCGATCTAGTTCGTGGTCTCCCCATGGTAGAGTTGTTGGTTGTAACTCTGAATAGAATCAACAGATGCCTTGTGAATGATCTTGGATCTCCTCTGGGGGATTTATGTAATCCAAAAGTTACAAAGCAGATCTTAACAGCCTGAGAATTCGATTCTCAATGGAAGCACCGAAATGTTAGAACTAAAATTGGCCACTAACACTCTTAAGAAAGATTGTGTAGAGAGATTAATGAAGATAGAAAATTTAAACAAAAGACAGTATGTAAATTTAAATGCAGAGAACAAGAACACCAAATTTATAGTGGTTCGGCATAACTGCCTACGTCCACTTTGAAGTCGATTTCTATTGCTTTCCTTGATAGTTGATTACAGATACAATCCATTTCCAATTACTTGAATACAATTGAAAAGTAAAAGATTAAGTCTTGATCGAGTGTTGAATGCAGCAGAGTTTCCCCAGTGTTCTCCAAAAAACTGATATCTTTCACTGTGCCCCTACCTCTCTATTTATAGACGAAGATGGGTTGGACTTCCTTGGTGGGCCTGGTAGCTGAATACCTCGGCCCAAATGGAGTGAGCTCTGCATGCCGACCCATATACGTCGAACGGCCAAATGCCGAACCGTATTCATCATGCCGAACGATGTGAGGTATTGAGTTGAAAGAGTAGGCCGAACGATAAAATGCCGAGTCAAGGCATTTGTGTCGAACAACGTTCCCGTACCGAACGAAATTGGAATGCCAAACAGTCCAGGAATGCCGAACGTTCATGGATGCCGAACGTACCTCGTATGTCGAACGTCCTTGGTATGCCGAACGTCTTTGGTATGCCGAACGTTCATGGATGCCGAACGTTCCTTGTATGCCGAACTTCCTCTAGATGCCGAACGATATACAATACCGAACGTTTCCCGATGCCGAACGCTTCTAGATGCTGAGCGCTCTTTCATGCCGAGCGTTCCTTTATGCCGAGCGTTCTTCTGATGTCGAACGTTTCCAGATGCTGAGCGCTCCTGGATGCCGAGCGGTCCTGGATGCCGAGGGCTCCCAAATGCCGAACACTGACTGCCGAACACTTCCCAATGCCGAGTACTCAAGAATGCCATTCGGACCATTTGCGCCGAGCGTTCAGGATGCCGAACGGTATGTAAATGCCGAATGATCCATAAATTGCCGAGCACTGTGCTAATGCCGAGTACTTAGTTGCCTGGTCAAATCCCTAGGAAACACACAGACACACACACACACACACACACACACACACACACACACATATATAATTAGATAAGGTAATTAGGATGAGTGATAAAAAAAGGGAGGATACAGTAATAAATTCGGCCCTTGATTTCAAAACTTATTTAAGCTAGTTTTATTTTAAATTTCTCGAATGGTGAATAATAATAATGATGATGATGATGATTGTTAACTTATATAATTCATTAACTATTCATACGATGTCCAAATCATGGAAACAAGCTGAGTTGGAATGGAATTTGCAAATTGAAATCAAAGGTGAGTAAAATCTCGCTCATTCGAATTTCTAGAATAATTTAAATGTTGGATTTAAATTATTGGTTGTTTGGATAAATTTATATCAGTTTGGATGTTATAATATATATAGTAGTATATATATTAGTATTTGGAGTGATATTCCCGTACATTATAGCGAATGAGACCTTATGCGCCCCGCATAATAGAGGATGACCCTATATACCGCGTTATCCCCCTCGAAGTGGGATTGATATTTTATATATGTTTTAACATCTGTGGATGCAGGGAAACAGGTTGGAGGGATCCAACTGGATTCCTCAAATTTATTGTTTATTTTTCATATATAGTGATATATGATTTGTGTAGAATAATCTATTGTAGGTTATTGTAGTGATTAAATTATTGGATGCTATTGTAGCTCTGGCCTGAATTTTTATAATTTAGATACTATAAATATATATTTTTAAATTATGGAGTTAAAGGGAATATGAAATATATACATACTTGAATTGGAGTTATTTTAAAGGAATTGAATTAGGAAAAAATATATTTGAGTTGGTTATACTTAACTATTGTGAAGTAGTAAATAAAGATTTTTAAAATGAATTATAAGTGATATTCTAGAAACGCAAAAAGGAGTTGAAATCAATATTTGAAAATAGATTAGAAGTATTAATAGAATTTATGAGAAATAAATTTATATAATGGATTTTCATAAATAAGATCTGTTTTTGTAAACAAGTAAAACCAAAGGGGTTATAGAATTGATAACGATTTTTATAAATAATGAAATTCGATTTCAATCAATAATTGGAATATAAATTCATACGGTGAATTTATATTAGAATATGGAAACAGGGGTGAGAAAAATGGAAAATCCTATTTTTGAAATGAGAATGGTTGGGAAATCGAAATGAATAGATATGTTGTGAAATCGAGAGAAAGTTATAAATTAAATTGTTTTTTTGAGATTTTAAAATATATTTTTAACTTTTAAAAGTGAGTTGTTTTTAAAAGGAAAATTCATTATTTGAAAACTGTGTAATTTTAGACTAGTCAAGATTTAAATACTTGGTAAGTAGATTTTTAAAACGTGAAGTGTCTATTTTAGTAAATTCTAACTTTGAAAATCAGCTTTGAAAATTATTTATTCAACTAAAAATGAGTTATTTATGTTATAAAAGTGTTTCTGATATTTTAAATAATTAGTTGAACATATTTTTAAAAATAAATTATTAATCTTTTAAATACATATTATATATATATAGTTTTAAAGTAATTGAAAAAAATTATTTTATGAATTCTCCCGAGATTCGAAAAAGGGCTTATAAAAGGATATGATTTTGAGGAGAGGAAATTAATTGTGATTTCTGGGAATTTTCGGGTTAGGTTACGGAATAATCTCCTAGGGAGTTAATATTGAAAGATTTTGGGAAACAAGACTGGTAATATTTTCCTAAGTATAGAAAAATAGAAATTTGGAAATATTTCTAAGTGTGGAGATGTTGGAAGTATTCTGTTACGGATATGAGTATTTGAAAAATTGTTTTCAAATGATTGAAAGAAATTGATATGTCTTTAAAGATATTTATGAAAAAAAATATTTTGAGGAAGATTATATTAAGGTCGGATGATTGCTTATGGATGTTAATTTGATAGTTAAATAACCGATTATCAATATTGACCAATTTCGAATGTTGTTTCGAAGAGAGCGAGATCGGATAAGTTATCCGAAAACAAATTTCATCCAACGAGTAAGTTTTCGATGGGGGAAAAAGCGTGGAGTTGAAGATGGTGCGTTGAAGTGTAAGGGCGAATCGGTACTAATCCTGAGGGTGATTTCAAAATGGATGTAGCAGGAATAGTGCCTTAGGTTCCATTCGGACCGAGAACGGACTTATATGGATGAATGCTATCAGTACATTGTCATTGGAGGACAATGAGCATTTTTAAGTGAATATTTATAAAAAGGTAATCGTAGCCTCAAGCCTCATCAGTCGGTGATTGCTAAAACATGGAAGGTGCAGCAAGGCTAAGTGGGTAGCTCCGAAGTAGGGTAAGGTTACCCCTGTCTAGAGTTCCTTTATTTCGGCGGTGTGAGCGGTTGCTGATCCCAACCACGGGGTGATCTTATTCGGGCTATCCAGTAATGGGTAGTCCGGTCTTATGTTGTAGGGGATTGAAAGTGGTTCTTGGTACATTGTTTTAGCAGTGTACTGTGACGGGCGGTACCTCAGTAGCCCTGTCATTGTATGGAATCCATTCTCCAATAAGCGCCGTACGGTTTTGATTGTACCCAACTATGCTGTAACGTGAGATACAAGCATTTCAGCTATATTATATTTACTTTCTATAGACATTATTATAATATCAGATGGATTTGATAAAAATGTTTTTCTTATCTTAAAATAAAAATTCGTTATATTTATTTCAGATGTGGTCTTACAATATACCTTTGTTTCCAAAGAATTTTGAAAAGTTAATAATTCAAATTGAGTGTATTTTCTCACGCTGGTTTTTCAGAATAATTCGGATGTTATTTTTTTATAATGCTCGGTTTAGACCAAGCATTATAGATTCAGGATATGAAGCTATTGAGTTCAGGAGACGAGCGGGATGACGAGGCGTATTTCCGTAGATTTGTATTTTCGCTGCGTAAGGACAAGTTATTAAACTGTCCAGATTTGATGTAATGATTGTGTACTCTTATGATTGTAAGTATTAGACAGTGCAGATTTTTGTATTTAAAATCTGTTATTATATATTATATTTTGTTCCGCTGTGATTTTCAAATTCTGTGTTGTGCTATTTCCTTTTTTTCTAGATCCTTCTTCTTTTCTCTAACGATTTCGTATTTCCGGCAGCATTTTATACAGTGGTCGTATTAATGTCGATTTTCGAAGGTCGAAAATCCCGGTCATGACAGTAACGAGGTTTTATTGCTTACAAATATGTTATCCATCTTTAGAAATATTTAATGTATGCAAAGTCAATATATGAGGATAATATATTTTATCGTACAATTATTTATCAAATTTAATTTATTTTAGATGAACATACCAAGAATGGTATTGTGATAAAAGTTAGTGTTGTGATAAAATTTAGTTTTACACAAAATCGTATAACAACATAATAATAATTCACAAGATTTTCTCACAAATTGATGCTTTTATAATCCACAAGTTTTCCTCTCAAATTGTTACTTTTCGTACTTGCTATGTAACTAAAATATATATTATAAAATATAATAATAATCGTTAATTATTGTATGAGGTATGTTGTGGTAATTACCATTGCTATTAGTGTCTTATTACCATTAGAGCACTACACATTTAGATGGTTTGGTAAACCGTACATAGCACACCGATTATATTTTTTTTTGTACATTTTTAATCGGTACAATTTGTAACGGCTGACAAGTGGTAATATGATAAAAATGTTTAGTTTTAATTAAGAATGTGGGATTATTAACATCGACGTCAGAGGCTTTCTATTGTTTAGAAATGCTAGTCTATCATCTAACTTATAATACGATTTACCTCCATGGTCTACAATATGGCCAAATGATGCATTTGCTTACAGGTCATATACAAGAGCATTGACATGTTGTTAACAGTAATCATATGCATGGTTGAATTTACCTTGAACGGTAAATATAAATTTATTCTCGATCGAACTCATTTCCAAATAGAATTGACTCCCAGTGGCAAAGCTCACTTGCGATATTCACTTATTTTGACTAGCGGCATCAAATGATTTTCGATAATGAACACTTAGCACCATCATTATCTTGACATCGTAGCCCTTCAACATCGATCACTTTAGGGCATCAGTATACCTCTAGCATTGTTTATCATACGCCACAAAATACTGCAGCATTAGACATTTGTGGCATCGAATGCTTACAACATCCATATTGAGACATTGCCACTTGCGGCATTACTAACTTCGGTGCCAATATCAGAAACTTGGGCGCTATTTTAACATGGAGCACTTACCTATAAATATAAGGTCATCTGAATCCCAAATCCACGTTCATCAAGATCGGCGAATTCAATATTATCTAGATCCACAAACTTAAAACAATTTGACCCCTTAAACTCAGCCTTGCTCAGATCTATAGACCCGAATTATGAAGTTAAGACATGTGGTGGCTTGGCTTCCATCGGTTGGTCTTGAATTAATTTTGAACAAATAATGAGGGGAGAAAGAGCGGAAAAGAAAACGTAAAGGAGATGGTAGAATTTGATGTGGAGTGAATCACGTGATTTCATTTGTGTGCTGTAAATCTGGAAATGCCTTAAAAGGAGTTATAATCTGAATTCCAAACCCATTGAGAGAGCTTGGAAATCTTGTAAGAAGTTATAATCTGAGTTCACTCATATCTATTTCACAGCAATCATATTACACTTAACAGCAATAACTTATCTTTCTCAGACTCTTATAATAGGAAACAGAGATGACATTGATGAGATGACTGGTGGTAATGCTAGTGTTCTCATTGTCAATGTGAACACCCTTGTCAAAATGTCCTTCAAAGGGAAAAAAGACTCTTCCAACATAAACGACGTGTAGAAACAAAATGATATTATCTCGTTGTCAATGTGAACACCCGATATTATCTCGTTGTCAACATAAACGACGTGTAGAAACTAAATGATATTATCTCGTTGTCAATGTGAACACCCGTGGTCTTGATTCTTCTAATCTTTGGACCATGTTTTATGGGACCATGTTTTCCAAAATGACAAAACTTCGTTATATGGAGTCTGAGTAAGATTCGTTTGGTGATTCTTGTGATTTATGATTTGACCGTAACCAAATTTCCGACTATTTTCTTCCTCTTTTATCGCAGGAACCAGCTGTAAAACAAGAACCAAAACCAATGAATGTACATAGCACAAATTAAAGGTGAACTAAATAATTACATGCTCTACTTTCTTTTCTAAGTGAAAAATAGCTATAAAGACAAACTTTGAAGAAAAAAATTAGATCGAAGGACAACAAGTTTCATTTCTAGACTGAAGGATAAATTTTAAAAATAATTAGTCTGAAGCACAATGCTAGTTAGAACTAGCATTTTGTATAGTGTAAAAACCAAATAAAATACTAGTTAGAACTAACATTTTGTATAGTGCAAAAACTGAATATAATGCTACTTAGAACTAGCATTGTCCTTCAGCCTAATTTTTTTCAAAGTTTGTACTTCGCTCAAATAATGAATCTCGGTGTTCTTGAGATACAATTTTTTTATCAAAGTTTGTCATTTTCCCAGGCCTTCTTTTCGCACTATTATGGACAAATTCCCTTTCTTAGGAACACATACAATAAAAAGAATAATGGTAATCACACATATATGATATATCATATATGTGTTTGGATCATATTTGCGTAGGGCCATAGATAAATACCAGTAAGGTAAGATTCCTCCCTCTTCTTTTTATGTTGCATGATAGCAACCTTAATGTTATGTTGCATGCTTGGTCATGAGTTGATAGTGTTTCAGTTTATTGAATAATGTAACCTTCATTCAACAATAATATCAATTTTGCAATATCTATTTTGGAATTAGTCATAAGTTGTGATGTATAATGTGTTAATTTATTGTTTTAATTGTGTTCACCGTGTTTAATTGTGTTCACCGTGTTTAGTGATGTAAGAATCATTTCTCTACATATTGGCTGAATGTTAAAATTAGAAATTTAATCTAATAAGTAATTTACTACTATATAATTTTCAGCATTTCCAATGTTAATTGAAAAAAAAGTTCTTTACTATACATTTATTTTTTGGTATCTGAATTATTGTTGCTTATATTTAAATAATCTTTTTTTCGAATATGTTATCATTCATGAAGTAATTAATTTAAAAATGCAACAAATATTTATATTTGTCAAGTGATATATTTTAATGGTCAATTTTTCCACAATTGCACGGTTGCAGCAGGCCGATTTGTCTCCACGTTCTACAATATAGTCAAACGTTGCATTTGCACCAACAATTACACGTCATATGGAAGAGCATTAACATGTTAACAGTACCCGTATACATTGTTGAATTTATGTTGAAGGGTAAATATTATAAAACGGTAATAATTTTTATTCTTGATCAAACTCATTTATAAACACAATATTTTCATGCCTGAGCAAAGTTATAAAGTCAAATGGTTGTAATATTATTTTTTTAGTGTAGTGCTATCGGTACCTTGCTTTGCATCAGCGGTCACCATGGTCTGCGGCCAGCCACCATCGTAGTGTAAAAAAAAAAAAATTCGCGATCGGGGTCTGTAGCAAGAAGCCGATTGTTGACATGCTAATTTTTAATAACCAGTGCATAGAAAACATTAAGTATAGATTGAGTATTTATACAACAACAACAACAACAACAAAAGTAGCAGTATTAATAATAAATACGATAATGACGATGATGGTGATCATATATGATCAGATTTGTCACATATTTATTCGATGTGTTATGGAAAAAGTTCAATAACACATCTATTGCCAAGAGCAGGTATTATCCTGTAGCGTTTAAACTCGGCTTGGGTGAAGATTTTGCTCCATTCTTCCTCATCCCGTTCTGCTCCATCAGATAATACCATCATTAACATATCATAGCGTAGCTCGGCCTTTCTTGAATTTTCGTTCGATTTATTCAAACCAACCACTTGATCAATAATGATAACTTTTCCTCCATTTTTATTACAAAGAATCGCCTTCCTGCACTGTTGCAATATCTTTACACACTCTTCATTTTTCCAATCATGGAGTATCCACTGTATATGTATACTTTTCAAAATAAGTAGCAGTAATTTTAAAACATCGTAAACACAAAAACGTAATATGGTAAATAAATAAACCCTTACCTTGAGAAAAATAGCATCTGCTGGAGGTATGAACTCAAACATGTCACCTGCAATAAACCGAGCAAGTATCTTTTCTTCCTCCTTCACAGTGTTCACAACTTGTTGAAGGTCCAACACAGTGCAACTAATGTCTGGAAACTTTTCAGAAATTGCCAAAGCAGCAGATCCCGTTCCACCTCCTACATCAATCAATCGTTCAACTCCAGCAAAAACATGCCCGTGCTCCTTGAGAAGTACGTCCATCACAAACTTAGCATCACTCGCCATTGCTTTGTTGAACAGTTCACTGAAGTCGGAATTCCTCGCAGTCATCTCCCAAAAACTGCAACCGTTTAAAGTATGGAATGGAGTCGAACTTTCTTTGCTCTTAAACCAAGCACTCATTTGATGACATGGATCAACAATTGCTGGATGAAGCACTAGTAGTGCATAGTCACACAAGTTTAAGTCATGGTTCTTCACAAGAAGAGTTGACACTGGAGTTAATGAGAATGCATCCCCTTCTTCACTTTGAACTGTGGTGAAAATACCCGAATGGCTTAATATGCGCATGAGGCGACACATATAAGCTTTTTTTGAAGAGGATATGGACAGCGACGTGAGAAGGTCGTTAATGGTGATTGGTTTGCCATGTGTGTGGATGGCTTGAGGGATGCCTAGCTCCACTGCGCATTTTAAACACATGGAGTCTATGAATTTCAGAACATGGCTCCATAGAAGTGTTTGAGCATGCATTAGCTTTTCGCTGTTATTACTTTCTTTTTTAACCTCCATGGTTGATAATTATTGGTAGGTACCGCTAGCTATTGACGGGTATTTATATACATGCATGCTATCAGTAACCAGTACCCTTCCCCGTATTTATGGTATCAAATTTTCGGTTTTAAGATTTTCTAAACCATTTCTTATTTTTATCCTATCCATTTACTGTAGTACGTGGACAAATGGGAGACGTAATCCGTGGATAAAATTAGATTTCATAACTATTTGCATATCTCGAACATTTGGTCTATCATTATTTGTTTGTACATGTTAATGGTGGCCATCATTGTTTTTAACCGACCATGTGTCATTTTTGCAATGTCATAATTATTAACTGATAACTATTAATGAAATAATTTCAACTTTGCTTTACATGATACGTCAGTATAAGCTTTACGCGGGATGATCAGAAATTGATCTCACTACGGTTATTATAGCAATCCAGTAGATATGAAGATATCAAGTGGTTGATCTAGTTAAGAGAAGTAAAATGAGCATGAGATATATAATGTAGCAAAGCAGCAAGCAACCAAGCATATATCGGACTGCACAGTTCTCAAAACAACAACAACCTTTCATATAAATCTCAACGACATACATTATTATCAAAGATACAGTGGACTGGGCCTTGAGAATGTTCAGCCCAAAGTCATAATACTGTACACACATATATTTCCAGCATTGTACATACTAATGTATCATTCATTTTAGCTTCTCTGTAAAATACTTTCTGTTGATATTCATTTCAATAAAAATCTTTCTATTCAGAACTTCATTTTGGTATCAGAGCAATTCGAAAAACTTTGCTTAGCAGCAATTGAAAGAAAGAAAAACTGAAAATCATCAGTATTCATCATCTGATCTCCAAAACTCATCAGATTGAATCTCATCATCTGAGTTTTTGAATTCATCTGAAGATTTCAAGAAGACAAGTGTCGTGCCAAAGAATTGGACAATTCTGGCTACATCAAATCCCTTAATCTCAGTTGAAAGTATTGCAGAAAATTTCAAAATCAAGAAAATCAAATGCAGAAAGCAAGAAAAGAACACAAAGACATAAAAAAAGAAGTACGCGCCTTGCCAAGAAATCATCAGATTAGTGTCATCATCTGATTCTTGGTTGCAACAAACCTGTCTTCTCGTCTCAGCATTTATCATCTTCTGAGTTTTTCTTGTTTTGAAGAGATTTCATCTTGGCCAGTGAAGGGTCTGAAACTTCAAGCAATGGAGGGAACAGTCAGCAATCAAATGCGGCAAAGAATCTAATCAAGACAATTAATCTTCACAGTCAGCTGATCAATGTACATTTAGATGAGGATAATTATCTTCTTTGGAAACTCTAGATTGGTACAACAATCAGAGGCTATGGACTGGATGGTTTCATTCTTGGGACACACATATCCCCACCAGAGCACATCCCTAATCAAGAAAACAACCAAATCATAAACCCAAAATATATCAAATATCAAAGACAGGATATCTTGATAAGTTCCTGGCTATTATCCTCGATCAGTACTAATCTGCTGCCTCAATTAGTAGGATGTAAAACATCAAATGAAATCGGGACAACTATACAGCAGATATTGAGTTCTCAATCTGCAGCTAAAATCATGCATTACAAGAGACAATTACAGAATATCAAGAAGGAAAATTTATCAATGAGAGTATCTCTCAAAAGTCAAGACAACATGTGATTTGTTGGAGGCAGCATGCCATATGGTGACTGAAACAGAACAAATATTGACTGTTCTCACTGGTCTTAATGAGGAATATGAAGCCACGGTGGCTGTAATATCCCCTAAAGAAACTTTACCATCCATGCAATATGTCAATTCAACATTACTGGCCCGTGAAGGGAGAATTGATCACAGAAAACCACAAGAATCAGATCCATCTATCAACTATGCAGTGAATTCCAAAAATAAAAGTCAAACCAATAACAACAGAGGAGCACAAGTCTTTCAGAGAGGGGGTCAATCTAACAAGTCTAGAGGTGGAGGCAGATGGAATAACAATTCAAGACCAAGATGTCAGATTTGTGAAAAGCTTGGTCATACAGTTATGAGATGTTATTTTAGATTTAATACAAATTTCACACCAAATCAAATAGTTAATACACAAAGAGGTGGTAATTCTAGTGCAAATATGGCACAGATTCAACAAGATTCAGGCAATTCAACAGAAAATTCAAGAATGTGTCATCTGAATGAATCAGCCAGACCTGAACATATCAATGATGAAAGCTGGTACCCAGACTCAGGTGCAACCAATCATATCACTAACAATTTGGATAATCTAAACTTGGGCAATAAAGAGTACAAATGTAATAGTTCCATTCACATGGAAAATGGTGAGTCTATAAAGATATCACACACTGGTATTGCTTGCATCAAAGGTAGAAGAAAACTTTACCTCAATAACTTATTAAGAGTTCCACAAATTAAAAAGAATCTCATGAGTGTATCACAGTTTGCAAGTGATAATAATGTTTATTTTGAATTTTATCCTACATACTACTTAGAGACATACTGACTAAAGAAATTCTTTTGTAGGGTGAAGCAGTCAGAGGTCTATACAGATTTAATTCTGTAGACTCAAGAGACTCTGAAAAATGTTGTAACTTTTCTGAAACAGTTCAATCCAATGAAAGGTTGAGCAAATTTGACGTATGTCACTACAAGTTAGGGCATCCCAATGTTAATGTTGTGAAGAAAATATTGGCAGAAAATAAAATCTCTATTGAAAATATCAATTTACCATATGTTTGTACATATTGCCAAATAGGTATGGGTAAGAGTCACAAACTTCCTTTTTCTGACTCACTGACTGAATATATTAAACCACTAGAATTGATAGCTATTGATCTTTGGGGGCCAACACCTATCAATTCTGATTATGGTTATAATTATTATATCTCTTTTATAGATGCCTATTCTAGATATACTTGGATTTATTTCTTAAAGTCAAAATTTGAAACTCATAATGCTGTAATAAATTTTATTACACAAATAGAAAAGCAAGTCAATCATCAAGTTAAAATTGTTCAGACTGATGGAGGTAGTGAATTTAAACCCCTCAGTAGTTACTTTAACAAAAAAGGAATAGTTCATAGAATGACTTGCCCCTATACTTCTGAGAAAAGTGGTCTAATAGAGAGAAAGCATAGACATATTGTCGAGTCTGGATTAACTCTTCTAGCTCATGCATCTTTGCCACTAAAATTTTGGCCAGATTCCTTCAATACTGCAGTGTATCCGATTAACAGGTTACCAACTAAAGTATTGAAGGGTAAAGCACCGATTGAAGTTTTATTTAATACAAAGCCAGACTATCAAAACTTAAAAACATTTGGTTGTCTATGTTTTCCTTATACTAGACCATACAACTCTCATAGACTAAATTTCAGGTCTACACCTTGTACCTTTTTAGGGTATAATGGAAAAATATACATTTGTAGGCATGTTGTATTTAATGAATGTGTGTTTCCTCATTCTGATGCAAGTACAAAGACAACCAAGAAAGTTTATAATCCTAGAGTATCACTACCTCTAATACCTTTATTCTCAAGTGACAGGAGTCATGAAGAAACTGAAGCAAATTCAGATAACTCTGCTCCACAACACACTTTGTTCACTGAACCAGGTCAGGTAGAGTTCTCTGAACCCACAGATCAATCTCCCAATACTGCATACAGTCAAACACAAAATATTGATCAGCAACAAGAATTAGATAGCATTGCAGATAGAAATACAGAGTCACCTCGCAGTGAACCACATATCAGAGGTGGACATCATATGATTACCAAGGCAAAGAGTGGAATATTCAAACCTAAAGCATACACTGTCACTGCTATGTCTACAACATCAGAAGAACCAGTTACATTCAATAAAGCAATTAAAAACAAAAACTGGAAAGCTGCCATGGATAATGAATATAGTGCACTCATGAGAAATAAGACATGGAGCCTTGTTCCACCACCAGAAAATAAAAACATAGTGGGCTGCAAATGGACCTATTGCTCAATTTGTTCTTAAATTTTATGAAACATTTATCCTATCGGTTAAAGTAACACATTGGCCTTGGATTTTTCTAGTATTTATCCTTTTGACCTACCAACGAATCAGTAAACTTAGGTTTTCTTTGAACTGTAAGTCTTTTGTGTAAATATAAAATAGACAACACACAATAAGTGTTTTTTTTATCTTCCTTGGTTTTTGCCATGAACACGGCTTGGTCTCATGAGTGTTTGGAGAATTTGGTCTTACAATTCTCCTTGAAGCGGCGCCTTCGCACCCATGTAGGTGAATGTATAAAGGGTATTTCACAATACCCTGCTTGATTCTTAATATTACCAAGTATAGATATCATTAAAAGTATCAAAACTTATCCTATTCTCTGGCGAGTAGTGCACTGACTTGTCATGGGAATGGTTTGAGTGTATACCAGTGTCATCAAGTTTATCTTAGACTTAGTTGTTCCTTAGAACCTAGATCTTGGAATCCCTAGTCAACTAGGTAGGATTTCAATTTTAGAGAAACTTTTAGTTTATGGGCCTTAACCCCATTCCTATTAATAAGATATTAAACTTCTCTCGAGGTAAATTTTTTTTTAGCAGATCCACAATGTTATCGTCTGATCTTACATAGTCAATTGTGATAACCCCATTGGAGTAAATTTGTCTAACAATTTTATGTCTACGAAGAATATGTCTAAACATACCATGGTAAAACTCACTATTGGCCCTACCAATAACTGACTGGCTATCGCAATGTATGCTTATTGGAGGTACATGATTTTCCCAATTAGGAATATCTTCTAAGAAACCTTGAAGCCAGTATGCTTCTTCAGTGACTTTGTCTAAGGCAATAAACTCTGATTCCATGTTAGATCTTGTTATACAAGTTTGTTTAGAGGATCTCCAAGATATTGCCCCATTTGCTAAGGTAAACACATATCCACTAGTGAATTTTGTATCTGATGAACCAGTTATCCAGTTTGTATCACAATACCCTTCTATTACAGATAGGTTCCTACCATAATGTAATCCACGATTTTGTGTATACCTTAGGTATCCTAGTACTTGAATTCACGACAACAAAAATACCCTTTCACAACTGCCAAAAACAGTTGTAATAGGTCTATTACAACTGGCATCCGCCAGTCTTTATATCCGCACTTGTAATAGAGTAGAATTATTTTACAACGGCCACCTACAATTGCATAAGCAGTTGTAATAAGTCTTTTTGCAACTGCAAATAACATTTGTAAAAGATTTTTTTACAAGAGCTTTCGGCGGTTGTACAAGATATTTTACAACTACTATTTGCACTTGTATTAAAGTTTATCGCAACATTCAAAATCAATTGTTATAAGACACTTTTGCAACTGCTAACCGGTGTTGTAATAGAATCTTTTACAACCATTTTTGGCAGTTGTAAAACACTTATTTACAACTGTTTACGACACTTGCAATAAATATTTTAACAACTGTTTCCGCCTATTGCTTTAACATTTTACAACAGTTTGTAGTAGTTGTAGTAGGATGTACTATAACTAGTGATGAAAGTTGCACCAAATATTTTACAACTGCTACAAATTACTATAATTCATCTTTTTACAATTGCTATTAACCATAAATTTCGTGATATTATTATTAAAAACAATATTTCGTTAGTAATAACCACAATCATTCAACTACATGAAACAACATGAACCAATCACATTCAAAAACAATTCAAGTTTGTGCCATTTATAAATTCATGACTCTGTTCCAAAACATAACTAAATCCGTCACATAAATCAGTAAAAGTACATATACCTACTAATCAAAAGAGATAAATTCTTTATGTCAAGCAATAGGCGTCCCAACCGCTTGTCCAATCGTATAGATATCTGAAGTAAACCTAAATAGAAAAGCATCAGGATTCACCATCGCATCGACCCAGACTTTCCAAGTATCTACTCTTAGTGGTACATGATGCACTAAAACAGTAGGGTCGGTAGATGCGATTGTTGATTTTGCGACAACAGTCCTTTTCCAACTCAATAATTTTACGTTCTAGGGTGCTGTTGAAATTCTACATTAATAGTAGTTGTGACGATGTTTTTACTCCGATGAGACTGGAAAAATAAAGCATTATGGTGAAATAAATTCAGAAAAATGAGACTGCAAAAATCATATTACTAACAACAGTTATAATATTACAAACCATTTGTCACAGGCATAAAAAACTATGTTTAGCATATTTTCAAATAATAGAAAATAACCCATCCATTCATACAACTAATTGACTAAAAATTCAACTAAATAACAAGTAACAATTAAGATTGATTAATAAAGAACTCATTGATCTATCCACAGGTAGCAACTTTTCTTTAAGCTAATTATGGTCAATTGTTTCCACACGACACTCTTATTCTCTCTATTTCCAATTTTCAGTGGCTAAAAAGTGAATGCATCAGCTTACTTGTTATTCTATGAAAACTCTCTCAGATGTTCGCATGCAAGGTTAAAAACTCATAGATCAAATTACATGAAAACTAAATTGAACAAATTGAGACTCTTGTTCAACTATTTATACACACCATTTTATCTTTATACCAATAATATTAAACCAGTTCAACAGAGAAACATTGTCCAAACCCACTATCCAGTTCTAAAATTTTGAATTTTTTTAAATTTATTGCAATTTATTATTGATTTTAATTACACACAAAATAAATAGTACGTTGGAACAAAAAAAAAAATTAGATTTGAATTCAAAAATTAGAATTGTAAAACGATGCACATTAAAACTCAAATGTGTGAAAGAAATGCGGATTACGGATCTTAAGGCTAGGATTAACACTAGAGGAGGGTGGTGAATAGTGTTTATAAAGAATTACTAAATCCTTTTGAATTTATGTTGAATTGAACACGGATGTATGCAATATACAGACACAGATATGATCACAGAAACAAACACAAAAGCAATAAAGTAAAAGCAATAAAGGAAAGAACACACCGGATTTTATACTGGTTCGGAGTTACCCTACATCCAGTCCCGCAACACAAGTATGGATTTCCTTTCAAAAGCAATTGTACAATTACACCCTCGATTTCAAGGCTACGAGGTACACCCTCCAGAATCACAATCCTCTGGGTAAACATACAATTTTATACTGGTTCGGAGTTACCCTACATCCAGTCCAGAATCACAAGTAATTTAAAATTTTGAGGCTGAAATTATTTAAAATCAGAATAGAGGTTTTTGATGCTTTTAGAAGGAAGATTTTGAAAACATTTTGAAAACATGATATAATTTTGAAAAATCATTTTGAATAAAAAGTTAGCGGATATAAAACAATGTTCCACTAGATTTTTCGTAGGTTCCATCCTACTTAGGGTTCCATCCCTTTAACAGGCTCGAAGTGGATTCCATTCCACGAATAAATTGGATTTTAAGATGTCAGTGCTTTTCTAGGAGTTTTAACAAAATTCCTAATAAAAAACTTATTCTTGAAATCTTGAACGCATGATAATCTTGATACTCATGAGTCTTTAATCTTTGATATCTTGAATCTCTATACTGTACAGTCTTCATTCTTGGCACATGCATGGTTAAATCCTGCTTAGACATATTTATCTAAACTTATAATGTTAGTATTTATATTTTATAATCTATTCTAAAGTTGTTGTCATCAAAACCATCATCTCACGGGCTAACAATCTCCTCCTTTTTGATGATGACAACCTTTGTTTATAAAATATTATTTCTATCTTAATAACTCCCCCTTAATCTATGCCCAATTACCTATTTTATATTTCAGGAAATTATTGTCAAGGACAAAATTTCACAGCTTTTTAACCTCAAGGACAGACCTCCAATATTTTATCCTAAAGTACAACTTTCTGTAGGTATCAGTTTTTAGTTATTCATATCAGTTTTTAGGTATCAGATTGTAATTATCGATAGCAGATTTTAGGTATCAGTTTTTAGCTCGGTAGCAGTTTTGTTGTCCTTATGAATAATTTTGGAAAATGTTTGTCTTTATGAATAATTTTTAGAAGAATGTTTGTCCTTGTGGTAAAAATATTGAGGTCGTGTTCTTGAGGCAAAAAATATACAAATCTTTGTCCTTTAAATTAATTCGCCCTTTATATTTCTCTCACTTTGTCATCAACAAAAACAAACTCTAAACTTTATAACTCCAAACTGTATAACTCTCCCTAATTCTAATATTCTATGCTCTGATACCAATTGAAAGAAATGCGGATTACGGATCTTAAGGCTAGGATTAATACTAGAGGGAGGGGGTGAATAGTGTTTATAAAGAATTACTAAATCTTTTTGAATTTATGTTGAATTGAACACGAATGTATGCAATATATAGACACAGATATGATCACAGAAACAAAAACAAATGCAGAAATAAAGTAAAAGCAATAAAGGAAAGAAACACCGGATTTTATACCCGTCCGGAGTTACCCTACATCCAGTCCCGCAACACAAGTATGGATTTCCTTTCAAAAGCAATTGTACAATTACACCATCGATTTCAAGGCTATGAGGTACACCCTCCAGAATCACAATCCTCCGGGTAGAGATACTTGATTTTCGGACCACAAGTTTATCCAATTGATTTACCAAGGCTACAATCACACCTTGTCTCGCTTGATTGATTTTCAAGGCCACAATCACACCTTTTCTCACTTAATAGATTACAAAGAAGTCTATAACTCTGAATAGCACTGAGAATCTTGTTGAGATAGTGCTAGAGAATCAAACTAGAAAAGATCGAGTTCGATTCAATGTTGATTTCGGCAGAGTAATTGTAAGAATATGTATTAAGAAATGTGAAAGAAGAAGAGGAGTGAAAAATCAGAAAATCTGATATAAAATTCGTTAAAACTAACCCTATTTATAGAAGAACAACCATGTTCATTCGTGAAGAGTTATGGCGAATAGACACTTCTTTTGAAATTAAAATTTAAACTCAACTGACACCATGTCGACATGGTCACCATAGGCATGTCGACATCCCAAAGCAATTTTTGATGATTTGACTTTCTTTTGAAAATAACCTTTATCTTATATTAAAACTATTTTAAACTTTTCTAATATACTTGACTATAGTTAAAATACAAAAGTAAATATAGAGAATAATACACACACACACACATTTTAACTATAATTTTATATTTAAATCTTAAGTATAAATATTTAAAATTTAAATATATTATTTTAAAAGATAGTTTAAAATCAGGAGTAATTTGACTTTGAAATTAAAGATAATTTTGAGGCTAAAATTATTTAAAATCAGGATAGAGGTTTTTGATGCTTTTAAAAGGAAGGTTTTGAAAACATTTTGAAAAAATGATATAATTTTGAAAAATCATTTTGAATAAAAAGTTAACGGATACAAAACCATGTTCCACTAGATTTTTCGTAGCTTCCATCCTACTTACGGTTTCATCCCTTTAACAGGCTCGAAGTGGATTCCATTCCGCGAATAAATTGGGTTTTAAGATACCGGTGCATTTCTAGGAGTTTTAACAAAATTCCTAATAAAAAACTTATTCTTGAAATCTTGAAAGCTTGATAATCTTGATACTCATTAGTTTTCAATCTTTGATATCTTCAATCTCTATACTGTACAGTCTTCATTCTTGGTACGTGCATGGTTAAATCCTGCATATACATATTTATCTAAACTTATAATGTTAGTATTTATATTTTATAATCTATTCTAAGGTTGTTGTCATCAAAGTCATCATCTCGCGGACTAACAATGTGGACTCCGATATAGTAAATTTTCAGTGGCTGAAGAGTGAAAACCAAAGGCAACAGTTAAAAACTTGAAAACTACGTAAACCAAATCAATTCATTATCAGTCCTACATTAGCTTACTTAGTAAAAATCTTCTTCTTCAGTTGAAGTTATAACCTCTCTAAGAGCAAGAATGCAAGAAAAGTAAAAGTGTTCCTGTTAAACTATACATTTAAGCTCTACACAAAAAGGCAATATTTCATTATTTATAAAAGATTTACTTATCTAAACATTACCTCCTTCATTTCTTCACTATTTATAAAAGAACATGGAATACTCAGTTTCGTCTAATCATTCAAAACCATCATTATTATCAACTTCATTATCTTATAATCCTCCTAATTTAAAATCCCCAACTACGTTTTTTTTAATCAAGCGTTAGAATGTTCAGTTTCGTCTGACCATTCAAAATCAGCATTTTTAATAGTTTTGTCATCTACTAATCCTAATAATTGAAAATACACAACAACATTAAGCACCACAAACATGCATGTTGCGTCAATGCTTAAAGCATCTAAAAATAGTAAGGCAAATATGGTAACACTAAATTTCAAGTAACCCATTCATATACCATATTAGAAAATAGATATTGGAAGAAATCAAGCTAGACAACAAAGACAGCTATATTATTGGTTATCTGAATGGTAAAGGTCATGAATGTTCAAAAATTAACACCAACAACATTTACTTATTACGTATTGTTTCTTAATCAATATTACAAAGTAGATAGACTATGTTAATTTGGAGAAATACGGAACTTATCCAACACTTATATTACAAAAAAAAAAAAAAAAAAAAAAAAAATAGAAAAGCAACAATGCATCAAAAAAATTAATGATAGTTTCTCTACTGTATATAAGTACATCTGTTGCTGAAGATTATATTTACAGTACCTACAAATAGAGTATAGTCCAAATTATTTATTACGCAAAAATATGAATTGGAAGCCTTTATTGTGTAAAGTACAGTTTGTAGTAAATAATATCAGTTGCATTAAATTTTGCTGTATATATGAGTGAATAAATTGATGAAGAGCAGCCAACATCATCCTGTAACTTTCGTATTGGTGGGTGTGATTTGCAAGCTCTAGGGAGGCAGATTATGTCTGAAATATTGCCTTTTTGTACAGTTTAAGTGTGTAATATATTAGCATAATTTCAAAAGTAACCTATGTATTCAGGTATAATCAAATTGTTCGCATAGGTAATAAAATCCTGTTATAAGTCACTATGTGTTGTTTTGGATGTAAGGTTGAGATAAGTATCATAATAACTAGAAATTAAGAGGCCTTTTACTTAATAACTTTAGTTCCTAGATAAACTATTTATGTTTGAAGTGTAAGCATCAAAAGATATTGTATTCTTATCATAGTTATGATTTTACTCAACCAAAAAATGTGTGTTAGTTGGTCAGTGAAGTAACATGATTGAGAAAGTCAAAATTAATATCTCCATCACAATCAGCAGTTACTACTGTCTTATCATAATGATGATTATACTCATCATTATAATTTAACTATTCATTCATTTAATATCCTATATTACATTCATATTTATGAAACTTCATGACTTGTTTCTTTTTTTTCTTTTTTAAATTCAATACAATGGTCATATACTATTTTCTTAAAGAATTATCAAAGCAAACAGATGCATAGGTTACTTCAAGATGATCCTTAACTAGAGTGAATGAGGATACTGTCAACTGTGAAGGTCATACACAAAAACACGCGAATCAAATATGACATTTTTTCGAAAATACCTGAGGCGTATTGTCGTGAGGAGTCACTGTTTCTTCCATTGCATTTTGTTTACCATTGATGTTCTATTGAAAAAACATTAGACACACACTAATAAATTAAACGTATATTGATTACTCGTTAACACAATGAATCAATTATAACTTACAGGCACAAACAAACAGGAGAGCTCTTTCATTTGAGCTTGCAAGGTTACAATTTGATTGTCTAAGCCACATATTTTTTTTGAAATAATCATACGAACTTCGAACTGAGTTGGTGTAACCTCAAAACGTAGCCTTCTTATTTTACCTCTGTGTTCATGACCAAAAACCTTCAACACTCCATCTTCATTCAATGATACCGTTCCTTAAGAAATTTGAGTGTTTTTATATTCTTTTATCTTAGCCTATAAATTCAAAAATATTCATTTTTCATATATCGCAACATTAAATGTAACATTCAAATACTGGAGACAATTGCAAAAATACATGTCAAGTAAAATATATCAAATTCGACCATGTAATCGGCGAAATAGTTAAATGGAGTCAAAAATGAAAAATGAAAAATGAAAAAAAAAATTGATGTATCATCCATCCTTACTATTTAATCGGCGACAACAAAATTTGGTGGTTCTTCATTTTTTATTTGTGTGGCATCTGCACCACAAATCCTCCCTACTCATATCTGATGAGCAACCACTTTCTCTTTTCTGCAAAAAGAGCTTAACAACTAAATACTAAACCATATTGGATTTTTTTTTTGATACTGATAATAAATGAATTTTATAAGTTATTTTTGTTACCGTATCATCTGTTGGTCTTGCATACCCCTTTTGACTCATAGTGTGTGGAACTGTATTCAGCGCTCGTATGGCCTTGTATTTATTGTTCGTCGACTACATGAGAGAAATTCATTATGATTAGGTATAATAAACTGAACTGAAAAATTCTCAACTGTAGCTATCAAATCAAAACCAACTACCTCAAACTCTTCCATTAATTTCTCGTTGATAAAATCATTCCACTCTTGAGCACTTTTAATATTATTTGGTTTTAATATGTCTAATTTGTTGGAAGCATCGGGACTCTTTGATGCAACTTTTATAGTTTTGACTAGCCTTGACTTTGCCTCTTTCCATCCGCTACTAAAAAAATGCTAATATTCCAATAGCACATAGCGACGGCTTCCGACGGTTAATTTTCGACGGCTTCTGACGGGCATTCGGCGACCGTCGGAAGCCGTTGGAAATTCGCGAATTACTGGCCAAACCGAGCCTTCTTCTTCCTCATTTTGCAGCACGATTTTGTTATCAAAAACCCCTAAATCCCTCCTACAAGCTTCCAATCTTCAATTTCGAGCTTCCGGATCCTCCACGGTTTTCTAAGCAAATTCTATTGTTCTCAATCTCAGGTATAATATTTTAATTTGGGCAAAAATCTAATTTTCGGCCTAAATCTAGATTTGCATAAGATGATAAATTAGAGCTAATTAGTGATTGCAATTGTTTCCATTTGCGTAACAATTGTTTATAGCATCCCATGGTACACCTATGTCATATGTTATCGTGAAATTTTAAAGAGTATGTATAATTTGTGATTGTATGTGTATATAGTTAGTGAAATTGTATTTTTTCGTAAAACGCACACATTTAATTAAGTAATGCCCCTTAGAGAGTTTTTGGCCCCGTCTGACAAGTGTTGTACATGATCGTTATATAAACAGTCATTTTTTTCAAAAAAACGACCATTTATATTCATATGGTACAATGTTTGTTGGATTTGTCTCTATATTGGACAAGTTATGAACACAGTAAGCATTTACATTTTGTATATTACTTCATCTCAAATGATTCATAAAATTTCGGCCTAACTTTTCTTATTTGTTTCCTACATACACACATTTGTGTACAGTGTAGGGAACAAATGGAAAATGCTGCCGAAATTTTGTTGAATTGTTTGAGACGAAGTAATATACGAAATGTAAATGCTTATTGTGTTTGTAACGGAAAGTAAGATGATTGAACATGGAAAAAATATCTTTTTGTACAAAATTTTGTATCAATACGTTAAAAAATAAAATATGTAATTTTTGAAAATATTTTTTAATTTGTGAAATATTTATTTAAATTCAAATATTATACGACCATGAAAATAATCTTTTTCGAATTTGTATTCTTGAAAATAAATATTAAATTTTTAACTTGTGACTCATTTTCTCAAATAGGAAAAATGATTGATTATTTTGTTGATCGAAGGAGATGGATGTACCAAAAAAGGGATTGAGAGGCTCAATAAAAGAATTTTTTTATAATAGTATAAACGTATTTGTTGAATTCGCTTTAAGTAATAATGGAAATGATCCGGAAATTCATTGTCTGTGTAGTAGGTGTAGATATTTAAAGTATTTGTTACCAGATATTGTGAAAGTTCATTTGTGCCAAAACAGTTTTGTACCCGAGTATTATGTTTGGGATAAGCATGGAGAAGTTGTAGCAAATACTTCTGTAGAGTCTGAAAGTATCGTTAACGAAGTAGTTACGATGACCCGTATAGAAAATATGGTCGAAGATGCAGCACGATCAATGTTTCCTATGGTTGAAGTTAACGACTATGATGAAAATGTTGAAGAACCAAACATTGAAGCAATTTTTTTTTATGATTTACTAGATGCTGTTAAGAAACCTATTTGGGATGGTTGTAAAAGCGGCACTCAGCTGTCAGTAATCGCAGAATACATTGCGATGAAGTCAAAATACAACATCACTGAAGCTGGGTTTACGGCTGTTCTACAAGCTGCAAAAAGATATATGCCACCCAATAATCTAACTTTGTGAAAATCACTATGATGTTAAAAAACTTATGTCGGCTTTTGGTTTACCTTGTCAGAAAATAGATACTTGTTTAAAAGGCTGCATGTTGTTTTGGAAAGAAGAGGCAAACTTTAAAAATTGTAAAATTTGTAGTCAGGAGAGGTACAAACTAAGAAAAAAGAAGGGGAAAGAAGTTCCGTACACGCGTATGCATTGCTTACCTATCACCCCAAGGCTTCAAAGATTATATGCATCTTCTGTAACTGCATATAATATGAGATGACATAGTGTGAGAACGAAGGTAGAGGGTACGTTGATACATCCGGCTGATGGAGAAGCATGAAAGCATTTCGATAAAATCCAAATTTTGCAGCGGAGAATCGAAATGTTAGATTAGGATTATGTATGGATGGTTTTTCATCATTTTCTCAATTTGGTTCTAAATGTTCATCCTAGTCCATTATCGTCACAGCGTATAATTTATCTCCATGGATGTGTATAAAAATGCAATATATGTTTCTTACCATTGTCGTTCCTGGCCTGACGATCCGGCATAAGGAATCGATGTATATTTACAACCGTTGATCGAGGTGTTAAAAATACTGTGGAACGAAGGAGTAGAAACATACGATGTGTCCAAGAAGAAATTTTTTCATATGTTTGCTTCTTTGTTGTGGACTATAAGTGATTTTCCTGCCTATGCAATGCTTTCAGGATGGATTATTGTCGGTCGTCTAGCATGTCCATATTGCATAGATGAAATACGAACATTTTCTTTACCTCATAGTAAAAATTTCATGGTTTGACTGTCATCGATATTTTCTCCATCTAAATCATCCCTTCAGAAGAGACAAGAAAACTTTTTAGCCAATAGAGTAGAAACCAGACAACCATCGATGATATGGTCAAGCGAAGACATATATGAACTTGTTAGGTACTATCCAAAGATATATGAAACTGGAGTGCAAACAGAAACTGAAGGCAAATCGATTGTTCATAACTGGTGTAAACAAACTATTTTTTGGGAGTTGCCGCATTAGAAACATGTTCTGCTTCCTCATAATATAGACGTGATGCGTAATGACAAAAATGTATTTGATTATGTTTTTACACAATTTTGAATGTGAAAGGGAAGATGAAGGATGATTTGAAATCAAGACGCAATATAGAAGAATTATGCAAATGTCCTGAGCTTCATATAAAACCAAATGATAGTAAAAAACCCAAAGCATGTTATGAATTAGATAATAATCAAGTTAAAGTTGTGTTAAAATGGGTGGTAGGATTAATATTTCTTGATAGGATATCATCAAATCTTCATATATGTGTTGACTTTAAAAACGGTAGATTGAGCGGAATGAAAAGCCACGACTGTCACATAATGATGGAAAATTTATTTCTCATTATTTTCATAGATTTCCTGCCGCCAAAAGTTTGGAAGGTAGTAACGGAGCTTAGTATGTTTTACAAAGATCTTTGTTCGACTACTTTAAAAGTGCAATGTTTACGTAAACTTGAAGTAGATATTCCTATATTTCTCTGCAAATTAGAGAAAAATTTTCCGCTAGGTTTTTTTAATGTAATGGAACATTTTCCTGTTCATCTCCCATCTGAAGCATGACTTTGAGGTCCTGTCCAATATGGATGGATGTATCCATTTGAGAGGTATGTAATATGTTATCACGTAATTTAATTGAATTTGAAAGATAAAGTTAATGTAAATTAGTTTTACATAGATATTTGAATCATCTGAAGAAGAAACGGAGGCATAAAGCATGAGTTGAAGGTTTGATATGTAAATCTTACATCGAAGAAGAAGCTTTGTTCTTTTTCTCCCACTATTTCAGTGACCATGTGAATGTATCATTTGAAAGTGTTCCTTGTAATGACGAAGGCGACGAACAAGAGTCCTCTCAAGCAATGTTATCTATTTTTAAAAAACATGGTCGGCCTTCTGGAAAATGTGTAGAAATATGGCTAGACGATAGAGATTCATATAACACACACTTATATTCTTTTAAATTGTGCCGAGGTTGCACCGTTTGTTAGGTAATCTGAAATAATATTTTATGTTTTATTCTTTTCTATAATGCATGCGCGTGTATAAGCTAATGTAATAATTTATTTATATATACAGCGTTTATGAACATGAACATCCGAACGGAGATCTTAGTAAAGAATTTTCCAGTCGGTTTTCAAATTACGTTTATGAGCCGAGAAATTGTGTTGTTGACGAAGGGTTGAAACATCTTGCGATGGGACCAAAAATATGGTCAAGACATATCCAATATATTTCGTCAATGGATATAAATTTAACACCAAAGAATACGGTGTACAAAAATTAATGAATAACACACTTCCATTTCTATTTCCATTTCAGTCATTAATTTAGCAATTTATACCCTGATGTCATTTATGTATGAAATATATTTCATTATCATGTTATTATTCTCTTTTGAAATGATGTGTATATATGTCATAGGTTTATCGTAATGTCATTTAGAGGTAGGAGCTCTTCCCGATCTTCACGAGGCGATGGCAGTGGTCCATCATAAGCATCAGAGCGTCCTGTAGTTTTTTTAGTACCTAGATAAGAAGGGTAAGAATCAAATTATATTCAGCGTCTTATTTTTTTTTGATATATGTACATACTTATCTGTATCACATTTAAAAGCAGGGGGTTCGACCTACTTCCCTCGAAGGTTGTGTTGGATGTTTGTAGAGCTTCTTACCGGAGTAGGATGAGTGCGTGTTGGCCGATGTGGGATAACATCCCTCCCCACATAGTAGAATGTATTTGGTAGGATGTCCTAGTAAGTGTATTTTTCTTTTTCCCATTTTAATTCGTTTTTGTCGTTTTTTTTTACTGTTTATCGTTTACAGTTTAATATTCCTTTTTCTTTTTATCGTGAAACACAGGCTGAGATAGACATTCAGACAGACGATATGCAGTTGTCACGAGAATATTGGATGAGGATGATGCATAAAAACTATAAGGACTTGATATCCGAAATCAAGAAATCAGGTAAGAAACCATGTTGGATGGGGGAGAGCGTATGACAAGCATGGTTGGGATACTGGAAAACTGACGAGGTGAAGGCAAGTATGCTAATTTTTTTTTAATTATTTGACTGGTAGTAAACATCAAAAAATACATGATCGATAAATAATGTATCAAATTTTGATACAGGCAGAGTCGGAAAGAAACTCTGCAAGCAGAAATAAAAATCCCGTCACTCATCGCGGAGGGTCGAAGTCATTTGAGCAGTATCGACAGGAGTTAGTAAAGTTACTGAATGCAAATTGTAAATTATTTGTGCTATATAATTTTAAATGTACAATAATTGTATGTAAAAATCAATTTGAGAAAGCTGATGTGCATGGTCTCGTGAGATATATGGACGTGTTTACTCGAACACATGCTGTCGAGCATGTAAATCTGAACGGGACAGTTTCGTATATATGACACAACGATAAACCCAACAAGAGCCATGTAAGCATATTTCATTTTATACAGTATTAGTAATTGTTCTACTTGTTAAAATATAATGAAATAAGATATGATGATATTAATTATTTAATGCAGGAATTTATAGAGCAGACGTCAGAAACTCCTTTCTGATACAGGTCGAGATCAACTGACGACGGATGAGGAGGATGCTATTTTTGAGTCAGTTATGGATCCATCGGAGCATGGCAGACGATACGGATTTGGAAATCAAGTGGTAAGTAAATAATATATTAGGTATCATATAAGTTTTCAAATTTAGTACATTGGTTTTGAGTCACTTCGTTATGAAAGCATTACGCATTACCAAAATATATTAATTCATTACTTGGATGTCATTTCAAAAAAAATAACGAAAAAGACATGTTATTTAATTTAATTTGCCTAATATATGTTGTAACATGCATAAATTTGTCACATTTACTGCTAAAGAGATCAAAAGCAGTGATATCTCGTAATGTAACGTACTATTATTTTTGTTAATAAATGGTTGAATCACAATTTAAAAACGGCTAAAAGAACTTATTTTCAAATGCATACATTATACATAAGTAATGGCTAGAACTTCATTAACGAGTAATGTGATGACCTGGAAATTTTTGGATATTTGAAATTGGAATATTTAATTGGTTTTAAATATTTGAAAGGTAGTTTAACTTGAATTTCAAATATCATTATTATTTGGCAATTAAGTTGTTGAATTAAATAATTTGAAATTGGGTAAAATATTTCTTCAGTTTTAAGCCTGTAAAAAAATAATCTGAAGACTTGCAAAATTTATATTGATAATATTGAAGATAGCAGAAGTGTTAAAATTGAATTTGAAAGTGTTTTGTTCAGTTTTAAAAATATGTTGTTTGAATTGAATTTAAAATATAATCTTCCGAGGCATAGTCTCGGAATTTGACAAAACTAGTTTCATTAGATCCATAATAGTGTATTATTATTGGATTTCAATTTTCGTAGTGTTTAGAGTGATCGTTTGGCCGTACGGTTGATAAAAGCGCTGAAATCTCTATTGAAAATTCAATATAATAACTGGGTCCAAAAAGCTATTTTCTCCACACGATTGAATTTGGACTCGGAACCTTTTCCATTGTGTCCAGAATAGGGGTTTAAGATTATAAACGTCTAGCGGCATGCCTCGATTGGAAATTGAGATTTTATTTTGCGTAATTCAAGACGAATTAAATTTGAATTTAAATTCAACATATATATATATAATTGTTTTACAACACTATTGCAATCATAAACAAGTGGAGTAATTTCAGAACACGTGTTCATTTTGATAACACGCGTTCGTTTGAAAATAATACCCCGAGCCTTGTTTTATCTTCAGAAACTAAAATTCGAGATCTTAGTTTAAAAAAATGAAAATGACCAAATCAAAACGAAGTAAGAAATGGCCGATGGAAACCGTTATCCTATCTTCACTCCTCTTTTCATTTTCTTAATGGTTCGAATCATAATAAAATGGCTGAAGTTTAAAAAAAATGGAAATCGAATTCCCAGTAACAAACGAATTCGTTAGTTAAATAAGATGGCGTTCGCATTTTTCTCTCGCGATTCCTCCGCCGGGCTCAAGCTTAGGGTTTGGTCGCATAGAAGACTATGGTTGCTGGAAGGGGGCGAAGCATCGAGGCGGGGTTCTCGACCAGGGTAAGCTCGAGTGGCGCACGTACACGGGGTGTGGGCGAGGTCGAGGTTTCAGGATGGTCGCCGATTCTCTTTGTCTCCGATTGTTTTGACTCAGCGTTCGACCTTATTGTTTTGCCTAGATTCCTTGGTCAGAGCGGTCGAAGAGGGAAGTCTGATCTGAGGCGCGTATGCTTGTGCGTGATGGGTAGGGCTGACTCGCGACTTTTGGTGGCGGCGTCGGTGTTGTGGTGAGGTTGGAGGCCATCGATTTTGGGTAGAGCGCGATTGTGGGTTGCCAATTCGAGAGGAGACGAGGCGCATGTGGCGAGTCGTGTGAGCTTGTGAGGCTAGCTGGTGGCTCGAGCATGGCTAATCGTGAGGTATTCTCAAATCTTTTCTATTCTAATTTTAAGCTTAATAATATATATTTGCATGTAGGAGAAAATAAAAATAATATAATCGTTACAGTAAAAGAAATTAAAAAAACAGATTTGTTTCTTTTAATTTAGTACACGTATATATAAGTTTGGAAAAGGAAATTTGTTTTATTTGAATTTAGTGTCTATGTAGAAATTTTGAATTTGTGAAAGTTCATATAAAAATTCGGTTTTTGGAATCTATAAATTATTGGTTAATTAAATTATAAAATGGTAATAAATTGTTCGATTCATTCAAAATATTAATGAAATTATATAATTGTTATTCAAGGTCAAAATCTGGAAGAAGCAGGCCGAATTATAAATGGGATGCATGCAAAAATCAAAGGTGAGTTAATCTCCCTCATCTATGTTTTATTTAAATTTAAATAGTTAAATTCAAAATTTTGGTTGAACGATTGAATTAATTGGTTGTGGTATATTATATATATATAGTAGTATATATATTGGAGTGATTGATTTCCCGCATTATATAGCAGATGAGACCCTATGCGTCGCATAATAGCGGATGAGATAATATGACTCCATATACCGCGATATTCCACCTCGAAGTGGAATTGATATTATTGTATTGTGCTAACATCTGTGATGCAAGGAAAACATGTTGGAGGGATCCAACTGGATTCCTCAAAACATTTGAATTTATCGTATATATTCAGCGATATGATTATGTGATGATCTGTAATGAATTATATTGATCATATTGGGAATTGGAATTTATTGAATACTCTGGCTTGGTTAAATATTTATGGTGGAATTTTGAGAATTGATATATATATATATATATATATATATTGGATTTTTAAAGTAAATAAAAAGGTAATTTTAAATAAAATAATTATAAGGAATTTGGATAATTCAAATGATTTGGAAGAATAAAAGTTGATTTTTAATTGTAACAAATAAATCCAAAGTATGGGAAAAGAGATATTTTGAATAAATGAATTTAAGTGATAATATTTAAAAGAGTAAAGAATATATTTTTAAAATTGAAGGTTTAAATTTGTTGGAAAGATAAAGAAGAAATTTAGAAAGTATGAAATTTGTATTTTTAGTTTAAATAAGATTTTAAATCAGGATAAAGAAGTTAAATATGAAATTAATGAGTTTTGAAATGAATTTGGATAAGGAAAGAAATTTATTTTAAATGGAGTTAATTTTGAAAAATAAATTTGAAGATTGATTTAGTGATTGAAACTGTGTTTTAAAGAAAGATGATACTATGGGATTTATAAACTGGGTTTATAAGGTGAAACAAGATATCAATGGATATTTAGAAGTATAAATTGACGATGGGAATTTATAAAGGAATGGGTAATTTGTTTTTAAAATAAATAGTGGTTTATTTTAAAAGGTATGGAGATGGGAAGTGTATTTCTCTGGAAAGCCAAGTATATTTTAAAGGAGACTTTTTATAAGTTAAAGGCTTTAAAAAAATTTGTTTCAGTGAAATGTTTTAGAATATTTATATTTTTTTAAATGTTTTAAATTTTAAAGTAAATATTTTCAAATTTATTTTAGTAGTAATTATTTAAAGGTTAATTATCATTATGTTTAAAAAGAAAATATTTATATTTATATTTTATAAAATAGTTTTATTTTAAATAGTTTTGTTAAAACTTTATAGAATTTCGTAACTCTTGTTTTAAAATTTAATTTGGCTTAACTTTTATGTTAAAAATTAGTTTTTATAATTTATAAAGTACTTTTATTTTAAATATTTTTAAAAGTATATACTTTTGAATAAAGTGTTTAAGTAATTTCAATTTAAATGTTTTAAGGCATGTCTTAGAATAAAATGATTTAAATTATTTTTAAAATCTGAAGTATTTAGGACTTGACGGTTTTCAGTGGAAATAAAATAATTGGGTGGAAATTTATTTCCACGAGAGAGAGAAAAGTGATTGAAACTATTTTCAAAGGATTGAAATGTAGGAAAATATCTTGCGAAGATATTTAAAAATAAATAATTTGGGAGAAATTATTATGGCTTGTTGATTATTTGTGAATGTTATTTGATAGTTAAATAACCGATTATCAATGTTGGTCAATGCACCGATCGTTTTGAAGAGACCGGGATCAGGATTTTATTCCCCGAAAACCACTTCGATCCGGTTTGAACGTTTTCATGAGGAAGACAAGAGTTTGGAGTCGAAGATAGAGCAGTGAAGTGCAAGGGCTAATGGCTACTAATCCTGAGTGTGATTCCAAAATGGATGTAGTAGGAGTAGTGCCTTCGGTTCCGTTCGAACCCGAAATGGACTTGTATGGATGAATGCTTTCTGAACATCGTCAAGAGGACGGTGAGCATTCTAAGTGAATTATGTGCTAAAAGGTCACGCATAGCCTCGAGCCTCATCAACCGGGAATGGCTAAAACATCGGAGGTGCACACAAGGCTATGTGGCTAGCAACCAATCAGGGTAAGGTCACCCTTATCTAGATGTCCCTTTATATATTCGGCTGTGTGGCGGTTGCTGATCCCAACCGCGGGGTGAACTTATTCGGGCTATCCAGTAAGGGGTAGTCCGGTCTTGTGTTGCAGGAGATTTATGGTGGATCCTTTGTACGGTGATATAGGCCACGTACTGTGACGGGCGGTACCCTAGTAGCCCTGCCATTGATGGAAATCTATTCTCCCTACGCATCTTTTACGGGTTTTATTTGTAGAACCCACTTTGTGGTTAGTAGCTGGAATCTAATTATGTAACAATTTCGGATATTTGAATAAGTATTTGTATGTATACACTATTATAATATCAGAGGATTTTATAAGAAATGTTTTGGTTATCGTAAGGTAAAAAACCGGCATGTTTATTTGTGGCGTGGTCTTACGAGATACTTTGATTTCATAAAGATTTCGAAAAATTTAATAATCTAATTGAGTGTGTTTTCTCATGCTGGTTTTCCAGATTGACTCGGGTGTTATTTAACTATAATGCTTGGGTCAGACCAAGTACTATATAACACAGGATATGGTGTTGTAGATCTCAGGAGACGAGCTGGATGGCCAGACGTACTTCCATACTTGATTATTATTCCGTCGTATGTATTCAGTTTTGAGGACAAGTTTATATAGTTGTCCATCATTTGGATATTGATTGTGTTGTTGAATTGAGTTATACTCTGGGAAATATGTGTATATATATATATGGTGAAACAGATTTTTGTATTTAAAATCGATAATATATATCATATTTTATTCCACTGCGTTTGTGAGATTTTATTATTGTTTCAATTTCTTTTTCACCTCCTTCTTCTTTAACTCTAATGGTTCGATTTTCCGGCATCCGATTGCTCTGCATTTGACACAGAGGACATATTGATGTCGTTTTTCGGGCGTTGAAAAATCGGGTCATTACAAGTAAATTATTGTAGGTTTGATTTTATTGCATTAAATAACAGGAAGAAATTCAATGCGGAAAAATGACAATGGACAGGGTTTTGAAATAGAGTGACTTTTCCATAAAAGCCTTAAGTGCTTCTAAACTGAACGAGTACTTGTACATTTGTTTTGAAATAAAATAATACAAGGATGAAATTATTTTGCATTGACATACATTATTTTATTGCTAATTTTTTCTTCATTTTAGGACTAGTGTCTTGATTAACAAGCATAAATGAACATATAAATATGAAGTGCAAATACTTTATTTGAGTAGATTACATATGGCTGCAATAATTTGTAAATAAAGGCCTTTAGTGTTTCAAGTATCGAAATGGAGGTTTATGCTTTGGGAACTACATCAATTAATTTTTTTTCCCATCATATAATACGTGTA
Source organism: Allium cepa (assembly GCA_030765085.1). Classification (NCBI taxonomy): domain Eukaryota; kingdom Viridiplantae; phylum Streptophyta; class Magnoliopsida; order Asparagales; family Amaryllidaceae; genus Allium; species Allium cepa. Next base: position 602,854,624 of record CM060941.1, read on the forward strand.
AATTCTAAGTTCAAATGATGAGTAATTTGTTTAAATACAAAACAATGTTTTGCAATGGTTGATATTTGTCCAATACATTGTCAGCCTCATTCAGTCTATAGTTTCATGGTTTAGTCGCATAGCCCTTCTTAACCAATTTATAGACCATTTTTTGAAATTAGTCATTGCCTTTCAAAATAGTTATGCCTTTGTTGGGTGACACAACTGTTCGTATCCATAAATTGGCCAACCTCCCTCTTATTTGAGAGATAGAAACAGAGTAATTTCAAATTTATTGCTCTCATCATTCCCTATAGTTACTTTACTTATGATAAAATTTTCCAAAGTTATAGTATTTCAAAATATAAATCAACAATCTTGTCACTATAGTTATTTGGTATTACCACAATCTAAGATGTTATCAACATGCACAAACTAAATTAAATAACATTATCACACTGCTAATCATTCACATACCTGCACATACACTTATAGAGATCACACGGCTAAATTAAATATTTATTACAGGCCAGCAGTCAGAGATGGGGTAGGAAGACTAGAGCTCAGATCGATCTAGCGGAGATCGAAGATTTGCGGGCTAGGGTGGCGCAGCCGGAGGAGCAGAACCGTCGTCAGGCCACAGAGACCACACAGTTGCTGGACCAGCGTATCGCCGAGTACATGCAGCAGTATGGTGGCTGGTTCTAGAGGAGATTGATTGATTGCTTTAGTCGTTATGTTTTTTCTGTTTTGTATTATTAGGTAGATGGTGGAGGTAGTTGTTGATTTATGTACTATGTTATGATACACTTAGCAATTTTGTTGTAAAATTATGTGTTTTGACTTAATTTTTTGTATTTTTTTGTTTGGTGAATTGTGTATTGTTTGGTTTTTGATATTTGCTTAGAATATATATAGGATTCTACATTATTGATGGAATAGTGTTTGTATGGGAAATGTGGATGGAAGGCTATATTGCAGTAGAAATATAAAAAAATTGCAGCAGATTTCCGACGGCTTCCGACCGCTTTCAGATCAATTTTTCCAACGGTTTCCGACTGCTTCCAACAAGTGTCGGAATCCGTGGGAAGCTGTCGGAAGCCGTCGGAAATACGAACGGCGAGATATGTAAGAAGCCGTCGGAAACACTACACCCCGACGCCTTATTTTCCTACGGCATTTTTCGACGGCTTCCGACGGCCTTCGACGGCCGCCAACGGTTTTCGACTGTCGGAAAATGCCTTTTTCCTTATAGTGATCACGGGCTCACCATCTGAAGGAACATATCTTGGTATATATTATCCAACTTGAATCTTGCTTATACAAATTATTATGTGTAACTTAACCAAGAAATCATTTTGCCTCATAGGACGACGATTTCCTCATAAATGACATGGGCATGGCAAAGCAAGCCTTTCCTAACCACTAGAAAGGAAAGAATGGACTTTATTTTATTCAAGGCTAATTAATTACAACAATTATTATTGACATGAATACATAGGTTGTCTGTGCAAGTATACTGAATAAATTATTGTATCTTCTTTACATCAAATTTTTTTATATGGCATAATGCAAGTTATCAAAAGATTCTCAGAATTCTTTTTTATATAGCAGCAAGTTACGATGCTATAAAATAATTGAACAATCCATGTAATTCCAAAGACATACAGCAGCACTCGAGCTCATACCTCCAGATTTGATGGCTGCTCCAAAGACATCGCTCATTTCATCTTGAGAGAACTCATTACCAATATACTGTAATTCCAAAATTCTAGCTTTGTATATCTTGTGCTGTATACATTTATGATTTATTTTTCAAAGTAATTAATAGTAGAAATTGTTGATTTATCTGCCATTTTGTCTCATGTATTATAAAATTTATCTTAGTTTTTAAGATAAGGGCTATATGCAGTGATCTAAGGATTGCATACTAGTATGGCCACACGAGGTATGATATTTAGTAAATGAAACTCAAAGAGTAAGGCCACAACTATATTGCGGATATTTAATAAATGCGAGGTATACATTTCTGGTTTCTTTCTTTCATTTTGAAATTTCAAAGCTAAGGGTAATCAGTTTTGAAATTGAGCATATTGCAGCCTATTAAGACTTGTTACTTCATGTCCGATGAAATAAAAATGAAAATAGTGTAGTTATATGTTGGTAAGATATACTATTCCAAGTCCAGAAATTTTCATGGAATAAAGTTCAACTAGAATGCAAAATGTAATGGAAAATCAATAGATTTATATTAAACTGTATATTATAAGATTGGTAAAAAATTGTTCAAATGCTAGTTAGATAAAACAACAAATAGCAAAGGCATTGTAGTAATTTCAATTGCAATAATATGATGAAAGAACGATTAATGTAGGAATAGTTTTCAGTTTGATTACTCAAATTTCAATAAAATAAAAGTAAGAAGGGGAGAAAGCATAAATATTAAACAAATCTAAAATGCTGTATTAAAAAACTAAAAGGAAAATGAAATAAATTAAATTTAGAAAAGTATTAAAACAATGGAAAATCTTTTTTAATATTCAGTTAAACTAGACGAAGAATTTCACTAAAAATATGCTTCACTTATCTTATGCTATGAGATAAATTAACTAGAAAGCAAAAGAAACCAATAATCTATAAATAAAAAATACTCTATTAATTTTACAAAATAATGGTTACAGAACCATAATAGTTAAAACTTGTTCAAAGTATAAAGTTACTTCAACCTCGGTCATCTTAGTAATCTGGTTACACAGTCGAATCAGTGACAGGTTGAGTAGTCAAATTTGTTAATCTCTAAGATATTGGTCGATTACAATCAGAGTATTTAATAGTACAAAATTAAGTGCAGCCTTATTTACAAACTAGAGTATTTAAATTTTTAAAGATAGCGATAATAGTAGAAATCAAAGACAGCCTTATTTACAAACTTATTTCACTTAATACTGTGTTTCTTACTAACAGAGTAATAAAAACATCTTATATTAAAAATTAAATAGGTGGGTAATTTTAGTTGAGGCCTAAGATGGTTAATGACTCTATTTTTAACACTAGTTCAAGTTGAAAGTTTATAAATTATTTTGGTTTTGCGATCACAAGGCTCTATTTTTAGCACTAATTCCTTATAATCAAACATGTCTGAAACCTTATAAATTATCTCTATTTAGGTTTTGCTGAAATCATTGTGTGGTGTTTCTTTTTTAATAATGTTGAGAAAACTAGTACATGATTTTATTAATAGAATAACATCACGGTGATTTATTGTAGTACCTGAATACATGTCCACATATTAGCCCTCAATTTGTCTTCGACTTTCTCCTAATTGCTCATAATCACAGGTACCTTCTCTCTTGCTAAATTCACAAGATATGATGGTAAATATTTGGAATTTGGACAATAGATTGATTTAAGTCATTGAACTCAATTTAAACCTTATCATTCGGTGTCAAAGAAAATAATCTCATCATTATTTTTCCTCTCTTTCTCTTAGTTTTGACCATGTTCGCCTCTTAGGAGGAAAATTTTGAATTGGTTAAATTATGAGGATTGGATGAGTGTGTGGTATTAACGTTTTGAAGGGGAGTTGAATCATGAGAATCAGACGTGTGTGTGGTAATGACATTTTGGAGGGGAGTTGAATTAAAAGGATTGAATGATTGTGTGGGATTGACGTTTTGAGGGAGTTGAATCATGAGGATTGAATGTTTGTATGGTCATGAATTTTTGGAGGGGAGTTGAATCTAAAGGATTGGATGAGTGTGTGGTATTGACGTTTTGAAGGGGAGTTGAATCATGAGGGTTAGAAGTGTGTGTGGTAATGATGTTTTGAAGGGGAGCAAAATGAAGAGAATTGGAGGAGCGTGTGGTAGTAACATTTTGGAGGGGGGTTGAATAATGGCAAGGAATGATGGATGGAGGAATTTCGCCGTGCTTGCGTGGAGATTTTCTAACAGAAAAATTCATATCCTTAAGAGTACAACCAACTTCAAATTCAACATCTTTCAATTTAGAGATTCTAGTACCACCGTTAGCCTCGGTTAGACTATGAGCAGCTGCAAGTGCGGCAAGACTTTGCTTCTTCGATCTTTTATTTGCTTGCTTCAAGCTCTGAAATTATTTGAATAAATATAGCATTAGTTAGGGTTATAGTTGGAATTGAGGTAAAAATAGCATTAGCATTTACCTTTCCTTGATATTGCTCGTTCTTACCCATAGATGCAATAAATTCAAGCTTCTTTCTTTAAGTGATCAACCTGGAAAAAACATCATAATAGGTAAAAAATTAATATTAAACTAATTAGTATAGGAATTTTTGGATATGTAACGACTATGAATAATATTAATAAAATATGAAAACAACCACATGTGATACAATGTAAAATTTCTTTGATATACTTCTATCAAAAACTCGAGTAAATCAATATGTGATTTGGTAAGTTGTATTATTTTAATACGAAGAGAAATTTATTCAACTGTTTATATAACAACATAACTAAACACTTTAATGCATATGACTACGTATAAAGCAATATATCAACAATGAATGCTTATTTATACGAAAATTCCATCGCAATCCTTCCTTATGTAACTTTTATCTTCATTATCAACATCCCTATCGTTAAGTAGCGACTCATCTAGTGGTTTACTCGTCGAGTTTTCCTTCTTCTCATATTTTTCCAATTCAAGAAAACATCTGGGAAGTGCTTTCAAAACAACATACCAATTTGAAGAACTACTTTCTATAGAGAAGAACACTTGTACAGCTTGTGTTACTAAGATGAAAGGATCGCTTGCAAATTGATTTTGAAACTGATGTAAATTAACTAATTTAAAACCATCTTCACTTTAACTCCACGATAAATATTTTCCTAATTACACTTAAACAAAGAAACTTGAAATAGATGGTAATCCAACAACAAAATCTCCTGCTAGATGCCATAATAAATAATTTTCTCAACGGACCCGTCTGCACGAATAGTATTCACCTTAATGGAAGCACCGCTATTTTGCATAGACTTCTAATAGTTTATAGTATGGAAACGTCGTCTATTGACAAATAGCCAGTATAAGAAACTAATTGCGATCAAGGCTTATACGAAAGCCATCTTATTATTTCGGTAACATCTGAAAATTTTCTCTCATCTTTAACCTGGACATATAAAATGTTGTATATAACGATATAGGACAATAATATGTGCATATATGAAGCTTAATTGGTCTAATGAAAGAAAATATAACTATTTCAATCTTTTTTCCAAACCAATAACTAAAAGTCTCTAAATGCAGTTTAGACAATTCCACGTCATTTTGTAAAAGTTGAGGGACAAACAGTTCAACTCCTCCTTGTGCATTCTGCATATGCAAATTTACAAGTTAAGATATAATTTCTTTCATATAGAATGATCGAGTTGAACTTTTACTTACTCTATATACGACTCAACTTCATCAGTGTTGAATAGCACATACCGATGAGCAGCATCAATCATCTCCTCGAAAGTAACATGTTTTCTTTTCGAAATTGGACGCCCATCGAGTATGAAATCACTTTGTTGCACTTCATTCCGATTTTTCCTTCCTCCAAATTCATAACCGTCTTCAATATATGTAGCACAACACTTAGTGCATTCTTCAGCAGAATAGCGCTCAGCTATGCACCCTTCAGGTCGGGATTGACTTTTAACATAACACTTTTGTATTTTCATATACCTAAAATAAAGAAATAAGCATAAAATTCGTTCATAAGCGCACATTTTATCAATTATGTTAAGTATTCATAAAAAATTGACCTTTCAAATGGATACATCCATCGGTGTTGTACCGGTCTACATATTCTTGCCTCCCTCCCCAAATGTACCATCAAGTGGATCATGACATCAAAGAAGGAAGGGGAAAAGAATCACTCAATGTCACATAATGTTAATGCAATTTGAGTCTCCATGGATTCTAATTTATCTCTATCAAGCACTCTTTGGCATAATTCATTATAAAATGAACATATTCACAGTAATGCATTCCTTGTACCTACGGGCAAAAGCCTTCTTCAAGCTATAGACAATAATTGTTGTAGCAAAACATGATAATCATGTGACTTAAGACTTGAAAATTTGTCCTGTTGTACAAAACATTTCCCAATATTTGAGCTATACCCATCAGGCACCTTCAAATTCCTCATCTTATTGTAAAAGATATTTTTCTTTGTCTGTTAAGGTGCACAGTGCAGTAGGAAGTAATACTTTACTTCCAACATATATAGGATGAAACTTCTTCCTTTTACGCATTGCTTCAAGATCTTGACGTGAAGTAATTCCATCTTTTTTTTCCTTTGATACCAAGCAATGTACTAAGAATGCTCTCGCAAATATTTTTCTCAACATGCATTATATGTAGATTGTGATGCAAAGGAAGTGTCTGCGAAGACCAGAAAAATGTGTGTAATAGATTGATAGTAAAATACTAATTACTAGACATGGATATCAAATGAAAAGGCATTTTATTTTTAGTTATATTTTACCTTCCAATAAGGCAAATCAAAGAAAATGGACTTCTTTTTCCACATTTGGATTCCTTTTTTTGTTCACTTCCCTCCACTTTCTTTTTCTACCGTCTATCTCTTCCTCCTTTAGTTCTTCCCCCACCAGACAATATCTTTGACGTCTTCGAAGATTTGAGCATGGATGCATTGGAAGCACTTGTCTATTTTCTATGGTTCCATCAAATAAGTTTTTCCGGTGGTGATATTCATGATTAGGTGCAAGAAATCGTCTATAGCCCTAGTATGCACATTTTTTACTAAATGGTAGCCATATCGAACATGTGTTAACGTTACAAACAGGAAATGCTCTCTTATCTTTTACAGTGCAACCTGCTAAATTTTCATAAGCTGGAAAATCATTTATTGTCAACATCAGAATTGCATTTAATCTAAATTCGCAACGAGTGAATGCATCATACACCTTTATCCCTTATTCCATAATTTGTTCGAATATTCAATAAGTGGTTGCAAATACACGTCGATATCATTTCCTGGTTGTCGCGGTCTAGGAATTAATAGAGATAGTATTATATTATCTTATGCACACAAAGCCACGGATGGAAGTTATAAGCAACAAGAAACACTAGCCAATAACTATATGTTGAATTCCAATCATCGAAAGGGTTAAAGCCATCACTTGCAGGGACAAGCCTTAAATTTCGTACATCTGATGCAACAGAAGGATACATTCTATCAATTGTAGACCAATGAAAGGTATCTACAGGATGTTGTAGTTTGCAATCTTCTCTTTTATTATAGCTATGTCATCTTAATTGTTCTGATGTCTCCGGCAATATGAACATTCTTTTCAACCTTGGTATAAGGGGAAAGTATCTCAAAAACTTCGCAGTTATTTTGGATTGCTTTCCATCTTCTCTTGCCTTGTTCTTTTTCCAACGAGATTTGCTGCATTTAGGACAAAAAACATAACATGCAAGCTCTTTTCTAAATAGACAACAATCATTTACGCATGCAAGTATATTCCTATAACCTAAACCAAAAGATTTAATCAACTTCTTTGTTGCATATGTTGAATCAGGAAGCTTGTTTTCCTTACGTAGTATAACCCTGATGAGCTTAAGAAGTTCCATAAATTCTATGTCGGTTATACCATTTCAAGCCTTCTTTTTATAAAGAAGTATCGTAGCAAACAACTTTATGTGGCTTGTGCAACTAGGATATAAAGGTTTTCGACTGTGTCCAACAATTTCTTAGCCCATTCTCTATGTTTTGGTTAACACGGTATTTATTCTCCTCGTCTTCAATTTCTACATCGATGTATATTTTGTATGTATCTGCCACTTCGTCGGCTTCATTTCGTGAAGGACACTCTTCACCATGAAAGATCCATACATCATATGTTGGATCAATTCCAAAACACACCAAATGTGTTACAACATCGCTTGGAGTGCCAAATAAGGTTCCTACATCGACCACACGGGCAAACAATTTTTCCTGGATTACCCTCACTTCAGCATGCTTATATACGAAATTTTGAGCGGCTTGCCTATATTCCTATGTCATTCTAAAAAAACAAACATGTCCTTAGTCAACCCTATGTAGTTGATCCATATTTTGTTTATTTCTTGTGTGGATCAGATTGGGCGCACGTGAGAAAGATACTAATAACTACAACAATAAAAGAAACAGTAAGTGAGAAATGAGAATTAGAAATGAGCATGACTGATCTATATAACCAACAACTGTCCAATTTGCCTGCCTTCTATAACAGATCACAGAAAATAAAAATCCAAAATACATATTTTTCCACTATGTTCTTTGTTGTATCTATCAGCAATTGTGAAGACATGTTTTTATAACCGTCCAGGCTGAAACTGGTTAGTATACTCTGATTAATGTTTCATACAATACAATTTCTTCTTATGTAAAGATTTATTTTATATTATAGATTATTCGTTCCACGGTGATATTCTGTGTTATTTAGTTTTGTTCTCATCTTCTTCCTTCTTTCTTTTTCCTTAACAATCGGGTTTGTGACATTAGACTCTTGACATGAATACAATGGACGTATTAGTGTTGATTTTGAAATTCAAAAATCCCAGTCATTACAACTTCTCACAAGAAAAAAGATTCAAAAAGAGTATTCATAAGATAACATCTTCGTAGAATTAATACAAATTTGTAAAACGCTTATCCAATCCGTACCATAAAGCCATATATTACTGCATCTAAATTAATAATCACTACGAAATAAGCAAAAATACAATGCAACATATAGCAGTCGATATAACTGTATAAATTCATATCATAAGCTATACAAAGGTACTGGTACTAGCTGTAAAAAATAGTGCAGGATAAATCAACGACATGCATCTATATGTAATATAATATTCTGAATTTTTTACTTATTTAACTTAACCGCCTGATGTACATAAACATGGAAAAATAGTGTAGTTCTTAGGTGAGTAATTATCACTCATGTAACCATGCCCTAATCATCTTTTTTTTCATTGTTGAGCTCAGGGACAAATGAATTGGTTGCATTCTTCGTGTTTTAGATGAAATGGTTGACCTCCCTTTTTTAATTCCAACATTTTGTTATGTGCGTGCATGACCTGGCAGTAGGTTTGGGAGTTCTGTATGTGTGTGATTATTTTTATGTGTATGTTGAGTATTTATGTACATCTAATTCTTCCTGTTTTCTGCATCTCTAGATAACTGTGAGTGTTGCATGAGTATATAAATGTTCATTCCTGTGCACTATTACCTACTGTTTTTGTTTTTCCTTGTCATCTTCTTGTTGAAATAATCTAAATTGTAGCTTTTGTGTATTATTCTGTTTTTCATGATTTAACTGTATTTTGAATTTTATTTACAGGTAAAAATATCTAGCATGTGCAAGAAAACATGGATATTGTGTGTAAGTGAACACCCATAAATATATGAGTTATTTATGTTTATAAATGATGTTTATTTTAACCTTTCATTCAAACAAATCAAAATGTTCAAGACAAATAAATCCATGTTTGCAACAATAAAAAGAAATTGAGTTAAAAATATAACCACCTGGTGTACATAAGCAATTATCCATTTACTAAAAAAGATTGCAACTAAAAATCTACCTGCAGTTTAAGTTCAAGTAATTTGCAATTGGAAAGTGCCTCCTACAACCATGCCAATTATATTTGCGCACGAGCCTCCACATTACACCCACCAAAAATCAAGATTACACCTTTTACGTCAATAGATTTCAATGTTCTCAGCTGCATCACTAGTCCATCCATATCTACAAGTTTCCTCTTTATATTTATAAAACTAAGCTATCACCATGACAAATAAAATCCAAAAATGAAAACAAGCAACCTTAAATCCCAACCCACCAAAATCAAAATACAGAAACAAAACAAAACAAGACAAGCGATTCAATTTTATACATTTTTACAATATGATACAACGCCTTATCCTTGTAGAAAAGAAATTAACGAGAAAAAACTAGATAATTTTAGACGGAAAATTAAATGTGCTAATGGACTTTCATATAACAGTTAGAAGTTTTAAAGAATGAAGTAAAAATAATCTACGTAAGTAAGACATAATTCCTATATCGATGGCAGCGGCAATGGCGAGCAGATGCAGAGTGTAGTTAAGGTTCGCGGGCTTCATAGAGGGCATGGGCGGTGAGCGGTCTAGCTTCGTAGAGGGCATGGGCGGTGAGCGGTCTAGTTTCATGGAGGACAAGGGCGGCGAGCGGGTTTAGTTTCGTGGATAGAAAGTGCGGCGAGGTAAACATGATGGGGTTAGGGTTTAGGCGTATGAAATTTTGACCGTGATTTTTAGTACTTAGTGAAGAAAATGAGTTGCCAATGGAATAAAGGGAGGGAAGGTGAATATTTTGTTAAGGTGGAAAGCGGTAATTATGTGTTCAGAAGACAATTGGCACAAACAATTCTAATAATTAAGCATTTACAACTGGCACAAAAAAGCATTTGTTATAGACGTATATTGCATCTGCTGCATAAATAAAGTTGTTAAAAGTACCTTCGTTACAACTGCTAGCAATAAAAAATTGGGAAAAATAACCTATAACAACTGTCGGTTTGTATTTGTTGTAAAAAAAAAGTTGTAATATGACTGTTTTGTTGTAGTGGTTATAGCTTTCCAGTGATTCTTTCTTGGGTTGCTAGCACATTTTTTGATGGCCAATTTCCTATTATATTAGAAAATATCCAATCAAATTTAAATTAAAATTTAACCACAAGCGCACGACATACCATGTTTGTACGTGGCGAGTACGGGTCGATCCATAGGAAACTTTTTAGATTTTAAAATTTCTATTCAACCAAATTAATCAAAATTGAGAGTTTGTTAAGCTAAAAATGAAAATGTAAATGAACAAACAAAGGAAATGGATAAATATATGAGAGTTGAAATGCAATTTAGAGGCAAATCCTTTCTCATGATTACATAAATCAACAACATGAAATTATGATATCCCTTTTGGTCATTATTGAATTTAATTCGTATGTTTATCAATAATTATGGAATATTTGTGCTATTAATTAGCCTAATATAAACCGTCAAACTTTAACATACCCACGAAGTCAATTTTCAGCTCTCATGAAAATTGACAATAAATTTGAACATAAAATCTATTCGAAGCATGACCTATTAACATTGATTTGAAATATAGACCATCAAATTTTGATTTTAAAATCACTTTATTACCATAATCATATGTAGATGAAGAATTTGTGTTTTGTTTATTTAAGGATAGCTTATTAGTGTCAACAACATAGGTAACCAAACTCAAAGTTAAACAACAAAATTTAACCACATCCACCAATTCCATTAAGTGCAAAAAGAGATAAAAAATTATCAAAATGTTGAATCAACATGATTAAGATAGCTTCATTACCCCTAAATCAAAGGGGTTTATCCTCTCATATTTGTTATCATTTCAACAAATGTAGCATTCAACATGAAATAAAAAAGGAAAATGCAAGCTAAGTAAAAAGTGAGCTAGTTGAAATGAAATCAAAGTTATTCTACTTGCATAAATAAAAAGATCTACACTACTTACATGAAAGGAAAAAACATTTAAATAAAAAGAGCATTGCATTAAAAAGAAAATTACATAAAATAAGAATGGCTAAATAGCCATGAAATAAAAGAAAAAGATTATAATTTATTATTGGGTCTCAAACTAAACTAACTACAATGGAGGCTGATGAGGCATAGGAGAAGAGAGTAATTACATGAACATAAGGGGTATTTATACATGTTTGGAAACCCTAATCCTATTTTTGGGAACTACCCAAACTACCCTTGAGGAAGTGTAGCCACTAAGTTATCATTAGCATGAGATAATCCTTCCTTAAATTTGCATGTAACTTTAATATCAATGACATGTGCATTAGCTCCTAATTACTACATCATGGTTAGTGGATAGGCGGGGTCCTCCATATTGTCATGAAATGAATTATTTCCATCTTCGTTCCTATGTATCCTCTTATGCATGCATATTTTCCATGAAGCCACCTGTAATATGAATACAAATTCCTGCAAAATAACTGTTATCCAACCTTTTGGCAAGGTCATGACACCAATGACTTGATTAAATACTGAAGACAATCTGCCTCGGAGATCAGTTATCTATAGGTCCGTGATGGATACAGGCAAACTTGGTCCGAGCCTGGATCGAGCTACAATTAGCATGGTATGGCAAGCAAAGCTATGAAAGGCAACATTTCAAATTTTAGGTCACTCGAAGTTCATATGCTCAAGATATGGATCGATCAAGATCCATATGAAACATGTTCATTTCGTATCCATCACCATCGATATGAAATGAGCATATCCTTATTACTCGACACCCATCATTCATATCCATCAAGTTTGAACCTGTGTCGATGCACTCCCCAGATCAATCACATTTCATTTAATCAATAGCTACATGTTTCGTATCGACATTTATTTGATCAACACGAAGAGTAGAGCCAGAGATCGATACAAAGGAAAGAGTAAAGCATCGATATGAAAATCATAGCCTTGGATGGATACAAAAGAAGAGGTAAAACCAATTGAAGCTGTCCTTATGCATAAATTTTGGATCTCCATAAAGCAAGCAGCCACGTCATCGATACGAAGATGGTCGATACAAAATGTATCGATACGAAGGCCTCAGCCAGTCCATGTTTGCAACTTTGATCAATCATATCTCTCAAAACACAAATCCAAATGCCATGATATTTTCACAGAAGCTTGCATATCAACTAAAGAGCCTCCATGATTGATCGCAACTCAATTGGAGCCATTCTTGATCGAAACGAAACCAACATGGATCGATCAGGGATCGATCCTAAATGACTCCAGATCGATTGCGGGCCCACCTATGCATGCAAAAGGGTATTTTGAGATTTGAGGTAGATATTTCCAGCTCTACACCTATAAATAGCTCCTCCACTGCAACTAAAAAAGGGACTTTTATGGGGCTTCTCTGGTTAAACTCCATTGTAGTTCAAGTTTTAGCTATTGTACTATTATAACTCAGTTCGTAATCAGCAACAAACATTAAATCCATCAAAGTGGACGCAAGCTATAGCGTCGAACCACTATAAATTCTTGTCTTCTTTTACTGTTGCTTATTTTTCTTGGTGTAATTATTAGATTAGCCTCAATTTTCATTTTTTTTCTTCATTCTAATCTCTTCAATTACATTTGAAGAGTGCTGTACCCATTTTTGGTACAAACCCTTTGGTGCTTTCACAGAGAAATCTTCGCTTTTTTTTTTGAATTCGTGGATCCCCTACCGCTGTTGGATTGCTAAAATCGAAGGAGGAGATCGAGATCTATCTTCTGGTAGTTCCTTCCGTTCTACTCAGATTGTTCCAGATCTAGGAAGAGCTACTTTCAACATGGTGTGCACTACCAGAATCGCTTCAAATGCTGCTGATTCGGAAGGAAGAGATATGCAAAATCCGGCATAGCTGACCACTGCAGGTCAAATATCAGCTGAAGTTCCAGATCCACTCGGTCCAATAACTAGAGAGGAATTCCAGATTCTTATGCAGAAGCTCACTCAAAGCCTCAAGAGCTCACTCGACAGATCCGTGCCAACACGAAACTCACAAACTAGCTTAATGAAGAAAGGTGAGGGAGGTTTAGAAGGGAGCATGCCTTTTATTCCTTGTCTGAAAGCTCCACGTCATCTGACTTCAATCACAGATCTATGCACCGTCGGTTAGAAGGGAATTACGCGGAAGCCTCTAGGCACCCACATGCTGTGAATCTTGAATAGGCTGGGATAGGTCCTTTCACAGGGCAGCAAGCTGCACCCTCCTCCCGAGGAGGGACTCTTCCTTACCAAACAACTCATGGCCATGCAGCTGATGCTGCTATAGATCTGGATGCCGAGATCTAGAACTATCAAGATCCAACCCCTCGTCATCGCATTCATACTTAGGATCCTTACTTCATGAAGGCTGGGAGCAAAAGAGGCATGGAACGGACCAAAGGCAGTGACCAGACCATCCTCATAACATGGAACCCGACTATGCCTTGGCCTCAAATGTTTAGATGCCTGATATTCCAACCATGATGCGTTAGATGATTAGAGAAAGTCTAGACCTCACAAATGATGACTGGGGAATTTTCAAAAGTCGCACCCCGTTCACTAATGATATTCTCTATACGGAGCTACCCGGTCGACTCAAGATGCCAACCTTGCCGGTATATGAAGGAAATTCGAATCCCAACCAACATATTATGAAATATGAATGGCTCATGAATGTCGTTCGAGCTAATAATGTGGTTCACCCGTCTACCACCTATATCTATTTCATGTTTCGATCAGTTGGCCACTAAGTTTTTTGAGTAGTTCTGTATGCGTGCTTAAGATCAAAGGATGTTAATACCTTGTCTACTGCTACTCAAGCTCCAGGAGATATTCTTGGGCATTATATGGAAAGATTCCATGCTGCTTGTGCCGAGGTCAGTAATCCCAATGACAATTCTATTCTAATGGCACTGACGAAAGGGATCGATCCCGATTCTGAATTTGGTGATTGGTTGGCTTGAAAACCCCCTACTTTATTGAACTGGTTCTATGCATAGGCAGCCCAGTTTTTAAGGAGAGAAGATGCTAGGCGGTCTAGGAAGCAGGGCTTCATGGAGCCCAGTGGTGAAGGTATTTAGAGTAATGTTGCAGTAAAGCAGATCGGGGAAAGTTTCGGTAACGTGAAGTTGAACATTCAGAACAAGAAAGTCAGTAGAAGGGTAATGAAGGTCAAGGGAAGAAGAGTGACCCACATCATGGGAGACCCAGGGCTCCTATTTTCGATCAATATACTCCCTTAAACATGTCACTAAAGAATGTTTATCTTCAGACCTGTAATACGGGGCAGAACAAGAAGCCAGCTCCAAAACCATCGTCAGAGAAGCAGATTTAGGTAGGAAAGTTTTGTAGATTCCATGATTGTTACGGCCATAACACTAATGAATACTGTCATCTGTAGGATATTATTGAAAATCTGATTAGAGAAAAAAAGCTCGAGCAGTTTGTCCAGACTCCACGGGATGGCGGAGCGGGCCCATCTAACCCCAATCAGGGTCAAGGCCGGCCTAGGCCCAAAGAACCACACGTATTGGTTGGAGGTTGGTAATTAATACCGTGAGTGGTGGTCCTTATTCGGCTGATGGGAGTTGGAAGGAAATGGATTCATACATTAGTTCGATTAGGCATATGGACTTCGAATGTTGTGGTGGTACCGATGAAGGGGCCTCGGCAAAGCAACAGAGGACAACGATAGATTACATAGCTTTCAGAAACCATGATGCCGGTAGGGTTGAGGCCCCCACCACTATTAATCCATTGGTTATATCTACCCAGGTAGGTCCTGCTTGGATGAAGAGGATCTTAGTTGATAGTGGAAGTTTTGTAAACATACTTTTCAAACGTGCTTATGACCAAATGCTGATGGAAGCAAAGGATTTGAAACCGTGCCGGTCATGTCTACATCATTTCAATGGAAGTGCAACCATACTCGCTGGGATGGGGGAGTTAACTGTTGAATTGGGTATTGGTGATTGCTGGAGAGTCCGAATGTTACAATTTGTTGTGTTGGATATTCATTCTCCTTATAATGCTTTCTTGGACCGACCGGCCTTTGTGGAGTTTAGTGTAGTGATTGCCCCTTGGTGTTTAACACTGAAGTCCCCAACTGAAAACTGAGTCGAAGTGGTACATGGTGATCAGCTAGCCGGATACGCCTGTTATGTTGCGGAACTGTGGAATGTGCAGCGAAAGGAGAAAAGCAAGGGATAAAGGAATCTCTTTACGTCCGCTCTATGGAGGATTGACAACTAAGGCCTGAGCCAAGGCTCGAGCGCCACGACCAGTTTACTAAAGATCTTGATCCTAGAGAAAATGATGATCAAGGGGAAGTTAGAGAATACTAAGCTTCCACCGTAAAGTTGACAATTGATATCTCAATCAAGAACGATGATGACCCTAGAGTGGTAAAGATTAGACCTCAGCTCAGCCCAAAGATGGGATAGGAACTGACTGATTTCTTTCAGGAAAATCTCAATGTGTTATGCTGGACTCATTTAGACATATGTGGAATCTCGTCGAACATCGTGAGCCATACATTAAATATCGACCCGCAACATGTCCCTGTGAAACAAAAACAGCACAGTATGGATCTAAAGAGATCTTCTACCTTGAAGGAAGAATAGGATAAACTCAAGGCTAATGGGTTTATTCACGATGCTTTATACCTAGAGTGGGTATCGAATCCATTACCTGTCAGAAAGTCGAATGGAAAATGGCGGACATGTGTGGACTATTCAGATTTGAATAAAGTCTGCCCTAAAGACAGTTTCCCGCTTTCCAGAATTTATCAACTAGTGGATTCAACAACCGGACATGAGCTCTTATCTTTCATGGACACATACTTCGGCTACAATCAAATCTCGATGCACCATCCCGACTAAGAGCATAATGGCTTCATCACTAATCTAGGACTTTATTGCTACAAGGTGATGCCATTTAGACTCAAAAACACTGGAGCGACCTATAAGAGGCTTGTGAATTGAATTTTTGCAAACTAAATCGAAAAGACTATGGAGGTGTATGCAAACGACATGCTCATGAATCGCGATTATCCGACAATCATTCAATGATTTAGAGACAATGTTCAACATACTCCGAAAGTATAGAATGAAGCTCAATCCATTGAAGTGTCATTTCGAAGTTGCGTCGAGAAATTTCCATGGTTTTATCGTCAACGCCATAGAATTGAAGCCAATTCCAAAAAATCCGAGCGATTTGAAATCTCAAAACTCCCAGAACTATTAAGAAGGTGCAAAGTCTTAATAGGAAGGTGGCAGCTTTGAGCAGATTCATTTCCAGATCCAAGGATAAGTGTATTCCCTTCTTCGATCTGATCAGAAAAGGGAAATGGAATTTCGAATGGACAGAGGAGTGCGAGGTCGCATTTTAGGCACTAGTGCAACAACTAGCAACATCTCACATCCTATTGAAGCTGGTTGATCATAAGAAGTTGTATGTCTATCTGATGGTTTCGGCAAACGCAAATAGTGCTGCTGGTTCGGGAAGAGGATCAGATCCAACGACCGATTTATTATGCTAGCAAAAGATTGATGGGGGTAGAAAGAAACTACCCGAAGATAGAGAAGCTGGCTTATTGTCTTATTGTGGCCTCGTGGAAGCTCCACTTATATTTCCAAGCTCATCTGATCGTTGTTTACATGGACCAGCCATTACGGTAAATCCTGACACAACCTGAGATGTCTGCTAGGTTGCTCAAGTGGAACATCGAGCCGAGTAAATTTGATATCACTTATAAACCAAGGCGACCTATTCAAGGATAAGTTCTGGTAGATTTCATAGCTGAGTTCACCGTACCACAGGACTTGCCCGAAACCAGTTAATCTCCCAACTATATGTGGAAGCTATACACCGATGGCATATTAAACGACCGGTGCTCAAGCACTGTAGTAGTGCTCAAAACCACAAAGGGTGATCTATATGCTATGCTTTAAAATTTGACTTCCATGCAGCTAAATGAAGCTAAGTACAAAGCCTTACTAGCTGGACTAAGTCTTGCCAACGATTTGGGAGTTGTCGCTGTGGAAATTTACTACGATTCGCAACTGGTGGTGTGCCAAGTTCAAGGAGAGTATCAAGCCAAAGATCAAAGATTATCCTCCTACCTCACGCGGGTTCTGGAAGTGTTGAACCAATTTGACTATTATGCTATCTGCTACATACCCTGAGAGCAAAATCAGAAGGCTAGTTCTTTAGCAAAACTGGCCAACGCTGGCGAAGCGCATCGAATGGGACTTGTCTCCATGTAAACACTCACTGCTCCAAGTATCGATCAAATGGGGATAGAATGGGTGCACGAGGCGACAACCAAGAGCGAGTCATGGATGACTTCGATAAGAAATTATCTTGAACACGGAACATTACTTGAAAGGAAGGAGTGAAAAAAGATAGGTTCTCTGAAAGGCTTCGCGATTTGTCATCCAAGATGGAGTCTTATACAAAGAGGATATTTTGTTCCTTTGCTCTGGTGTATCGCTCACAAATAGATCACACGAGTGTTGCATGATATGCACGAGAGAGAGTGTATCGATCACACTAGGGGCAAGCCCTTGCAAAAAACATACTCAGATACGGGTATCACTGGCCAATCGTAAACTGAGATGCATCGGATTAACTTTCTTTGGCATAGATCCACCCAAGCTACTACCCGGACCTCTCTTTGAACACTTGCCTCCTCGACTCGCTCCAACTGGCTTGTCTCCATCTGGGGAAATCGACGCGGTCTCTTCTTGAGAGCTCAAAGGGATTAAAGTGTCCTTTGTGTGTGGAACTAGTGGAATGGTGGCACTCTCGATGCTAGAAGAATGAGGCACTTCAATTTTAACAATGGTGCCACCCAAAGAGAGCACAAGGAATGGGGTAGGACCAAGGCTCGCTATACCTCCACTGGATCTACAAGCTTGCTCAATCCTAGCCTTAATCTCCTTTATTATTTGTTCCTCTCGGTCCACGAACTCACCTATCGAAAGACCGCCGGTCGGACCTGAGGAGCCCGTGATAATAACATCTTCATCCACGTAGAAGGATATCTCGATGCTCCGGTTATATTGGTGGTTGAAAAGTGCTTCCATCAATTAGTCATAAAACACATAGCCGCTATCATGTGCCTCCCCAGCCGAAGAAGTAATTGTCACAGTTGTGGCCTCCATTGTTAATGCCTCCTACTCGTGATGAACTTCTTGAGTTGCAGGAGGGTCGGCCGGTGTAGAATCTAAGATTGAATGAAGATAGGAGAATATTTTAGTAATATCATCTGATAGTGTTCCTACATTTTGAGTAATAGGAGAAATGTCTAGAATACCTTCCTCAAGTTGGCTCCCAGGTTGAGCCGACATGCCTTCTGAGCCGCGCTCGATGATCGGAGAGAAATGTGGCCTGTCATGATCATACCCCGGGATGATTGGAGCATCAACAAAGGAAGAAGGCTTAGTTTGGGACGCTGGGAGCATTTCAAAAGCAACAACGTGATGTTTGCCCCTAGATCCTTCTCTGGGTTTTGGGTATTGGACAGCCAGTTTCTCCTTCTGAAGAGTGATGGTGGTGTCACGAAGGACTTTAGGCACATCTTCGATCAACACTTGAGTTTTTAATTCTAACTCATCGGCGGTTGCAATGTTGATCACCTTTTCATCCTCAATAAAGCGATTGTAGGCCTTGTATAATTAAAAAGGGCAGTCCTCGATGAGCCAGGTTAGGCTGTTATCTCTCAGGACATTTGCGTTATAGGTGACTAAAAGATCTTTAAATTTTCTTTCCATCTTCTCCTTAATGGCTTTAATTTCCCTTTCAACCCTGGCATTGGCTTCCTTGGCTTTTTCATTTGCAGAATCCCTTTCTTCCCTAAGCCTCACCGCCTCCTCGCATGTTTCCTGGATTATTTTGTTAGCTTCATCTTTCTCTTTAAGGGCCTTAGTCAGCTTCGCCTTTAATTCAGTGACTTCTTTCTATGCGGCATCCTTTTCTCGCATAATAATAGTATTGCAACACCCCATTTCCTGCACCATGTCCATGTGTGTTTTCCTCATCTCCTCCATAGACTTCATGGCTTCCTCAACTCTTTGCTGGTCTCACTCCCGACTTTTCTCAAAGACTCAATTTCATTGGGAAGCACTTCTATTACTTTTCCCTTATGAGAGAGATCGCCTTCTAGTTTCTTGATGGCCTTGGCCTGCTTAAAAGACACAGCCGAAACCTATTCTACCATCTTATTCCATTCGCAATATTGCTTGTGTGCATCGTGCACATAGTTTGCACTAACTTCTCAATGTCATTCGGTATTCTCTTTAAGTTAGGAGGAAAGTGGAAGCCATCGAAATAGATGTTTGGAAAATCTTTCTTCGGCTTGGCGATGCAGATGGCATCCTCCCCGCAAGCTCTATGGCATTTTGTTCTACGACGAAAAGGGTTTCTGTTTCAATTCTACAACCCTGATCGCCAGCTTTTGGAGTGTAAGACAGCACTAGTTGATGAGCAGATTCAGAAGAAGGCCTACCGGAGCCAGAGGGTTTGGAGGGTCCTTTAAGTGGTAGTGATCACAAACTAGAACGAAGCCTACTATGACCTCTCTTTTTTCTATCGTGGCACTCGCGTCTTGACTGGAATGATAGCCATGACCATAGTCTCTCTCGCTCTAGCGGCGATATGATTCAAAGTGTGATCCAGAAGAATGGTGTGAAGAGTGAAGTTTACTAAGCATGGAGCCTTGCTTCACCATCATGTCTGTAAAACGAAGAGAGGAGTAGAATTATTTATTGCCGGAGATTAAGAAACATGTGATGGAATGTTGTGTGGTGTCGTGAAGCATGTGTACGCATGTGAAAATCTTCCAACCGACCGATTGTAGTAGCCTTGCTTATTGGAGTTGGCTCCTCTATATCTCTTGGAGGTAGGCCCGTGCCGTTTCTTGAAGGGGAGTGGAGCCCCTCTAACCCGAGATCAAGGAATGGAGATATTTTGTCTGGGATAGGAATGTTTGATAACCCTTTCAGTGAACTTTCCATCTATGAGGAAGAGGTCTACGGATCTATGGAGGTTGCAACAAGCTGAGTTATTTCAATAGTCTTCTACCTCTTAGCTTTGTGGACAAAAGTTTTGCCTTTTCTCTTTGATTCTGACGGTCAAGGGCCCTACAGAGGCATGATCGTTCCCAGCTGTTGTACCTTCGTCATCGCCGAGTTCGATGATTGTTACGCCTGGCACACTCTGAGCTTCCTCGACTAGGGGCATGACCAGAGCCCATCTTCCACTTTTATCTTACTGGAGCCACACTGGGAAGCCCCGTTATCCTATGCTCTGTCCTCTTTCTATGAGCCTGGTGGCAATCAAGTTGTCATCAATAAGAAATTCATCTATTTCCCTCAGTTCAACAACACTACATGAAGTGTCCTCACTATCTCTTTGAAATGTGCTCCTTCAGGCCGTGGAATAGAAGCTATGAATGAAGTACAACAATGGATTTAGCATCAATTTATATTAACAAGTAATTTGATGGACAAGTGAAAGTACTTACATCTGACCAAACATCGTCTGGCTAACCCCGGTAGGCATCTCACGTAGAACCACTCTATTTTGAAGTAGCTCAACTTGCTCCATGCACCCGCCACCACTTGGGAGTTCCTGATAGCTTCTAGGAAAGTGAATGATGGATTATCGTCCTAACTCTTAACATTGAATAAAAATCTGATCTCATCAACGGTCGGGGGATGGAGGATATGTTCCATAAATATAATGCATAAGTTATTGAGTAGCGCATATCCATTAGGATGAAGCTAAGAAGGAATGATCCTTAGAAAAAAAGCACGTCTCGAATGAGCTGATTAAATGGGGGCAATGTTCCACCGAAGCACATGAATCTATTGCATGTGGTGAACCCTTCCAACGGATTATGTGCTCTATCTTTTGGCTTTGGTAATTGAACTTCTTTCAAAGACAATCCATGCCTAAGACAAATTCTACCCAGCATTTCTTTTGAAATCTTAGACCAAACAAAATCTTCTGGATTCATAATCACAACTGCATTTGGCAGTTCAACTGGGGCAGGATTCACTATATCCGCCATGACATCTAGCCTTTCAATTCTAGGAAACGAAGGACTTTGAATTTCTCATTGCTCTGAGCTTCTAGAATCCATAGCAATTGAAATTGGTAAAAATTTTTAGATGGTAAGAAACCCATGTTACCCCCGGTGTAAAGTGTGTGATCGTGTTGTGTAGCGAGGTGCCGTGCAATACTCTAAATTTCTACACGGTTAGAAAATGATAAAGAGACAAGACTTCAAGATTCGACCGAATTGACCGTCATCGCTAACCATCTCAACTGTGTCATCCTAACTTCGAAGAATGATCCATGTTAAAATTGGTTATATTTATCAAGTTACAGTTCCATCGACAAGCTTTGAAGGATAGTCATATTTGCAGTTTTATAATGAAGTCCATATATGCAAGGCTAAAGCTCATCGAGATTAAGTGTTCGAATATGCAAAAAGTGATGGAGTTCGTATCCATCATAGTTCATTTTGGATCGTTCCCCTAAATCCATCATTTCGTATCGATCAGAGATGTAGACCGGTAACTATTTCGTATCGATGAAATGTTCATATCAATCACTCCAAGTATCCATCTACTTTATATCGATCCAAAGACTCTGGTTTAGGATCGATCACACCACGCCACATCTACATTGATACGAACTGCTCCATCTCGGATCAATCGATAAACCACAACCCTTTTGCCTCGATCATGATGACTGCCTTCATTCATCTCCAGAGCATTTTGATCAATCTCGTCTCGTATCAATATGAGTTCGAGACAGACTCAGGGTCAATAACTCCGACGACTCCTTCCAGTGCTCTTTGTCTTCTCAAAACCATGAAGTCACCATTAAACGCACCCTAGACCTTATCCTAGCCACACTCCGGTGCCAACAATGCCAAAGATGGCCGTTGCCATGAATGGAATAACACGATGCTCGAGTCTTGTCACTTTAGACATAGATTTACTGATTAATTAACTAGCACAAAGAGTCTGTGATTACGATTAGTGATTTGGTGTTTTGGAACAAAAGAATTGCAGTTTTCTTTCCTCTTCTAATCGATACGAAATAATGATAGTAAACAAGTGAAAAATATTCTAAGTCCAAAACATATTTATACTCCTTTGTATCGATTACAAAGCGATTCGTATCCCAGTCACATTACCTATAGAAGCGGTCAACATCTACATCAATACGAAGAGTACTGCACGTTTTATGACTGGATCGTTCGTATCCATCGATGTGAAGCACAACTTTCATGTCCATCAATGCGAGGCAATCTGGATCCCAGCATTTCTTATCCATTGATGTGAAGCCCAACACTTCGTATCCAACGACGTAAAGAATACATCTGCATCCATCAATACGAAGCACACCTTATGTATATCCGTCTCGTTTCAATCCCTATCGATACAAATTCAGCCTTGACACATCTAAATCGATCCAGGATAGGACTAATATGAAGAAAGGGATCAAAACAACCATAGGTCATTGTTGCACTCAGATTTCACATTGATCGAAGAGAGGATCGATACGAAACTCGATTCTAAAGAAATAATCAATAGATGACAAGAACCTCTTTTCGTCGAGATCCATTTTAAACAAAAAAAAGAGAAGAAAAAAGAACTTACAACGACCCATGAATGTGCAAGCATGAATGGGAGTCGAGTTAAATGCATGCATGTATTCCATAATAATATTTGATTTTTAAAATCAATAGGAATTGGATGCTTACATGGTGACAGCTAGAACAATAAACAACAAATTGCTAGTACTTGACCATCAGTTCAAAAAATTGCATGATCATTAGCGATCTACAACACAACATTTATACTACTGGAATTCTACTAAAGGTCACATCACTTGATGAAAGGGCAACAACTGTTCAACAAATAGGATGAAACCTTTTTAGAATGAAGATTGTAGATTTTCAAATCACGTCATGTTCACACAGGACGTACTTTGGGGAGAAAATGCTATTCTAGCTTTTGGCAAGGTCGTGACACCAATGACTCGATTAAAGACCAAAGACAATCCCTCCCAAAGATCAGTTATCTACAGGTACACGATGGATACAAAAAACTTGGCCCGAGCTACGATCGAGCTACATTTAGCATCGTAAGACAAGCAAAGCTATGAAAGGCAACATTCCAAAAGAATTGATATCCCACTCAACCACCATGTTTTCAACAACTTCATTAAGATCATAATTTTCAGTTTCAAAAGTTGTTTGAAAATCGTCGATATGGGTACAAGATGGATTATCATTTGACTCGTCACATATTGGGATTTAGTTTTGTTTCACACGTAGTTTCATATATGTTTCGAACAACACATCCATGTGATCATTGTATATTTCGTCCATTTGTTCAACAAAATCCAGTTTATAATTATTAACTTGAGAATTTTTGATTTGGATTTGTCAAGAACAAATTTTTTCGCTCGTATCTGTTGAATATGCGAGTATATGATTTTTGTTTGATGATAATAAACATATATATATATATGTTCATTTAAATATATTTGTTAATGTACTATTTTATTTCTCACATATTAAATAAATATTTGCCGAATAAAATAAATAACAAAAAGTTTAAATTCAAATAGATATTTTATTAAAACAAATATTTATTAAGATTTTGAATAGTACAAATTTGAGCTCTCATACACAATTTCAATTACAATACAATTTATATTACATCATAATTTTTATTTACAAATGTACTCACTACATATCGTTCATTCACTCATATTTATCTTCAACTCCATTGCAGATTAAATCCAGCATCTAAGCAATTTACAAAAATATAGACTGATGCAATAAAATTAGAAAGGAAATATTTCTGCAAAATAAAATGTGTATTTTGAAAATAATATTTGCCTCAGTTATTTGGGTTGTTCGTGATCATTTAAATTTGAATTCATCATACACGAATAGCTTGTGACATGCACAGTGTATCATTGTACATGCCATAAGGCCATGCATACCGATATATACACTTGATAAAATTATAAGGACAGGTGAGCCAAGGTCAAACCCAAATCAAATCCGGGTTCAAGTCAAGTGCAATAAAAATAAAGTCACGATATCAGCACAAGGTCAAACTCGAGCTTTAAGCTGGATTCAACACAGGCACAGTCCAAATATACAGTTTAATAATATGGTCAGGAGCAAGCCAGTCAATATGTACAGCATGAATCAAAGGCGAACCATACCCACAACTAATAAGAACAAAAATGAAACAGAGGTGGCAACATGGAAGTGCAGACTAACCAAGTTATGCAAATTGACTCGAAGCAACCCAATAGTGACTTCAACATAGTAATATACATAGCACAGTGACAAGCACAGATACAAGCAAATTAGTCAGTGATGTACACATGTCTGGACCAAATGCCACCAAGTGAACATGAGGACCAGACCGGACTACACGAATACATGGAGCAATGCAATAGTCAATAGTGAAGATAACAACAAGATTCAAATGAAAAAAGTGCAAACCCAAACCAACATATACAATAGAGATGACCCTGCAGAACCAGACACATTAAAAACTCAAGTGGATATACAAGTGAAGCAAAATTCAGGTGAACCATAAAGAACACAAGACTGGAAACAAAATACTCTAATGAAACAACATTGCAACACTACGGCAACTACAAGTGATCAAGCATCAAGTCAAAGACAACTACAGTCTTACAGGAACCAAGACCAAATTCAAGCATCAAACTAGACTCAAGGAAATGAACAAAGAAAATATCCATATATACGTGTCGATTAGGCTACACATTGAAGACTGTATGCAAAGCCAGTAGCATGATCAGAAGTAAGGCTTAGGAGGAATAATAATAGAACTTTTAACAGGCACCACATTTTCCTTATTATATTGAACATCTTCGTCCAAAATTCATATCAGTAAGCATATTGTCATTAGTTAGGATATTGACTTGAGAGGAACCAGCTTGCTTATTAGAATTATTAGGTATCTTATTAGACAAATCAATAAAAGAATCAACAACTAGCTTATCAGCCCGAATCAGAAGTACAAAAGTATAGACTTGTATCAAAACAGTTCACCAAGCCTCAAAATGAAACCCAAAGCAAACACAGACAATATGCGCACATGTATGCAATGCGCAAGTACAGGCCGAGACAAAATCAAGTTTAAAAGTCAAGGCCGATGTCAATAGAGAAATGCACGAAGTCAACTGCAGTTCAAATCAAACTATGCCGAAGTTTTAGAAAATCAAAGCCATGATGACAAAGAAAAGAAATTCACGGAATATCCAAATCAACATCGTCAAGTCAGAAATGAAAAATATGTTTCAAATCAAGTTACAATTTTTAATACCGTGGAAATCAAGGAAGTTGAACAAGTCAGAAACCAAAACCGTGGTAATCAAGTAATCAGATATACAAAATTGAACAAGTCAGAAATCATCACAAGCATCCATACGAAGATCAACGGCCAAGCATAAAAATTATTAAACGAATTCGAAAATTAATTCGAACGAATTTATAGGGAATCAAACCTTATATAACCCTAAGCATCATCGACAAAAAATTATTCAAGTTTGAAGCAACAGAGAAAACATTATATCAATAACTCGAATCATCAACTGAGTTCAAGTACGAAAAACAGTAAAGCAAAAAGCAAAAAATTACACACCGAAGTAAGTTGGAACTCGATCAAAAATCGAAGGAGCTGTGTTTGAATTGAGGAGATAATCGATTGCCGAAACAAATCAGAAGAACGCCAATTGTAATCGATCAACAATAAATTGGCGTCTTCGAAAACCCTAATTTCAGGAAAAAAGAGGAATGAGAACCAAGCAGCCATTTTTCCACAAACAAAGAAGAAAGCGGGCCGACATATTAAAATAAAGAGGGAGATGTTGTTTAATCACTTATGTATTAGGCCGGCCTTGTTTTCCTTGGGTTTAATTATATAAGGCTTTAGTTTAAAATTAGGGTTTTATTGTTTAATTTGTAAACTGTTGTAATTTTTAGTCGTGTGACTAGGGGACAAACAATGTGGCGTAGTTTGAGAATTCATAACTCGGTGGCTGAGTTGTGGCAGAGTTTTGAGCATAGAGTTAAGGTTAGTCGATAGCAGGTGTCGTGAGTTTACATGTGTAAGCGTGTGACTACTTAATTTCTAGTAGAAACCTTGAGGGCAGCACATAGGCAAGGTCTCGTCGAAGCTGGGTAAATCTTTGTGGTCTATTTTCTGTTATTTATATTCTGCTATATTTGTACTGCTATTATTCTGCTGTGATCTGTGCTGAAATTATTTTAAATAAACTTCCGTAATAATTTTTATAATTTATAGTATCACCCTATTCAACCTCCCTCTAGGGTGAAATCGATCCTACAACTCGTATCAGAGCTAGGAACAAAATCCAATTTTGTTTTAAAAATTAGATTTTTCAAAAACCAATTTTTTTTTAAAATGGCTTCTTTTAATGAGGGTTGGTTCAATATTATTCCTCCTATTTTTAATGGAATAGATTTTTTGAATTGGGAATTAAAAATGTAATTTTATTTAAAATCTGTTAATGTTAAATGTTGGGATATTATTGAAAATGGGTGTGATATAATAGATGAGAAAATTATCTCGATTAGCGCTCTTGCTACGCATATATTATATTCTCATATTAACCAAGATAATTTTAACTTTATCTCATTATGAAAATGCGTAGGAAATCTGGAATGCTTTTGATGCAATACATGGTGCAAAAGTCAACAACAATGAGCAATCATCCTCAATCGACTCAGTTAAAGAAACAAGCTTAATAGGATTGGTAAAAAGCAATAGTGATGAGGATGATGATGATGAAGCAGCTGAGATGGCGCTACTAATAAAGAGATTCAAAAAGTGGAATCACAAATACGAAAATCGAGCTCTAAATCAACAATTGAAAAGCAGAATAATCAACGCGCTATATAATTCAAAAGAACATGGGATCGTTTATCACAAGTGCAACAAACCCGGTCCTATCAAGCCCAATTATCCTCGAATTCAACACGGCCAAGAAAAGAATTCAAAAAGGAAAAGTTTTGCAGCCACATGGAATAAAAGTGAGATTGGTAAAAGAACTAGCAGTGAGAGAGTAAAACTGAGCCTACGAGGAGATATAACTGGTAGTGACGAGGACGAGCCAAGCGATTTATCAAAACTCACTCATCCAGAATTACTTATATATTTCCACGAAGTAAATGGCTGTTTCGAAAGACTTAGGGAGAAATACGCTAAACTTGAATCACAAAGAGATACTTTGATAGATTTAAATAAAAAGCTCGATTAATTAGTTAAAAGCTATCAAAGTAAGATCCCTAAGTGTGATAAGTGTCCATCCCTCGAAGAATCAGAAATTAAAACTAAAACGCTTGAAAATGGAATTCTGATTTTGAAAGAGAGTGAAAAATACTAGAAGAGGAAATTCTATTAAAAAGTGCACATAGTTATTGAATGAAAATGAATCACTTAAAACACAAGTCCAACAACTGTCAATGACTTTAGGAAAATTTTCCAAAAGTAAAAAACCATTGAATATGCTATTAAGGAAGCAAACTATTAATACCGTTAGATAAGGACTTGCGTATAATCATTCTGAATGTGTTGAAAGAAAAATTAATCAAGTAAAATCCGAGTGCACAATTTGTAGGAAAATTGGACACAATATTTTTTTTGGTATGGACCCAAACAAGTGAAAACGATTTCAATTTGGATTCCAAAAGGCACAAATACAAAATCTCTTAAAGTAAAACTTATCTGTGTGCCGAAAGAAACATATATAAATAGTTTTGGGTCTCCACAAAATAATTTTTCAAAATCTGTTGCCACTAACAACCATGGACCTATAAAAACAAATAGGTCACAAAAATCTTTTATCGTGTAGGTGTGGTGGTAGGCTAAGGAACTACAATGGTGTTACTTGGATTCTGACTACTCCAGGGACACAACGGGCGACAAAGCAAAGTTCCTTAGCCTAGTAGAAAGGTGGCAGAATCACGATAGGAAAGAATGAAAAATTATCGGCAAAGGTAAAATTGTTAATGGTATATTGAACGATTTACTAAATGTGATAATCTGCACCTTAATTCAGCCAGTAATGTGATAATGAAATAAAAGTTGATTTTGATTTTAAAAATGTTGATTATGATTCCGACTTTTTCAAAATATTATTCTTTTATGCCGAGAACACTTTAAAAGTCTCTAGAGTCTTTGAACTACTTCATATAGATTTAATTGATGATAATACATTTGGCTGACTCTATATTCACGGTTTTGTTTACACAGTTTCAATTCAAATTCAAAAGATGTAAAAATGATTTCAAAGTATTTCATATAACATCATGGTCTGGTCTACGACATCAAACTAATGATAATCTCGAGTGAAAGAAAAATTCAGCTGCAGATTACATTGTAATCTAGTTGATAGAAAAATTA
This sequence comes from Allium cepa, assembly GCA_030765085.1. NCBI lineage: Eukaryota > Viridiplantae > Streptophyta > Magnoliopsida > Asparagales > Amaryllidaceae > Allium > Allium cepa. The sequence goes on from CM060941.1 coordinate 602,883,710, forward strand.
CTAATGAAACGTCATTTATGTTGAGACATTCTGTAGCTGCATCGTTTTTCAATGAAAAAATCTGCATATTTTTCATTTTAAATATTTTCAAATAGCAAAAAATTTCTTGTAAAACCCCTTCTAGAAAATCATTTTTGACCTTGTTTCAGATTAGTCATTTTTAGAAAATTTGATAATTATTTTTGAATATGATTTTAAATGACTATATTAACTAATCTGACTCGCTACAGATTATCGAAAAGATAAATAGTGATTGAATAAGAGATGAGTGTTGATATTAATTGTATATTATAATTTGAGATGGAATATTGAGTAAATTTCTTTATAAATTTGAACAAGAGTTATAAAAACTTTTTGTTGGTAAAAATTCTATGACCATCTCTATTTCTATCATGTTTCTAACAACCATCACTCATCAAAATTCAATATAGTTTGTCAATATGCAGTATTTTAAACAGGAAATCACTCGTTTTTCATTTTATATTTTTTTTAAAAAGATCCAAAGTATTCACTCTCATTTAAAAGTACTCACGGTTATGCATGGGTGAATAACTTAGAATTTTTGATTAGGTGCTTCCATGCTCATTTAAAAGTCCCCACGGTTATGCATGTATGGAATGCATATCAAAATTGATTTATTAAATAGACAAGTTGATTCTAATCCCATTTAAAAGTCCTCACGGTTATGCGTGGTTAGAAGATACTTGAATTCATTTTTTTTAAATTTGAAATACTATTAATCCCATTTAAAAGTCCTAATGGTTATGCATGGTTAGTAGATATTCAAATTTTTGATATAAATATACCACAAATAGACACAACTATATGGTTTATATGATGATATCACACCTATTATTCTAAAGTGGAATATGTGTCAAGCAGAGTATTTATGATTTTTGTTTGATTTCTTATTGAAATTTAATATGTATATTCGATTAAGTTTTAATGATATATTAATGTCTATTACTTTCCATTTTTCTAACACTATTACTCTTTTACTGATAACAAAAAGGGGGGAGAAAAGTTAAGATTTTGGCAAATAAAGGTCAAATATTTTGTATTTGCATCTAGGCTCATTTAAATATATATTCTCACGCAAATATGAAGGAGGAGCTTTGTGTAGATGGAGAGCATTCAAATAGAGGGATATTGAATAATAAAATACATTTAATAAATTCAAAATCTTAAATATATGTTTGTTATCATCAAAAAGGGGAGATTATTGAATATGCGAGTTTATGATTTTTGTTTGATGATAATAAACATGTGTATATTCATTTAAATGTATTTTTAATGTACTATTTTATTTTTCAAATAATTAAATAAATATTTGCTGAACAAACTAAATAACCCAAAGTTCAAATTCAAACAGATATTTTATTCAAACAAATATTTATTACAATTTTGAATAGTACAAATGAGCTCTCGTACACAGTTTCAATTACAATACAATTTTGATTACATCATAATTTTTCGTTTACAAATATCCTCACTACATATTGCTTATTTACTCATATTTATCTTCAGCTTCATTCCAGATTGAATCCAGCATTTGAGCAATCTGCAAAAATTTACACCGACGCGGTAAAATTGCAAAGGAAATATTTTTGCAATATGAAACAAAATGTGTATTTTGAAAATAATATTTGCCTTAGTCATTTGGGTTGATCGTCATCATCTAATGCTTGTGACATGCACAGTGTATCACTGTACATGCCATAAGGCCGTGCACACCGATATATACACTTGATAAAATTATAGGGACATACGAGCACAAGGTCAAACCCAAAACAAAAGCCGGGTTCAACTCAAGTGCAATAAAAATAAAGTCACAATATCAGCACAAGGTCAAACCCGAGCTTTAAGCTTGATTCAACATATGCACAGTCCTAATATATGGTTTAATAAAATGGTCAAGAGCAAGCCAGTCAATATGTACAACATGAATCAAAGGCGAACCAGACCCACAACTAACAAGAACAAAAATGAAACAGAGGTGGCAACATGGAAGTGCAAACTAACCAAGTTAAACAATGCAAACTGACTCGAAGCAACGCAACAACGACTTCAACAAAGTAATATACAGAGCAAGGTGACATTCACAGATAGAAGCAAATTAACCAGACCAGTCAATGATGTACACATGTCTGGACCAAATGCAACCAAGTGAACATGATGACCAGACCGGACTACACGAATACATGGAGCAATGCAACAGTAACAGTGAAGAAAACAACACGAGTCAAATGAAAAAAGTGCAAACTTAGACCAACATATACAACAGAGATGAAACTGCAAAATCAGACATAGTGTAGACTCAAGTGGATATACAAGTGAAGCAAAATTCGGGTGAACCATGAAGAACACAAGACTGGCAACAAAATGTTCAGACTCAATGAAACAACACTGCAACTGTAACGACCCGAAATTTTCGATCCCAAAAATTCCAGATAGTTATGAAAAAGAAGAAAGAGATAGAAGAAGAACAAAAAAGAAACACACAATCTCTCATTCGCAGCGGATAAAATATAATATCAACAATAATAATTATACCAAAGAAAACTGTATCTATCAATTTTACATCGATATATCAAAGTTACAACAATTTTATACAACATTAGAAAGATACAATTTAACATGTCTCAGATATATATAATAACATAGTGTAACTCTCCATACGACCCTGCCATCCAGCACGCCTCCTGAGCACCAGAACGTCCTTACCTGAAAATCTGTAATACTCGGTCTGACCCGAACATTACATCAAAGTAACACTTGGGTCAGGCTGGAAACCAGCGTGAGTAAACTCATCTAACATGAAATACCAATGCATAGAACTCATTTAAAACCTGGGTAACTTATATCAATTTACAACTTCACAAGTCGTTATAGACATCACTTATTTCACACATCCATTTCTAAGTATCATACTTAGATTATATGGTCCATTTCACTTAATTCATTCCACTACACCCTATTGATTCCACTTATCAAGTTCATATAGAATCGAAGTGGTTTCGGGTATTTACTAATACCCGACTCCGGTCTCTTCGAAACCAATATCATCTTAACTTAAATTATTCAAGTTAAGTAGAATTCAATTTTAAATATAGGATGTCACAGTAATTCATCATCAATCGATAGCCACATCATCACAATTTAAATCAAACATATCTTATTACATAGCATTATAAACCACATATTAGGAATAACAATTAATCAGAGGCTTTCAGTATCATTCGATCATCCATACACAAGGTTGATTAGCCATACCATTCCCATTAAATTAATTTCTTCCATCATCCTTAAATACTACTTACTCAACATTAATTCATTACAAATCAATTAATTAATCATCCTCTAATTATCTTCTTAATTAATCATCTAAAAATTAGTTATCTTTAATGACAATAAGTAATTAACTCTTATTAATTACACAATTTATTATCCTTTGCCCATCCATATTAATTACATTGATCCTTAATTAATTACTCAAATTAATTGTCTCATAATCACTTCATTGATCAATCATCCCTTATTTAATCATGATCATTATTTAACTAACCATTGATTAGTTTCCTTAATCAAACAATCATTAATTAATTATACTAAGCAATTAATCCTTAATTACTTCCATTAAGTAATTAATTAGTCAGTAATTTAATTGATTAACCTCTAACCATTTATTAACAAAATTTAAACATTATTAAATTAAACTAATTAATTACCCTTAATTGCCTTATTTAATTAATTAGTCATTAATTATCCAAATCTTAATTATCTCTAAAAATAAATCTTTATTATTATTATTATTGTCATTAATGACTTTTTTATCATTAACAAAATTTAAATATATTTCAAAACATTCCATTTTAAATTAAACTCATTAATTAATTATTTAATCAATCCTAGTTAATGACCTTTATTAGTTATTAACAATTCTTAAATTACTCTTCTTATGTATTAACCTTTTATTTAAATCTCATTCCTAAAATAAGATAATATAATTAATAAAAATTGTTTAATTTTTAAAACTTGGCTAAAACATTTTCTTTGCCCTTTTAAAATCAAGTACAAATTTACTTAATTAAATTTTTATCTATACAACTTACTTTAGATTTGTAACCCTATTACCAACTGTTAGACTCGAGCCCACCACAAGCTTGCTCGAACAAAACTCGAGCAAATTCCCTTCCTTCCTGAGTTTTTTTTCCTTTATAACTCTGTTAGGACTTTAAATTCAAAATTACAGTATTATCAAAACTCGCAACGACCCGAATACTACTTCGAGCAACCAACCAAATTCCTCGAATTCATTTTTCGCATCCCACCCCAAATCTCCTTCTTCCCAACCTACAGACACACCGCATATGCACATACACGTGCACATATGATCGGAGCTCCTTCGATCATCGCCTACACCTCCCACGAGTCATCGTTGACTCTCTCGACCCAAGCAGCCACCCAATTCCGACCTACCACATCGAAAATCAAAACGAGTCTCTCGACTCAAGCTGGAACCAACCAATTCGCCAAAAAAACCTCTACCATCGACGACTCCGACCTTGGAACCACCCACCAACCTTTCCGAAGCAACCCTAAGCTCCGATGAACCCATCACCACCCTCGCGACCAATTCCGATGCTTTCTACACGTCGAGATTTCCTCAGCAATCCAACACCACAAATCAACACTCAAAACCCTACATAGCCGACCTCAGACCACCTCGATCTCTGATAAATCCCCACACTAATTTTCCTGAGTTCGACTACATCCCAACCCTCTCTAGTCCAAATCTCACCGTGCCACTCGTCGCTGTTCAACAACAATTGACGAAAATACAAAATTTGATCAATCCAGAAATTCCCAAAATATATGAACTTAAAAATCCAGATTTTTATATTAAAATTCATATCTTGCAAGATCGAAACGGATTATATAATCAAAACAATAAATTTTGAACATTGATTTTTATTGACCTTGATTCATTTTTATCTGTCATTTCTATTTCCAGAACATTACCTCAAATATAAATCCTTGCACAAATATTAAAAATGATGTTTTATTAATACAGACAATTTTCTTTAGAAAACAAAGCTCGAATCAATTTAGATAGAATGGTATGAATTTAAAATGTTGCTTCTCTGATATTGTGAAACAACAGAGAGGTATCACCAAGATATACGCATGCACTTCATCTATTTACATATGCATTGCAATCCAAGCATTCATGTTAACTTCAGGATTTTCACACATGCATCAAATGTAATTCCAAATTTATAAATATCTACTTACTATTTTGTTAAATAGAGGGAAAAAGGGTCTTAAAAAAGAAAACCTGGGACTTGATTTTTTTTCTCCTGCAAACTAGATCAATCCTGATTTTATGGAGAACAAATTTGGATTTTTTTCTAGTGGATTAATGCTTATAGTTCAAACAAAGATCATATACATACTCATTTCCAGACATTCATACAGTTTCTACAAGCATTTACCTTAACACAAACATGCAATCATATAAGTCACAAGTTTCTTCAAAAATTAATAAACATGCATCAGGGTTTTCAGTTTACTCACCATTGAACAGAGACCCAGATTTTAAATGTGTGATTGATTTTGAATTTGTAGAGAGCTTGACCTTGATTTTTGTTTGATTCCCAGTTGCACTATCAGATTGGAACAGTGTCTGGGTTACAGGCTTGCATTTGATAAGAGTAAATTGATTACAGGTTATATCTTGAAATTGAAACTTGTAAGCTTTGATTTTGCTTTTGATTTTCTTACTTGAACTCTTGAAATGATTACAGGCTGTAGATTCTTAAGTTTGCAAATTGGAAATGAATTTCAGTTTTTGGTTTGAAGTAATTTACAGCTTTTGGTCTTTTCAGATTTATGTTTTAAAATGTGAAAGAAGATGATAGAGATGAGGGCAAGGGCATTATAAAATCTCATCAATTCTTTTCTTTTAAATAAGTGACACTTGTTTTGTTTGGAAGTTAGTTTGCTTACAAATGTTATGTGTGATCTAAAGATTTTACACTTGTTAAATTCCATTTTTAAAATGAAGCCACATATACTTAAACGTTTATAATATGTTTATAAAATTCTTATATTATAATTTGAATTAATTAGGTATGGATATATAAGTTATACTTTCCTATATTAATTAATGCATTTCTCTTTTATATTAACATAAGTAAAAATGTTTTATATTTATATATATATTTTGTGTTTTTTTTTTAAATTTTTAAATGAAAGCTTTATATTAATTTACAATTTTACAAATGCTTATCTAAATACATTCATATGAATTTCTTTTTAAAGAAAATAAAACCAATTATATATATGAAAGCTTATACATAAAATTTAAACCCAATATTTTAAAATGTCTATCTTTTGACTTTTAAAATTAAATCCAAATCTCAAATTCAATTTAAATTGACTCATATACATTTTTAAACAAACGCACATTACACTTGTTTTAAAATGATTTTTCAAATTTTAAAATAATTATACTAGGAGAATATCACATAAATATTTATCATTATATTTATTTGATCATTCTACAAACCAATATCCTATTAATTAACCCAATTATTTATCAATTATCATGTTTTAGAATTCCGGAATATCGCATTCCTTCCCCCTTAGAATCTTTTCATCCTCGAAAAGGTACGATGCCAGAATTTAAAATCCTTATTATTAGAAATATTATTCTTTGAAACCCTTTTTAAGACACTTTTCAAATTTACATAATATCATAAAATAGTTTTATAAAAATACTTTTTATAGCTCGATGTTTTAACCGGTCAATCCTTGTTCTCATAGAAATTCGGTCATACGTTGATCAGGCGTACGACTGAAAATCTATAAGTACTTAGCAGACCCGTTTTCAACACCCAGTGAAAATATTTGAAAAATAATTTTACTGAAAATATAGAAAACGGTTTTTGAAAATAGAGGATATATCTTTGGTGAGAATGCTCTGGAAATCATCACTCCCATCCATGGTCACAGTTACATTCCAGGGTTATGTTGCCGTTGCAGCAAAAGTCCATGTAACTACAGGCTCTCCGTGGCCTCTCGATTACGCCATGGATCCCACACAACAGATCACAGTTACATCCAGGGTTACGTTGCCGTCACAGCAAAAGTCCATGTAACTGCAGGCTCTCAGCGGCCTCTGATTTTCGCTGTCGAAATGAAACCCCTCCACTCCTACATAGGTCGCAGTCTGCCGATATAAAATCAAACGCAGATTGTTGGCTCTCAGCGGCACACACGACTTTCGCTATGTTATACCATAGATCGCAGTTACATCCTGGGTTACGTTGCCGTCGCAGCAAAAGTCCATGTAACTGTTGGCTCTCAGCGGCACACACGACTTTCTCTATGGTATACCCTACTCATAATCCTCAAGAACTAGTTTTGTCCGGCTCCTCACAGGATCAACTTTAGAACCCCCCCTGGGGCTCAAGGCAGCACCACCCTGTGGTACTCCTGAGAAGTTCATTTCAAGGGAGCGCCTTTTTCCCCAGTGCCATCATCAAAACATTTTATACTATACATATATAGTATCTTTCAAATCATACACCTAGTATGATGTCATACAAAGCTCCTTTACTCAAAATCGATTATTTCAAAACCGATAATTCTCAAACTAGGCTTTCCAAATTCTCATATTGATTTTACCCAAAAATCAAAAGCCTTTCCAAATTCAAAGGTTCCCAAAACCTTTTCCAAAATCCTCATAAGATCCTTTATACATACATACATATATATATATATATACATACATATATATATATATATATACATATATATATAGAGTTATATATAATTTTTAAAACTTTGGATCATTTCAAACTTGTATAAAACTCCTTTTATACTTCAAAACATCTTCAAAAACCCTTTTCTTCTAGCAAAAGATTCAATAAGGAAAGGTTTATGTTATATAATAAAGATATATAACTTTATTTATTCCAAATCAAATAATCAAATTTGATAATTCTTTACAAAACCACTTACCATATCACTTACTTTCATAAACAAAATTTCAACCACAGAAATATCAAATTTCCACTTTACTTCATCATATACTTCACAAAATAAAACTTTCATTTCAAAATCCAATTCACATTTCTAATCCACAAATTTCCAGTATCAATTTTATTCAAATCCGTACGATGTACACATATTATTCGTACGCTATACCAATCTGACCGCTTACTCGATCACACAATTTCACTTCCGAACTAGTATCGTCCACCCGACTTCCTAGTGCAGACACAGATCTGGTTTCTTGATCAAAAACCGTCATTCTTCTTACATAGCTTAACTATGATAGAGAATATCCAGAACTAATCAACAATCCATATCCAGGTTTGCCGTCGAAAATCGAGTGAAAAATCCCAACTCGGATTGACTTAATTATCTCAAAATTCTATGCTCGAATCTGGATCAAATCACTATGCGAATAGAATAACATACGTACACCCTACGTATTTATCTTTATTAGTTATTAGCCAAATCAATTCCATTTCTATTCACACACACTTTGATTTCCATTCACTTACTTACAATTGCTTCAATCCGTTTGGATTATCACCTCTATTCTTATCTCGATTGGGTATTTAACCAACAACAGTTTGAACTCCGATCAGTTTATTTAGAAAATAACTTAAAATTTTAAAAATAGATAAGTAGTTGAAAAATAATTACTAGTTTGTAAAATAGGTATAAAATAGGTAGAAAATAGTTAAAATAATTATAGAAAGTTTAGATAATTGCAAAATAATAGTAAGATAGTAATTTATTTATAAAACAGTTGGAAAACTGCTAAACAGTTTCAAAAATAATTGTAAAACAAGTATAAGATAGTTTGGCTTTTAAAAGAAAGGTTGTATATCTAATAAATAGCTTGGAAAAATAGGTTTATATTAAAATAATTTATATTAAAAATAGTCCAGAGTCAAAACTGTTCACTTCCCAATCTCCATTTTCATCAATTCAATTTAAATTTCTTCTTCCATTTAAATTGACCTAATTCCAATTTAAATAAATTCAATTTCCATTGAAATTGATTCAACCCCAATTCAAGTTGAATAAACCTCAGTTTCTTTCCAAATTTAACTTTATTCAACCTTGATCTCAAATTCTACTAGTTCAAATAAATTTCAATTGAACTAGCTCCAATTTCAATTCATTTCAACCCCAGTTTGAATTAATCCCAATTTCAAACTCCATTTCCAAATCAAGTTGAATTATTCTTGATTTCTTCCCAAATTCAATTCAAATTCCATTTGAATTTAAAAATTATTCAACTTTAATTACAATTTCGAATTATTGAAATCAATCCAATTCAAATTTTCCATTTGAATCTTATACTCATACATCTTCAATCACCATTTCAATTAATTCAAATCAAATTCAAATTGAACCAACTTCAAATTCCAGTTCACTATGAACCATCTCGAATTACATAAATTCGAGTTAATACTTCAATTGTTGATTTAATTCCTTTAAATCAATTTACCTTTTTATTCCAACAATGGATTACCATACTCCATTTCTCATTCATTTAAACAAATCCAATTCATATTTTAAAGATTATTAATAATAATAGGATGATATCATCTAATTATTTCAAAACATCCATCCATTTCCAATTTTCGGATCTCAAACCCAATTTGAGATCACTCATACTCTCAAATATAATCAATCATTTAACTTTCCAAGTTAAAACTTAATTTCATCTACAAATTTACAAATCAAGTTGAACATCACAAGATATTTAACTTTTTCCCAAGTTAAACTCCATTCACTTAATCCAGTCAACCTTACCTAGTTTGAACTTCCATTTCAAATTTTGAACTTCTCATAAATAATCTTCGCACTTATTAAGTTCAAAAACTTATCACTTTGGGTATCATATCTCATTCCAAATTCAAAACTCACCATTTAGAGTTTATTTCAAACCACCTTTAGTTTTTAATTCAAAACAAATTTCTTTTAAATTTTCAAACAACTCTTGTTTGAAATAGGACCATTTCATTCAAATGCATTAAATAATATTATTTGTTATTTCTTTATATTAATTATGTCATTAATTTATTCCAATTAATCACATTCGGTAATTAACTTATTTCTTAATTACCTTCATTAAGTAATTGTCCTTTAAATTACTTGCCTCTAGTTACTTCATTAAGTAACTTCCTCTTAATTTATCATTCCAAATTGATCCCATCAAGTAAAGTTTAATTAATTACATAAATTAATTGATTATCCTTATCCTGAAACCTTTCCCAAATTTAATTTCAGTTCGGTTGTATTTTCATTACCCCTTAATTCTTACTATTACTTTTTAGTTTAATTAATACTACAACCAATTTCCTTAATATAATAGATAATCTATTTCTTATATAAGATTCATTTACTTTTGAAATCATTTAAAAACCTTTATATAAGAAAATAACAAGTACGCTCTCTCATACACACACACACACACACACACACACACACACACACACACACACTCAACTCATCCTAGGGTACCACTTACCCTATCCTTAATGAGTATACCCACCAGAGCCAAGTTTCTCGCTTAACCTTCTGCTCTGATACCAAATGTAACGACCCGAAATTTTCGATCCCGAAAATTCCAAATAGTTATGAAAAAGAAGAAAGAGATAGAAGAAGAACAGAAAAGAAACACACAATCTCTCATTCGTAGCGGATAAAATATAATATCAACAATAATAATTATACCAAAGAAAACTGTATCTATCAATTTTACCACTACTACAAAATACGCATGTTGCTTCGCCTCATTTGCCTCAGTTGTTACAACAACCGATGCAAATAGAAGTATTTGCATCGATTACGCTGTAACAACCGATGCATTTGGTATGTGGAAAGCAGTAAATAGTAAAAAAATAAAATTTGCATCGGTTATCATCAACAATCGAAGAAAATATAGCGATGCAAATAGTGTTAGTTGCATCAGTTTTATTTACAACCGATGCAAATAGTGTTGGTTGCATCAGTTTTATTTACAACCGATGCAAATAGTGTTAGTTGCATCAGTTTTATTTACAACAGATGCAAAAAAATACTATTCCCACGTCCGTGATGAAAATTCAGCGGCAAATTATTTTGTCTCCCTCTCATTTTCACCGCCAACTCTTCTTTTCGTCCTTTGCTCGAAAACCCTAAATCCCTCTGCCCTTTTCATCTTTCCCAAAATCGGCAATACCTGAGCTAAATCCAAAGCTCCATCCCCGTAAATAATTTTCCAAAACTTTGGTTTCAAAACTACCAAAGTATACAGAATAAAACAAAACTATTCACAGCATCATTCACAACCAAAACAAAATTCGCAAACAAGCTTGATGTTCTGGTGTTCTTTGTTCGAGTTTGTCATTAGAATTTTGGTGATTCGGTGCTCGATTATGTGCCGAGGGTGATTCATGTTTTGGAATTTAAGGGTTTTGGGTCGTGGCTGTTTCGGTGAAGGCGAATTACAGGAGGTGATTGATGACGATGGAGGCGGTTGCAGTTTGAAACCAGTGGCGACTGGTTAGCATGTTGATGCCTGAAGTGTTGTTGTGGTGTTTTGGGGTTGTAGAAGGTGCAAAGTAGCAGGTGGTGAAATTTTATGGTAGAGCACAGTGCAAGGCAGCAGAGGAGATGTATGTTTGTATATAGGTAGTGGCTACAGTGCAGTGTTTGTATGGTATGTATGGTTGGTTGTACTAACAGTGGTGATTGCAGTGATATGGAAGTAGCTGGAATGGTAAGGCAGTAAGGTAAAGTGTTGATGGTAAGGAGTTGTTGTTGAGCAGTGGTGATGTTGTGAGGAGTGACTATTGACAAGATAATCGCTGCAGGGGAAGTTGTATGATGTTGCAGCAGTGGTAGTGGTAACAGAAAATCTTGTATGTTTGTTGATGGATACAATTGGGCAGGTGATGTGTGTAGGTCAGGTGAAAATGCAGTCAGGTAAATAATAAAATTGTAATGGAATGAATAACTGACATTAAATATTAATGGTTGTTGATTTTAATTTTTCACTTAAAATGACATTATCTTTAACAGTCATAAAATATATACAATATAATAGTGCCCTATCTACATAGATGCCAATTTTTTATATTTATGTTTTTCTTCTTCTTTCCTTTGCGAGCTGTCTTTTTTGATAAACTACCAGGTTGAGAATCTAATAATATGTTTTAGAAATATGTATTTGCAGTTAACATACAAGCTTTTAGTTTTGTTATTTTGTATCTGCTTATTGAATTTAACATTTGGAAACTGATGGATCAGTAATTTATAAATCTTTTTGTATACTGCAAGCAAATGCCAGCACTGAAATTGCATGCGAAATTTTCTTGTGAAATTTTAAGCTATGTAGAATAATAGCAACTAGTAATGCTTATATGATCATGTACTGTGGGATAAGCATGAGTTTGATATTGTTAGCCCCTTAGATGGGGTTGGCGTCGCCTTTTATGTTGTATCTGATGCATAAACCATCAGACATTGGTCCCACAGTAGTAATATGACAAAAACGTCAGCGTCCTACTTATTCTTCGTATAGCTTTATGCGCCATTGTCATGCTTGACTCTTAGTATACCTATAAGGAGTATCTGAAAGTTATAAGAAATAAAAATACGAGTAACTTCGAGTCAGATAACAATATAGTAAGAGTAATTTATAAGCTAGAAATAAACTTATGATACCATAAAGTAGGTGCAAGATAATATGAGAAGTCATATCTCACCTGCTCTACATCCAGCAAGGTAACGGATGCTAAACCATCATAAGTATGGGTGTTCTACTCTATTTCAGTGCATACTAGGATGTTGGGTATCAGATTCAATAAAACCTAACATCAACAAAGACAGTCAAAACATATACCAATCATGCTTCTACCGTCATAAAATATATACAATATAACAGTGTAACGATTATGTACATTTTCTTTAACAGTCATAAAATATATACAATATAAAGGCTACCGCGTCCAGCCTCGATCGGTGGTTAAAAGCCGACTAAACACTTGTTTGGTCGATGTTCCTGTTTTGCGGCTGATCAGGAAAGTTCAAAGCAAAAATCAGGATAGCCTTGGCACCACGCTTTTTGTAAGCACAAGGCTTTATTCTCTTGGAAAATTAACAAAAAACAAAGAATCCTTTGCTTCCTACAGTACATAAATAGAGATTTGAAATACTGATTCCATATTGTGCAAACATATAATACTGTCTATGCTTAATTTCCATTGAATTGTCACACGAAAATATATAACATGTTTAGAATACTAGACAACTTTCCTTGCAAACTGAACACTACTACTCCGACTTAGGCAACACAGAAGTAACATAAAGCCGTAAATACAGTAGACTGCATCACCTTAATGCCTCTCCGTACGAAAATCATCACATAACAACTTGTCCAAAACAGATTCAACATTCTTCATCCACATCAAGTAGAAATATATACTTAACAGAGATCCAAGCCATAACTCATTGATTACTGCAACTATAACAAAGGTTCGTAAAACAAATTGCACAACTGCAACAAATTCATAATCTTCCTCATACCAACATTCAAGCTAAACATAACCAAAATGTATAATGTAATTTTCCATGATAAACAGAAAAATAATTATTTTGTAGATCTCAAAAAAGAGTCCGACAACAGAACAAATCAACAGATAGAAAACCTAAATCATATTTTCAATTATAGATTCCTTTTTTCTAATCTCAGCGATTTCGATATACATCATGCAACAAATTTGAAATTTTGTCTAAATTAATATTTACCACAACAAAAGTTAATTTTAAACTATGCAAATAAACCTAAATAATTGATATTCATTTATTCACATTATAAATATTATGTTCTAGAAAAAAATCAACTTATAAATAAATTATTAACAAACAACAATTTTTAACATATATCGCTGAGTAAAATATAAATCTTTCTCATGATCTCTGAACCTTTTTTTAAGAACATTATCATGTGCAGCACGTTCGTCTCACGCTAATTACAAGTAAACAATTACAGTTTGAGTTGCCAAAATGGCCAGCCATAGATATGTATGCATGGACAAAGTAATTAATATCCTTTTCCACTTCTCTGTGTACTTTGTATGATGGATATGAAAAAACATCCGTTTCAACTTTGTGCTGATATTTTGTGTGCACATTTGTCATATTTTCAGTCTCTCAGTTGTCAGTTTTCCTTAAAGCTGTGTTAAATTAATTTTTCTTATTAATTTCTTTGTTGATTGTCTTTTAGAGAATCTGAGTCAATGTCAAGAAAATCTCTTCGTAATTCAGCTGAGAAGTTTGAATTTCAAGCTGAGGTTTCTAGGCTTATGGATATAATTATCTACTCTCTCTACAGCAACAAAGACATTTTCTTGAGAGAACTCATCTCCAATGCCTCAGATGTAAGTTCTATACTTATCGACATAGTGGTTTTGGAGTAGGATCATACAACTATTTTCACTGTAACAATGGAATACGTTCATGTTTCAATCAGGCATTGGATAAGATACGCTTTCTTACTCTCACCAATAAGAATGTTTTCGAGGAAGGTGACAACACTAAGCTTGAAATTCAGGTTGGCACATCAATGTTACTATTTATTTTGCAGCATCGCCTGGTTAAATCTTTATTTTTTGTTAAATATTGAGACTGGGTATAAGTCTGTGAGGTTGTTTAAATGATGAAAGGAATGTAATTTGCAGTGTTGTAATCAAGGAACAGAAGTGAAGAAGTGCTTTTGTCCGAAATGAAGCAGTGAAGGAGGAAGGCTGTGCACGGTTGGTGAAGTCAGAAATGTAGTATCTCTGATGTTGAAGTAGTAGTTGTTGGAAAACAGAGTGTGTTTGGAAATTTTGTGGTGAATGTGGTTTATGGTCAGGGAGTATGAAGATGATGCTGTATGAAAAATGTTACTGTTTGGAAGGGAATGTGAATATGACTGAGTTTGGGTTGGTGGCAGTTGATACTACCGATGCACAAAGATGTGCACGGGTATGTTGGAGTGAAGATGCTTGCTGGAAATAGGCAGTACGTATGCTTGCCGGAAGGATGTTGTTGTTTGGTTTGTATTGAATGGTGGTTTAGAGTTGTTGGAGTGGTTGAATATGCTGTGGTGAAGGCAAAGGCAGATGGTTGAGGAGTTTGGGTCTGATGTGGTTTGATTCACTGAAATTGTTGTGAATGAGGTGAATGGACAGTGAAGTCTGTATATGAGGTTGAAGTTATGGTTGTATTTGAGAAACAATTAAATGACTTTGTCTTTGCAGTTTTGTTGAAGCAGATGACTTAATTAGTGCAGTCCAATCTTGGTGCTACTAAAGTTTGATTTTGTGGGATTTTCCAGTATGTGATAGTATAATCAATCTTTTTAGGGCTGTTACAACTAGTTGGGAAGATATAAGGTGGCGGTGCTGAGGTGAAGAAAAGGCAAGCGGTGGAAGCTAGTGCGTATGCCGTGATATGGTTTAGGTGGAAAGTGATGGGTTTGGGTTGGGTTTTAGGTGGGAAGCAGACATCGATCTGATGATAGGTAAAAATATATTATCAACTCCTGGTTGCACTTTAACAGGTAATTTGCTTGTTTATATGTTTTCTATACATAATAATAAAAGAATCAGTCCTAATTATTTTCTTTTTTCTAAAAGAAAATTTTATAAGGTATATCTCTGTTGAGTATTACCTTGTCTAATTTATCTAGTAGTGAGTATCTTTGTTCCCACCATTCACAATTATCTTCTTGCACCACTGATTTTAGTTTTGTTTGGCTTCAAGACATCTGGAATAATAGGTAGAAGTCCATTAAGTTGTAGATTTGGGTTAATGGAATAAACGAATATTGTAAGAACTCGATTGGGTATAAGTGTAAGTTTGTTAACTTGACTAAAATTGAAGAATTCCTCATATATAACTTTTAATGTTAATGGAGTCCCTATAAAACTGCACCTCATCTATCCTTATATAACCTATGTCCTGACTCTTTGGCGAAAGATGGTTAAGATGGATAACATATGTTGTATGTCTTGTTTGAGAATGTGAATCACCACATTATTTTCAATATTTTATTAATATGAAGATTTTTTATGTTATTCTTATAACTATATTTGTTTTCCAGTCATTTTTACAACTGGAAAATTGATGGTGCTTCTTGGAGGTAATATTGGAGTTTCTTGTGGTAGATGTCAATATGGTAGTGCCTTTGGAGAACTGAGTGGTCAAGCGGATAAAGTTGAAGATATAAGGTGAGCTTTCTTAAAAACGCTTCTACTTCATCTTCTTCTTCTGTTTGTTTTTTGTATTTTTTGGGCTTTTATTTAAATTTTTTTTCCATAATAGTGCTACCCTTATGGGAATGGGATTTAGTTATGGCGGGAAGGATTTCATCTACTCTTGTAATTATCTTTCTTCTAAGAGAAATTACTCACAACTTTGCCTTTACATAGCTGTAGTTATCCATATTAAATCCTTGAATGTAATGCGACTGAAGCATGTATATAATTATTTTCTAAGGAATATATATGTATATAATGTTGTATTATGCTGTTAAATCGAGACTTTTGTTATTTGAAGTGTTCAATTTATTTACATTAATACATATCCAACCGTGATCCTGTTAGAATGTAGTTATTATACTACACTATATTTCCCTTCATCGTTGGAGGTTGAAACTATATGACATGGTTGTCTTCACAATAATTTGCAACATGTTCTGATGCTTAATCGAACAAAAGTATGACAAATGTTTTTGACTATGGTTATTTGCTAGTGTTTTTGTTTTTGTCCTTTTATCCTTTTTTCCTGAACTTTTTTTGAATCTTAACAGGAACTGCTGGTAATCCCTTTCAAGCATACATATTCATGGTACCAATATACTACCAGAAGTTAAAACACATGGAAAATTTTGCCATAGT
The DNA here is from genome assembly GCA_030765085.1 of Allium cepa. Classification (NCBI taxonomy): domain Eukaryota; kingdom Viridiplantae; phylum Streptophyta; class Magnoliopsida; order Asparagales; family Amaryllidaceae; genus Allium; species Allium cepa. The sequence goes on from CM060941.1 coordinate 602,900,671, forward strand.
TATACCATATATAATTCTACTTCTTCTAGTGCAGCGTAAGTCAATTATAATAATACAAATTCATTTGACTTATTCAAACTGTGGATAAGAGGAAGAAAACTAAATATTTCAGGGCATTGAGCAAGTCGAGTTGTTTCCATAAAAAAGGGCATGAAGCAGACTGTGCTGTGGCCGATAGTTTATATATGATGGGATTTGGTATCATTCAGGTTCTTTTTTCTCAGTTGCCTAACTTCCATGATCTATGGTGGCTTTCTATTGTTGCTGCTGTTATGTCTTTAGCTTACTCTTTCATTGCCATTGGCCTCTCCATTGCTCAAATCGTTTCTGTTTCTCTTGTTCTTTTCATACCAACTTATGTTGGTGAGCTAACATTTAGAGCACCATTTTTCCGAGATTTGACTAATAGCTCTCTTTTTCACCAACTTGAGATGTATCTATGGACAAAACTTGAACTGACGCCAGGATCGGTTATTCTAGCGAACTCTTTCTTCAACAGTGACAATTATCTTAAGTTACAAGTCAAACTCTTCCCATCTAGTGGATAGTATTGTTGGATGTGAGTTGTTATGGTCAGGTGGTGAAATTTATGGTGTGAAATTTGTAAACCAAAGCAGAATTTGTAAATGATAATGATATAATCTTTTTTTTTTTTAATTTTTCGTGTATGTTTTTTCTTTTATATATATATATATATATATATAAGATTATCAATAATATATATATAGTCTATTTGAGTACTGTAATAATGGTTTCTGAAAGATTAGTTTGCATCGGTTGTTATAAAAAACCGATGCAATAGAGGGATTAGTTTGAATCGGTTTTCAACAACAACTGATGCAACAAGTTCCTTTGTTGCATCGGTTTTCATTACACCCGATGCAACATGGGGCCTGTGTTCAAGCAACCAAGCATGATATTTTGCATCAGTTGTTAGTAACAACCGATGCAAAAAGGACCTTTTTGCATCGGTTTCATAACTGATGCAAAAGTGTTAAGCCTGTTGCATCGGTTGCATATGCATCGGTTGCTGAACTGATGCAAAAGGGGGGTAAACAACCGATGCAAATGACCTGTTTTATAGTAGTGTACATCGATATATCAGAGTTACAGCAATTTTATACAACATTAGACAGATACAATTTAACATGTCTCAGATATATATAATAACATAGTGTAACTCTCCATACGACCATGCCATCCAACACGCCTCCTGAGCTCCAGAACGTCCTTACCTAAAAATCTGTAATACTCGGTCTAACCCGAACATTACATCAAAGTAACACCCGGGTCAAGCTGGAAACCGGCGTGAGTAAACTCATCTAACATGAAATACCAATGCATAGAACTCATTTAAAACCCGGGTAACTTATATCAATTTACAACTTCACAAGTCGTTATAGACATCACTTATTTCACACATCCATTTCTAAGTATCATACTTAGATTATATGGTCCATTTCATTTAATTCATTCCACTACACCCTATTGATTCCACTTATCAAGTTCATATAGAATCGAAGTGGTTTCGGGTATTTACTAATACCCGACTCCGGTCTCTTCGAAACCAATATCATCTTAACTTAAATTATTCAAGTTAAGTACAATTCAATTTTAAATATAGGATGTCACAGTAATTCATCATCAATCGATAGCCACATCATCACAATTTAAATCAAATATATCTTATTACATAGCATCATAAACCACATATTAGGAATAACAATTAATCAGAGGCTTTCAGTATCATTCGATCATCCATACACAAGGTTGATTAGCCATACCATTCCCATTAAATTAATTTCTTCCATCATCCTTAAATACTACTTACTCAACATTAATTCATTACAAATCAATTAATTAATCATCCTCTAATTATCTTCTTAATTAATCATTTGAAAATTAGTTATCTTTAATTACAATAAGTAATTAACTCTAATTTAATTACACAATTTATTATTCTTTACCCATCCATATTCATTACATTGATCCTTAATTAATTACTCAAATTAATTGTCTCATAATCACTTCATTGATCAATCATCCCTTATTTAATCATGATCATTATTTAACTAACCATTAATTAGTTTCCTTAATCAAACAATCATTAATTAATTATACTAAGCAATTAATCCTTAATTACTTCCATTAAGTAATTAATTAGTCACTAGTTTAATTGATTAACCTCTAAACATTTATTAACAAAATTTAAACATTATTAAATTAAACTAATTAATTACCCTTAATTGCCTTATTTAATTAATTAGTCATTAATTATCCAAATCTTAATTATCTCTAAAAATAAATCTTTATTATTATTATTATTGTCATTAATGACTTACTTATCATTAACAAAATTTAAATATATTTCAAAACATTCCATTTTAAATTAAACTCATTAATTAATTATTTAATCAATCCTAGTTAATGACCTTTATTAGTTATTAACAATTCTTAAATTACTCTTCTTATGTATTAACCTTTTATTTAAATCTCATTCCTAAAATAAGATAATATAATTAATAAAAATTGTTTAACTTTTAAAACTTGGCTGAAACATTTTGTTTGCCCTTTTAAAACCAAGTACAAATTTACTTAATTAAATTTTTATCTGTACAACTTACTTTAGATTTGTAACCCTATTACCAACTGTTAGACTCGAGCCCACCACAAACTTGCTAGAACAAAACTCGATCACATTCCCTTCCTTCCTAATTTTTTTTCCTTTATAACTCTGTTAGGACTTTAAATTCAAAATTACAGTATTATCAAAACTCGCAACGACACGAATACTGCCTCGAGCAACCAACCAAATTCCTCGAATTCATTTTTCGCGTCCCACCCCAAATCTCCTTCTTCCCAACCTACAGACACACCGCATATGCACATACACGTGCACAGATAAGCGGAGCTCCTCCGATCATCGCCTACACCTCCCACGAGTCATCGTTGACTCTCTCGACCCAAGCAGCCACCCAATTCCGACCTACCGCATCGGAAATCAAAACGAGTCTCTCGACTCAAGCTGGAACCAATCAATTCGCCAAAAAATCCTCTGCAGTCGACGACTCCGACTTTGGAACCACCCACTAACCTTTCCGAAGCTACCCTAAGCTCCAATGAACCCATCACCACCCTCGCGACCACTTCCGATGCTTTCTGGACGTCGAAATTTCCTCAGCAATCCAACACCACAAATCAACACTCAAAACCCTAATAGCCGACCTCGGACCACCTCGATCTCTGATAAATCCCCACACTAATTTTCCTGAGTTCGACTACATCCCGACCCTCTCCAGTCCAAATCTCACCGTGCCACTCGTTGCTGTTCAACAGCAATTGACGAAAATACAAAATTTGATCAATCCAGAAATTCCCAAAATATATGAACTTAAAAATCCAGATTTTTATATTAAAATTCATATCTTGCAAGATCGAAACGGATTATATAATCAAAATAATCAATTTTGAACATTGATTTTTATTGACCTTGATTCATTTTATCTGTCATTTCTCTTTCCAGAACATTACCTCAAATATAAATCCTTGCACAAATTTTAAAAATGATGTTTCATTAATACAGACAATTTTCTTTAGAAAACAAAGCTCGAATCAATTTAGATAGAATGGTATAAATTAAAATGTTGCTTCTATGATATTGTGAAACAACAAAGAGGTATCACCAAGATATACACATGCATTTCATCTATATACATATGCATTGCAATCCAAGCATTCATGTTAACTTTAGGATTTTCACACATGCATCAAATGTAATTCCAAATTTATAAATATTTACTTACTATTTTGTTAAACAGAGGGAAAAAGGGTCTTAAAAAAGAAAACCTGGGACTTGATTTTTTTCTTCTGCAAACTGGATCAATCCTGATTTTATGGAGAACAAATTTGGATTTTTTCTAGTGGATTAATGCTTATAGTTCAAACAAAGATCATATACATACTTATTTCCAGACATTCATACAGTTTCTACAAGCATTTACCTTAACACAAACATGCAATTATATAAGTCACAAGTTTCTTCAATAATTAATCAACATGCATCAGGGTTTTTAGTTTACTCACCATTGAACAGAGACCCAGATTTTAACTGTGTGACCGATTTTGAATTTGTAGAGAGCTTGAACTTGATTTTTGTTTGATTCCCGGTTGCACTATCAGATTGGAACAGTGTCTTGGTTACAGGCTTGCATTTGATAAGAGTAAATTGATTACATGTTATATCTGGAAATTGAAACTTGTAAGCTTTGATTTTGCTTCTGATTTTCTTACTTGAACTCTTGAAATGATTACAGGCTGTAGATTTTTAAGTTTGCAAATTGGAAATGAATTTCAGTTTTTGGTTTGAAGTAATTTACAGCATTTGATCTTTTCAGATTTATGTTTTAAAATGTGAAAGAAGATGATAGAGATGAGGGCAAGGGCATTATAAAATCTCATCAATTCTTTTCTTTTAAATAAGTGACACTTGTTTTGTTTGGAAGTTAGTTTGCTTACAAATGTTATGTGTGATCTAAAGATTTTACACTTGTTAAATTTCATTTTTAAAATGAAGCCACATATACTTAAATGTTTCTAATATGTTTATAAAATTCTTATATTATAATTTGAATTAATTAGGTATGGATATATAAGTTATACTTTCCTATATTAATTAATGCATTTCTCTTTTATATTAACATAAGTAAAAATGTTTTATATATATATATATATTGTGTTATTTTTTTAAATGTTTAAATGAAAGCTTTATATTAATTTACAATTTTACAAATGCTTATCTAAATACATTCATATGAATTTCTTTTTAAAGAAAATAAAACCAATTATATATATGAAAGCTTATACATAAAATTTAAACCCAATATTTTAAAATGTCTATCTTTTGAATTTTAAAATTAAATCCAAATCTCAAATTCAAATTCAATTTAAATTGACTCATATACATTTTTAAGCAAACACACATTACACTTGTTTTAAAATGATTTTGCAAATTTTAAAATAATTATACTAGGAGAATATCACATAAATATTTATCATTATATTTATTTGATCATTCTACAAACCAATATCCTATTAATTAACCCAATTATTTATCAATTATCATGTTTTAGAATTCCGGAATATCACAGCAACACTACGACAACTACAATTGATCAAGCATCAAGTCAAAGACAACTACATTCATACAGGAACCAAGACCAAATTCAAGCACCAAACTAGACTCAAGGAAATGAACAAAGAAAATATGCATATATACATGTCGACCAAGCTACACATTGAAGACTGAATGCAAAGCAAGTAGCATGATTAGAAGTAAGGCTTGGGAGGAATAATAATAAAACTTTTAACAGGCACCACATTTTCCTTATTATATTGAACACCTTTGTCCAAATTCATATCAGTAAGCATATTGTCATTAGTTAGGATATTGACTTGAGAGGAAGCAGCTTGCTTATTAAAATTATTAGGTATCTTATTAGACAAATCAATAAAGAATCAAAAACTAGCTTATCAACCCGAATCAGAAGTACAAAATACAGATTTGTATCAAAACAGTTCAACAGGCCTCAAAATGAAACCCAAAGCTAACACAGAGAATATGCATACATGTATGCAATTAAGTTTAAAAGTCAAGGCTAATGCCAATAGAGAAATGCACAAATTCAATTGCATTTCAAATCAAACTATGACGAAGTTTCAGAAAATCAAAGCCGTAATGAAAAAGAAAAGAAATTCACGGAGCATCCAAATCAACTTCGTCAAGTCAGTAATGAAAACGGTGTTTCAAATCAAATTACAATTTTTAATCCTGTGGAAATCAAGGAAGTTGAAGAAGTTAGAAATCAAAACCGTGGTAATCAAATGATCAAATATACAAAATTGAATAAGTCAGAAATCATCACAAGCATCCATACGAAGATCAATGGCCAAGCATAAAAATTATCAAACGAATTCGAAAATTAATTCGAACGAAATTATAGGGAATCAAACCCTATATAAACCGTAAACATCATCGACAAAAAATTATTCGAGTTCGAAGCAACAGAGAAAACATTATTTCAATAACTCGAATCATCGATTGAGTTCAAGTACGAAAAACAGTAAAGCAAAAAGAAAAAAATTACATACCGAAGTAAGTTGGAACTCGATCAAAAATTGAAGGAGCAATGTTGAATCGAGGAGATGATTGTTGGCAAAACAAATCAGAAAAACACCAATTGTAATCGATCAAATATAAATCGGCGTCTTCAAAAACTCTAATTTTAGAACAAAAGTGGAACGAGAACGAAGTAGCCATTTTCCACAAACAAAGAAGAAAGTGGGCCGACATATTAAAATAAAGAGGGAGGTATTGTTTAATCACTTATCTATTGGGCCGGCCTTGTTTTGTTTGGGTTTAATTATATAAGGCTTTAGTTTAAAATTAGGGTTTTATCGTTTAATTTGTTTTAAAATTTGAATTCTTCTTTTAAACCGTTGTAATTTCTGGTCGCATGACTAGAGGACAAACTACATAGCGTAGTTTGAGAATTCGCAAATTAGTGGCTGAGTTGTGGTAGGGTTTTGAGCGTAGAGTTAATGTTAGTCAATAGCGGGTGTCGCGAGTTTACGTGTGTAAGCGTCTGACTATTTAATTTCTAGTAGAAACCTAGGGGGTAGCATATAGGCAGGGTTTTGCCGAAGCTGGGTAAATCTGTGTGTTTGATTTTCTATTATTTATATTCTGCTATATTTGTGCTGCTATTATTCTGCTGTGAATTGTGCTAAAATTATTTTAAATAACCTTCCGCTATAATTTTTATAATTGATAGTATCACCCTATTCACCTCCCTTCTAGGGTGAATCGATCCAACAGTATCATATTCGAGATTACTACCAATGCCAAAATTATTTGAAAAGTGGATCATAATTTCGTTTTTATTTTGAAATTCATTTTGGAGTTCAAAATTGGATTGGCATGGGTTATACTCGAAATCGTTTGCATTTTGAAGTGAATTAAAATCTTGATTACTTTGAAAATTTTGACTAGAGTCATCACACAAATAAGAATTCCATAAATCATTTACCATTTGATTTTGTTGTGTAGAGATTTCAAGTAAAGAAAAAATGTTATTTTCAAGATTTGAAGGATGGTCATTATTTTGAAAATTTTATGGTTCAAAATTTGAATCGTTTAAACAATAGTTGTTGTTGAAATATCCATAAGAATTTGATGTGAATTTATATGGATTATATTGATTTTCACAACTATCATTGAATTCATGTGAATACGGAAATGAAAACTCAGACATTTTCAGGAATGTTTTTGGTTTTTTATAAAAGGAAAATATTTACAAATAGAATTCATTTTTCAAAAAGAAGATTCATTTTTGTTTTGTTTTTTGATTTTTCAAATTATTTTTGTTTTTGAAAAAGTTTTATAATTATTTTGTTATTTGTTTTTCTAATTTTTTCTGGATTTTTGAAATTTCAAAGGAAAATGAAAAGGCACAGTTCATTGCCTTCATCCTTACCACTGCTATATCCTTGGCAACGACGCCAAAAAGTTGTTTGGACGGCTAAATTTCTATCGCGTTAGAAAATAGCCGAACGAATTTATAATAAAATTTATACCGCAAGCGCACGGCATACTATCGTAGTACAAAGTGGGTGCGGGTCGATCTATAGGGAATTTTTGATTTTAAATCTCTATTCAATCAAATTAACCAAAGATTTGATGATGTTATGCTAAAAATGTAAGAAAACTAAAAAAAGAAAGCGATAAGAATATAAGAGTAAGAAGACAATTTAGAGTTAAATCCACTCTCTATTGAATATGCGAGTATATGATTTATGTTTGATGATAATAAATAAATAAATATATATATATATATATATTCATTTAAATGTATTTGTTAATGTACTATTTTATTTTTCACATAAATATATAAATGTTTGCATAATAAAATAAATAACACATTATTTATATTCAAACAGATATTTTATTCAAACAAATATTTATTACAATTTTGAATAGTACAAATTCAAGCTCTCACTATACATATATAAATACAACACAAATTCGATTACATCACAATTTATCATTTACAAATACACCTCACTACATATCGCTCATTCACTCGTAATGTATCTACAACTTTATTCCAGATTGAATCCAACATCTGAGCAATCTGCAAAAATAAATCCTGACGTAGTAAAATTGAAAAGGAAATATTTTTTCCATGTAAAATAAAATTTATTTTAAAAATATTATTTGCCTCAGTTATTTGGGTTGTTCGTCATCATTTAAATTTGAATTCATCATACACGAACAGCTTGTGACATGCACAGTGTATCACTATACATGCCATAAGGCCGCGCACAGCGATATATACACTTGATAAAATTATAGGCACAGGTGAGCACAGTTCAAACCCAAATGAAACGCCGGGTTCAACTCAAGTGCATTACAAATAAAATCACGACACGAGCACAAGGTCAAACCTGAGCTCCAAGCTAGATGCAACTCAGGTCCAATCAAAACGTACAAACTCAAGAATGAATGAAACTGCAATATAGCTTCAAATGAAAACAATGTACACAGTGAAGCATGTGCATAGCAGCAACAAGCATATGAAAAACAACAATGAAATTAGTATCGAACCAGTTCAAATGCCAAAGTGAAGCCACCAGACTTCATGTCTAACAGGCAGTGGCTCAACATCAAAATGCAATATGAACTAGACGAGTACAACAAATGGAGATGCAACCAAATCACAGATGTCCAGACTAAATGCAAAGACTGGCGCAACTCAATACAACAACCACCAGATGAAGCAATTAAATATAGAACCATATGTGCACAAGCTAGGCTACTACATAGTGCAACAGACATCGTCATTAGTGGATTAATATACAACTGCACTCAGACTATAAGTGCATCGAACAAAATACAGTGAACTAAAGAAATCCAGGAACACAACTGACTTGATACAAACCAAATAGAAATGAAGATTGTGTACCAAAAGGTCAAAAACAATGCAAGTGCAGACTCAAGTGGTACAATACCGAACCATACACAATACAGCAATGCAAGCAGACTCGAAGCAACGCAATAGTGACTTCAACATAGTAATATACAGAGCACAATGCCAATGTAGTTGCAAACAAGGTACAGACCACACTCGACTACACATAAAAGCAACTCAACCGCAAGCATCAGGTCAAAATCAATCAGGGACATGTATGCATACACACATTAAAACCATAAAACAAGGACCAAAATTAAATGCAACCTGAACAGTTTTTACCAAAGTCGAAGTCAGTAATGTCAAGCGACCGAAGTCAAATGCAAGTATCAGTTTTGAACAAGACAAAGAAGCAGAAGTTAACAAGCACCAATAAAAAAATAGGTCAAGTATGCTACAATGATGAATTCAATCAGTGCCGAAGTCAAGTAAATGACAAGATTAAAGTCAAGGTCGATGTCAACAGTTAATGGCCAAAGTCGAGCACAAAAACCAAACCAACATCATCGTCAAAGAATTCAACGGGCAAGCAAAGTCAGAGCCTTGAAAATCAAGGAATCAGCAAATTCACAAAACCGTGATGACCAAGGGAAAAATATACGAATTGACAAAGTCAGAAATCATCGCCAACATTCAATCAATATCGAATGGCCATGGAGAATTACAGACGAATTCAAACAAATATGTACGAACAAAAATCAAGGGGTTCGAACCCTATATAAAAACCCTAAACATCATCGGCAAATGAAAGAATTCGAGTTCAAGCAAATAATAGAGAAAATTATATCAATAACTCGAATCGTCGATCGAGTTCGAGCAAGCATTCAACCAGTAAAGCAAAAGGAACAAATCACATATCATTATAGCCGAACTCGATCAGATAGAGCGGCCATGCGCAAAAATAGAAGAGACGATCATTAGACTGAGCAACCAAAGCAAGATTGTATAATCAAACGATCAATTGAAGCGGCGACTCAATTGCGTGGAACCCTAATTTCTGAACGAACGAGCAAAGCATCATTTTTCACAAAGAAGAAGGACGGGCCAAAGATTAAAAAGAGAAAGGGATATCATTACTCATATTGGGCCGAACTTTTTCCTCTACTTGGGCTTATATTTAAATTAGGGTTTTGATTTCTTTAAATTGTGTTTAAATTGTATTTTCCTTTTTAAACTTGTGTATTGTCTAGTCGTGTGACTAGAGGACAAACTACGTGGCGTAGTTTGAGAATTCGCAACTCGGTAGCTGAGTTGTGGCAGGGTTTTGAGCGTAGAGTTAAGGCTAGTCGATAGCGGGTGTCGCGAGTTTACATGTGTAAGCGTCTGACTGTTTAATTTCTAGTAGAAACCTTGGGGGCAACACGTAGGCAAGGTTTTGCCGAAGCTGGGTAAATTCTATGTCGTTCTATTTCTCCATTTATTATTGTGCTATTATCTGTGCTGCTATTATCTTGATATATTTGTGTTGAAAATATTTTATATAAGCTTCCGCAATAAATAATTTTTATAATTAATAGTATCACCCTATTCACCCCTCCCTCTAGGGTGAAATCGATCCCACAAGTGGTATCAGAGCAAGGTACGAAAGCCATTTTTGTTTTAAAATTTTGATTTAAAAAAAAACCAATTTTTGTTTTAAAAATTTGAATTTTTAAAATCGCTTCTTTTGATACTGCTTTTCTAAGGGTCAATCTATAGTTAGACCACCAATGTTCAATGGTGAATATGTTTGCTGGAAAAATAGAACGAAATTTTTTCTGAAAACCATTGATGCTTGGAATATTGTGGAGACAGGTTATAGAACACCCACTATAGTTGTAAATAATCAAGAAATTGAAAAACCATTTGATCAATGGACAGATCTAGAAAATAAGTTACAGAATGCTAATTTCAAAGCTATGAATTTGATTATTTGTTCATTAGATCAATTTGAATTTAATCGTGTCTCACATTGTCTAACTGTGCAGGAAATATGGCACACACTAGAAGTGACTCACATAAGAACATCTCAAGTCAAGGAATCTTTCCTTGCCATGCTGAGTAGCGAATACGAGAATTTTACAATAGCCAAGGAAGAAAATGTTAAAGAGATGTATGAACGGCTTTCCAACATCGTATACAAATCAGAAGCCCTCGAAAAATCATACATGGAATTGGAAATGGCCCGAAAAATCCTCAAAGTCCTTCCACGAAGTTTTGAAGCAAAAGTGACTGCCATTCAAGAATTGAAAGATTTAAAACAAATCAAAGTTGAAGAACTCATCGGAAATCTCACCATATATGAGCTAGAAATGAAATTCAAGGAAGAGCGTGAAGGAGAAGATACTCGAAAGAAATCAATAGCTCTCAAAGGAACAACTAAAAGTGACGACGACGACGACGACGACGATGGAGCAGCAGAGCTGGAAATGGTAACAAACAGATTCCAAAGTTGGAACCGCAAATACGAAAATCCAGCTCTAGATCAAAAATTAAAAAGAACAATAATCAAAGTTCTAGATAACCCAGAACAACAAGAAATCAACTGTCATAAGTGCAAAAAACCTGGTCACATCAAGCCCAATTGTCCTCAAAATAGACACGACTTAGAAAAGAAATCAAAAAGGAGAAATTTTGCAGCTACGTGGAATACAAGTGATGAAGATAATAAAAGTACTAGCAGTGAGAGTGAGAAAGCAAATATGTGCCTTCAAGGTAATATAACTGATAGTGACGATGACAAGCCAAGCGAGGTATCAAAACTCTCTCACTCAGAATTACTTATATATTTCCACGAGGTAAATGGCTGTTTTGAACGACTTGGGGAGAAGTATGCCAAACTTAAATCAAAAAAAGATACTTTGATAGATTCAAATAAACAACTTGACCAATTAGTTAAAAACTATCAAAGTAGGATCCCTAAGTGTGATAAGTGTCCAACATTCGAAGAAGAAATTAAAAAATCAGAAATTAAAATTAAATCGCTTGAAAATGAAATTCTAATTTTGAAAGAAAGTGAAAATACAAAAAGAGAATTCTATTAAAAAGTGTACACAATTAATAAACGAAAATGAATCTATCAAAACACAAGTTCAATAACTGTCAACGACTTTAGAAAAATTTTCAAAAAGTGAAAGATCTTTGAATATGTTATTAGGGAAACAAACTGTTAATATAGTTAGACAAGGACTTGGATATAATCAATCTGAAAATGTTAGAAATGAAATTAATCAAGTCAATCCAATGTGTACAATTTGTAGAAAATTTGGACACAATCAAAATAATTGTTGGTATAGACCCAAACACGTGAAAACTATACCAATTTGGGTTCCAAAAGGTACAAATATAAAATCTTTCAAAGTTAAACAAATTTGGGTGCCGAAAGGAACATATATGAATAGTTTTGGGTATCCACAAAATTATTTTTCAAAATATTCTTCCACTAACAATCATGGACCTAAAAAAACGAATAGGTCACAAAAATCTTACATCGTGTAGGTGTGGTGGTAAGCTAAGGAACTACAATAGTGTTACTTGGATTCTGGCTTGTGACATCCCGGAATTTTGACCATAGTATTATCATAAGTTTTTAATCTAATTTAAATAAATACAAGTTTTTCATTTATAAATAAACAAGATTTTGGGCATTATTAGTTGTATATGTGTTATAAAGGAAATTTTAATTTCAAACTTAAAATAGACTCTTTTAACAATATTTAAAATAAAATCTGTTTTATTCAATTAAATTAAAAGTTATGTATTAATGACGCTTAATATCAGATATATAAATGTAGTTGATAATAATAATATTTACAATAACACAATTCTATTCATATTAAATATAAATATAAAGTATACTAATACAAATATAAGTTATAAATCAAATATTTGGAAGATTTAACCTTAAATAAAAATAAGATTTAGAAGTGATTCTAACAACAACTCTTATAATTAAAATAAAATAAGCTTATAAATATTTAATATAAGTATAACATAAAAATATGGATATTAACATAAGTATGAAGACATAAGAAAACAGTAATATCAAGATAAGTATAAAAATAAAACTAGTCAATAAAATACTTGATAGTTAAGTTTAGGATAGAAGTAAGCATATAAAATAAATTGTTAGTTTTGTAACCTTGTAACCTGAAACCAGATAAGCCCAAAGATGTATATTGTGTTCAAGCAATGAAGATAAAACAAAAACCTGTAAACAAATATCTTTGTTCAAAATACAAGAAGCAGCAACAATAAACATATGTAAACTAATCTGAATACAAGCACTTAATTAGCACCACTCTTTGTCAAAAATAATCTTTCAGCCGAAATATTTGCTTCATCTCAGATCTTTAGTACATAAACATAAAAACAAAATTTGATCATAACCAAGGAAGGCTTATACTAGAAGCTGTGCCCTGTACAAAAACTGTTCTTATCTATAAATACCACATCATTCTAATTGTTCATATCAATTAGTTCGTTTATACTTAAGAAGCAAAACCTGAGGAAAGCAAAAGAAATATAAATAAACATCATACTTTCAAACTCAATCAGATTCAAAGGCAAAGAAAAGCTTTCAGAAATTCTAACTGCAGTCTTCCTTCATCAAATCCCTCTGTTTCAACAGTTTATTTGGTGAGTAAACTTAATTTTTGAAATTTAGTTATTAGTAATTGATACATGGAAAATATTATGTTGATATAACACTGTTCTGTGACGTTTGTAATTACTGGATGTACTGTTTTATGATGTTCTTCAAGTTTTTTTCATGATTCCGAGGCAAAGAAACAGAGGATGATTTATACCTCTCATGTAAAACGATTTAAAACTAGGATTTAACTTATTAAGTTGTATAAACAAAGAATAAAGATCTGGAAATTGTTTTAATAACAGCATAGTTACAGTAAGTTTAATTTATAGTACAAAGTGAATTATGGTTAAAATTCGACTAGCTTAAATTGTAAATTTGAATCTATATCTTGAAACAACTTACAAAAGCATGACTTTTGAAACAAAAATTATAATTTTTAGATAACCATACAGAGAGCAGTTCATTGATGAACCAAAAGTGCCTTTTTATGAATATCCGATGATTCAAACAATTATTGATGATGAAATTTGACGCGAAGCTAGAGCATTGATTTGTGAACACAAGCAAATGTTAAAAAAAACTTCGAATGCATGGAAATTTGGGAACGATTGAAAGTAGGGTTTTTGGGTTCGATGTTTTGGGTTCTGTACAATTGATGACTGCGTCGCCATGGATTAGCCGAGCTCCGTGAGGCTTTGGGAGGTGGTAGAGGGAGTTTATGGCGAGGTATGGTCGAAGCCACGTCGTCGCAGCTGGTCGAGATCGAGAGGACGAGGCGTTTTCCCCTATCGTATTCATGTTTACTGTTCATATTTTCAAGCATATTTTGATTTCGAGATTAACATGTTAAACCGGGCTTTGATTTCGAACGAGTGGTGATATTAGGGTTTGCTGGGACGCCGTGGGTTGCCTGAATCGTTAGCGAACCACCGTGCACATGCACGGTGGCGCCGTGTCTGTGGAGTTGAGATTTGGAGGTGGTTGCGTGTTCTACTCGAGAATTTGGGCTTTTTTCTTCTAGTATGGTTTGGGGTGTGTGCGTGAGTGATTCGTGTGTTTTTATAGTAGTTTAAAACTTAAATTTAATAAAAGAAAAGAAGAAAGAATAGAGGAAGGAGAAGAGGAATGCAGGAGATAGACGCGTGAAGAATCAGGGTAAACACGAGTTTTGCTCGAGTAAATCACGTTGTTTTCTCGGGTTTCAATTTACAAGGGATTAGCCAACTATAATATTAAGTTGAAGGGTAAACAAGTTGGATACTAATTAAGTTATTGATGATGACAGGGTTTTAAGGCTAAACTTGATTTAAATTTATCAAGAAATGTTTTCAAACGTAAGATAGTTAATTTAAAATGGGACATTAATTAGGAATGTAATAAATTTTATAATTAAAATTAAATAAGTAGTATAAGATTTAATTAAATTTGTAATTAAAGATTTTTAATAATAATCTTGTGTAAATCAATTTGTAATTAAGAATCTAATTAACCATTTAAAGTTAATTTATTAACAAATAAGAGTAATTAACTGATTGAATAATTAATTAAGGATTAAACAATTAAGTTAATTAGTAGTAAATGGTTGATTAAGTAATTAGTAATACTTAAATGAGTAAATGAGTTTTATAAATCAATAATTAAGGTTATTGATTAATAGTTAAGAATTAATCAATTAATTAAGTGGATAATTAATAAGTAATTAATAAATTTAAATAAGTTAATTAATTAGTAATTAACTAAGCAAGAATAAAATATGGTTTATTCTTAAGCAAGTAATAAATTTAAAATAAATCAAACTAAATGTTGATATGAATCGATGATTCTGTTTGATTGACTCTAATATGTATTTATATCCTGTGATGTTCTGTGATATTCTGGATATATCTGTGATGACTGTGTATGATTTATCTGTGATAATTGCTATGTGAATTCAATGTGTTGAATTAAATTGTTTAAAATTAATTTAAACAACTTGGCCTTTAAAATGGCGTTTGGATTTCGATGAGACCGGGATCGGGCGTTGATTTGATATACCGAAATCCATCGATCCAAATTAAACGTTAGGTCATGACATCTCAAGTGAAGATCGAGATGGTATTTTCAGAATGCAACGGTTATCGTCGTTAACTCTGAGGGTGATTCCAAAATGAGTGTAACGAGATATTGCCTTCGGTTTTGTTCGAACCCGAAACTAACTTGTATGGATTGAATGCTTTCAGCTCATCGTCATGTGGACGATGAGCATTCTAAGAGATATGTTTTATAATGGTAAACGCATCCTCAAGCCTCATCAACCGGGAATGGCTAAAACAGCTAATGTGCAGCAAGTTAGGTGGGTCATGCCCAAGTAGGACGAGGTATACCCCTGTCTAGATGTGCCTTTTGTTCGGTTGTGTGGGCGGTTGGTCTGCAGCCAACTGCGGGGTTATCTTGATCGGGACTGTTCAGTAAGGAATGGTTCCGGCCTTGTGCTGCAGGGGAGTTAGGGTGGCTCCTCAGTACGGTGATCTAGGCCACGTACTGTGACGGATGGTACCCCAATTGCCCTGCCATTGTATGGGATCCAATTTCCAATAAGAGCCGTACGTTTTGATTGTGCCCAACTTTGTTGAAATGTGAGATGTAAGCATTTCATCTATTTCTGTATTTTACTTGAAAACCCTAGACACTATTATAATATCACTGAATTTCCTAGAAAATGTTTTGGTTAGCGTAAGGTAAAAAATTACCCGTATTTATGTGTGGGAAGTCTTACGTGATACCTTTATTTTCAAATGATTTTCAAAGTTAAACAACTTTAAACCGTTTACTCATACCAGACCCATGTCTGACCCGGAGTTTATATTTTGTTTTCATAAACTCTTGGGTACTCAAATTTTTATGAGTTTCCAAGTGATAGGGTTTGGAGTATAGAGTTTTCTGGAGGAGTTGGAGCAGAAGACCAGACGTATGTAGTTATCTATATAGTTCCGCTGTGTTAATTAGTGTATGATGTATTTGGATGTATGTATGGACATACATGTATATGACAGTCTGTTGTATGATATTGTATAACTCTGATGTATGTATAACTATGTAATAGATATGTTGATGTATTATATTTTGTTCCATTCCGCTGTGAGATTTTGATGTTATTATTCTTTCTTTCTATTCTTTTCTATTTCTATCCCTTTCTTTCTTATTGATGATACGTCTTTCTGGGCTTAGAAAGGCGGGTCGTCACATCTGGTATCAGAGCGCTAGGTTGAGCGAGTACCTAGGCTCTAGAATAATATTTACCTTGAGAATGCGTATTTTTATTTTCATATAATTATATACCTATCTAAATTTGTTGAGTTACCTGTCCTGGTGGCCAACATGAGTTCTAGAAGAAGAGGCAGAGTTAGGGCCAGTACTTCGACTGATATTGGACGAAGTCAAAATGCTAGTGAGGCTGTAAATCCAGTACCGCCTCAAGTTAGTTTTGCCGCCTTATGTAAAGATTTCAACAATCTCAGAGGCCAACCATTTAAAGGTTCAGAATCGATAATTGAAGTTCAAGCTTGGCTACGCTCTTATGAGCGCATTTTTAAGAGTATGAGATTATCTGATGATCGAAAGAGGGAAATGGCACCGTGGCAATTGTAGGGAGGCGCAGCAGCATGCTGGGATGCAACAATTGCAAATGTTCCTGAAGAAGATATTTCATGGGAAAGATTTAAGGAGTTATTTGAGGAGAAGTTTATACCAACAGCAGGGAAAACTCAATTGTACCAGAATTTTCTGAATTTGAAGCAGGAAAGTATGACTATTTCGGAGTATGAGGCCAAATTCAATGAACTTTCGTGCTATGGACCAGGACTCATTGATACTCCCCTCAAGAAGAATGAAAAGTTTGTGCAAGGATTGAGGTCTGAATTTCACGATAAGATGACGGTGCTCTTGAAAGGATCTTTTGTTGATTTGGTTGATATGGCTTTGAGATATGAGAATTTGATGAGCAAGAAATCAGAGGCAACAACAACAGTTTCGAGAGGGAATTTCGTTAACCCTTCCTTTTATCCACTTTGGAAAAGGCAAGGCAAGGGAAAGAAACCGGGAGGAAGCAATTACGGACCCCGCAAGTGTTATAATTGTCATCAAATTGGACATTTGGCAAATTAGTGTCCTCAAGAAGGATCTCAGCAACAGCAACGTCAGAGTGGTCCAGGATCAGCAATAGTTCAGAGATCGTTGTGTTTTAATTGTCCCAGCCCGGTCATATGATCAAGAATTGTCCACTTTTGCAGAGGGCACCTCAGAATAAAGATTTTTCTCTGGAAGCAGGTCCATCATCTTCTTCTCAAGGAAAAGGGGTTTTGGAAGGTACCTTACTCTTAGATGGCAAATATATTAAAGTTTTGTTTGATTCGGGTGCATCTTTGAGTTTCATATCTCTGGAATCAGTAGAAAAGTTCTGTCTCAACCCTAGTACTGTGGATCGTCCCATTTTTGTATCTAATCCTATTGGTGGGGCAACCAAATTGGATACGATCTGTAAGGACTTGAAGATTTCTTATTTGTCCCATAGTTTCTCTTGTGACCCTTATGTGTTAAATTTTAAGGGATTCGATCTTATTTTGGGAATGGATTGGCTCGATAAGTATAAAGCAGTCCTGAATTGTGATGAGAGGACAATTTCGTTGGAAACTGATTTGGGTAGGATTGCTAAAGTGTCGTGTAATGATTCTGGATTTCACTTGAGTAGTCTTTTGCAAGGAGTTGAAACTTATCAAGAGAAAGTTAAAGAAATCGATGTGGTTCAAGATTTTCTGATGTCTTTGAAGAAGTTAAGTGTCTGCCACCACATCGAGAAATAGAGTTTCATATTGATTTGATTCCAGGAGCTGTGCCGGTGATTCAGCCCAGTAGGAGAATGCCTGCTAGAGAGAGAGAAGAGTTAATTAAGCAGACACAGGATCTTTTGGAGAAGGGTTTGATTAGACCAAGTTTTTCTTGTTGGGGCTCTGCTGCGGTGTTTGTCGCCAAATCGGATGGATCGCTAAGGTTCTGTGTTGATTATAGAGAATTGAACAAAGTGACCATTCGAAATAAATATCCTTTTCCTCGCATCGATGATCTCTTTGACCAGTTGCATGGAGCTTCTATCTTTTCTCAACTGGACTTAGCTTCAGTTTTCCATCAATTGAGGGTAGTTGAAGACAGTATTCCCTTGACTGCATTTAGGGGACCGAATTGTTTGTATGAGTGGTTGGTTATGCCTTTTGGGTTAACCAACGCTCCTTCCTATTTTGTTGACCTGATGAACCGAGTCTTTAGGGATGTATTGAATAAATTCGTCCTGGTATTCATCGATGATATCTTGGTGTACTCCAAATCTGAAGAGGAGCACAGGCAGCATTTGAGGATTGTATTGAAGACTCTGAGGAAGCATGTGTTGAAGGCAAAGTTTTCTAAGTGCCATTTCTGGAAATCGAAAGTTAAATTTTTAGGGCACATCTTTTCCGGTGAAGGTATCTCTGTAGATCCAGCGAAGGTTGAAACTATTGTGGAATGGAAACAGCCGGAGACACCGACTGAAGTTCGCAGTTTTTTGGGATTGGCTGGCTACTACAGGAAATTTATCAAGGATTATTCAAAGATTTCTTCGCATCTGACCAAGCTGACTAGGAAAGGAGCTAAATTCAAATGGACACCCCAGTGTGAAGAAGATTTTCAGGAATTGAAGGCGAGGCTAACCAGTGCACCAGTGCTTGCTATTCCGGATGGGAAGAGCAAATTTGAAGTTTTTACTAATGCTTGTCTAGTGGACTGGGAGCAGTTCTGATGCAGAATGGAAGGGTAATTGCGTATGCTTGCTGGCAATTGAAGCCACATGAGAAGAACTATGCTACGCATGATTTAGAACTGTTAGCCATTGTTTTTGCTTTGAAGATCTGAAGACATTATCTTTTGGGAGAGAAGTTTGAGTTATTCACGGATCACAAACCGTTGAAATATATTTTCTCTCAAAAAGACCTTAATTTGAGAAAGCAGCAGTGGGTCGAATTTTGGCATCTTATGATCTGGATATTTTGAATACTCCAAGTAAAGCGAATGTTGTAGCTGATGCTCTTAGTAGAAATGCAGTTTTGTCTCTTTTGGAAGTCGTTCCATCTCTCCAAGAAAGGATCATTAGTAAGCAAATGGAGGATAAATCTTTCGAGGAAATAATTCTTGGAACTAAGGACGGTCGATATTCGGATTTCAAGGTGGACGATCAAGGTGCTTTAACGATTAATGGCCGTTTGTGTGTGCCTAATATAGATGGACTGAGGCAAGAAGTCTTAGCTGAGTGTCATCGCTCCAAATTGAATATTCACCCGGGAATTTCAAAGATGTATAAAGATATGAGGAGAGTTTTCTGGTGGCCGAATATGAAGAGGGATGTAGCTACTTTTGTGAATAGTTGTTCCATCTGCCAACAAGTTAAGGGAGATTAACAGAAGTTAGCCGGATTATTGCAGCCTTTGGAAATTCTAGATTGGAAGTGGGAGATGATTTTGATGGATTTTGTCGACGGTTTGCCTAGAACCAGGAAAGGAAATGAAGGAATATGGGTCATTATGGATCATTTAATGAAGAGTGGCCATTTCATACCGGTTAAGGCAACTCGTACTGCAGCTTCTCTGGCAGAAATTTTCTTGAAGGAGATAGTCAGATTGCATTGTGTTCCTATCAGCATAGTAAGTGACCGTGATCCTATTTTCACCAGCAAATTCTGGGAAGCTCTGCAATCAGCTATGGGAACAAGTTTGAGATTGAGTACAGCCTATCATCCTCAAACGGACGGACAGACGGAGAGGCTTAATCGTATTATGGAAGATTTGTTGCGAGCTTGTGTGTTGGATTTTGGAGGATCGTGGGAAGACCATCTTCGTCTAGTGGAATTTTCTTATAATAACAGTTACCAAGCAAGTATTAAGATGGCCCCGTATGAAGCTCTGTATGGAAGACCGTGTAGATCTCCATCCTGTTGGATTGAATCGAAAGATCGACTTGTACTCGGACCCGATCTAATTCGAGAAGCTTCTGCGAAGGTTGAGCTTATCAAGAAATGGACGAATGCTGCTCAGGATCGTCAGAAGAAATATGCAGATAAGAGACGAAAGCCATTGGAATTTGAGATCAGAGATTTTGTTTTTATCAAAGTTTCCCCAATCAAAGGAGCCATAAGATTTGGAAAGACGGGAAAACTTGCTCCGAGGTATATTGGTCCATTCCGAGTGCTAGAGAGAATTGGAGCTGTAGCTTACAGAATTGAATTGCCAGAAAGGATGTTTGGAATTCACAATGTATTTCATGTATCGCATTTAAGGAAATTTGTTCATGACCCATCATTGGTGGTAGAACCAGTTGTTCAGGAAGATTTAGAAGTGGAATCCAACTTGACTGTGCCTGTTCGGATTGTAGATCAAGACGAGAAGCAACTCAGGAACAAAGTGGTGAAACTCATCAAGGTGCAGTGGAGTGAGGATCCCAGAGATTGTACCTAGGAAACTCTTGATAGTTTTAGGAAAGCTTATCCAGATTTATGTGTGGATAATTAGTGATGTTTGTTAGAATAGAATGTTTGATTTATTTGTTATTATATGGGTGATATGTATGCTTGGATTATTATTATAAAAGCTTTTGAATTAACTGTTGGTTAAATTTCGGGGACGAAATTCTATTAAGGGGGGGACGAATGTGACATCCCGGAATTTTGACCACAGTATTATAATAAGTTTTTAATCTAATTTAAATAAATACAAGTTTTTCATTTATAAATAAATAAGATTTTGGGCATTATTAGTTATATATGTATTATAAAGGAAATTTTAATTTCAAACTTAAAATAGACTCTTTTAACAATATTTAAAATAAAATCTATTTTATTCAATTAAATTAAAAGTTATGTATTAATGACGTTTAATATCAGATATATAAATGTAGTTGATAATAATAATATTTACAATAACACAATTCTATTCATATTAAGTATAAATATAAAGTATACTAATACAAATATAAGTTATAAATCAAATATTTGGAAAATTTAACTTTAAATAAAAATAAGATTTAGAAGTGATTCTAACAACAACTCTTATAATTAAAATAAAACAAGCTTATAAACATTTAATATAAGTATAACATAAAAATATGGATATTAACATAAGTATGAAGACATAAGAAAATAGTAATATCAAGATAAGTATAAAAATAAAACTAGTCAACAAAATACTTGATAGTTAAGTTTAGGATAGAAGTAAGCATATAAAATAAATTGTTAGTTTTGTAACCTTGTAACCTGAAACCAGATAAGCCCAAAGATGTATATTGTGTTCAAGCAATGAAGATAAAACAAAAACCTGTAAACAAATATCTTTGTTCAAAATACAAGAAGCAGCAAACAATAAATATATGTAAACTAATCTGAAGACAAGCATTTAATTAGCACCACTCTTTGTCAAAAATAATCTTTCAGCCGAAATATTTGCTTCATCTCAGATCTTTAGTACATAAACATAAAAAAAAAATTTGATCATAACCAGGGAAGGCTTATACTAGAAGCTGTGCCCTGTACAAAAACTGTTCTTATCTATAAATACCACATCATTCTACTTGTTCATATCATTTAGTTCGTTTAAACTTAAGAAGCAAAACCTGAGAAAAGCAAAAGAAATATAAATAAACATCATACTTTCAAACTCAATCAGATTCAAAGGCAAAGAAAAGCTTTCAGAAATTCTAACTGCAGTCTTCCTTCATCAAATCCCTCTGTTTCAACAGTTTATTTGGTGAGTAAACTTAATTTTTGAAATTTAGTTATTAATAATTGATACATGGAAAATATTATGTTGATATAACACTGTTCTGTGATGTTCGTAATTACTGGATGTACTGTTTTACGATGTTCTTCAAGTTTTTTTCATGATTCCGAGGCAAAGAAACAGAGGATGATTTATACCTCTCATGTAAAACGATTTAAAACTAGGATTTAACTTATTAAGTTGTATAAACAAAGAATAAAGATCTGGAAATTGTTTTAATAACATCATAGTTACAGTTAGTTTAATTTACAGTACAAAGTGAATAATGGTTAAAATTCGAACGGCTTAAATTGTAAATTTGAATTTATATCTTGAAACAACTTACAAAAGAATGATTTTTGAAACAAAAATTATAATTTTTAGATAACCATACAGAGAGCAGTTCATTGATGAACCAAAAATGCCTTTTCATGAAAATCTGATGATTCAATCAATTATTGATGATGAAATTTGACAAGAAGCTAGAGCATTGATTTGTGAACACAAGAAAAATGTTAAAAAAAATTCGAATGCATGGAAATTTGGGAACGATTGAAAGTAGGGTTTTTGGGTTCGATGTTTTGGGTTCTGTACAATTGATGACTGCGTCGCCATGGATTAGCCGAGCTCCGTGAGGCTTTGGGAGGTGGTAGAGGGAGTTGATGGCAAGGTATGGTCGAAGCCACGTCGTCGTAGGTGGTCGAGATCGAGAGGACGAGGCGTTTTCCCCTATCGTATTCGTGTTTACTGTTCGTATTTTCAAGCATATTTTGATTTCGAGAATAACATGTTAAACTGGGCTTTGATTTCGAACGAGTGGTGATATTGGGGTTTGCTGGGACGCCGTGGGTCGCCTGAAACGTTGGCGAACCACCGTGCACGTGCACGGTGGCGCCGTGTCTGTTGAGTAGAGATTTGGAGGTGGTCGCGTATTTTACTCGAGAATTTGGGCAGTTTTCTTCGAGTATGGTTTGGGGTGTGTGCGTGAGTGATTCGCGTGTTTTTACAGTAGTTTAAAACTTAAACTTAATAAAAGAAAAGAAGAAAGAACAGAGGAAGGAGAAGAGGAATGCAGGAGATAGACGCGTGAAGCATCAGGGTAAACACGAGTTTTGCTCGAGTAAATCACGTTGTTTTCTCGGGTTTTAATTTACAGGGGATTAGCCAACTATAATATTAAGTTGAAGGTAAACAAGTTGGATATTAATTAAGTTATTGATGTTGACAGGGTTTTAAGGCTAAACTTGATTTAAATTTATCAAGAAAAGTTTTCAAACGTAAGATAGTTAATTTAAAATGGGACATTAATTAGGAATGTAATAAATTTTATAATTAAAATTAAATAAGTAGTATAAGATTTAATTAAATTTGTAATTAAAGATTTTTAATAATAATCTTGTGTAAATCAATTTGTAATTAAGAATCTAATTAACCATTTAAAGTTAATTAATTAACAAACAAGAGTAATTAACTGATTAAATAATTAATTAAGGATTAAACGATTAAGTTAATTAGTAGTTAATGGTTGATTAAGTAATTAGTAATACTTAAATGAGTAAATGAGTTTTATAAATCAATAATTAAGGTTATTGATTAATAGTTGAGAATTAATCAATTAATTAAGTGGATAATTAATAAGTAATTAATAAATTTAAATAAAATAATTAATTAGTAATTAACTAAGCAAGAATAAAATATGGTTTATTCTTAAGCAAGTAATTAAGTTTAAAATAAATCAAACTAAATGTTGATATGAATCGATGATTCTATTTGATTGACTCTGATATGTATTTATATCCTGTGATGTTCTGCGATATTCTGGATATATCTGTGATGACTGTGTATGATTTATCTGTGATAAATGCTATGTGAATTCAATGTGTTGAATTAAATTGTTTAAAATTAATTTAAACAACTTGGCCTTTAAAATGGCGTTTGGATTTCGATGAGACCGGGATCGGGTGTCGATTTGATATTCCAAAAACCACATCGATCCAAATTAAACGTTAGGTCGTGACATCTCAAGTGAAGATCGAGATGGTGTTTTCAGAATGCAAGGGTTATCGTCATTAACTCTGAGGGTGATTCCAAAATGAGTTTAATGAGATAATGCCTTCAGTTTCGTTCGAACCCGGAACGAACTTGTATGGATTGAATGCTTTCAGCACATCGTCAGGTGGACGATGAGCATCTAAGAGATATGTTCTATAAAGGTAAACGCAGCCTCAAGCCTCATCAACTGGGAATGGCTAAAATAGGGGATGTGCAGCAAGGTTAGGTGGGTCATGCCCAAGTAGGACGAGGTATACCCCTGTCTAGATGTCCCTTTTATTCGGCTGTGTGGGCGGTTAGTCTGCAGCCAACTGCGGGGTTATCTTGTTCGGGACTGTTCAGTAAGGAATGGTTCCGGCCTTGTGTTGCAGGGGAGTTAGGATGGCTCCTCGGTACGGTGATCTAGGCCACGTACTATGACGGGCGGTACCCTAGTAGCCCTGCCATTGTGTGATAACCCGGATTTCTTTGGCATCAGATAATTGTATAATTATCTGATTTAAAAATAAATAAATAAATAAATATATATATATATAATAAAATATAGAATATTGAATTATGGATTAAACAAATAATCTGATGATAAATATTTAGACTGGAATAGATATTTATTTGATAATCTTCTAATATAATAATTTTAAAATTTGCAAAATCATTATTTTCAAAACACATGTAATGTGTGTTTGTTTAAAATATGTATATGAGTCAATTTAAATTGAATTTGAATTTGATTTTGAGGTTTGAAATTCAAAGAATAATTATATTAGTGTATAATTAAGATTTTTAAAGTCTTCTCTTTTGAAATTTTTTAAATGTATAAATACTAGAAAGGTGTGAATATAAATATAAAATATAAATTGATAAAATTGTTATCTTTAAATATAATAACCAATTAATTTATAATGTGATGTTCTAAATCATGATTTTAGATTGTATTTATATAAAATTTAGAAAACATTTATAAATTTATAAATGTATTTGTTAATTAAGAATTTAATAAGAAAAGCTTTTTATATCATTTAAAAATAAAGTAAATATAAATAATGACAAGTGTTAAAGTTATAAACCTCTTTAGTACATGTGTCAACATACTAAGTAAGGTAAGAGACAAGTGTCTCATTATTTGATTTTTCTTTTAATTTTAAGAAAATCTAAAATTAACTTATATAAAATTTTATCTTTTCCCATCAAATATTTTTTCCCTAATCTCAGTTCTAAATAAAAAGAAACTGTGTTCATCTCCAAAACAAAAAAACAGAAATTTCATGCAATCCAAAACTTTGCAAACTCGAAATGCATGAATCAAAACCTGAATCATCTCCAGAAAAGCAGCAACCTGAAAACAAACCTTAATCGTCAAAGTTGTTCCAGTGTTAATCAAAAACGGTAGCTAAAGCTTTTCATTTTAAAGAGATCAAAGCTTATTCAGTTTTAAGGAAGTCAAGCAATGCAAATGTTTCAAATCCAGTTTAAAACCTCTGCTTTTCAAAAGGTGAGTAAACTATCTTTCACTAGTATATTTGATTTAAACCTGATGTGTGTGATAGAATGGCTAAAGAAATTTTGATGCATGAATGGATTTAAATGAATGCAGGGATATAAATATAGATGATTGTGTATATAACCTTTCTGTTGTTTCCCAGAACTCAAAATCTACATTTAAATTCATGAGCTTAAATAAGTGAAATCTGTTGAATGTGATTTTCTGAAATGAAGATTACTTTGCATGTATGTATATAAAAAAAAAATCTTTGTTTGTTCACATGGGTTTATGATGTGCATGGCTGTAAACTCTGTTACTTGTTACAGGGTCTAAATTTTGGATAAATTTCATTTTCTCTACTACTGATTTCTCTTAGGATTAAATTTACAAACAAGAAGTGTTAAATTTGTTATAGATTAAATCTCTGAAATGAATTTAAGAAAATAATTGGTTGATTAAAGAAAGAAAAAAGAGACAGTGAAGATTCTTTTAATATTGTTAAAAATAAAACATTGAAAATTGTTGTTTCAGGAATGTTACATGAATCTTCATGGTGAAATTTGGTTTTTAGAATGAAAATCAAAAATTCTAATTGAATTCAGAGGGAGATATTGGGGTTTGATCAGAATATGAGTTCTGTGCATTTGTGGGTGATCGGAGTATTGTGGAGGGTCGGGGTTTTTGCCTGAGTTAGCTGGATGATCTAGGATGTTGGCAAAAATGGTAGATTGGTGGACAAGCCACCGTGGCAGCGGCGGTGGGTTGGAGTGGTTTTTAACCCTAGTTTTTTGAGAGATCAAAATCTCAGGTCACTGCAGCAACTCTGGTGATCAAGTTGCATGAAACCTTGGGTAAAGGCAGCGTGGAAGCTCGGGAAGGCGTGGCTGAGGTCGCAGCAACTTCTGGTGGTCAGTGTCGTGGTTTCGGCCAATTTTCTGGTGATGGGTGTTTTCCGAGTTTGATCGTGATAGCTCGATCTTATTTTGGGGTTTGTAGGGAAATATGGGTGATCGGAATCAAATGGGTGTGGCGTCGGCGACTTGTCAAGGGAGGTCGTGGTGGCCGGAGCTTCGGCGATCGCTGGTGCACTTGCATAGCGAGTTCTGGTGTCAGTAATTGAGGAGGAAGATTGGGACACGGGTTGAAGCTCGGGTCTGAGGGAAATTTGCTCGAGTTTAAACGCGAGTAGCTCGTGATGATTAGTTGCTAACAGTTTATGTTGCTACAGTGTTAAAATTATAAAATAAATTGAGGTGGAAAAGATAAGGAAACTCGGGTATGACCCGAGTAATCTACGGGTTTGACCCGAAGCAGCTTAAGTAAACAGTAATTAAGGTTTTAAAAGTTTGTGTTTTGATATTTAAAAATTTAAATTAGTTTAAAACTCTTATATAAATTATTTGATGTTTTAATAAACGTTTTCTTAAACATATTTTAAGAAGTTTTGAATCTGTTAAATTTAAACTTTGTTAAGAAATTTTAAAGTGATTTTAAAAATTGAGTTTGAATGTAATTTGAGAAGTTTATATAAAAGACAAGTTTTAAATCCAAATTGAAATAGTTTAAAACAACTAATAATTGATAAATATTTAAGCTATTTTTAGTTGTGTTTTGATAACTTTAATTTTTATCAAGTTAAATGATTGTTTTATTTTAAAAAAAAACTTAATTAATAATTTAATTAAGCAAAGATTGTTATAAAGTAAATGATGCAAATGTGTTAAGGGTAATTAAAGCATTTATAAAATAAGTGTTTTATTTTAATTAAGGTTTTAATATCTTAATTTTGATTAAGTCAATTTAAAGAAATTAAGTTTAATTAATTAGTTTAATTATAAAGGATTGATTAAGAAATTAATTAATAAGTTGTTAGTTAAGTAATAAGGGTTACTTAACTAATAATTAAGTAGTGCTTAACTTGTAATTAAGCATTATTAATTAATAATTAAGGTTTTATTAATTAATAATTAAAGAATAGTTAATCCATAATTAAATATTAATTAAGAAGTTTTTAAACGGTAATTACTTGATTAATCAATGGTGATTAAGGATTAATCAAATGGTTATTAAGGATTGATTATCTGTTGATTAAGGATGGGTTAACAGTTAATGAAGGGTTAATTAAAGATTAATTAATTGATTATGGAAGTAATTAAGGATTAATTACTTTGTATTAAAGGAAATTAAATAATAATTATGGATTATTAATTGATAAATAAAGGATAATTAATGTGGGATTAAGGATTGATAAATTGATTATTTGAGTTAATCAAGGATGTGATTAATTAATTAAGGTTAGTAATTAATTAATGATTATATAAGCAAGATTAAGTGATTAATCCTTAAGAAGTTAAATTAATTTAAGTAATTAAATTAATTATGATATGAATTGACAATGCTTGCTTATGGATGATTGGTTGTTGAATGTCTGGATTGGATGTTATCTATTGAATTGATATCTATTGATGAATAATCAATATTGATTAATGAATGTGATTAAGGTAAAGGTTAATTATTATATGAAATTTAAGAATAATTTACTAATGAAAGTAATTTGATGATCATTAATTAATATAATTAATGAAGTGATCAATCTTGCTTATTAATGATTGAATGATGATAAGTGCTTTGGACTGGTTGATACCTCTGATATGAATTGCTTTGTGACATGATATGTTGAATGGATGATGATATTGTGATTATCTATCAATTATGAGTTGATGTGAATAAAAATGTTATCTGGTAATTAAGGTTGAATTGTATTTAATTGGATAATTTTGGTTAAGATGACTTTGGACTCGAAGAGACCGGAGTCGGGTATTAGTAAATTACCCAAGCCACTTCGATTCTGTATAAATTATTATGGGAAATAGGTGATGTCTATAACAACTTGTGGAGTTGTAAATTGATATAAGTTACCCCGTGTTTGTTTAAATTGTATGCTTTTGTCATTAATGTTAGATGGGTTTACTCACGCTGGTTTCCAGCCTGACCCGGGTGTTACTTTGATGTAATGCTCGGGTCAGACCGAGTGCTACAGATTTCAGGTAAGGACGTTCTGGAGCTCAGGAGGCGAGCTGGAGAGCAGGAGCATATGGAAAGCTTTTGATGTGATATATTATAGTATCTGGAACAGATTGATTTATCTGTTCTGTGATTGTAAATCTGTTGTAACTCTGATATATAATAAAGTGTAATTTGACAAGTACAGTTTCCTTTGTGTAACTATTATTTATGTGATATTAAATTTTATCCGCTGCGTATGTGAGATTTTGGGTTTGGTTTTCTGTTTCTTTTTCTTCTATCTCTTCTTCTTTTCCTAACTATCTGGAATTTTTGGGATATAAATTTCCGGGTCGTTACATTTGGTATCAGAGCTGAAGGTTAAGCGAGAACCTTGGCTCTGGTGGGATTACTCATTAAGGATAGGGTAAGTGGTACCCTAGAATGAGTTGAGTGTGTGTGTGTATATATATATGTGAGAGAGCGTACTTGTTATTTTCTTATATAAAGATTTTAAATGGTTTTATATAAGAATATATTTTGATATATAAAGCAATATATCTTTCTAACAAATAGTAAAGGAATTGGTTATTAAATTATTAAGTTAAATTAAGAAGAAGTAGAAATACAACCAAACTGAAATTAAATCTTGAATTTGGGAAAGGTTTCAGGATAAGGATAATCAGTTAATTTATGTAATTAATTAAACTTTATTTAATGAGATTAATTAATGGATAATAATTGGAAATGATAAATCAAGAGGAAATTACTTGATGAAGTAACTAGAGGTAAGTAATTTAAAGGACAATTATTTAATGAAGGTAATTAACAAATAAGTTAATTACTGAATGTGATTAATTGGAATTAATTAATGACGTAATTAATGTAAAGAAACAATAAATAATATTATTTAATGCAATTGAATGAAATGGTCCTATTTCAAACAAGAGTTGTTTGAAAATTTAAAAGACATTTGTTTTGAATTAAAAAAACAAAGGGCGGTTTAAAATTTTAAAGTATAATTTGGTATGTAGAAGAAGTTAATATGTATATATGTGGATATACATAATATCAAAGTTGGTTTGAAATAAACTCTAAATATTGAGTTTTAAATTTGGAATAAGATGTGATACCCAAAAGTGATGGACTTTTGAACTTAATAAGTGGGAAGATTATTTATGGGAAGTTTAAAATTTGAAATGGAAGTTCAAACTGGGTAAGGTTGACTGGATTAAGTGAATTGAGTTTAACTTGGAAATGTTAAATAAATTGGAATGATCAACCTGATTTGGAAATTTCAAGATGAAATTAAGTTTTAACTTGGAAAGTTAAATGATTGATTATATTTGAAAGTTTGAGTGATCTCAAATTGGGTTTGAGATCCGAAAATTGGAAATGGATGGATATTTTTTTAAAAAAAAAGGCTAATTTGATTTGTGGTATAATATGTTAGGTCTGAACTGTGAATTGAATTGTTTAAAACTTTAAGGGTAAATTGATTTAAAGGAATCAAGTCAATATTTGAAGTATTAACTCGAATTTATATAATTCGAGATGGTTTAAATTTGAAATTTGAAATAGTTCAAATTGAATTTGATTTGAATTAATTGAAATGGTGATTGAAGATGTATGAGTATAAGATTCAAATGGAAAATTTGAATTGGATTGATTTGAATAATTTGGAATTGTAATTAAAGTTGAATAGTATAAAATTCAAATGGAGTTTG
This sequence comes from Allium cepa, assembly GCA_030765085.1. Lineage (NCBI taxonomy): Eukaryota > Viridiplantae > Streptophyta > Magnoliopsida > Asparagales > Amaryllidaceae > Allium > Allium cepa. The sequence continues at coordinate 602,931,345 of CM060941.1, forward strand.
AATTAAATTTGGGAGGAAATCAAGAATAATTCAACTTGGTTTGGAAATGGAGTTTGAAATTGGGATTAATTCAAACTGGAGTTGAAATAAATTTAAATTGGAACTAGTTCAATTGAAATTTATTTGAATTAGTAGAATTTGAGATCAAGGTTGAATAGAGTTAAATTTGGAAAGAAACTGTTGTTAATTCAACTTGAATTGGAGTTAAATCAATTTCAATGGAAATTGAAGTTATTTAAATTGGAATTGGGTCAATTTAAATAGAAGTGGAATTTAAATTGAATTGATGCGAATGGAGATTGGGAATTGAACAGTTTTGACTCTGGACTATTTTAATATAAATTATTTTAATATAAACCTATTTTTCCAAGCTATTCATTATATATGCAACCTTTCTTTTAAAAGCCAAACTATCTTATACTTGTTTTACAATTATTTTTGGAACTATTTAATAATTTTTCAACTATTTTAATAACTAATTACTGTTTTTCAACTACTTTATAAAAAATTACTATTTTATAGCTATTTTGCAATTATTTAAAATTTCTATAATTATTTGACTATTTTCCAACTATTTTACAACTACCCAACTATTTTACACCTATTTTACAAACTAGTAATTATTTTCCAACTACTTATCTATTTTTAACTTTTCAAGTTATTTTCTAAATAAACTGATCGGAGTTCAAACTGTTATTGGTTAAATACCCAATCGAGATAAAATAGAGGTGATAATCCAAATGGGATTGAAGCAGTTGTGAATAAGTGAATAAAAATTAAAGTAAATGTTAATAGGAATGAATTAATTTGGCTAATAACCAATAAAGATAAATACGTAGGGTGTACGTATGTTATTCTATTCGCATAGTGATTTGATCCAGATTCGAGCATAGAATTTCGAGATAGTTATATCGATCCAAGTGGGATTTTTCACTCGATTTTCAATGGCGAACCTGGATATAGATTGTTGATTGGTTCTGGGTATTCTCTATCATAGTTAAGGTATGCAAGGAGAATGACAGTTTCTGATCAAGAAACCAGATCTGTGACCGCACTAGGAAGTCGGGTGGACGATACTAGTTCGAAAGTGAAATTGTGTGATCGAGTGGGCGATCAGATGGGTATAGCGTACGGATGATAAGTGTACATCGTACGGATTTAAATGAAAGTGATATTGAAAGAAGTAATCAAATTTGAATATTTGATTTTGAGTAAACAAAGTTAAATGTCTTTGTTTTATAAAATGAAACTCCCCTTGTTGAATCTATTGCCAGAAGAAAAGGATTTTGAAGGTGTTTTGAAGTATAAAAAGGAGTTTTATACAAGTTTGAATGATCCAAAGTTTTAAAAATTATATATATCTCTATATATATGTAAAGGATCTTATGAGGATTTTGGAAAAAGGTTTTGGAAACCTATGGATTTGGAAAGGCTTTTGATTTTTAGGTAAAATCAATATTGAATTTGGAAAGCCAAGTTTGAGAATTATCGATTTTGGAATAATCGATTTTGTGTAAAGGAGCTTTGTATGAGATCATACTAGGTGTATGATTTGAAGATACTATATGTGTATAATATAAAATGTTTTTGATGATGGCTCTAGGGAAAAAGGCGCTCCCTTGAAATGAACTTCTCAGGAGTACCACCGAGTGGTGCTGCCTTGAACCCAAGGGGTGTTCTAAAGTTGATCCTGTGAGGAGTCCGGAAAAAACTAGTTCCTGGGGATTATGAGTAGAGTATACCATAGTGAAAGTCGTGTATGCCGTTGAGAGCCAACGATCTGCGTTTGATTTTATATCGGTAGACTGCGACCTATGTAGGAGTGGAGAAGTATCATTTTGACAGCGAAAATCAGAGGCAGCTGAGAACCTGCAGTTCATGGACTTTTGCTGTGATGGCAACGTAACCCTGGAGTGTAACTGTGATCGGTTGTGTGGGATCCATGGCGTAATCGAGAGGCCGCGGAGAGCCTGCAGTTACATGGACTTTTGCTGTGATGGCAACGTAACCCTGGAATGTAACTGTGACCATGGATGGGGGTGATGATTTCCAGAGCATTCTCACCAAAGATATATCCTCTATTTTCAAAAACTGTTTTCTATATTTTCAATAAAATTATTTTCCTAGTGTTTTCACTAGGTGTTGAAGATGGGTCTACTAAGTACTTATAGATTTTCAGTCCTACGCCTGATCAACGTATGACCGAATTTCTACGAAAACGAGGACGGACTTATTGAAACATCGAGTTATAAAAACTATTTTATAATACTATATAAATTATAAAAGTGTTTTAAAATAATCAAAGAGAAATTTATTTGATTACAATCATTTTAATAAATCTGGCTTCGTTCCTTTTCGAGGACGAAAAGATTCATAAGGGGGAGTAATGTGATAACCCGGATTTCTTTGGCATCAGATAATTGTATAATTATCTGATTTAAAAATAAATAAATATATATATATATATAATAAAATATAGAATATTGATTCATGGATTAAACAAATAATCTGATGATAAATATTTAGACTGGGATAGATATTTATTTGATAATCTTCTAGTATAATAATTTTAAAATTTGCAAAATCATTATTTTCAAAACACATGTAATGTGTGTCTGTTTAAAATATGTATATGAGTCAATTTAAATTGAATTTGAATTTGAAGTTTGAAATTCAAAGAATAATTATATTAGTGTATAATTAAGATTTTTAAAGTCTTCTCTTTTAAATTTTTTTACATGTATAAATACTAGAAAGGTGTGAATATAAATATAAAATATAAATTGATAAAATTGTTATCTTTAAATATAAATAACCAATTAATTTATAATGTGATGTTCTAAATCATGATTTTAGATTGTATTTATATAAAATTTAGAAAACATTTATAAAATTATAAATGTATTTGTTAATTAGGAATTTAATAAGAAAAGCTTTTTATATCATTTAAAAATAAAGTAAATATAAATAATGACAAGTGTTAAAGTTATAAACCTCTTTAGTACATGTGTCAACATACTAAGTAAGGTAAGAGACAAGTGTCACATTATTTGAATTTTCTTTTAATTTTAAGAAAATCTAAAATTAACTTATATAAAATTTTGTCTTTTCCCATCAAATATTTTTTTTCCCTAATCTCAGTTTTAAATCAAAAGAAACTGTGTTCATCTCCAAAAGAAAAGAAAAACAGAAATTTCATGCAATCCAAAACTTTGCAAACTCGAAATGCATGAATCAAAACCTGAATCATCTCCAGAAAAGCAGCAACCTGAAAACAAACCTTAATCATCAAATGTGACGCCCCACCTCTATACCCACGCTAGACAAGAACATTACGGTGAATGCTGTCGACTAGCACGGAGAATAAGGCTGTTGAGGAGTGACCATCCGTGTAATTGCTTTGCGCGAGCATCGATATGTCAGATAGTATAACATGCATTTTTTTATCAAGAGAGAAATCTGACATACCGACACAAACTCAAAGCTACTACACAGTGGCTGTAATATCTTCAGAAACAAATATAGAAATAAACATAACATAAATTAGTCACAGATAATTCATATCACAAAGGCGGAAGAAGATATGAATACATAATTAACACATGGAAGTGTATATCAGAGTAGTGGTCAAAAAGATCCACAATAATACAAAAGAATAGCAACACGTGTTATACAAAGAATACAACTATGAGTCTATATCTCAAGTGTATACAACAAAACAAACTACTAATCTAAGTAGTTTGCCAAAAGTCGGGATGACAGTCCGATAAGGAGTCAAGCAGAAGCACCTGTAAAATCTCAGTCTGACCCGAGTATTATTTAATAAGAAAATAATAAACGGATCAGTCTAACTATAAATATCAGATGAAACGATATAGAATAAGAGATATGACTAAACACATAATAATCACAATGCCAAGCTGCGATATATATAATTAGTTGAAAATCATCAAGAGATTAATCAATGTCACCAATTCTACACAAGAATCAAAGAAACGTCATACTCCTTATTTCGTTCACCAAACCATAAGTATTGACGATAATATCAATGTCAATCACAAAAGTCAATGACACACAAATTCCAGAATTCAATACACGAAATCCAGAAATCACAAAAGTCAAGGACGCACAAATTCACCAATGCACAAATATCGATAAGGCTTATCAAAAGAAATCACGAAAAATGGTGAAGCACAAATTCTAGAAATCATCTCAAGAAATCCAGAAATCACAAAGGGGGGAGGCCTATCACAAACGGGAGCATAAATCCCACCAACACGTGTATCACAAATGGAACGCTAATTCCATGGTTGCTAACCATCACAAATTGAGCCGAAGCTCCACAAACGGCCCGAAGACCATGGGTTGCTACCCCACCAAATTGAGTCGAAACTCCACAAAACGGGGTTTAGTCTCCCTCGCAGACAAAGAGACATCGCACATTGCTAGTCTAAATCACAAAGATGATCATCATGATCAACGAGAAGTGTCAATTACACTAAGCTAGTAAATATATGAGTTAAGCTTCATGTCCCATAACCACTTGCTTAACTTAAATATTTACGAACAAACTGTAGATTTCCACTAGAAAATTGTCACAAGAGATTCAATCGAACAAGTCCAAGAATTAACTGACGAAGTAAACGTAAGCGTTTCATACCACTCGTTTTACTAAGCCGTTTAATTAGATTTCTCGTACGAGTGAGGTAAAGGTTTGTATATACTAATAGATTAGAAATCGGTTTAAAAAGACGAGCTTTGTAATAAAATAGTGTTGAAATCATTTGAAGAAAGCGTTTTGATATTTACTACTAGTATAGAAAACCTTTATATTTTTAAAGTGACAAATCACAAAGAAGATTGTAAGAACAATCAATCACTAAAATTCGCATTCGAAGACGTGAATAAAATCCAAAGAAACCGAAAAAGAATCCATCGAAATGGATATTCAAAAATCCCTAAATAGGAGTCATCAAAGGCATAATAAATGATAACAACAAATAGGATCATCACGAATCGATTTAAATTGGAATTCTCAAGCGAATAGGCAAATAGGCAAAATAGGAAAAATAGTGCTGATTCAGACGTCTGAATCTGGAAAATAAATATTTTCCAAAGACAGAATTCAGACGTCTGAATCCTTGAATCCAGACGTCTGAAATAGGCACTGTTTAGCCTATTTCCTTTCTGGTTCCAAACGAACCAATTCAGACGTCTGAAACCATATATTCAGACGTCTGAATCTGGGAATAGAAATCTTCCCAGAACAATATTCAGACGTCTGAATATTACGTTTCAGACGTCTGAATGAAGGGTTCAGGGCATTCCCTGAACCTAGGCCAAAAATGGCCAAACGAATATCGGAAACGATCAAACGAGCAAATGGCGATGACTAAGGAATTACGTCGAACAACAACCCAGCCTAAACGGCTCTTCGATACGCCTCACATATAAATATCCAAATATCCATAATAAGATTTTCATAAATTAGACCAAAACACCAAAAATTGGAATATACACGAAATCGATCCAAACCAAAATCAATTGCACACGAATAAACGTTAGGAATTCATACCTAACAATCGAAGATAATTATAGACAAAGATGTGAGATAAAAATCTCACCTTTGAACCCAAATTAATGAAGGAGAAGCTTTAAAAACAAGCTAAGATCAATTCCTCTTCAATAACAACTCAAGAAGCTTCAATCTAAGCTTAAAAGAGAAACATTTCCTAAATTAGGTTTAGGAATTTTCTGAAATCAAAGAGAGAATGAATTGGAGAAGAAGAAGGAGATGCTTACCAATGGGTTCACTTGAGTTTGAAGCAAGAAGATGGATTTGCTAAGCAAGCTAGGGCTTAGGAATTTCTATTTCCCATTCTCTTCCACCATTGTTGCTAAAGCTTGAGTGTTTAAGCAAAGAGGAGAAGTTATGAAGATAAGGGGGTTGGGCTGAGCTAATAAGGGTGCAGTCCAAATGTAACGATCTCGAATTTCAATTTATTTTAAATTGATAATTAAATTAATTTTTGATTTAAAAATTGTGAAATTAATTGATGATTATATAAAATATCAGTTAAATTATGAATTATTGAAAAAAAAAGTATTTAAATTTTATTTGGATTGGGATTTAAAAATATTGTAAAGATCCTAAGTGAATAAACAAAACATCTCTAAATATAAAACATAGTATACATCATATCAGCCGAGTTAAAGCAAGCCAAGGCAAGTATAATCTTATCTGTGAAGTTTAGAAATGCAATAGGAAATATCAACATACATAACAATAGATAAGTAATGAGACAAAGACAAAAACAAAACAAAGTGTTGCCAGTAAAAACAAAGAAATGTAAGCAAGTAAAAGTATCTAAAACAATGCAAGCAAGAAACAAAGTATTATGTACAAGTAAACACAGAAAAAAAAAGTCACTTCAGCCGGAAGTATAAAAAAAAAATACATAATCAAGTAAGAAGACACAAAGGACTCTAGCAACATCATCTCAGCCGAGATCTTGTTGATAAAGTAAAGAAAATAAAATCACATTTCCTGTACAAGCAAAGATAAGAAGTATAAAAGCAAAACCAAGGCAGACAAAGCATGTGACCAGGCAAAAGAGTATGCAGGCAAGTAAAGAAAAGTAATACAAAATCACTGCAACCATATCCTCTAGCATACAAAAGAAGATTCTCAGCCGAAATTTTAGTTTACAAAACATCTTTAGTCAAAGCAAATAGTAACCCTGTACAAAAGCATATCCTGGAAGCTTCATTTTCTTATATATCAAGCCTCTCTTCATTTTCAGTTCGTCCATAGAAAAACAAATTTATCTTAAAACCTGGAATGAAAATCAGAGTAACTAGAAGGAAGATTGAATCAAATAAATAACTCAAGTTCAAACTAGATAGAAACAAAGGATCAGCATCAAGTTAAAACAAGGCAGTTCTCTGTTTTCTTCCTCTAGAAACAACACTGTGAGTAACACTTTAAAAAAAAAAATTAAGTATGTGAATTTTGGTTGCATGATAGAATCTGGAATGATATGCTTTATATATATATACATACTTTTTATGAGTATACATATGAATGTTTGGATGATTTGGTAAAATGTTCATCTCTGTTTTTTTTATCATAGAGTTAAATTTAAATCCAAACTTCACTTCTTTCACCTGTGATTTCTGGTAGGCTTCAATCTTCAACAAATTGGTTAGTTAAACATCATCTATGAGTTAAGTTTGGTTTTAAGCTTGTCAATGAAGAGTTTAACCCTGTAAACATTGGTTTTGCAGTAAAAACAAAATTTGTGATAAATTCAACTATTTTAAATCATTGATTTGATTCCATATTTTGAATAAACATATGAAAATAGGATTTTTAAAACAATAGTGATGATTTTTAGTTGAGTGATTCGAAGGCAGCTCGAAATTGAACAAAATTGCCACTCTGATCAATTCTCGGAAATCAAAGAAATATTGGGTGTTGTAATTTCGCGTGGAGCAAGATTTGAACTCAATAATGTTAGGAAAAATGCTAGAAATTTTTTTTAATGTGAGAATTTTTGGGTCGAGAGCAGTTTAGGGTTTAAGGGTCCATTTTGGTCGAGGGGGAACATGAAATTTCCGCAACGTCGTCGTGGCATCGAGTGGGATCGCATCGGTGGGAATAGCGGCGTGAGCTTGGGACGAAGCTCTGGTTAAATTTTCGTAGCTTTTGGTGGCGTGTAGCGGTGAGGAGGGGAGTTTTGCCGACGAACAGTTTATTCCAGGGGGCTGAGAATAACTCGATTTTGATTTCGCAGTGATTTTTGATTTTTGGGTGGTTCGAATCGGTTCAGGCGATCAACGATGAGCTTCTGGTGGTCTCGGCAACGATCGCAGATGATCGACGTGGCTGTGCACGTACACGTGCATTTGCGTGAATATCTGGAATGTGGAGTTGGGGAAGGAAGAGGGAGCTCGAGTTCGAACACGTGAAAAACCATATTTGACTCGAAGCTTTACTCGAGATTTTGAGGGGGAGGATACTCGTGTGATTCTCGAGTAAACTGTCAATTTACTCGAAGCGGATAGGTGTTGTACTCGAACTAAACCAGGGAGGCTCGGGCAGAATTTTTGTTCAGGGATCAACCTGTACCCGTTTAACAGTTAAAAATCTAGTTTTAAATCGAATCAAAGTTTCAACTGGAAAACTTGAAATAATTTTAAACCAGATTTCCAGATTTTGAAATCAATTTAAAATTTGTAACTTAAGTGTTTAAAGAAAATTTTAATATGTTACAGCTAAAGAGAAAATAGATTTTTAACTCTTTAAAATTTCTTTAGTAATCAATTGTTATTTTACTATGTAAATTTTAAAAAAAAAATGATTAACAAAAGAAATTTTCTTTAAAAAGGTGATTAAAGAAATTTAATAGTTAATGAAATCAATAACTAAGATTTTATTTTGAATAATTAATCAATGTGATAAATTTTGACAATAAATTAGATTGATTAATTTATCATAATCAATTGTGGAACTATTAAGTAAAATTACTTAATGACAGTAATTGTGGAATTAATTATTCAATATCATTAATTGAGTTGATTGAATTTGTTCAAGATAAGTACACTAGTTAATTAATTCAGAATAATCACTTAATAATTTTGAAAATAAAATTACTTAGAGAAGTAATTAATATATAATTAATGAATGTAATCAATTAAATGGTGATTTGAAATTTGAGTAAATTATTTGTTAATTTAAAGGATTAATTAATAATGTGATTAATTAAGATTAACTTAATAATTAAAGATTATTGATTCATTAATTAAGAACGATAGTTAATAATTAAGGGTTAACTAATAAATTGTGAAAGGGAATTTATTTCAAATAATTTGTAATTAGATTATGATAATTAACCCGGATTAACAATTGATACATCCGATTTAAATTAATTATTTGATTAATAAGTTCGTTTGTGAATGTTTGGACTTGGATGAATAATTGGTTTGTTTGATACCCCTGATATGTGATGCTTTGTTTTGAGCCGTGTGACTTATTTATCTGTAATTTATATATCTGTGATCTGTTATCTGTAAATAAAGATGAGCGTTATAGTTTATATCGCTTATCAACTATATTTCTGTGTTTAATCTGTGATGATTGAATGATGTTGCACTGTTGTGTTAAACCCCTGGACCACACTTATACACACACCAATATGGATTTCACGAGGAAATCGGTTAAGTAACAGATTTTTGAAATAGTTTTGAATTTGAATTTTTAAAATTCAAATGTTTTGGAAATGGAATCGGAATAAAAGTGAAAAACTTTTGGAATGGAATTTCAAGTTAAAATTTATTTTAATTTACTTGATTAAGTTTTGGAAATTAAATAAAATTTATTTAAATTTAGATCCTAAATTTGAAATTGAATTCTATGATTTGAAATTAGGGATTAAAGATGTTATATCGGATATATATGAGTTAAACCACTTTTAAGTATTGTTTTTGGGAAATTGAATTAACCTAAAGATTGTAACTTATAAAAAGGAAATCGGGTTTTTCCAAAATAAAGCTGTTATTTCTAAATGATAAAAAGCTTTGGTTTCAAATCTTATTGAAAGGGATTTCAAGTTAAAACTAAGATAGTTTTCCAAGTTATAAATGAATATTTGGAAACAAATTTTGAAAATGAATATTTGAAAATGAGTTTTGAAAATTTTGGAACGATTTGAAAACTATAAGACAAATCTTTAAATTTAAAGATTTGATGAATTAAGCTTTTTGAAACGAAATTGTTTTGAAATCCGAGAATGAATATTTATGAAAGTAGGTGAACATTATGAAAAAAATCTTTTGTTTAAAAGATTTGAAATGGTAATTGGTTTAAACCATTTGAAAGAAAGTTTTGAATTATTAAGTTGTGACTTAATTGAAATCTCATATCCATATGTTTTTAAATGTTGCGCTCACTATTCGGTTTAGCCGGGAGAGGTCCTTTGTGTCATATATCCCATTCCGAATATGTGATACGTCGTTATGGATAGCATTTGAAGACCGGTGGTGAAGACCGGGTATTTGTGAGAACAATAGGGCAACTTATCGATTGTCTCTGCATCGAGTAGCTACGGTATAGAGATTCCCTAAGTGATGGGAAGTCCGATCGGGATTGTGAATACCCGGATTGCAAGGGCTTCGTAAGAAGTTCCTTCGGTTCTGTTCGAGCCCGGAATAGACATGTATGGATTGTGTGTCTGACATTACAATTTGAGATATAAAGCAGATTTCTTTCAAATACGTTTCTGTTGGTGGCGGAGAATTTATTCTCTTAGCTTAACACCCTTCTCTGAGACGTACGAGCTCAGAGGTTATGTAGTTGAAGGTTATCAGCGATATATTCCCAATTTGGTAATGTGACATGCTAAGTGTTGCTGTGAAATGATCATTGTTTGATCATTTGTGATATGATCATTTGTTTGATCATTTATCTTTGTGATCATTACTTTGATCATTTGTTGACCCAAAGCATGGCTTTGTAGCAAAGCGTGGCTTTGTGGACGAGACTTCGTCGAGCCTCACACCCTAGAATGGTCAAAACAGGAAAGATGCAGCAAGGTTATTAGGGGGTAGCGCCCCTTTAGAGTATGTTCATTTCCTTCTGGAAAAGGGTGGTATCATGGTATGGAGCCCAGATACTTACTCATGTGGAAAACACTCTATTTATTATGGTGTGATGTTGGTTATCGAGCGCTCGGATAAAGGTCCTAAAGGACCGGGAGGTGGCATACTCGTGTCAGTAGTTACCCAGTTAGGGGTAACCCGGCCTTGTGTTGGCAGAGATCCGATTAGGTTCTCGGGACGTCCTTCCAGAGGCGTTTCCATATGGCAATGGGAAGTTCCTTGGCCTGACCATTTGTTGGAAATCCAATCTTCAATACGAAACCTTGTACGGTATTAGTTGTAGAACCTGCCATCTAATATGGTAGCTATAGCGGGCATAATATAATGGTACCTATGCTGGCTAAGATTAATATTCTACTTTCGAAATGCTTTTCTGCACCGTGCACTTATAATAATAATATCAAAGAAATTTTCTGCGTATTAAGCATGTTTGACTATCATAAGAAGAAATCTTCTCCAAGTCTGCGTTTGCATTGTGTGTGTGGCGAGAGGTCTTATGGTAGTTTCATTTTCAAAAAGCATTGCGAATTTACTTTAAAATTCTCTTGTTGATTGTTTTAAAGATAAACTGTTTTTGTTGCTCACACCAGTCCCATGACTGACCTGGAGTTTATTGTTCCTTTCCTAAACTCTGGGTGCTAACTAATTCCCACACGAGCAGTCTAGAGTTTGGTTTTTCAGATAGTTAGGTCCAGTGGATTATCTGGAGTTGGTCAGTCTTTGGTTCGCACCAGTCTTGCTTAGCTTGGTGCATCGTTATCGGGAGTTCGAGCTACTGCTGGATTAGTTCTTGGAAATGGAGTTGCAGTTTTTGGAGTTCTTTCTTGAAGGCTATCTTAGAGTTATTTGTTCCGCTGCTATTTTCTTGTATCTCTGATGTATATTGATATTCATTGTATCACTCTGTTGTATCAGTGTTGTATATCAATGTATTATTCTTTTTATTCCGCTGTGTTATTTACTTAATGTTGTTATAAGCTCCGGCGAATCGGTTTTGAACGGTCGAATCTACGGCATTCGAATACGATTTGAAGTATGGATGTCGATTTTCGAGCGGGCAAAATTCGTTATCGTCACACCAAACCAAAGTCATAAGCGGGAAAAAGTAGCAAAAGTCAACTATCTCCAAACATATCGAAGCTTATACTCAAAAAGGTCGCAAACGGCATTTTGAACTCAATGAAAGTGGTCTCGAGTCCTAATTCGGCTGTTTGCAAAAAGTAGCTTTTCGGACCAAAATCCGACTAACGATAAAATATTTAAATAAAATATTTAAGTATAAAATCGATAAATATGCGGGTTGTTACAGACTCCCCTCCTTAAAGAAATTGCATCCTCGCAATATTTAAGAAGAAGATAAGAAGTAACAACCATAAAAGCATGTTAACACACAAGAAAATTTGAAATAGGAAGTTCGCCATAAAGAGCATGAAAGGGTATGCCTGTGGGGATCGCTCGATGAATTCCCAGGATTCCCAAGAGCAATCCTTAGGATCTGAGAACCATTGAACTTTCACAAGAAGAACATCTTTATTCCAAAGGCGCTCAACCTCCAAAGCAATGATGCGAATGGAATGTTGCTCATAAGTCATATCGGGTGAAACTTCAATTTCATCAATAACCCCGGGCTCAAGAATAAAATAGGAAACCTAAAAGCATTTCCATAGTTAAAAGACGCAGAAAACGTCAAGAATAGCAGAAAATTGAGCCAGTGTAATGGCGTAGTACAGAAACGGTACGCCCGAGAAACTAGAAACTCGAATAATTTGGAACACTGACGTAGTACAAAAACGGTACGTCCAATGAACCAAAAAGTCAAGACATCGATGTAGTTCAAAAATGGTACATCCGATGAACCGAATACCATAAAAGAACATCGGACGCAAGTCCATTAAAGAAACGAGATGAAACTCAATAAAACGGAGTACATCAAAACGCCCCATGAACTTGGTAAAAAGATAATTTCATTCAGACAACATCAAAGAATCAACCACTTGTTGCTTACGACAAAGCGCATTGGCAACACGATTTCCCCTTTCGGGAATAAAAGAATATCAAGATCATAAGTTGCTAGGAACTCGAGTAAACATGGAGTTCCATATGAGAAAATAATTATTCCAAAGATTTATGATCGGGGTAGAGAACAGATTTCTCATCCAAAAATGATGATGCCAAACTCTAAAAGCGAAAACAATAGCCGCGAGCACTAGATCATGAGTGGCATACCTAGTCTCAATCGGCTTTTAATGATTTAGAAGCACAAGTGATAGTACGTTATCTTATGTAAGAGAACGGCATCCAAACCAATACGCTAAGCATTGGTACAAAAGATAAAGTCTTGGTTCCCCCTCGGGAATCACAAGAACAAGAGTATCGAAAAGAAAGAATTTCTTTTAAATAATCTTCTTTCCTGAAAAGTTAAAACTTTCAAAATTACATTTATCATTATGTAATAATCTTTCTAGAAAAATTTACTATTTTCAAGTCAATATACTGTGTCTGATTGTCTCATCAAAGCGTTTAGGAAATTCCTATCAATAACGTTGATCAAACGCATCGACCAAAATTCTTAAAACACTAAATAGGCAATACAATCACAAAATCGTATTCTATAGGATAAGTAAGTTTCTCAAAAACTTCTAAGAAATTCTTTGTTCGTTTTAAGAACAAAAATCAGATTATACTTCTAAATAAATCTTATGAAAAAGATTTTGCAAAATTTTAAATTGCTATTTTCATCCAAAAATCAATAAATAAAAGAATGGTCTCATTGAAATATTCATAGAATATTTGATATATAAAATGGATGAAATAAGCTGGACAAATTGAATGACAAAATAAGTCATTCATTAGAATCATAACGAGTGCGGAGTGCGTAAGTGGAATTCTAACTCACGCGACTCGTAGCCAAATGAAAATCGATGGTAAGGTCGAACTAAAAAGACCTTATCACCACACAAAAGATTTCTTAGGTGATAATCCTAAGACAAGCTCAAAGATTCCGGAAAATTCACAACTACCCAAACGAGAGAAATAACACTTTACTCAACGCGTGAGCTTAAAGAATAAAATGATGCCATAAAATTGGAATTGAAATCACAAAGAAAAATAAATATCTGCTTAACAGATAGAAAATGTCAAAGATGAATAGTCCACACAGAAAAATAGGATATAGGCTTCACAAACGATTAAGCCAATCCTTTCACAAAAAAAAAAAAGATTCCGAAGCCTAAGTAATCGGCACGGAAAGATAAACCACATAAAATAATTTCGACATCAATAGAAAGAAAATTGAGTGTTGCGGATCTACCATCCGGATTCGCAATTCTCAAAGAAGTCATCAAGCCCAAAATACTCAAAGAAAAAGAATCGACAAGTTCTTTTTGATATAAAAATAATGAGATGAAACCCATATCAAAAAGAACTCGAAAAGGAAAATCATAAAACAAATGTGATCAAGGATTGAATGAGAAATACCTTGACCAAGAGAAGAGTTGCCAGGGGCTTGCAGCTTTCCTTCTCTCTTGCTTGGAAGTTTAGGACACGAAGATAAAAGATGACTCGAACCTTAGCAATAACGACAAAAGAGGGGTTTCGGGCACTCCCTTGCATGGCGGTCTGTGGAACCACAATTGTAGCATCGTCCACGACTAGAGGTAGGAACTTTTGCTACCAGAGTTTGTTGCTTCCCTTTCTTATTAGAATCGGGGCCTTTGAATTTGATAGGCCTCTTCAAGTTATTGTCGAAGTTCTGTTGGGCACGCACAACTTCAACATCACCTTCATTATCGGCCTCTTCAAGACGAAGAGCGATATCAATAAGCTGATCAAATGAAACCTCAAGTTTCAGAAGTAATGGCTTCTTAAGATTCTTATTCAATCCATAAACAAATCTCTGATTTTTCTTCAATGGGGTATTAATATACTCAACCCCGTATTTGGACAGAGATTCGAAGGAAGCGACATAGTCTATCACAGAAGATTCACCTTGAACAAGGTCAATAAAACGCCGGGCCAAAGTTACTTTTTCATCCTCCGGCACAAATTTCAATTCGAATCGTTCCCGGAATTGCTCCCAAGTAAGATCCGCTTCGATAATTTCCGAAGTCAAGAGCTCATACCAATCTAACGCTCTTTCTTGGAGCATGCTAGAAGCCACTTGGACTCGATGAAGGTCAATAAGGTTCATGCGAGAAAAGATGCGATCGCATGATTTGAGCCAAGCTTGAATTTTTATAACACTCTCGGATCCTTTGAATGGCCTTACACCCAAATCGGTATAGTCTCTGCACAAGCGTGCAAAACCGGATCTAGGATGAGTAGGCTCTGGAATGGGTCCGGCTGCTTGAGCGTTCTTTACTAGATCAAGAAGTTGCTGGGCAGACATGAATACTCCATCCTGAGGAGTAGCACTAGATTGACCGGCGCTGGGACGGCCTGGTCTAACCATTTCTCTTCTTTAAGAAAGAAAGAAAGAAAGAAAGAAGAGGAAAAGGTTATTCTCAAAATAAATATCAAGCAATCTTGATAGATAAAACAAGGAATCGTAAAAGAAAGTAGGATAGAACGGTACGAAGACCCGAATAAAATCCTAAAGCACGACTCCTAAGATGGACTTAGGACGATGATCCTCGTTATAATATTCCATATTGTTCCGAAGTTTGGCTCTGATACCAAGCTGTGATGCCCCACCTCTATACCCACGCTAGACAAGAACATTACGGTGAATGCTGTCGACTAGCACGGAGAATAAGGCTGTTGAGGAGCGACCATCCGTGTAATTGCTTTGCGCGAGCATCGATATGTCAGATAGTATAACATGCATTTGTTTATCAAGAGAGAAATCTGACATACCGACACAAACTCAAAGCTACTACACAGTGGCTGTAATATCTTCAGAAACAAATATAGAAATAAACATAACATAAATTAGTCACAGATAATTCATATCACAAAGGCGGAAGAAGATATGAATACATAATTAACACATGGAAGTGCATATCAGAGTAGTGGTCAAAAAGATCCACAATAATACAAAAGAATAGCAATACGTGCTATACAAAGAATACAACTATGAGTCTATATCTCAAGTGTATACAACAAAATAAACTACTAATCTAAGTAGTTTGCCAAAAGTCGGGATGACAGTCCGATAAGGAGTCAAGCAGAAGCACCTGTAAAATCTCAGTCTGACCCGAGTATTATTTAATAAGAAAATAATAAACGGATCAGTCTAACTATAAATATCAGATGAAACGATATAGAACAAGAGATATGACTAAACACATAATAATCACAATGCCAAGCTGTGATATATATAATTAGTTGAAAATCATCAAGAGATTAATCAATGTCACCAATTCTACACAAGAATCAAAGAAACGTCATACTCCTTATTTCGTTCACCAAACCATAAATATTGACGAAAATATAAATGTCAATCACAAAAGTCAATGACACACAAATTTCAGAATTCAATACATGAAATCCAGAAATCACAAAAGTCAAGGACGCACAAATTCACCAATGCACAAATATCGATAAGGCTTATCAATAGAAATCACGAAAATTGGTGAAGCACAAATTCTAGAAATCATCTCAAGAAATCCAGAAATCACAAAGGGTGGGAGGCCTATCACAAACGGGAGCATAAAGCCCACTCACACGTGTATCACAAACGGAACGCTAATTCCATGGTTGCTAACCATCACAAATTGAGCCGAAGCTCCACAAACGGCCCGCAGACCATGGGTTGCTACCCCACCAAATTGAGTCGAAACTCCACAAAACGGGGTTTAGTCTCCCTCGTAGACAAAGAGACATCGCACATTGCTAGTCTAAATCACAAAGATGATCATCATGATCAACGAGAAGTGTCAATTACACTAAGCTAGTAAATATATGGGTTTAGCTTCATGTTCCATAACCACTTGCTTAACTTAAATATTTACGAACAAACTGTAGATTTCCACTAGAAAATTGTCACAAGAGATTCAATCGAACAAGTCCAAGAATTAACCGACGAAGTAAACGTAAGCGTTTCATACCACTCGTTTTACTAAGCCGTTTAATTAGATTTCTCGTACGAGTGAGGTAAAGGTTTGTATATACTAATAGATTAGAAATCGGTTTAAAAAGACGAGCCAACGAGAAGTGTCAATTACACTAAGCTAGTAAATATATGAGTTTAGCTTCATGTCCCATAACCACTTGCTTAACTTAAATATTTTCGAACAAACTGTAGATTTCCACTAGAAAATTGTCACAAGAGATTCAATCGAACAATTCCAAGAATTAACCGACGAAGTAAACGTAAGCGTTTCATACCACTCGTTTTACTAAGCCATTTAATTAGATTTCTCGTACGAGTGAGGTAAAGGTTTGTATATACTAATAGATTAGAAATCGGTTTAAAAAGACGAGCTTTGTAATAAAATAGTGTCGAAATCATTTGAAGAAAGAGTTTTGATATTTACTACTAGTATAGAAAACCTTTATATTTTTAAAGTGACAAATCACAATGAAGATTGTAAGAACAATCAATCACTAAAATTCACATTCGAAGACGTGAATAAAATCCAAAGAAACCGAAAAAGAATCCATCGAAATGGATATTCAAAAATCCCTAAATAGGAGTCATCAAAGGCATAATAAATGATAACAACAAATAGGATTATCACGAATCGATTTAAATTGGAATTCTCAAGCGAATAGGCGAATAGGCAAAATAGTGCTGATTCAGACGTCTGAAATGAAGGATTCAGACGTCTGAATCTGGAAAATAAATATTTTCCAAAGACAGAATTCAGACGTCTGAATCCTTGAATCCAGACGTCTGAAATAGGCACTTTTTAGCCTATTTCCTTTCTGGTTCCAAATGAACCAATTCAGACGTCTGAAACCATGTATATTCAGACGTCTGAGTCTGGGAATAGAAATATTCCCAGAACAATATTCAGACATTTGAATATTACGTTTCAGACGTCTGAATGAAGGGTTCAGGGCATTCCCTGAACCTAGGCCAAAAATGGCCAAACGAATATCGAAAACGATCGAACGAGCAAATGGCGATGACTAAGGAATTACGTCGAACGACAACCCAGCCTAAACGGCTCTTCGATACGCCTCACATATCAATGTCCAAATATCCATAATAGGATTTTCATAAATTAGACCAAAACACCAAAAATTGGAATATACACGAAATCGATCCAAACCAAAATCAATTGCACACGAATAAACGTTAGGAATTCATACCTAACAATCGAAGATAATTATAGACAAAGATGTGAGATAAAAATCTCACTTTTGAACCCAAATTAATGAAGGAGAAGCTTTAAAAACAAGCTAAGATCAATTCCTCTTCAATAACAACTCAAGAAGCTTCAATCTAAGCTTAAAAGAGAAACATTTTCTAAATTAGGTTTAGGAATTTTCTGAAATCAAAGAGAGAATGAGTTGGAGAAGAAGAATGAGATGCTTACCAATGGGTTCACTTGAGTTTGGAGCAAGAAGATGGATTTGCTAAGCAAGCTAGGGCTTAGGAATTTCTATTTCCCATTCTCTTCCACCATTGTTGCTAAAGCTTGAGTGTTTAAGCAAAGAGGAGAAGTTATGAAGAGAAGGGGGTTGGGCTAAGCTAATAAGGGTGCAGTCCAAACCAAAGTCATAAGCGGGAAAAAGTAGCAAAAATCAACTATCTCCAAACACATCGAAGCTTATACTCAAAAAGGTCGCAAACGGCATTTTGAACTCAATGGAAGTGGTCTCGAGTCCTAATTCGGCTGCTTGCAAAAAGTAGCTTTTCAGACCAAAATCCGATTAACGATAAAATATTTAAATAAAATATTTAAATATAAAATCGATAAATATGTGGGTTGTTACATCAAAGTTGTTCTAGTGTTAATTAAAACGGTAGCTAAAGCTTTCCATTTTAAAGAGATCAAAGCTTATTCAGTTTTAAGGAAGTCAAGCAATGCAAATGTTTCGAATCCAGTTTAAAACCTCTGCTTTTCAAAAGGTGAGTAAACCATCTTTCACTAGTATATTTGATTTAAACCTGATGTGTCTGATATAATGGCTGAAGAAATTTTGATGCATGAATGGATTTAAATGAATGCAGGGATATAAATATAGATGATTGTGTATATAACCTTTCTGTTGTTTCCCAGAACTCAAAATCTACATTTAAATTCATGAGCTTAAATAAGTGAAATCTGTTGAATGTGATTTTCTGAAATGAAGATTACTTTGCATGTATGTATAAAAAAAATTCTTTGTTTGTTCATGTGGGTTTATGATGTGCATAGCTGTAAACTCTGTTACTTGTTACAGGGTCTAAATTTTGGATAAATTTCGTTTTCTCTACTACTGATTTCTGTTAGGATTAAATTTACAAACAAGAAGTGTTAGATTAGTTATAGATTAAATCTCTGAAACGAATTTAAGAAAATAATTGGTTGATTAAAGGAAAAAAAGGAGACAGTGAAGATTCTTTTAATATTGTCAAAAATAAAACATTGAAAATTATTATTTCAGGAATGTAACATGAATCTTCATGGTGAAATTTGGTTTTTAGAATGAAAATCAAAAATTCTAATTGAATTTAGAGGGAGATATTGGGGTTTGATCAGATTATGAGTTCTGTGCATTTGTGGGTGATCGGAGTATTGTGGAGGGTTGGGGTTTTTGCCTGAGTTAGCTGGATGATCTAGGATGTTGGCAAAAATGTTAGATGGGTGGACAAGCCACCGTGGCAGCGGCGGTGGGTTGTAGTGGTTTTTAACCCTAGTTTTTGGAGAGATCAAAATCTCAGGTCACTGCAGCAACTCTGGTGATCGAGTTGCACGAAACCTTGGGTAAAGGCAGCGTGGAAGCTCGGGAAGGCATGGCCGAGGTCGCAGCAACTTCTGGTGGTCAGTGTCGTGGTTTCGGCAAGTTTTCTGGTGATGGGTGTTTTCCGAGTTTGATCGTGATAGCTCGATCTTATTTTGGGGTTTGTAGGGAAATTTGGGTGATCGGAATCAAATGGGTGTGGCGTCGGCGACTTGTCAAGGGAGGTCGTGGTGGCCGGAGCTTCGGCGATTACTGGTGCACTTGCACAACGAGTTCTGGTGTCAGTAATTGAGGAGGAAGATTGGGACACAGGTTGAAGCTCGGGTCTGAGGGAAATTTGCTCGAGTTTAAGCGCGAGTAGCTCGTGATGATTAGTTGTTAATAGTTTATGTTGCTACAGGGTTAAAATTTTAAAATAAATTGAGATGAAAAAGATAAGGAAACTCGGGTATGACCCGAGTAATCTACGGGTTTGACCCGAAGCAGCTTAAGTAAACAGTAATTAAGGTTTTAAAAGTTTGTGTTTTGATATTTAAAAATTTAAACTATTTTAAAACTCTTATATAAATTATTTGATGTTTTAATAAACGTTTTCTTAAACATATTCTAAGAAGTTTTGAAGTCTGTTAAATTTAAACTTTGTTAAGAAATTTTAAAGTGCTTTTAAAAATCGAGTTTGAATGTAATTTGAGAAGTTTATATAAAAGACAAGTTTTAAATCCAAATTGAAATAGTTTAAAACAACTAATAATTGATAAATATTTAAGCTATTTTTAATTGTGTTTTGATAACTTTAATTTTTATCAAGTTAAATGATTGTTTTATTTAAAAAAAACTTAATTAATAATTTAATTAAGCAAAGATTGTTATAAAGTAAATGATGCAAATGTGTTAAGGATAATTAAAGCATTTATAAAATAAATGTTTTATTTTAATTAAGGTTTTAATATCTTAATTTTGATTAAGTCAATTTAAAGAAATTAAGTTTAATTATTAGTTTAATTATAAAGGATTGATTAAGAAATTAATTAATAAGTTGTTAGTTAAGTAATAAGGGTTACTTAACTAATAATTAAGTAGTGCTTAACTTGTAATTAAGCTTTATTAATTAATAATTAAGGTTTTATTAATTAATAATTAAAGAATAGTTAATCCGTAATTAAGGATTAATTAAGAAGTTTTTAAACGGTAATTACTTGATTAATCAATAGTGATTAAGGATTAATCAAATGGTAATTAAGGATTGATTATCTGTTGATTAAGGATGGGTTAATAGTCAATAAAGGGTTAATTAAAGGTTAATTAATTGATTATGGAAGTAATTAAGGATTAATTACTTTGTATTAAAGGAAATTGAATAATAATTATGGATTATTAATTGATAAATAAAGGATAATTAATGTGGGATTAAGGATTGATAAATTGATTATTTAAGTTAATCAAGGATGTGATTAATTAATTAAGGTTAGTAATTAATTAATGATTATATAAGCAAGATTAAGTGATTAATCCTTAAGAAGTTAAATTAATTTAAGTAATTGAATTAATTATGATATGAATTGATAATGCTTGCTTATGGATGATTGGTTGTTGAATGTCTGGATTGGATGATATCTATTGAATTGATATCTATTGATGAATAATCAATATTGATTAATGAATGTGATTAAGGTAAAGGTTAATTATTATATGAAATTTAAGAATAATTTACTAATGAAAGTAATTTGATGATCATTAATTAATATAATTAATGAAGTGATCCATCTTGCTTATTAATGATTGAATGATGATGAGTGCTTTGGACTGGTTGATACCTCTAATATGAATTGCTTTGTGACATGATATGTTGAATGGATGATGATATTGTGATTATCTATCAATTATGAGTTGATGTGAATAAAAATGTTATCTGGTAATTAAGGTTGAATTGTATTTAATTGGATAATTTTGGTTAAGATGACTTTGGAATCAAAGAAACCGGAGTCGGGTATTAGTAAATTCCCGAAGCCACTTCGATTCTGTATAAATTGTTATGGGAAATAGGTGATGTCTATAACAACTTGTGGAGTTGTAAATTGATATAAGTTACCCCAGGTTTATTTAATTTGTATACTTTTGTCATTCATGTTAGATGGGTTTACTCATGCTGGTTTCCAGCCTGACCCGGGTGTTACTTTGATTTAATGCTCGGGTCAGACCGAGTGTTACAGATTTCAGGTAAGGACGTTCTGGAGTTCAGGAGGCGAGCTGGAGAGCAGGAACGTATGGAAAGCTTCTGATGTGATATATTATTGTATGGAACAGATTGATTTATATGTTCCGTGATTGTAAATCTGTCGTAACTCTGATATATAATAAAGTGTAATTTGACAAGTACAGTTTCCTTTGTGTAACTATTATTTATGTGATATTATATTTTATCCGCTGCGTATGTGAGATTTTGGGTTTGGTTTTCTGTTTCTATTTCTTCTATCTCTTCTTCTTTTCCTAACTATCTGGAATTTTCGGGATCGAAATTTCCTGGTCGTTACACATTGTATGGGACCCAATTTCCAATAAGAGCCGTACGTTTTGATTGTGCCCAACTATGTTGAAATGTGAGATGTAAGCATTTCAGCTATTTCTGTATTTTACTTGAAAACCCTAGAAACTATTATAATATCACTGAATTTTCTATAAAATGTTTTGGTTAGCATAAGGTAAAAACTTACCCGTATTTATGTGTGGTAAGTCTTACGTGATACCTTTATTTTCAAATGATTTTCAAAGTTAAACAACTTTAAACCGTTTACTCATACTAGACCCATGTCTGACCCGGAGTTTATATTTTGTTTTCATAAACTCTTGGATACTCAAATTTTTATGAGTAGCCAAGTGATAGGTTTCGGAGTATAGAGTTTTCTGGAGGAGTTGAGCAGAAGACCAGACGTACGTAGCTATCTATATAGTTCCGCTGTGTTAATTAGTGTATGATGTATTTGGATGTATGTATGGACATACATGTATATGACAGTCTGTTGTATGATATTGTATAACTCTGATGTATGTACAACTATGTAATAGATATGTTGATGTATTATATTTTGTTCCATTCCGCTATGAGATTCTGATGTTGTTATTCTTTCTTTCTATTCTTTTCTATTTCTATCCCCTTCTTTCTTATTGATGATACGTCTTTCTGGGCTTAGAAAGGCGGGTCGTCATATGGCTATTTCAGGGACACAACGAGCGACAAAGTAAAGTTCATTAGCCTAATACAAAGGTGGCTGAATCACAACGGGCAACAACAAAAAATTATCATAAAGGTAAAACAGGTAAAGATATCTTGAACAATATATGTGAAAATCTACGCCATAATTTGATTTAAATCAGCCAGCAATGTGATAATGAAATGAATGTTGATAATGATTCTGAATTTTTCAAAATTGTTGGCCAATTATATTCTTATGCCAAGAACACTCTAAAAATCTCTAGAGTCTTTGAACTACTTCATATATATTAGTTTGGATTAATAATAGTGTTTTATTGGTTGATGATAATACATTTGATTATTTCATGGCTGATCTATATTCATGGTTTTTGATTATTTACACGACTTCAATTAAAATTCAAGAGAATTTCATTTAAAAAGTTGTTAAAAATGATTTTGAGACATTTTTTTGCACAACTTATGATCTGGTTTGTAACATTAAACTAATAATAAGTTTGGGTGAAAAGAAATTCAGATTCAGATTACACTGGTAATCTAGTTGATAGAAAAATTACTAGTGGAACGTGATTTATGATGAGACATTTAGTAACTGCATCGTTTTTCAAAGAAAATATCTGCATATTTTTCACTTTAAATAATTTTCAAAAGCAGACATTTTTCTTATAAAACCCCTTGTAGAAAATCATTTTTGACCTTGCTTCAGATTAGTCATTTTTAGAAAATTTGATAATTATTTTTGAATATGATTTTAAATGACTATATTAACTAATCTGACTCCCTACTAATTATCGAAAAAGATAAATAGTGATTGAAAAAGTAACGAGTATCGATATTAATCATGTATTATAACTTGAGATGGTATAATTAATAAATTTCTTTAGAAATTTGAACAAGAGTTATAAAACTTTTTGTTGGTAAAAATTCATGACCATCTCTATTTCTATTATATTTCTATCGACCATCACTCATCAAAATTCAATATGGTTTGTCAATATGTGGCACTTTAAACAGGAATCATTCGTTTTTCATTTTATATATATATTTTTTAAAAGAATCCAAATTATTCACTCTCATTTGAAAGTCCTCACGTTTATGCATGGGTGAATTACTTGGAATTTCTGAATATGTGCTTCCATGCTCATTTAAAAGTCCTCACGGTTATGCATGTATGGAACACATATCAAAATTGATTTGTTAAATAGACAAATTGATTCTAATCCCATTTAAAAGTCCTCATGGTTATGCGTGGTTAGAATATACTTGAATTCCTTTTTTATAAAAAAAAATTGGAATACTACTAATCTCATTTAAACGTCCTAACAGTTATGCATGGTTAGTAGATATTCAAATTCCTGATATAAATATACCATAAATAAACGCAACTGTATGGTTTTATATGATGACATCATCCATATTACTCTAAAGTGGAATATGCATCAAACAGAGTATTTATGATTTTTGTTTGACTTTTTATTGAAATTTAATATTTATATTTGATTTAGTTTTAATGTTGTATTAATGTCTTTCACTTTATCTCTATTTTGCTAACATTATTACTCTTTTGCTGATAACAAAAGGGGGAGAGAAAAGTTAAGACTTCGACAAATAAAGGTCAAATATTTTCTATTTGCATCTAGGCTCATTTGCATATTTTTATTCATGCATATACGAAGGGGGAGCTTTGTGTAGAGAGGAAGCATTCAAATAGGGGGAGCAAATTGAATGATCAAATACACTTAACAAATTCAAAATCTTAAATATATGTTTGCTATCATCAAAAGGGGGAGATTGTTGAATATGCGAGTATATGTGTGACGCCCCACCTCTATACCCACGCTAGCCAAGAACACTACTGTGTAATGCTGTCAACTAGCACGGAGAATAAGGCTGTTGAGGAGCGACCATCCGTGTAATTTCTTTGCACGAGCACCGATATGTCAGATAATATAACATGCATTCTATTTCAAGAGGAAATCCGACATACCGACACAAACTCAAAGCTACTACACGGTGGCTATATAAATCCTTCGGAAACAAATATAGAAATAAACATAACATAAATTAGTCACAGACAATTCATATCACAAAGGCGGAAATAGATATGAATATTACACTAGGAAGTGTACATCAGGGTAGTGGTCTAAAAAGATCCACAATATCACAAAAATATAGTTTCACGAACTACACAAAAGAATAAGTATACATTATGGAGTCTACATCTCAAATGTATACAACAAAATAAACTACTAATCTAAGTAGTTTGCCAAAAGTCAGAGAAATGAATCCCAGGGGAGAAGTCAAGCAGAAGCACCTGCAACATCTCGGTCTGACCCGAGTATTATTTAATAATAAACGGATCAGTCTAACTATAAATATCAGATGAAACGATATAGAATAAGAGATATGACTAAACACATAATAATCACAATGCCAAGCTGTGATATATAAGCAGTCGAAAATCATCAAGGGATTATTCAATATCACAAAATCTACACAAGAATCAAAGGAAATGTCATACTCCATATTTGGTTCATCAAACCACAAATATTGACGATTATATCAATGTCAATCACAAAAGTCCATGACACACAAATTCACCAATACACAAATATTAATAAAACTTATCAATGGAAACCATGAAAATTGGTGAAGCATAAATTCTAGAAATCATCTCAAGAAATCAAGTCAATGACACACAAATTCACCTATGCACAAGAATTGATAAATCATATCAATAGAAATCACAAAAAAATAGGTGAAGTATAAATTCTAGAAATCATCTCAAGAAATCCAGTCAATGACACACAAATTCACCTGTGCACAAGAATTGATAAATCATATCAATAGAAATCACAAAAATAGGTGAAGTATAAATTCTAGAAATCATCTCAAGAAATCCAGTCAATGACACACAAATTCACCTATGCACAAGAATTGATAAATCATATCAATAGAAATCACAAAAAATAGGTGAAGTATAAATTCTAGAATTCGACACACGAAATCCAGAAATCACACAAAATAAGTGGGGAGGCCTATCACATGAACGGGAGCATGAAAACTCACCAACAGCTGTAACACATGAACGAGAAGCTATCTCATGGTAGCTAGCCATTAATTTGACACACAAATGGTCCGAAGACCTGACACACGAATGGTCCGAAGACCTGACACACGAATGGTCCGAAGACCTGACACACGAATGGTCCGAAGACCGTGGGTTGCTACCCCACCAAATTTGAGTCGAAACTCCACAAAACGGGGTTTAGTCTCCCGCGCAGTCAAAGAGACAACGCACATTGCTAGTCTAAATCACAAAAATGATTGTCATGATCATCGAGAAGTGTCAATTACACTAAGCTAGTAAATATATGAGTTTAGCTTCATGTCCCATAACCACTTGCTTAACTTAAATATTTATGAACAAACTGTAGATCTCCACTATAAAATTGTCACAAGAGATTCAATCGAACAAGTCCAAGAATTAACCGACAAAGTGAACGCAAGCGTTTCATACCACTTGTTTTACTAAGTCGTTTAATTAGATTTCTCATATGAGTGAGGTAAAGGTTTATATATATACTAATAGATTGGGAAACGGTTTTATAAACGAATTTGGTATTAAAATAGTATTGAAATCGTTTGAGGAAAGAGTTTTGATATTTACTACTAGTATAGAAAACCTTTATATTTTTAAAGTGACAAAACACAAAGAAGATTGTAGGAACAATCAATCACTTAAATTCACATACGAAGATGTGAATAAAAATCCAACGAAACCGATAAAGAATCCATCAAAATGGATACTCAAGAAAATCCCTAAAAAGGAGTCATCAAAGTCATAATAATTGATAACAATAAATAGGAAACAACACGAATCGATTTAAGTTGGAAATTTAAGCAACAAGGCAAAGCAGGCAAAAATCATCAGGTCGGTCGGCCGGACTCCCTGAGTCGGTCGACCGAACCTAAAACAGAAAGTGCATATGCACTTGGAAGCAGGTCGGTCGACCGAACCAGGGGGGTCGGTCGGCCGAACCAGAAACAGAAGTGCAACTGCACATTTGGAAGAAGGTCGGTCGACCGAACCAGGGGGGTCGGTCGGCCGGACCTGTTTCCAGCCTCTTCCCTGCCTATTACAAATGAGGTTCAATCTTGACCAAATTGCATTCTCTCGAGCAACGGCGCTAAGGGATTATGCCAATCGACAACCCGGCCCTATAAGCTCTTCGATGCATCTCCGAAAACATGATCAAAGATCAAAGCTATGATTTTTAAGGAATTGAACCCAAACATTAAAAATTGGAATATTCACCAAATCAATCCAAACCAAAAGCAAATGCACACGAATAAGTGTTAGGAATTCATACCTAACAATCGAAGATAAATATAAGCATAGATGTGAGATAAAAATCTCACCTTTTCACAAAATCAAACAAGAAGAAGCTTGAAAGCAAATGGAGAATCAACCACACTTCAATCTCAAAACTAGAAGCTTGAATCTAAACAAAAAGAGAAACATCTCCTAAATTAGGTTTAGGAATTTTTCTGAAATTGGTAAGAGAATAAGTTGGAGAAGAAGAAGAGAAGCTTACTAATGGGTTCTTCTTGAGTTTGGAGCAAGGAATTTGATTTGCAAGAGGAACTAGGGTTTTGGAGTTTTTAATTTCCAATCTCTCCCACCGTTAATACACTAAAAACTGAAATGAGAAGAGAATGATTGTGAGTGGGGAAGAGTGGATCAGATTTGAGCATAAGTTAACATAGGGCTAAGCCCAAACCAAACCCAAAGTGAAAAGTAGCAAAAATCAACTTTCTCCAAACATATCGAAGCTTGTACTCAAAAAGGTCGCAAACGGGATTTTAAACTCAATGCGAGTGGTCCCGAGTCCTAATTCGACCGTATGCAAAAAGTAGCTTTTCGGACTAAAATCCGACCAATGATGAAATATTTAAATAAAATATTTAAATATAAAATCGATAAATATGCGGGTTGTTACAATATGATTTTTGTTTGATGATAATAAACATATATACATTCATTTAAATGTATTTGTTAATGTACTATTTTATTTTTCACATAAATAAATAAATGTTTTCTGAATAAAATAAATAACATAGTATTTAAATTCAAACAGATATTTTATTCAAATAAATATTTAATACAATTTTGTATAGTACAAATTCAAGCTCTCACTATACATATTATATACAACACAAATTCGATTACATCACAATTTATCATTTACAAATACACCTCACTACATATCGCTCATTCACTCGGAATTTATCTACAACTTTATTCCAGATTGAATCCAGCATTTGAGCAATCTGCAAAAATAAATACTGACGTTGTAAAATTGAAAAGGAAATATTTTTGCCGTATAAATAAAATGTATTTTGAAAATATTATTTGCCTCAATTATTTGGGTTGTTCGTCATCATTTAAATTTGAATTCATCATACATGAACAACTTGTGACATGCACAATTTATCACCGCACATGCCACAAGGCCATGCACATAGATATATACACTTGATAAAATTACAGGGACAGGTGAGCACAGGGCAAACCCAAATGAAACGTCGGGTTCAACTCAAGTGCAATACAAATAAAATCACGACACAAGCACAAGGTCAAACCCAAGCTCCAAGCTGCATTCAACTCAGATGCAATCAAAATGTACAAACTCAAGAATGAATGAAACTGCAATATAGCTTTAAATGAAAACAATGTACATAGTGAAGCATGTGCATAACAGTAGCAAGCATATGAAAAACAACAATGAAATTAATATCGAGCCAGTTCAAATGCCAAAGTGAAGCCACCAGACTTCAAGTCTAACAGGCAGTGGCTCAACATCAAAATGCAATATGAACCAGACGAGTACAACAAATGGAGATGCAACCAAATCACAGATGTCCAGACTAAATGCAAAGACTGGTGCAACTCAATACAGCAACCACCAGATGAAGCAGTTAAAATAGAACCATATGTGCACAAGCTAGGCTACTACATGGTGCAGCAAACATCATCATTAATGGATTAATATACAACTGCACTCAGACTACAAGTGCATCGAACACAATACAGTGAACTAAAGAAATCCAAGAACACAACTGACTTGATACAAACCAAATAGAAATGAAGACTCTATGCCAAAAGGTCAGAAATAATGCAAGTGCAAACTCAAGTGGTACAAGACCGAACCATACACAATACAACAATGCAAACTGACTCGAAGCAATGCAATAGTGACTTCAACATAGTAATATACAGAGCACAATGCCACTGTAGTTGCAAACAAGGTACAGACCACACTCGACTATGCATAAAAGCAGCTCAACCTCAAGCATCAGGTTGAAATCAATCAGCGACATGTATGCATAAACACATTAGAACCAGAAAACAAGGACCAAAATAAAATGCAACCCGAACAGTTTTTACGAAAGTCGAAGTCAGTGATGTGAAGTGACCGAAGTCAAACGCAAGTATCAGTTTTGAACAAGACAGAGAAGCAGAAGTTAACAAGCACAAAGAACAAAACAGGTCAAGTATGCTACATCGATGAATTCAATCAATGCCGAAGTCAAGTAAATGGCAAGATTAAAGTCAAGGCCGATGTCAACAGTTAATGGCCAAAGTCGAGCACAAAAACGAAATCAACGTCATCGTCAAAGAATTCAACGGGGAAGCAAAGTCAGAGCCTTGGAAATCGAGGAAGCAGCAAATTCACAAAACCGTGATGACAAAGGCAAAAATATACGAATTGACAAAGTCAGAAATCATCGTCAACGTTCAATCAATATCGAATGGCCGAGGAGAATTTGTGACGAATTCAAACAAATATATACGAACGAAAATCAAGGGGTTCAAACCCAATATAAAAACCCTAAACATCATCGGTAAATGCAAGAATTCGAGTTCAAGCAAATAACAGAGAAGATTATATCAATAACTCGAATCATTGATCGAGTTCAAGCAAGCATTCAACCAATAAAGCAAAAGGAACAAATCACATACCATTATAGCCGAACTCGATCAGATAGAGCAGCGTGTGCAAAAATAGAAGAGACGGTCATTCGATTGAGCAACCAAAGCAAGATTGTATAATCGAACGATCAATTGAAGCGGCGACTCAATTGCCTGGAACCCTAATTTTTGAACGAACGAGCAAAGCATCATTTTTCACAAAGAAGAAGGACGGGCCGAAGATTAAAAAGAGAAAGGGATATCACTACTCATATTAGGCCAACCTTTTTTCATCTACTTGGGCTTATATTTAAATTAGGGTTTTGATTTCTTTAAATTGTGTTTAAATTGTATTTTCCTTTTTAAACTTGTGTATTTCTAGTCGTGTGACTAGGGGACAAACTACATGGCGTAGTTTGAGAATTCGTAACTCAGTGGCTGAGTTATGGCAGGGTGTTGAGCATAGAGTTAAGGCTAGTCGATAGCGGGTGTTGCGAGTTTACGTGTGTAAGCGTCTGACTGCTTAATTTCTAGTAAAAACCTTAGGGCAGCACGTAGGTAGGGTTTTGCCCAAGCTGGATAAATTCTGTTCGTTCTATTTCTGCATTTATTATTCTGCTATTATCTGTGCTGCTATTATCTTGATATAGCTGCGTTGAAAATATTTATATAAGCTTCCACAATAAATAATTTTTATAATTAATAGTATCACCCGATTCGCCCCCTCTAGTGTGCAATCGATCCTGCACTCTCTAGATCACATTGTTCTACAAAACTTGAAATTATGATCTCCCTTTTTTGGTCATAAGTGAATTTAAATGATGTTTTTATTATAAGTATGGCATATTTGTGTTATTAGTTTGCTCGACAAAAGCCATCAAACTATAACACAACATTTAAATCACTTTTAATTCTAATAAAATATGACAACAAAGTTGAAAGCAAAATCTGTTTTAAGTATGGTCTATTAACTAATAATTATAAATATAGACCATCGGATTTTAATTTCAACATTCAATTCATTACCATCATCACATGTGGATGAAGAGGAAATTATGGTTTGTGATTTTTTAAGCATAGCCTTTGTTATGAACAACATAGACTATGAAATTCAACATGAAACAATAAATTACATCAACATTCATTTAAACATAAAAGAGATCAAAATTAACAAGTTATGTTGAAGCTACATAATTAGTGAGCTTCATTACCCCTAAATTGAAGAGGGTTAGCCTCTCATATTTGTTATCAAATCAACAAATGTAGCTTGCAATATTGACAAAAAGAAGAGGAAAAAGAGAGCAAAATGAAAAGAAATGCTAAGTAAAGAGAAGTAAATACTAATCTACTTGCATGAAAATTAAACTATACTACTAACATAAAAGAAAATAAATAAGGAAAGGAAAAGTACATGTATTAAATTGCATAAAAAATATTACATAAAAGAAATGGCTAAGAAGCCATAAAAAAGAAAAGATCTCTCATTTTATTTTTGATCTAAACTAAACTAAGAGAAGAGAGCCTAAAGAAGAGGAGTTACATGAAGCATAAGGGGTATTTATACACGTACAAAATCCAAATCCACTTTTTTGGAGAATGCCCAAAATACCCACTTAGGAAGTGTGGAGGCCAAGTAATCATTAGCATCAATTAATCATCATTTAGATTTGCATGAAGCTTTGAACTCTATTAGCATGTGCATTAGTCTCTAATTTATGTATGAAGGTATGTGGGTATGTGTGGTCCTTCATGATCCATGAAATGAATTATTTCCAACTCCATTCCTGTGTATTCACTCTTGTGCATGCATATATCTTCATGAAGCCACTTGTACTTGAATTTAAATTCCTATAAAATAACATAGAAATTTTCAACTAAATTTTAGAAAATTAATATATGCATAAAAATTACCATTTTGCCCCTGAATGAAGATGAATATGTGACGATTTGATATAATTTGAATTTTGATTTAAACAAGTTAAAATACTCAATACGATCCATTTATTTAATTTAAATAGATTAAATATGGTGGTAAAAATATGCATATTACATGTTCATTTCATATCCATCCATTGGCATCCATCATTTCGTATCCATCACCATCGATACAAAATGTGCATATCCTCATCACTTGGCACCCATCATTTGTATCCATCATGTTCGAACCTATATCGATGGACTTTAACACTCCCTAGATTGATCACGTTTCATTCAACCAACAGTTGCATGTTTCGTATCGATCGCTTATTTTATCGATATAAATAGTAGGGTTGGAGATCGATGCGAAGGAAAGAGTAAAGCATCGATACAAAGAGTAAGGCTTGGAAAACCAAACCATAAATGATTTCATAGTTGAGTGTTGATTCGGAAAAACGAATGTCGTTTTATTAAAAACCTTACAAGTTGTTTCCTTTTTGATGATTTTCGAGGTTGATAAAATGATTGATTGAAGTTCATGTTTATTTTCACCAAATTGAAATTCAAATTTATCATTGAAAACTTCTACTAAATTGTTGATTTCAAAATCAAAATGGTGATTTAAATCTTCCCCTTCGGAATTTAACAACTCATCTTCAAATAGTCCATTAAATTCGTCTTCTTTTATTGGATAATCAACAACTTCACTACATGTATCGTGTTCAAAATTCAAAGTTGTTGTATTCAAATTTTTGAAATCTAAAAAAGGAAGATTGAATTTTAAATCGAGTTTCTTACTCTCAAAAGAATAGAAATCCCACTTAATTATCGTATTTTCAACAACTTCATTAAGATCTTCATTTTTAGTTTAAAAAGTTGTGGTTTGAAAATCGTTGATTTGGGTATAGATGGATTATCATTTGACTCGTCACATGTTGGGATTTGGTTTTGTTTCACATGTTGTTTCATATATGTTTCGAACAACACATCCATGTGATCATTGCAGATTTCGTCCATTTGTTCAACAAAATCCGATTTATAATTATTAACTTGAGAATTTTCGATTTGGATTTGCTGAGAACAAAATTTTTCGCTCGTATCGTATTCGAGATTATTACCATTGTCAAAATTATTTAAAAAGTGGATCACATTTTAGTTGTGATTTTGAAATTCATTTTGGAGTTCAAAATTGGATTGGCATGGATTATACTCGAAATCAATTGCATTTTGAAGTGATCAAATCTTGATTACTTTGAAAATGTTGACTTGAGTCACACACAAATAAGAATTACACAAATACTTTATCATTTGATTTTTTTGTGCAGAGATTTCAAGTAAAGATGAAATGTTATTTTCAATATTTGAAGGTTGGTCATCATTTTGAAAATCTTTTGGTTCAAAATTTGAATCGTTTAAACAATAGTTGTTTTTGAAATGTCCATAAGAATTTGGTGGGAAATTATATGGATTATATTGATTTTCACAACTATCGTAGAATTCATGTGAATATGGAAATGGAAATTTGGATATTTTCAAGAATGTTTATAAAAGTAAAATATTTACAAATAGAATTTAATTTTCAAAAGGAAGATTGATTTTTTGTTTTTTTTTGTTTTTCAATTTTTTTTGTTTCTGAAAAGGTTTTACAAGTTTTTTGGATTTTTGAAATTTCAAAGGAAAAGGATTTCAAAATTTCAAAGGAAAAAGGAAAGGCATAGTTCATTGCCTATCATCCTTACCACCGCTACATACCTGGCAACAGCGCCAAAATGTTGTTCGGACTGCTAAACTTCTATCGAATTAGAAAATATCAAAACAAATTTATATTTAAATTTATACTGCAAGCGCATGGCGTACTATTATAGTACAAAGTGAGTACAGGTCGATCCGTATGGAATTGTTGGTTTTGAATCTCTATTCAATTAAATTAACCAAAGATTTAATGATGTTGAGCTAAAAATGTAAGAAAACTAACAAAAAGAAAGTGATAAAAATATGAGAGTAGGAAGACAATTTAGAGATAAATCCACTCTCAAGATCACATAGTTTAATAAAACATGAAATTATGATATCACTTTTTTGGTTATAAGTGAATTTAAATGATGTATTTATTATAAGTATGACATATTTGTGCTATTATTTTTGCTCAACATAAGCCATCAAACTATAACACAACGTTTAAACCACTTTTAATTCTCATAAAATATGACAACAAAGTTGAAAGAAAAATCTATTTTAAGTATGATCTATTAACTAATAATTAGAAATATATACCATCAAATTTTAATTTCAACATTCACTTCATTACCATCATCATATGTAAATGAAGAGGTAATTATTGTTTGTGGTTGTTTAAGCATGGCCTATTTGTTATGAACAACATAGACTATCAAATTCAAAATCACATCAACATTCATTTAAGCACAAAAGAGATCAAAATTAACAAGTTATGTTGAAGCTGCATAATTAGAGAGCTTCATTACCTCTAAATTGGTGGGGTTCGGCCTCTCATATTTGTTATCAAATCAACAAATGTAGCTTGCAATATCGAACAAAAAGAAGAGGAAAAAGAGAACAAAATCAAAAGAAATGCTAAGTAAAAAGAAGTAAATGCTAATCCATTTGCATGAAATGTAAACTACACTACTAATATGAAAGGAAATAAACAAGGATAGGAAAAGAATATGTATTAAATTGCATAAAAAATACATAAAGGAAATGGCTAAGTAGCCATGAAAAGAAAAGGAATTCTCATTTTATTTTTAATATAAACTAAATTAAGAGAAGAGAGCCTAAAGAAGAGGAGTTACATGAAGCAATAAGAGGTATTTATACATGTACGAAATCCTAATCCACTTTTTTGGGGAATGCCCAAAATACCCTCTTAGGAAGTGTGAAGGCCAAGTAATCATTAGCATCAATTAATCATCATTTAGATGTGCATGAAGCTTTTTTTGAAACTTTATTAATAAGGCCCAGCCCAAAAGAATGGGTTAGTGGGTAATAACCCGAATACACATAACAAACTCAACACAACGTATCTCTAACTCTAAACACGTTAGGGTATTATACGCCTCCGCAGAAAACAACACAGAAGAAACTAAAAATGGCAGAAGCTCCATCTTTCAAGCCGCTCGAGACTCAAAATGAATGAGAGAAATAAGTCGGGGAGGCTTCCAATCCTTCTTGTCACTGCGTGTTGATTTGTAAGCTTAGGATTTGGGCAAAAATGACTCGAATGAGCTGTTTTTGTTTCAGCTTCCCTAAAGTTTCTTGTTTTGTTGGTTAGAACAACATCAATCTTTATATTTGAGGGATCTATTGTAGCGATAGCGAAACCGGTAGCTTTTTCTCCATGGCGATTTATTCTGTTGTCGGCAGCAGGTGTTTGGACAATATCCTTTGTATGGCTCTAATTCATACATTGATGTATCCGTTGAGCTTCAGAGTTGAAAAAGACGGCTTTTGCAAGTTATATTTGATGTAGCTGCTTATTGGGTTGAATGGGATCGACTCCTTTTACATGTTGCAATTGTTGAAGCTGCTTTCCCTTTTCTCCCAATCAGATAAGTGATAGATCTGACTGTTGATGTTACTTCTGTAATAGTTTTCATCCATTATCTGGTTATTGATGACCAGCTGCCAATATTTTCCCATATGCAGGTAACTGTCCACCGAGACCTCAATATTGTGAGCGCGGTAGCTTTCGCCCCTAGCGAGTAAATAGAATAAGTCAATAGAATCTGTATACTTGTTATCTTTAGGAGAATATGTATTAATATTAAGATAACCTCCCTTTGTGTTATAGGAATTGCTCCTATTGTGTTGGTATAAGCCGCCCCTTCCAGTATTGAGTGGATCTCGGATGGATACAGTATCGAACATAGGCTTTTCCATCCTACAGCTTCCTTTGTGAAGAAGATGTCCTATATTAGGAGAATCATTGATGATTTTCCCACTCTGTAAGAAAGATTCTAAATTCTCTTCATATCTATCCATTTTCTAGTAGTTTGACTTTGGATTCTCATAATGCGTTCTTTGATTTCTATGTTTATTAAGAAGGATTTGGCTGTCCAATTCAATTTTTTTCCAAAGTTGAATGCTTTCTGTTTCTTTTTGAGAGTGAAGCCTTTGATTTCTTTCTTTCCAGATATGAAAGATGGATGCAGTGAGCATTATACTTTCTTTTTTGAATTCCTTGGATTTTTTTGAAGTTTTGCTGAATATATTTGATGCTTTCTCTCATGCTTTATACAGCTTGATTTTGATTGATTTTGAGATTTGTTTTGGCAATATACCAAATGTCCTTTGAATAAATGCAATCAAAAAACAGATGATTAATACTCTCTGTCTCATTTTTACAAAGAAGACATAATGTTTCCCCTTTTTTATTCCACTTTAGGCATCTATCTCTAGTGGGGAGTCTATTAATAATTGCAAAGTAGGCACAATGAGAATTTTTGGACAGTTTGATTTGCTCCATATAACTTTTTGCTAATCAACTTCTATTTCATTACCTTTTATATACTCCAAAGTTTTTCTAAATGAGAAAAAAACATTTTGTAGATAATTTCCATTCCCATTTATCATTTTGGAGATTTGGATCTATAGAGATATTTGAACGGCAGACTTAAAAGTAGATGTTGCTGGGTGTGCTATAGCATTCCACCTACTATTTTGGATGATGGTACTAACTTCTCCAGCGACTTCACCAAATACATATAAATTATTCCACTCCAAAAGATTAACTAAAGATTTTCCATAAATCCATGGGTCAAACCATAGATTATTCTGATCTCCATTTTTAAATTTCCTTTCCAAAAGTTTAATACCGGTATCTCTGCTTTTGAGTATGTTTTTCCAAACAAAAGAATGTTTATTTTCAATACCAGTCCAAAAGTTCTTGTTTTTGAGATACTTTGCTTTTATCCATTTTCCTAAAGTGAATTGCCTTAACAAATCTCTAGAATAATTTGAGATTGCATACTTCTCTCAGATCATTGATATCCCTTATGCCTAAGCCTCTAGCTTTCTTTGATTTACAAACTTTGTCCCAAGCAATTTTATGATGCTTTCCATTCCAAATGAAATTTGCACAAATTTTTTCAATTTTGTGAATAGATTTTACTATGATATTGTGTGCTTGGATCCAATACATAATAATGGCAATGATGACAGTGCGAGTAAGTTCAATTCTACCGGTAGTTGACAGAAGTTTGCTAGCCCAACCTTCAAATCTAGCCTGTATTATGTCCAATAGTCTTGTGCAGTCTTGATCATTGACTTGATTAGCACTGAGAGGTAATCCCAAATATTTGACTGGAAGATTACGCTCTTTAAATTTTAAAATGTTTAAAATGTCCAATTTTCTGGCACAGCCTTTACTGAAGTAGATTTTGCTTTTGAAATCATTAATCTTCATAGCAGCATGATCTTCTGATTTGGCAAAGATATTTGCTACAGATTTTGCATTTTGCGTGTCTGCATTTAAAGAATAAGTAATCATCAGCATATAGAAAATGTGGAATGTATGGTTTGGTTCTATTAATGGGTTTTATATATCCTTTTATTAGTTATGTTTCCATAAGAATTGTGAAATATTCCATAGCAATAGTAAATAGATATGGAGACAATGGGTCTCCTTGTCTAATTCCTCTATTGCTATGTATAAACCCATTAGGAGAACCATTAACCAAAATTGAGTAAGACACTTTACTAATACATTCATAGATAAGAGCACAAAATTCATTACAAAACCCATTTTTTCATCATATATATTATAAATTGTCTATCAATTTTTTCAAAAGCTTTATGTAAATCTATTTTTACACACATGTGATTTTTGCTATTATGATTGAAGTTCCTAATTAATTCATGTGCTAATAATGTGTTTTCAACAATAAGTCTACCAGGAATGAATGCACACTGGTTTTCAGAAATTAGATATTTTAAAAATATTTTTATTCTGTTACTTAGAATACTAGAAATAATTTTGTATACAAAGTTACAGCAGGCAATAGGCCTATAGTCTTCTAAACTATTAGGAATGGGAATTTTTGAAACTAAAGTAATGAAAGTACGATTTAGATTTTTTAAAAGTTTCCCAGTCCAAAAATTTTTAGAAATTGAGTCAAGCAATAGTTTTTCTATCTCATCCAGTGTGTTTTATAAAATTTAGCACCAAAGTCATCAGGGCCTAGGCTTTTATCATTATTTGAGTTAAAAATGATATTTTTAATTTCCTCAATTCTTATTGGAGCCAAACGAATATCTTGACCATTGCCATTAAATTTGAATTTAGGCTCAATATTCGGAAAATCATTAGAAGAGAGATCAGTATTATATAGATTAGTAAAATATTTAATAGCTTCTTTCTCTATACAAGACATATTATTGATAGTATTACCATTAACATCAATGATTTTACAAATATCATTTCTATATTTTCTACTAGACATTTTAGCATAAAAGAATTTACTAGCTTCATGTCCATGATTTAACCAGTCTATTTTAGCTTTCTGCCTTAAATTAACAGACTACACATGGAGAGATTTGGCTAGATTATTTTGGGCTATGAAAAATTTGTTGATTTTATCACTGTCTGAGCAGTCATTATCCAGATCATTCTGTCTTATTTCACATTCTTCCCTAAGAGTTTTAATGCCCTTATTAGTTCTGTTTCTATTCCAAATTTTCAATTTACCTTTTGTATTTTGAAGCAGTTTACTAAATTTGTATTGGGCAATGCCCGAAACTTTTATAGAGAGACAATTGTTGACAGTATCTCTATATCCATTCACAAATCTAAAAGGGATATTCTTTTTAGTATTATTATTGCAATTAAGACATATTTGAATAGGAGTATGATCACTGGTAGCTTGGGGAAGAGTAAGACATTTGAAATATTTTGTAAATTTTTTGTTAATTAAAATTCTGTCTAATTTGCGGTGAATATTTCTAAATATACCAGATTTCCAAGTATATTTATTTCCAAAAATTGTTGGCTCATATAGACCAGTTTTGGTAAAAAAAATTATTGAATTTTTCTAATTTTTTGAAGGGGATGGGAATTCCCCCTATTTTTCAAATCCATGCATAACAGTATTAAAATCACCCATAATAATCCATGGACAATTCATGTTAGAGGTAATTATTTCAAGGTTTTTCCAAAGAGAATCGCTTTCGGTTTCACTGTTAGAAGCGTAAACAAAAGTAATTTCAATTTGAACACCACCTTATTAGTGCATTTACAGTGAATAAATTGGAAATTTATAAACTGTTGATAAATGTCCCAATTATTAGGGTCCTATATGACCATGATTCTACCATACCCCCCCCCCCATTTAATTATTATTATAATGCTCCAATTATTCAAAAAATTTGACTGAAAATCAATGATTTTAGAATTATCTAATTTATGTTCTAGTAAACCAACAATGCTAGGATTTGTTGACAATAGAAGATTAGATAAGTCTAATCTTCTGACAGGGGAATTAAGACCTCTAATGTTCCATGAAATAATCGACATACAATTAACAGAGAGATTAAAATTCAAAATTAAAATAAAAGGATACACAAACGGATACAATTAATAGTAGCAGTTTATGCACTGTGACTGCCCTTTTCTTCAAAAGACTCAATCCTCTTTCCTTTCTTATTGTATGAAGTTTTATTTAATGCTCTCAGTTGATCTTCCCACTTGGAATTTTTGATGATACACTTCCTTTAAAATTCACTGTCTTCTGTTTCTTCTAGGTTTTCATTATCTACAATTTCTTTTATGCTTTTCATTTTGCCTTTTCTTTTTTCTTTCATTTCTTTTCTACTTTTCCTTAAGGTTGGTGCAAAATTTGAAACTAAACAGATAGCTTTTTGAATGTTAAGATCAAAAATTGGATTTTTGGTAATTGTGGAGAGGTGTGAAGCTAAGTAACTAATGTGATTTTCTGATGGCTCCTTACTTATTATGTTGTCAATGATAGAACTATCATCCAAATTCATTGCTTCTGCAACTGAGGACTCTTCTACCGATTGAAATTTTTGTCTTTTGCTTGGATAGCCGAATCCTCTATGTTAATAATTGAGCACAGTGATGATTTCATTTACTTTCCCTGTTATTTCTGAAGATTTAGAAGAAATTACATCCACATTACCAACCTTAATTTGATCTTCCCTACTTTCTTGAGAAGCTTTTTCTGAAATAGATTCTTGCACATTAAATGAATCTTCAAAGTTTGCAATCTGTCCAATATTGTCTCAGGTGGTTGAGGAGTATTTTCCTTATTATCAAGAAGTAATGCTGTTTTTGTAAGTTCACTTCTTTGTACTGGAAAGGTGTTGGGGCTGACAGTAGCTTTTCCTTGCATACTTTGTTTTTATTTCCAAACCAATTTCGAATCATAATTTTCCAGAGAATGACCAAAACATGAACATGTTTTACATCTAAGGGGAACCCATTCATATTCAATATTTTGAATCAAGTTTTCACCATCATGTAACGATATAGTAGCTTCATTTGGTAACTCAGCATCTGCATTAATTTCTACAAGTATTCTTGCAAAAGAAAGCCTAGTTTCTTTTGCAGTATGCTCATCCAATTTAAGGGGGTGCCAACTACACTAGCAATTGCACTTAGAATCTCACTATCCCATCGTCTAAGGTTTAATTCGAATAGTTTGATCCAGATAGGCATAGAAGAAAGAAGATCCCTGTCAAGGTTGATTCTACTGCTCCATTTTGTCATAATAATCAGTTTTCCATTTATGAAATATGGCCCCCATTAGTAGCATTATCACAATCTGAAGCATTGGAAAATCTGATTAAAAAGAAACCATTATTACGAGTAAAAATGTCAAAATTACACGTGGGTTTAAAGTATTTGGCAATTACAGCCTTGAAGTGATGATAAGCGGGTCTATTGCCAAAAACATAGGCAAATACAGAGAAGTTCCA
The DNA here is from genome assembly GCA_030765085.1 of Allium cepa. NCBI lineage: Eukaryota > Viridiplantae > Streptophyta > Magnoliopsida > Asparagales > Amaryllidaceae > Allium > Allium cepa. The sequence continues at coordinate 602,971,892 of CM060941.1, forward strand.
TTTACTCTCTGCCCTTTTGCTGGTCTCCGCACTCACTACCACTATCTTCTTTTCATTAATGGAGAGAGGAGCAACATACTTAAGGTCAAATTCTGTATTTAACCTTCTTTCTTGATCATCTCTGCCCATGAAGAAGGCTTACTCAGGTTAGTGTTGATTTGAGATATAGAATTCTCTTTAAACTAAGAGTTTCTTAAATAGTTTCTTGAATTTCTGAAATGAGTGTCCAAGTACACCTCTTGCTGACTGATTCTTGCAACATTTCTTAATGAGATTCTTTCATTCACAATGCTTCTTGAATTATATGACCCTTGATTTATATTTCTGAAAGACTGCTTTGATTGATTCATATTGCCTTGTTTCAGGTTCTTTTGATAAGAACTGTTATATGCACTTTGGATTTGAGTGGCAGTTCCTTTATCAACGGTTTTGATTTTCTACTTTGTACAATTTGAAAGCCTTCTTCATCAATGATAGAGGTTGTCTTTTGTGATAGTGGTGGTGGTTGTGGCATTGGAATCGACGAAGGTGGAGGAGAGTGAGATGGAGAGGAATGAGAGGACCCCTCTAACAGATCAAGTTTGTAGATAGGGTTATTCAATAGTTTTGTAAAGGCAGCCATGGCTCCCAAGCTTTGTAATTTTTTGCGTCGCACATGTGCATGAAGCTTTGAACTCTATTAGCATGTGCATTAGCCTCTAATTTGTACATAAATGTAGGTGGATGAGTGTGGTCCTCCATAATCCATGAAATGAGTTATTTCCATCTACGTTCCTGTGTATTCACTCTTGTGCATGCATATATCTTAATGAAGCCACTTGTATTATAATTTAAATTCCTACAAAATATTATAGAAATTTTTAATTAAATTTTAGAAGATTAATATATGCATAAAAATGACCATTTTGCCCGTGGATGAAGATGAATATGTGACGATTTGAAATAATTTGAATTTTGGTTTAAACAAGTTAAGATACTCAATATGATCATTTTTTTAATTTAAATAGATTAAATATAGTGATAAAAATATGCACGTTTACATGCACATCACATGTTCATTTCGTATCGATCCATTGGCATCCATCATTTCGTGTCCATCACCATCGATACAAAATGAGCATATCCTCATCACTTGGCACCCATCATTCGTATCCATCAAGTTCGAACCTATATCGATGGACTTCAACACTCCCTATATTGATCACGTTTCATTCAACCAACAGTTGCATGTTTCGTATCGATCCCTTATTTTATCGATACAAAGAATAGGGCTGGAGATCGATATGAAGGAAAGAGTAAAGCATCGATACGAAGAGTATGGTCATGGATGGATATGAAAGAAGAGGTCAAACCAATTGAAGTAGTCCTTATGCAAGAATTTTGGATCTCCATAAAGCAAGTGCACCACGTCATCGATAAGAAGATGATCGATATGAAATGTATCGATATGAAGGCCTCATCCAGTCCATGTTTGCAACTTTGATCGATTATATCTCTCAAACCACAAATCCAATTGCCATGAAATTTTCACGGAAGCTTTCATATCAATTAAAGAGCCTCCATGATCGATCGCAACTCAATTGGAGCCATTCTTGGTTGAAACGATACCAACATGGATCGGTCAGGGATCGATCCCAAACGACTCCGGATCGACTGTGTAGGCCCATCTATGCATGCGAAATGGTATTCCGAGATTCGAGGCCGATATTTCCAGCTTTATGCCTATAAATAGCATCTCCACTGTAACTAAAAAAGGGACTTTTATGTTGTTGCTCTAGTTAAACTCCAATGTAATTCAAGTGTTAGCCATTGTACTATTGTAACTCAGTTCATAATCAGCAATAAACATCAAATCCTTCAAAGTGGACATAGGCTACAGCACCGAACCACTATAAATTCTTGTCTTCTTTTACTGCTGCTTTTTTTGGTGTGATTATTAGATTAGTCTCATTTTCCATTTTATTTCTTCATTCTAATATCTTCAAATACATCCAAAGAGTGTTCTGCCCATTTTTGGTACAAAAAATAACATAAAAATTTCCAAGTAAATTTTCTCAAATTAATATATGCCCAAAAATGACCATTTTGCCTCTATATGAAGATAAATAAATAGTGATTTGAAAACATTTGAAATATTGGTTTAAACATATTAAAATACCCTATATACTCATTTATCTAATTAAATTAGATTAAGTGTGGAAGTAAAAATATGCACATTTACGTGCACATCAAATACCCCTGCATTTATCTTTTTATACGTCCTTGAATAAACTAAAATTAAGAAAAATCTGTTTTCGTAGTGCGCATGATTGCATTGAGCGTATGCAATAAGCCATTAAACCTCTAGGTATAGCTAGTTGGACGAGTGCTGTCTCGTGAGGGTTTTCAGTGGATACTACCCTCAAAATCCAAATGCGAAATGAAAAAGTCCTAAATGCAACATTTATTTACCAAGATATGGATGCAAATTTTTGAAATTATTTACCCATGAAGAATTTACTTTTAAATTAACATGAATAAGTTAAATATAAATTTTGGTCATCATCATGAAATTTTACTCATTTTACTTGTCAAATTTTCCAATAAAAACTAAATTATCATCACAATTAAACTAAATTTTGGCTAGTTGTTTCAGTTGATAACATAGTGTGACTATGAATGGATCCTTAGTTGATTTTCAAAGTTTATCAAAGTGGTATTTTCATTTCTTTTGAATAACAAGTCAAATCAAATAAGTAAACATACTGCTTAGATTTCAATTGCTTACTCTCTCTTATTTAATTTTTTATTGATATTAACAGTATCTACATATGCCTAACTCAAATAAACTAAGGCCGGATATCTTACCCATGAGCTGCCTTGCGAACTTAAGTGAGGGGAATACAGAACGTGGCGAGTGAACACACAAGTGTGCACTCCTATCGACTGTAGGCATTATTAATAAAAGAATTTTTATATACATACACCTAACTCAGATAAACTGAGGCCAGATATACCGATCGTGCACTGCCTTTCGGACTTACATGAGAAGGGTATAGAGCATGGCGAGTGAACATGCAAATGCATGAACAAATGACTCTAGGTGTTAAATAAAAAAATATGTGCATATACAAAAGAAATTTGTTTGTATCTTTTAACTTTTTTTTTTGAAGAGAGCGTTTTGCAAAATCATCTTTGCACCATTTGACTTAGCATATAAAAAATGTTATATCCTTTTCTTTAAATTCACCACTTTTTTAAACAAAGATTTTCAGTTAGGATATACTTCATAATTGAACACGTATGAACCTTCCTATGTACTATAATTGTGACGACCCGGAAATTTTAACAATTTAAATTAGAATAATCAATTGATTTTAAAACATTTGAAGGTTAATTTTAACTTGAATTCAAGATATCAATATTTACTTGATAATTAAATCATTGAATTATATATAGTTTAAATATTGAATTTAACAATTGAAATTGGGTAAATTGTTGAATATGGGATTTTAAGCCTGCAAAAAAAAATTAAAGGCTTGTAAAATTTATATTGATAGAACTGAAGATAGTAAAAGCGTTAAACTTGAATTTGGAGATGTTTTGTTCCGTTTTGATAATATATCGTTTAAATCAATACTTAAAAATAGCCTTCCGAGGCACAGTCTCGGAGTTCGACGAAACCAGTTCCATTGGATCCATAATATTGCATTATTATCGGATTTCAAATTCCGTAGCATTTGGAGTTGTTGTGTGAGCGTACGATATGTAAATGCGCTGAAATTTATATTGAAATATTTTGAACACTTATTTATTTACATACGTATTGACCGGTCAACTATAGTTCCTTCTCGAATATGCTATTTTCTTCCTTTAAGCACGCAATCTTTCTTTTACCCTTTAAATCGAGACTCTCCTTTTTCTTCTGTAAAAAAAATCAATTCTAAACAATACATACGGACAATAAAGGAAAGGAAGTGGCCGAAGTCTTCTCGTCCAATCACCCCTCTTCCTTCTCCAAATCGATATCAACAATCGCGTGACAGGGTTCTAGCCGAGTTCAAACCGAAGCTCCTACAATTTGCTCGACTATCCAGTTGAGATCTACAGGGCACGCACGCGCGAAGAGAGAGATCACTAGGGCTTGGTTTCGCTCATTATAGGTTTGCGTAGTAGATCAGAGGAAGGAGGTTTGGGAACTGAGATTTGTCGATGTTGGACAGCGAGTGTGTTGAAGGAGGGATGGTGGCCGCGATTTCGAAATCGCGTTGAGCTTCGCGTGACGTGGATGGGCTATGTTGGTTCGCAAAGAAAGAAGAGTGAAAGCTCGAATCTGGAAGGCGAGCTAGGGTTTTCTTACTGATTTTAGATGGAGGCAACGAGGTATAACTGACCATGTTTTTACTTTATTTTATCAGATAAAGTATGTTTACACATATACACATACATTTTTAGATTAAATAAATAAATAAATAATGTATAACCGTAAGTTTTGTAAACAGTTGATTTACATATATATATATATATATATATATATACAGAAATTATTTACAGTAAATGTGACGCCCCGCCTCTATACCCACGCTAGCCAAGAACATTACGGTGAATGTTGTCAACTAGCACGGAGAATAAGGTTGTTGAGGAGCGACCATCCGTGTAATTGCTTTGCGCGAGCATCGATATGCCACATAGTATAACATGCATTTCTTTATCAAGAGGGAAATCCGACATACCGACACAAACTCAAAGCTACTACGTAGTGGCTATAATATCTTCAGAAACAAATATAGAAATAAACATAACATAAATCAGTCATAGATAATTCATATCACAAAGGCGGAAGAAGATATGAATATATAACTAACACATGAAAGTGTATATCAGAGTAGCGGTCTAAAAAGATCCGTAATATCACAAAAGAATAATTACAAGAACTACACAAAAGAATAAGTATACATCATGGAGTCTATATCTCAATTGTATACAATCCAAAAACTACTAATCTAAGTAGTTAACCAAAAGTCAGAGAAATCAATCCCAAGTGAGAAGTCAAGCAGAAGCACCAGTAACATCTCGGTCTGACCCGAGTATTATTTAATAAGAAAATAATAAACGGATCAGTCTAACTATAAATATCGGATGAAACGATATAGAATAAGAGCTATGACTAAACACATAATAATCACAATGCCAAGCTGTGATATATATAAGTAATTGAAAATCAACAAGAGATTAATCAATATCACAAAATCTACACAAGAATCAAAGAAAATGTCATAATCCTTATTTCGTTCACCAAACCATAAATATTGACGATTATATCAATGTCAATCACAAAAGTCAATGACACACAAATTCACCAATGCACAAATATTGATAAAACTTATCAATGGAAATCACGAAAATTGGTGAAACACAAATTCTAGAGATCATCTCAAGAAATCCAGAAATTACAAAAAAGGGGGAAAGGAGGCCTATCACAAACGAGAGCATAAAGCTCACCAACACGTGTATCACAAACGGAATGCTAATTCCATGGTTGCTAACCATCACAAATTGAGCCGAAGCTCCACAAACGGCCCGAAGACCATGGGTTGCTACCCCACCAATTTGAGTCGAAACTCCACAAAACGGGGTTTAGTCTCCCTCGCAGACAAAGAGACATCGCACATTGCTAGTCTAAATCACAAAGATGATCGTCATGATCAATGAGAAGTGTCAATTACACTAAGCTAGTAAATATATGAGTTTAGCTTCATGTCCCATAACCACTTGCTTAACTTAAATATTTACGAACAAACTGTAGATCTCCACTAGAAAATTGTCATAAGAGATTCAATCGAACAAGTCCAAGAATTAACCAACGAAGCAAACGCAAGCGTTTCATACCACTTGTTTTACTAAGCCGTTTAATTCAATTTCTCATACGAGTGAGGTAAAGGTTTGTGTATACTAGTAGATTGGAATACGGTTTTAAAAACGAGTTTGATATCGAAAATATAGTTGAAATCGTTTTGATGAAGAGGTTTTGATATTTAATACTAGTATTGAAACCTTTATATTTTTAAAGTGACAAATCACAAAAATGATTGTAGAACAATCAATCACCAAAATTCACATCTTAAGACGTGAATAAAATCCAAAGAAATCGATACCAAATCCATAGAAATGGATATTTCCAAAAATCCATAAAAAGAAGTCATCAAAGTTGATAATAAGTGATAACGACTAATAGGATCGCTAAAATCGATAAATAATGGAAATTCACACAAAACAGCCTGAATAGGCAAAAAATAAACATCTCCAGACGTCTGATTTGAAATCCAGACGTCTGGATTTGTTTTCTGAGAAATAGTTCAGAAAGCAACCCAGGCGTCTGGAATAGCCAAAACAGATGTCTGAGCCATGGCCAGACGTCTGGTTTTGAATCCAAACGTCTGGTTTTGTTCTCTGGAAATAACCCAGAGAACACCCAGACGTCTGAAACATCAAGTCAGACGTCTGAGACCTATCCAGACGTCTGATCCTAAATTTCAGACGTCTGGAATTAGTCTCTGCCTTTTTTATAAATTCTGCGTGTTTATATTTTTTTTCTCTCCAGGTCCAAACCAGACGTCTAGACTTGGTCACCAGACGTCTGGTCACCTGGTCTGGGCAACAATTTGCCTAGGCCAAAGTGGCCAAAACGTATCGAGAGCGATCGGACGAGCAACGACGACTAAGGATTTATGCCTAGCGACAACCCAGCCTTAACGGCTCCTCAATACGCCCCGAATATCATTGTCCAAATATCCATAATAGGATTTTCATAAACTTGGACAAAAACACCCAAATTAGGAAAATTCACCAAATCAATTCAAATCGAAAGCAAATGAATATGCACAAATGTTGGGAATTCGTACCTAACCACAAAGATAGATATAGAAAAAGATGTGAGATAAAAATCTCACCTTTATGCACAAGAACACGGAGGAAAAAGCTATAGAACAATGACAATGACAATCACTCTTCAATTCCAACTCAACAAGCTTGAATCTAAGCTAAAAAGGAACCACTTCCTAAATTAGGTTTAGGAATTTCTGAGTTTGATAAGAGAATGAGTTGGAGAAGAAGAAGAGAAGCTTACCAATGGGTTCTTCTATTAGTTTGGAGCTAGAGCTTGATTTGCAAAAGAAAACTAGGGTTTTGGAGTTTTAATTTCCCTTATCTCCCACCATTGATGCTTTAGAACTGAAAAGAGGAGAAAGTGAGGGTGGATGGGGAGGGGTGGTTCAGATTTGAGTATAAGTTAAACATAGGGCTGAACCCAAACCCAAACACAAAGTAAAAAGTAGCAAAAATCAACTTACTCCAAACATATCGAAGCTTATACTCAAAAAGGTCGCAAAACGGCATTTTAAACTCAATGGGAGTGGTCCCGAGTCCTAATTCGACCGCGTGCAAAAAGTAGCTTTTCGGACCAAGATCCGAGTATCGAAAAAATATTTAAACAAAATATTTAAATATAAAATCGATAAATATGCGGGTTGTTATAGTAAATGAAATCTTAAATAGTTAAGCAGTTTTGAATTATTAAGTAGTTTTTAACTTTTTTTTAATGTGTATAAGAAGTCAGAATATATACGCAGATTTTCACTTAATAGCTTAGCTTTAAAATATTGTTTTATGGAGTTAGATCTGTTTAATAAACCATTTCAAATTTTATGGTAGCTAAAATATTTTTATTAAAAGGGAAATAGTTTAAATTTCATTATTGGTTAATTAATTTATTAGTGGTAATTGATTAGTTCAAATAATAATAAACTATAAATGTTTTTATAAGGTCAAAATTTTGATGAAACCAAAGTCAAGATTGAAGGGGATTGCAACTAACAACAATGGTGAGTAAATCTCACTCTGTTGGATTTCTATTTAAATTTAAATGGTTAAATTTGAATATTTGGTTGAATGACTGAATTGATTTGATATGCACTATGAATTGACGATCTGGTAATTTTGGTTTTGGATGGCTCTCGAGTTAATTGTTGCTAACTCGAAATATTGGGAATTTTAAGTTGTTTTAAACTTAAAACAAAAATTAAAAAAAAATGTTTCCGTTTTAAAAGTTACTAAGGGCTTAATGATTTGTGATACATTAAATTAGTAGGGTAATTAAAATGGATAATTAATTAATTCAATTAATTAATGATTTGGGTTATTTAATTTAGTAATTAAAGGTTTGAATAAATAATAAATTAAGTTGTAAGTTAATTAACTAAGTATAAGTAATTTAGAATAATCATTTGATGGTGTGATAAATAATTACCTAATGTAATTAATAAAATATAATTACCTTGTGAAATTAATCAAGAGAGTAATTAAGATAGTTAAGTAAGGAGTAATTAATTTATGAATGAAGTAAAATAAAAGATAGATAATTACGGTTTGGGATTAATCGAAAAGGATTAATACTGTGATTTCATTAATATAATTAAATTTGATTAGTATAAAGTAAAATAAAATTGAAAATCCTTAATTTATATAATTAATGATGTAATCAAAGATTGATTAATTAAGATTGACTAATCCATAATAAGTGACCTATGAGAAGTTATTTAATATAAGTAATTAAGGATCAATGTAATTAAAATAGTTAATTAATTCATGAAGTAATTAAGATTACTTACAGATTTTGGTTAAGAATAATTAATATCGTGAAGTTAATTAAAGATAATTACTTGAATGAAATTGAAAGATAATTAATCTAGGGTGATTAATTAAGATAAATGGGTGGGGATGGGTTGATTAATTAATTAATTTGGAACTAATTAATGAAAGTCTAAGTGATTAAGGTTTGAAATTCAATTAGAATCAATTGAATTGATTGGTATGTGATTAAGATTTTCTTATGGATGATTGAATGATATTGGATGCTTTGGATAAGTTGATATCTCTGATATGAAATGTTGCGTATTTCATTTGGATAACTTAGATTAGGATGACATGAGACTCGAAGAGACGGGATCGGGTATTAGGAAATACCCGAAACCACTTCGAATTTTCATAGATTGACATGTAAAATCTATATGCTTGAGCGAAGTGATTTGGAAGAAATTGGACTATTTTAAATCTAAATCTTTGGTATTTAGAAAACTGATGTGTGCAACAAGTTATGACTATAAAAATTTTGTGAACTTATAAAATTGGTTTGAGATACCCTGGGTTTATATAAGTTGCTTGCTTTAGTATTCCATGTTAGTTGGGTTTACTCACGCTGGTTTCCAGCCTGAACCAGGTGTTACTTTGGTGTAATGCTCGGGTCAGACCGAGTATTACAGATTTTCAGGTAGGTACGTTCTGGAGCTCAAGAGGCGAGCTGGATGGCGATAGCACATAGAATATTTCCCCTGTGTTTATATTATTGTTAATCCAAGACATGATAATTGTACATATTCAATGACTATATATATGTGAAACTCTGATGTATATCAAATGTAACCGACAGATATAGTATTCTTTTGTAAACTGTTATTATTTATTATTATATTTTATCCGCTGCGAATGTGAGTTGTTGATGTTTCTGTTCTTCTTCTTCTTTTATCTCTTTCTTCTTTTCATAACTATATGGAATTTTCGGGTTTGAAAATTCCGGGTCGTTACAGTTGGTATCAGAGCTGAAGGTTAAGCGAGGACCTTGGCTCTGGTGGAGATTACTCATTTAATAGAGTCTGTAGTACTCTAGAATGAGTTGAGAATATATATATATATATATATGAGCGCGTACTTGTTATTTTCTTGTATAAAGATTTTAAATGATTTTATATAAAATATATTTTGATATATAAAGCAATATTTCCTTCTAATAAATATTAAAGCGATTGGTTGTTAATTATTGAAATTAAAATTAAGAAGTAATATAATGCAACCAAATTGAAGTCTTGAATTGGAATTAAATTAAGTAAAAACGGTAATACAACCATATTAAAATTTAAATCACTTGAAAATGAAATTCTAAATCTGATCCCAGAATTTGAAAATTTTGTTTCAGAGTAATGAAAAATAATAAATAAGTATTATTTGGATAACTGGGACTTGTTGCAAACAATCGGTTGTTTGAAAATTTATTTGAATTTAAAACCAAAGGTGGTTTAAAATTTTAAAACATGGCTGGGAGGGCCAAGAAATAAATATGTATATATGTATGGATATACATGATATCAAAGATAATTTGAAATAAACTCTAAGAGGTTGAGTTTTGATTTTTTTTCCCTGAAATGAGATGTAAAAACCCAAAGTGATATAAGTTTTGAACTTATAAGAGGGAAAGAATTTTGAAGTTTGAAGCGGGAAGTCAAATTGAGTAAGGTTGATTGGATTAAGTAAATTGGAATTTAACTTGGAAAGTTAAATGGATGATTTGAATTGGGAATTTGTGTGATCTCAAAACGGGTTTGAGATTTAAAAAGGGAAAACGGATGGACGTTTTAAAATAAATTAGATGATATCATCCTATTGTTAATACAAATCGTTAAATTGAGAATGGTATTGTATAAATAAAATAAATTTGAATAATTGAATTGTAAAATAAACTTGTTTAAGAACTGGCTTCAAACTGGAAGATAAAATTGAATAATAAATTAAATTTTGAAAACAAATAAAATTGGATTGAGCTCTTATTTGAAGCTTGAAATATATAAGTAAAGTTAATTTGAAATGAAGAATTGGACTCAGAAATTTAAATTGTTTAAAAACTTTAAATAAAAGTTAATTTGGTTTAAAGAGTTAAACCAACCTTTGAGAATTCAACTCGAATTTATATCATTCGAGATGGGTTAAAGCTGAAACTTGGATTCCATTTGTACCAATTGAATTAAGGTTGAATTAATTAGAATTGAAGTTGAATTGGGTTTAAATCAATTTCAATAGAAATTGAAATTATTCAAGTTAGCATTGAGTCAATTAAATGGAAGTGGAAATTTGAGTTGAATTGTTAGGGAAGTGAACGGTTTGACTCTAGACTATTTTAAATAAATTGTTTTAATATAAACTTATTTTTCCAAGCTATTAAATATATACAACCTTTCTTTCTTAAAGCCGAATTATTTTATACATGTTTTACAATTATTTTGGAGCTATTTAACCATTTTTCAACTGTTTACTAAACCGATTACTATTTTTCCAACTATATTACAAATTATTTGCTATTTTACAACTATTTTGCAATTATCTAAAATTTTTGAAACTATTTAACTATTTCTCAATGATTTTATAATTAGTTAACTATTTTATAGCTATTTTGTAAACTAATAATTATTTTTCAACTACTTACCTATATTTAAATTTTCAAGCTATTTTCTAAACTGGTCGGGGTTCAAACTGTTATTAATTAAATACCCAACTGAGATAAGAATTGAAGTAATAAATCAATGAGAATTAAGGAAATTGTAAATAAGTGAAAGGGAATTAATGGAAATGTGAATAGAAAGGGAATTGGTTTGGTTGATAATCAATGAAAATAAATACGTGGGATGTACATATATTATTCTATTCGCATAGTGATTTGATACAGATTCGGACACAGAATTTCGAGATAGTTTATCGATCCGAGTTGGGATTTTTCACTCGATTTTCGACGGCGAACCTAGATATGGATTATTGATTGGTTCTGGATATTCTCTATCATAGTTATAGCTATGCAAGGAGAATGACGGTTTCTAATCAAGAAACCAGATCTGTGTCCGCACTAGGAAGTCGAGTGGACGATACTAGTTCGGAAGTGAAATTGTGTGATCGAGTGAGCGATCAGATTGGTATAGCGTACGGATGATATGTGTACATCGCACGGATTTGAATTAATTGATATTGAAAAGAGTAATCGAATTGGAATATTTGATTTTGAATAAACAAAGTTATATATCTTTGTTATTTGTAAGATGAAACTCCCCTTGTTAAATCTATTGCTCGAAGAAAAGGATTTTGAAGGTGTTTGAAGTATAAAAGGAGTTTTATACAAGTTCGAAATGATCCAAAGTTTTTTTTTAAAAATTTATATATATCTGAATATATATATAAAGGATCTTATGAGGACCTTGGTAAAGGATTTTGGGAATCTTTGGATTTGGAAAGGCTTTTGATTTTTGGGTAAAATCAATATTGAAATTTGAAAGCCTAGCTTGAGAATTATCGATTTTGAAATAATCGATTTTGTGTAAAGAAGTTTTGTATGAGATCATACTAGGTGTATGATTTGAAGATACTATATGTGTATAGTATAAAGTGTTTTGATGATGGCTCTAGGGAAAAAGGCGCTCCCTTGAAATGAACTTCTCAGGAGTGCCACCGGGTGGTACTTCCTTGAGCCCCAAGGGGGGGTTCTATAGTTGATCCTGTAAGGAGTCCGGACAAACTAGTTCCTGAGGATTATTGGGTAGCGAAAGTCGAGGGCGCTGATGCCTACAGGGGCATTTAGGTTATGTTGTGACGACAGTGCAACTCGATGTCACTGCGATCAATTGTGGGGACCATAGCGAAAATCGTGTGGAGGATTAGTGCCAACAGTCTACACTTGATTTTGCCGGGAAGGAAATGCAACATCGGTAGACTGCGATCTATAGTCAAGTGGTGTGGAGAAGTTTCATTTTTGGCAGCGAAATTCGAGGGCGCTGATACCTACAGTTATATGGGTTTTTTCTATGCTAGCTATGTAACCCCAGTAGTAGCTGCGATCTGTCATGGGTTCCATGGTGTAATCGAGGGCGTGGAGGCCTACAGTTATCTATGGATTTTGTCGGGATGGCAACGTAACCATCGGGTTAACTGCGACCATAGATGGGGGTGATGATTTCCAGAGCATTCTCACCAAAGATATTTCCTCTATTTTCAAAAACTGTTTTCTATATTTTCAATAAAATTATTTTCCAAGTATTTTCACTGGGTGTTGAAAACGGGTTTACCAAGTACTTATAGATTTTCAGTCCTACGCCTGATCAACGTATGATTGAATTTCTGTGAGAACAAGGACGGACTGGTTGAGACATCGAGTTATAAGAAATATTTTATAAGAGCTATTTTAATAGTATTATGTGAATTTAAAAGCATTTCTAAAATTTTAAAATAAAGGTGTTGGAATTTTGAAAAAAAAATGGAAGAAAATCCAAACTGGAATTATGAAAAAAAAAATTGAAAAAAATTGAACTCAGGAAAATTTAATGAAGAGATTTTAGTAATAAAATCAAATATTGATGTAACAGTTGGAGGTAAACTAATTAGTTAAATAATTATTCGATAAAGTATGTTAATAAAATTTAATTTGGTTGAATAAAATGGATTGGAAGTTAATAATGAAGTTTGGATATGAACTTGAGTTAAATAAAATAGGGTTGGATGGAAAAAGTGATGGTTTGAATTACAAATGAAAATTCAAGTGTGTAATAAGTAATATTTAACGCAATGTGCAAGTAACTTAAGTATAATGGGAGTGTTGTTGAATGAAACGAAAGTGATTATAATAGAAATGGTTTGAGTTGCAAATAAAACCCAAGTGAATAGAAATAAATTGAGAATGGCCTTGTATTAATAAAATAAAATTCGAAAATGAATTAAGTAAGTAAATTTAAAATTTAAAATGGGTTAATTGAGTTAAATAATAAATGGATGAAGTCTGATTGAATAAAAACTAAATCAAAGTTGTGATTGGAATTGGATTATCAGATTGAACTTAAATTCAGTGGCATATTAATTTGAAGTATAACGAGTTAAGTATGTGCTTGGATATTATTTTGATAAATTGAGAAGGTGAATTAAAAATTAAAATTAAAATGGATGGGCTAACTGAAATTAATGGAATTTGATTAAATGAGAATCAAATAGAAGTAAACTTAAGTTTGACATTGGAATAAATTAAAGTAAATTAACCTAAGTTTAAAATTTATGGAAGCTCGGCTTCGAATAAGGGTGAAAGCCCATCAAATAAAAGCTTGGATTGAATTAATTTGGGAATGGCTAGTAGTATACAAGAATGAAATGTGTCGAGCCAAATGAATGGTTGGTGAATGAATTGGAAATGAAATGGGATTAAATAAAATTGATTTTGTATCATTTGAAGTGAATATGAGTTTGCTTGGATTAAAAATCAATTGAATGTAAGAAATTGAGTGGCAAACCATTTAAAATTGAATGAGACGGCTTATAAATTGGTTGAAAGAAATTGAATTAGCTTTAAAGTTATATAAATCGCTTATGGAAAGCGTTTAGTGCTGGTTGCTTATGAAATACATGTGTTAGCTATTGAAAGTAAGTTAAATGCAAATAGATTTTTATATATGGCACTTATATGTTTAAATTGAGTAAGTACAGGTACCTGAAGGCCGATTGGCTGGATTTGGTTGCGCCTTTTGCTAATATAAATAAGCTGCTTGCTTAAAATGCTAAATAAAGGTACGCCTACGCAATAAAAATAGGAAATATGAACTGTTTTTGCTTTTTCCGACCGGGTGGGTCGATGTATATATATTTATATCTCTTGTCAAATTGCAAAAGCTCCTCCGTACAAAGGAGACTCTGCCAAAATTTTCTGAAAATTTTGGGAGTTAGAAAATTTTTGAGAAGGAAAAATAAAATAAAATTTATTAGTAACAAAACGATTTAAAATATGAAAACTGAAATAACTTAGTAAATGAAACTAATATGAATCGGTTATACATGAAGATAAAATTCAATATTCAAAATTGAAAATAAATTGAATTCATTTGAAAATGGGGAAAACTAATTTAAAAAGAAGTAGATATGAAACCTGTGTAAGAGAATGTATAAAAATGATTTGTATATTACGATTGAATATTGTTGCTAAGTAAGATATGCAGGTATTAAAGGGAAAAGAAATTGGATTTGGTTCCAAAAGATAAATTTGAATTGCCCAACTAAAAGGTATGTATTTAAATTTCTGTATGAAATTGGATTAGAATTTTGGATCTAGCCACTTGGCTTTTGTTTTCTTTTGGAATTTGGGGAGCCCATATAGGCCTTTTGTAGTTGTATCGAACTAGCCATGCAAAGGAGACGCTGGCAAAATTTCTTGGAAATTTAGGGAGTTCAAAAAAATTTGAGAAAATTTTGATAATTCAAAATTTGGTTTTAAATTGAAATTTTGAATAAGTGGAGTAAGTAATGTTGTTGAAAACTGTAGAAGAATTTGGAAAGTTAGTAAAGAATGATAAGGAGTCTTTAATAAAAGATAGTTGGTAGAATGTTGAATTGTGAGTTTTGGGAAAAGATAAACGGGTATTGGACTATTCCTCCTACCTAGTAATTTCGGGGACAAAATTGTTTTAAGGAGGGAGGAATGTGACGACCCGGAAATTTTAACAATTTAAATTGGAATAATTAATTGATTTTAAAACATTTAAAGGTTAATTCTAACTTGAATTCAAGGTATCAATATTTACTTGATAATTAAATCATTGAATTATATATAGTTTAAATATTGAATTTAATAATTGAAATTGGATAAATTGTTGAATATGGGATTTTAAGCCTGTAAAAAATAATAATAAATAAATAAAATAAAAAATAATAATTTAAAGGCTTGTAAAATTTATATTGATAGAACTGAAGATAGTAAAAGCGTTAAACTTGAATTTGGAGATGTTTTGTTCCGTTTTGGTAATATATCGTTTAAATCGATACTTAAAAATAGCCTTCCGTGGCACAGTCTCGGAATTCGACGAAACCGGTTCCATTGGATCCATAATATTGTATTATTATCGGATTTCAAATTCCGTAGCATTTGGAGTTGTTGTGTGAGCGTACATTATGTAAACGCGCTGAAATTTATATTGAAATATTTTGAACACTAATTTATTTACATACGTATTGACCGGTCAACTATAGTTCCTTCTCGAATATGCTGTTTTCTTCCTTTAAGCACGCAATCTTTCTTTTACCCTTTAAATCGAGACTCTCCTTTTTCTTGGGTAAAAAAAATCAATTCTATACAATACATACGGACAATAAAGGAAAGGAAGTGGCTGAAGTCTTCTCGTCCAATTACCCCTCTTCCTTCTCCAAATTGATATCAACAATCGCGCGATAGGGTTCTAGCCGAGTTCAAACCGAAGCTCCTACAATTTGCTCGGCTATCCAGTTGAGATCTACAGGGGACGCACGCGCGAAGAGAGAGATCACTAGGGCTTGGTTTCGCTCGTTATAGGTTTGCGTAGTAGGCCAAAGGAAGGAGGTTTGGGAACTGAGATTTGCCGATGTTGGACAGCGAGTGTGTTGGAGGAGGGATGTTGGCCGCGATTTCGAAATAGCGTTGAGCTTCGCGTGATGTGGATGGGCCACGTTGGTTCGCAAAGCAAGAAGAGTGGCGGGTCGAATCTGGAAGGCGAGCTAGGGTTTTCTTACTGATTTTGGATGGAGGCAACGAGGTATAACTGACCTTGTTTTTACTTTATTTTATCAGATAAAGTATGTTTACACATATACACATACAGTTTTAGATTAAATAAATAAATAAATAATGTATAACCGTAAGTTTTGTAAACAGTTGATTTATATATATATATATATATATATATATATATATATATATATATATATATATATACACACACACATAAATTATTTACAGTAAATGAAATCTTAAATAGTTAAGCAGTTTTGTATTATTAAGTAGTTTTTAATTTTTTTTTAAATGTGTATAAGAAGTCAGAATATATACGCAGATTTTCACTTAATAGCTTAGCTTTAAAATATTGTTTTATGGAGATAGATCTGTTTAATAAACCGTTTCAAATTTTGTGGTAGCTAAAATATTTTTATTAAAAGGGAAATAGTTTAAATATCATTATTGGTTAATTAATTTATTTAGTGGTAATTGATTAGTTCAAATAATAATAAACTGTAAATGTTTTTATAAGGTCAAAATTTTGATGAAACCAAAGTCAAGATTGAAGGGGGTTGCAATTAACAGCAAAGGTGAGTAAATCTCACTCTGTTGGATTTCAATTTAAATTTAAATGGTTAAATTTGAATATTTGGTTGAATGACTGAATTGATTTGATATGCATTGTGAATTGACGATCTGTAATTTTGGTTTTGGATGGCTCTCGAGTTAATTGTTGCTAACTCGAAGTATTGGGAATTTTAAGTTGTTTTAAACTTAAAACATAAATTTAAAAAAAAATGTTTCCGTTTTAAAAGTTACTAAGGGCATAATGATTTGTGATACATTAAATTAGTAGGGTAATTAAAATGGATAATTAATTAATTCAATTAATTAATGATTTGGGTTATTTAATTTAGTAATTAAAGGTTTGAATAAATAATAAATTAAGTTGTTAGTTACTTAACTAAGTATAAGTAATTCAGAATAATCATTTGATGGTGTGATATATAATTACCTAATGTAACTAATAAAATATAATTATCTTGTGAAATTAATCAAGAGATTAATTAAGATAGTTAAGTAAGGAGTAATTAATTTATGAATGAAGTAAAAGAAAAGATAGATAATTACGGTTTGGGATTAATCGAAAAGGATTAATACTGTTATTTCATTAATATAATTAAATTTGATTAGTATAAAGTAAAATAAAATTGAAAATCCTTAATTTATATAATTAATGATGTAATCAATGATTGATTAATTAAGATTGACTAATCCATAATAAGTGACCTATGAGAAGTTAATTAATATAAGTAATTAAGGATCAATGTAATTAAAATAGTTAATTAATTCATGAAGTAATTAAGATTACTTATTGATTTTGGTTAAGAATAATTAATATCGTGAAGTTAATTAAAGATAATTACTTGAATGAAATTGAAAGATAATTAATCCAGGGTGGTTAATTAAGATAAATGGAAAGGGAAGGGTTGATTAATTAATTAATTTGGAACTAATTAATGAAAGTCTAAATGATTAAGGTTTAAAATTCAATTATAATCAATTGAATTGATTGGTATGTGATTAAGCTTTTCTTATGGATGATTGAATGGTATTGGATGCTTTGGATAAGTTGATATCCCTGATATGAAATGTTGCGTATTTCATTTGGATAACTTAGGTTAGGATGACATGAGACTCGAGGAGACGGGATCGGGTATTAGGAAATACCCGAAACCACTTAGAATTTTCATAGATTGACATGTAAAATCTATATGCTTGAGCGAAGTGATTTGGAAGAAATTGGACTATTTTAAATCTAAATCTTTGGTATTTAGAAAACTGATGTGTGCAATAAGTTATGACTATAACATTTTGTGAACTTATAAAATTGGTTTGAGATACCCCGGGTTTATATAAGTTGTTTGCTTTAGTATACCATGTTAGTTGGGTTTACTCCCGCTGGTTTCCACCCTGACCCGGGTGTTACTTTGGTGTAATGCTCGGGTCAGACCGAGTATTACAGATTTTTAGGTAGGTACATTTTGGAGCTCAGGAGGCGAGCTGGATGGCAATAGCGTATAGAATATTTCCCCTGTGTTTATATTATTGTTAATCTGAGACATGATAATTGTACATATTCAGTGACTGTATATATGTGAAACTCTGATGTATATCAAATGTAACCGACAGATATAGTATTCTTTTGTAAACTTTTATTATTTATTATTATATTTTATCCGCTGCGAATGTGAGTTGTTGATGTTTCTGTTCTTCTTCTTCTATCTCTTTCTTCTTTTCATAACTATCTGGAATTCTCGGGTTCGAAAATTCCGGGTCGTTACAGTTGGTATCAGAGCTGAAGGTTAAGCGAGGACCTTGGCTTTGGTGGAGATTACTTGTTATTTTCTTGTATAAAGATTTTAAATGATTTTATATAAAATATATTTTGATATATAAAGCAATATTTCCTTCTAATAAATATTAAAGCGATTGATTGTTAATTATTGAAATTAAAATTAAGAAGTAATATAATGCAACCAAATTGAAGTCTTGAATTGGAATTAAATTAAGTAAAAACGAAAATACAACCATATTAAAATTTAAATCACTTGAAAATGAAATTCTAAATCTGATCCCAGAATTTGAAAATTTTGTTTCAAAGTAATGAAAAATAATAAATAAGTATTATTTGGATAACTGGGACTTGTTGCAAACAATGGGTTGTTTGAAAATTTATTTGAATTTAAAACCAAAGGTGGTTTAAAATTTTAAAACATGGCTGGGAGGGCCAAGAAATAAATATGTATATATGTATGGATATACATGATATCAAAGATAATTTGAAATAAACTCTAAGAGGTTGAGTTTTGATTTTTTTTCCCTGAAATGAGATGTAAAAACCCAAAGTGATATAAGTTTTGAACTTATAAGAGGGAAAGAATTTTGAAGTTTGAAGCGGGAAATCAAATTGGGTAAGGTTGATTGGATTAAGTAAATTGGAATTTAACTTGGAAAGTTAAATGGATGATTTGAATTGGGAATTTGTGTGATCTCAAAACGGGTTTGAGATTTAAAAATCGAAAATGGATGGACGTTTTAAAATAAATTAGATGATATCATCCTATTGTTAATAAAAATCATTAAATTGAGAATGGTATTGTGTAAATAAAATAAATTTGAATAATTGAATTGTAAAATAAACTTGTTTAAGAACTGGCTTCAAACTGGAAGATAAAATTGAATAATAAATTAAATTTTGAAAACAAATAAAATTGGATTGATCTCTTATTTGAATCTTGAAATATATAAGTAAAGGTAATTTGAAATGAAGAATTGGACTCAGAAATTTAAATTGTTTAAAAACTTTAAATAAAAGTTAATTTGGTTTAAAGAGTTAAACCAACCTTTGAGAATTCAACTCGAATTTATATAATTCGAGATGGGTTAAAGCTGAAACTTGGATTCCATTTGTACCAATTGAATTAAGGTTGAATTAATTAGAATTGAAGTTGAATTGGGTTTAAATCAATTTCAATAGAAACTGAAGTTATTCAAGTTAGCATTGAGTCAATTAAATGGAAGTGGAAATTTGAGTTGAATTGTTGGGGAAGTGAATGGTTTGACTCTAGACTATTTTAAATAAATTGTTTTAATATAAACTTTTTTTTCCAAGCTATTAAATATATACAACCTTTCTTTCTTAAAGACAAAATTATTTTATACATGTTTTACAACTATTTTGGAGCTATTTAACCATTTTTCAACTGTTTACTAAACCGGTTACAATTTTTCCAACTATATTACAAATTATTTGCTATTTTACAACTATTTTGCAATTATCTAAAATTTCTAAAACTATTTAACTATTTCTCAATGATTTTATAAATAGTTAACTATTTTATAGCTATTTTGTAAACTAATAATTATTTTTCAACTACTTACCTATTTTTAAATTTTCAAGCTATTTTCTAAACTAGTCGGGGTTCAAACTATTATTAATTAAATACCCAATTGAGATAAGAATTGAAGTAATAATTCAATGAGAATTAAGGCAACTGTAAATAAGTGAAAGGGAATTAATGGAAATGTGAATAGAAAGGGAATTGATTTGGCTGATAATCAATGAAAATAAATACGTGGGATGTACATATATTATTCTATTCGCATGGTGATTTGATACAGATTCGGACACAGAATTTCGAGATAGTTTATCGATCCCAGTTGGGATTTTTCACTCGATTTTCGACGGCGAACCTGGATATGGATTATTGATTGGTTCTGGATATTCTCTATCATAGTTATAGCTATGCAAGGAGAATGACGGTTTCTAATCAAGAAACCAGATCTGTGTCCGCACTATAAAGTCGGGTGGACGATACTAGTTCGGAAGTGAAATTGTATGATCGAGTGAGCGATCAGATTGGTATAGCGTACGGATGATATGTGTACATCGTACGGATTTGAATGAAATTGATATTGAAAAGAGTAATCGAATTGGAATATTTGATTTTGAATAAACAAAGTTATATATCTTTGTTATATGTAAGATGAAACTCCCCTCCTTAAATCTATTGCTGGAAGAAAAGGATTGTGAAGGTGTTTGAAATATAAAAAGAGTTTTATACAAGTTTGAAATGATCCAAAGTTTTTTTTTAAATTTATATATATCTGAATATATATATAAAGGATCTTATGAGGACCTTGGAAAAGGATTTTGGGAATCTTTGGATTTGGAAAGGCTTTTGATTTTTGGGTAAAATCAATATTGAAATTTGAAAGCCTAGCTTGAGAATTATCGATTTTGGAATAATCGATTTTGTGTAAAGAAGTTTTGTATGAGATCATACTAGGTGTATGATTTGAAGATACTATATGTGTATAGTATAAAGTGTTTTGATGATGGCTCTGGGGAAAAAGGCGCTCCCTTGAAATGAACTTCTCAGGAGTGCCACCGGGTGGTACTGCCTTGAGCCCCAGGGGGGTTCAAAAGTTGATCCTGTGAGGAGTCCGGACAAACTAGTTTCTGAGGATTATTGGGTAGCGAAAGTTGAAGGCGCTGATGCCTAAAGGGGCATTTAGGTTATGCTGTGACGACAGTGTAACTCGATGTCACTGCGATCTACTATGGGGACCATAGCGAAAATCGTGTGGAGGATGAGTGCCCATAGTCTACCCTTGATTTTGCCAGGAAGGCAACGCAACATCGGTAGACTGCGATCTATGGTCAAGTGGAGTGGAGAAGTTTCATTTTTGGAAGCGAAATTCGAGGGCGCTGATGCCTACAGTTATATGGGTTTTTTCTGTGCTAGCTATGTAACCCCAGTAGTAGCTGCGATCTGTCGTGGGTTCCATGGTGTAATCGAGGGGCGCGGAGGCCTACAGTTATCAATGGATTTTGTCGGGATGGCAACATAACCATCGGGTTAACTGCGACCATGGATGGGGGTGATGATTTCCAGAGCATTCTTGATGCGGTCCAGGACAGAGTTGGAGCAGTGCAAGGCCCAAACCTTTAAGACTTGAGTCGACCATGACCTAAGAAGGCGGTCTTAAGTCGTCTACGACTTAACAAAGTACGTGAGAAAGAACCACGACCTAACAAAGAAGATGAAAAGGAGTTACGACTTAACGGGGGCTTAAGTCGTTCGGGATAGATGAGTCGTATGCGAGCTAACGGCATGGGTTTAAGTCGTCCACGACTTAACAACGCAAGGGAAAAGGAGCTACGACCTAAAGGGTCTCGAGCTAAAGAGTTACGACCTACGGAAGTAGGTTAGGTCGGCAACGACCTAAGGAAGAAGGCAAGGACCGACCTAATGATATACCGCTTCTGGAACTAGGTCGTAAGCCGCTATGGACATAAGTGTTTGTAACTTTTAAGTCGTTCGTGTTTTGAGTCGTATATGATGTTGAGTCGTTGTATCTTTGAGTCGTGACACGTGTTGTAATTTGTTTCCTTTGAGTTGTAAGTCGTTAGGCCCAATACGACCTAGGTGTTGTAACGTGTTGCTTATGCCAATAGGTCGTAGGTCGGCAAGTAGTTAGGTCGGCCGCGTATATATGTTGGTTGTATTTTAGGTCGTACCTAGTTAGGTCGGCCGTGCATTGTAAGTCGTAAGTTGTGTACAAATGGTTGTAATTGAGTCATATGTGGTACATAAGTGCGGGTATGTAGTGTTATGTGAGTCAGTTAGGTCAGCAACGACTTAAGAGAAGTTAAGTCGGCAACGACTTAAAGGTCAGGGTTTGGGAACTACTATAAATAGCGAGTGTGTTGTAACTTTTTAGGGGTTGATTTTTGGACTAAATTCTTGTTTGATTGCTGTGTGCTTTCATCTTAAATTGGTAGTTGAGTGTAATCTCCTATCTCCACTTTCGGTTATTCGAGTGCGCTCGAATCAACGATTGTTGAAGCCGATTCGCGGAATCAAGTGCGCTTGATCAACGCTTGAAGAATTGAAGATCTTCTTTCACGGTATCGTGCGCGATCAACGTGACGAGGATAGCTAGAATTCGGTATCTTCGGATCAACGAATTTGGGCATTTCAGTATTCATCAATCCACCGATTGCTACATTCATCGATCTATATCGTTTTCGTTATTATCTGCTGCGTCAGTTTGGTATCGGAGCTTGACTTAGCCAATCATAGCTAAGACGAGTCTTGGAGCCAAGGAGTTTGAAGTTTGGTGTTCATCGTGTTCATCTTGAAGTTGCAACAAGTTAGTCGATCCATTTCATTTTGGATCAAAGTATGGAAGTTGTTTGAGTTTGATTTGTGTTGAAGTGATTGAGGCCGAGCCAAGTTGAGTTGGAGCCGTGTTTGTTTGACTTGTGAAGAAGGTTTGTGAAGTTTTGAAGTGTTCGTGTTGATTTAATCATGTCACCAAGGAGAGCTAATCGTCATCAAAATGTTGAAGCGTTGTATAGAAGAGAAGAAGCCGAGCAAATGGAACAACGCATTAATGAGAAATTTGATGAAGGCATTGGAAAGTTAGAGAAGTTGATGAATGATTTGAATCAAACTCAAAGGAGGAGATCACCAATCTCGAACCATGGAGGAAACCGAGTTTCACCATCGGTTACGGAAGCGAGAAGGGTATTACCGCAATCTTTTAGAGAAAGAAGAGAAACGTTAATTTCATCAAGGAGAGATCACCATGACTGTGAACATGAAGAGAGAAGAACTCCACGAGAGTTTGAAAATGAGCCATATAGAGATGAAGAAAGACATAGTAGAAGAGACATGCGTGATCAAAGGGATGTTGATGGTCGAGATCGATACAGACGAACATTTGATTTTGATGAAGATGGTGATAGATGTAGTGTTCATTATCGAGATCGAGACCAAGTACGTAATGCATATCGGGATGTTGAAGATGATCGTCGATGGGAATCAGGAATGAAGATGGAAGTTCCAGAGTTCAAGGGTGGAATGATAGCAGAAGAATTTCTTGATTGGTTGTCTAATGTGGAAGAGATTTTTGACTTTAAGGAGATTCCCGAACATAGAAGGGTGAAGTTGGTTGCTACTAGGTTGAGGGGAAGAGCTTTGGCGTGGTGGCAGCAAACCAAACTTACACGGGAGAGAATGGGAAAGTCAAAGATTGAGTCTTGGGATAAGATGAAGAAGTTGATGAGAGCTACATTTTTACCTTACAACTATCAATCACTCATGTAACAGAGATTGCAGAATCTAAGGCAGGGGACGAAGTCAGTTAATGATTATGCAAATGAATTTTACCAACTCATTGCCAGAAATGATATTATGGAGACAAAAGAATAGCTGACTGCTAGGTTTGTTGGAGGGTTGCGAATGCAGATTCAGGATATGGTTAATATGTTTGATCCAAGAACTGTGGCGGAGGCACATCAGAAAGCGTTAGCTTGGGAGAAGCAGGGAAGGCGTGGAGGTGGTGTGTTTACCAATTCCAACAATCAAGTGAAGGGTGTTAGTGGAAGTTCTAATGTTCCTAAAGCTGTCGCAAAACCAGTTGTGAAGGAGACTGAGAAAGCGTAGGTTAACAGTGGTTTCAAATGTTACAATTGCCAGGAGTTGGGTCATAAAAACAATGAATGTCCAAAGCCAAAGAAGAGAACTATGATTGCTGAAGTTGAAGGTGAGGATGATGGTGAAAGTTATTCTAGTCCAGTTGAGGAGGAAGAACAGGATGTCGCGTCGAGAGATGAAGGATGTAATCTAATGATGAGGAGATCTTGTTTGATACCGAAGCAGGAAGAAGAAGCTAGTTGGTTGAGGAGTAACATCTTTCAGTCCACATGCACTATTCTGGGAAAGGTTTGTAAGTTTGTGATTGATGCAGGAAGTTATGACAATATTCTTTCTACTGAAGCCGTGAGAAATTTGAAAATGAAAACGGAGAAGCATCCAAATCCTTACAAGTTAGCGTGGCTAAGAAAAGGAGGAGAAGTGAAGGTGGACAGGCGAGTTCGAGTTCCATTTTCTATTGGGAAGAAATATAGAGATGAAATTTGGTGTGATGTTGTGGAGATGGATGTTTGTCATTTGCTTTTGGGAAGACCATGGCAGTATGATCGAGCAGTACAGCATGACAGTCGGACCAATAGCTACAGTTTTATGTTTGAAGGTGTTAAGATTATTTTGGTTCCAAAGAAGAGACAGCAAGAAGAAGGCAAGTCAGAGGAGATTGAGGAGCTCAAGACTTTGTTGACTTTGAAGGAATTTATTGAAGAAGTAGAAGAGAATCCAGAGGTATTTTTGTTGATTGGACATGAAGCCACTGAATCTGTAGAAGTTCCAGAGGAAGTAAAACCGGTATTGGAAGAATTCAGAGATGTGTTTCCTGAAGAATTACCGACGGAGTTACCACCGTTGAGGGATATTCAGCATCAGATTGATCTTGTGCCAGGGGCAGTATTACCACACAGGCCACATTACAGGACAAGTCCTAAAGAGCATGTGGAACTGAGAAGGCAGGTGGAGGAGTTGTTAGAACAGGGGCGTGTTCAGGAGAGCTTGAGTCCTTGTGCAGTGCCAGCTTTATTGGTGCCAAAGAAGGATGGTTCGTGGAGAATGTGTACGGACAGTCGGGCTCTAAACAAGATCACTATGAGATACATATTTCCTATGCCGAGGTTTGATGATTTGATAGATCAGTTGAGTGGAGCTATTGTGTTTTCAAAGATTGACTTGAAGAGTGGATACCATCAAATTCGTATTAGACCGGTGATGAATGGAAGACTGCTTTCAAAACCAGGAAAGGTTTATACGAATGGTTGGTTATGCCGTTTGGTTTATCGAATGCACCGAGTACTTTTATAAGAGTGATGAACCAGATTTTTAGACCATTTATTAGGAAATTCGTGGTGGTGTATTTCGATGATATTTTAATCTATAGTGGGAGTATGGAAGAACACATCCAGCATTTACGTGAAATACTGTTGATTCTACGAAAGGAGAAATTTTATGCTGCAACAAAGAAATGTGTGTTCATGACGCACAGTGTTTTGTTTCTGGGATATGTTCTATCGAAGGAAGGAATTCAAGTGGATGAAAGTAAAGTAGAAGCTGTCAGGAGTTGGCCACAACCCAAGACAATTACTGAAGTAAGGAGTTTTCATGGATTGGTATCTTTCTATCGAAGATTCATTCCACATTTTAGTAGTGTGATGGCACCTGTAACCGATTGCATGAAGGGAAAGAAGTTCGAGTGGTTGGAGGAAGTAGGGTTTGCTTTTGATCGAATCAAAGGACTTTTGACGACAGCACCAATTCTTGTATTACCAGACTTTCAGTTGTTATTCTAGTTACACACTGATGCTTCTAAGGTTGGGATTGGAGGGGTGTTGAGTCAGAAGGGACGTCCTATTGCATACTTTAGTGAGAAGTTATTAGGGGCAAAGATGAGATATAGTACGTATGATGTGGAGTTTTATGCTGTAGTGCAAGCAGTGAAACATTGGAGACACTATCTGTTCCATAAGGAGTTTGTTCTTTACACAGACCATGAAGCTTTGAAGCATTTGCAAGGGCAGGACAAGATTTCAGCAAGGCATGCATCATGGATTGTCTATTTGCAGCAGTTACTTTTGTCGTGAAGCACAAATCAGGGATAACGAATCGCATGGCTGATGCTTTGAGTAGGAGGAGTCATTTATTAACGATAATGAAAATTGAAGTGACAGGTTTTGGATTGTTGCCAGAACTGACTGAAGAAGATCCTTACTTTAAGAAGTTGGTTGAGAAAGTTAAGGAGGTTAATACTGATGAATTTGTGTTGATTGATGGTTTCTTATTTAAGGGGAATCAATTGTGTGCACCGGATTGTAGCTTGCGAATGAAGATAGTAAAGGAGCTTCATGAAGAAGGACACGTGGGTAGAGACCGAACATTGCAGTTAATCTCTCAATTCTACTATTGGCCATCAATGAGGAAGGAAGTTGAAAGGTTTGTTCAGAGATGTCATGTTTGTCAAGTTTCAAAAGGGACAGCTACAAATGCGGGTTTGTATATGCCTTTACCTGTACCTACAAAACCTTGGGTGGACGTTAGTATGGATTTCGTATTGGGTTTGCCGAGAACGCAAAGGGGGAATGACTCGATATATGTTGTGGTGGATCGTTTCTCGAAGATGATACATTTTGTTGCTTGTAAGAAGACGGCGGATGCTGTTCATGTTGCTCAATTATTTTTCAAGGAGATCTATCGACTTCATGGATTGCCAGAATCTATTGTGTCGGATAGGGATACTCATTTTCTGAGTCACTTATGGTTAAGTTTGTGGAAGATGGTTGGAACGAAGCTGAAATTTAGTAGCGCTTACCATCCGCAAACCGATGGGCAAATAGAGGTGGTTAATAGATCACTGGGAAATTTGTTGCGATGTCTTGTAAAGGAAAATCTGAAGAGTTGGGATACGAAGTTATGCCAAGCGGAGTTTGCTCATAATCATGCAATGAATCGTAGTACAGGATTCAGTCCATTTCAGATCGTATATTGTAATTTACCAAGGGGACCGTTGGACCTAACAATAGTACCACAACCGAAGGGGACAGTTAAAAGAGCTGTAGACTTTGTTGATGAGTTGAGTGAATGTCATAAAATCGTTCAGGAGCGATTGGAGAAAGCAAATGAGAAGTATAAGCGAACTGCAGATTTGAAGCGACGAAGTGTTGAATTTAACGAAGGTGATTTGGTTTATGCTGTGTTAACGAAGGATCGTTTTCCAATGGGCGCTTATAACAAGTTGAAAGCCAGAAAAATTGTTCCTGTAGAAGTTGTGAAACGGATTAATGAAAATGCTTATAAGTTGAAGCTGCCGGAGGATGTATACACATCTGACGTGTTCAATGTTAAGCATCTTATACCATATTATGGGGATGAACAATCCGATGTGGGAGAATTTAAAAATTCGAGGACGAATTTTTCTCAACCTGGGGAGGATGATGCGGTCCAGGACGGAGTTGGAGCAGTGCAAGGCCCAAACCTTCAAGACTTGAGTCGACCACGACCTAAAAAGGCGGTCTTAAGTCGTCTACGACTTAACAAAGTACGTGAGAAAGAACCACGACCTAACAAAGAAGATGAAAAGGAGTTACGACTTAACGGGGGCTTAAGTCGTTCGGGATGGATGAGTCGTATGCGAGCTAACGGCATAGGTTTAAGTCGTCCACGACTTAACAACGCAAGGGAAAAGGAGCTACGACCTAAAGGGTCTCGAGCTATAGAGTTACGACCTACGGAAGTAGGTTAGGTCGGCAACGACCTAAGGAAGAAGGCAAGGACCGACCTAATGATAAACCGCTTCTGGAAATAGGTCGTAAGCCGCTATGGACATAAGTGTTTGTAACTTTTAAGTCGTTCGTGTTTTGAGTCGTATATGATGTTGAGTCGTTGTATCTTTGAGTCGTGACATGTGTTGTAATTTGTTTCCTTTGAGTCGTAAGTCGTTAGGCCCAATACGACCTAGGTGTTGTAACATGTTGCTTATGCCAATAGGTCGTAGGTCGGCAAGTAGTTAGGTCAGCCGCGTATATATGTTGGTTGTATTTTAGGTCGTACCTAGTTAGGTCGGCCGTGTATTGTAAGTTGTAAGTTGTGTACAAATGGTTGTAATTGAGTCGTATGTGGTACATAAGTGCGGGTATGTAGTGTTATGTGAGTCAGTTAGGTCAGCAACGACTTAAGAGAAGTTAAGTCGGCAACGACTTAAAGGTCAGTGTTTGGGAACTACTATAAATAGCGAGTGTGTTGTAACTTTTTAGGGGTTGATTTTTGGAATAAATTCTTGTTTGATTGCTATGTGCTTTCATCTTAAATTGGTAGTTGAGTGTAATCTCCTATCTCCACTTTCGGTTATTCGAGTGCGCTCGAATCAACGATTGTTGAAGCCGATTCGCGGAATCAAGTGCGCTTGATCAACGCTTGAAGAATTGAAGATCTTCTTTCACGGTACCGTGCGCGATCAACGTGACGAGGATAGCTAGAATTCGGTATCTTCGGATCAACGAATTTGGGCATTTCAGTATTCATCAATCCACCGATTGCTACATTCATCGATCTATATCGTTTTCGTTATTATCCGCTGCGCGAATTCTCACCAAAGATATTTCCTCTATTTTCAAAAACTGTTTTCTATATTTTCAATAAAATTATTTTCCAAGTATTTTCACTGGGTGTTGAAAACGGGTTTGCCAAGTACTTATAGATTTTCAGTCCTACGCCTGATCAACGTTTGACTGAATTTTTGTGAGAACAAGGACGGACTGGTTGAGACATCGAGTTATAAGAAATATTTTATAAGAGCTATTTTAATAGTATTATGTGAATTTAAAAGCATTTCTAAAATTTTAAAATAAAGGTGTTGGAATTTTGAAAAAAAAAATGGAAGAAAATCCAAACTGGAATTATGAAAAAAAAAATGAAAAAAATTGAACTCAGGAAAATTTAATGAAGAGATTTTAGTAATAAAATCAAATATTGATGTAACAGTTGGAGGTAAACTAATTAGTTAAATAATTATTCGATAAAGTATGTTAATAAAATTTAATTCGGTTGAATAAAATGGATTGGAAATTAATAATGAAGTTTGGATATGAACTTGAGTTAAATAAAATAGGGTTGGATGGAAAAAGTGATGGTTTGAATTACAAATGAAAATTCAAGTGTGTAATAAGTAATATTTAACGCAATGTGCAAGTAACTTAAGTATAATGGGAGTGTTGTTGAATGAAATGAAAGTGATTATAATAGAAATGGTTTGAGTTGCAAACAAAACCCAAGTGAATAGAAATAAATTGAGAATGGCCTTGTATTAATAAAATAAAATTCGAAAATGAATTAAGTATGTAAATTTAAAATTTAAAATGGGTTAATTGAGTTAAATAATAAATGGATGAAGTCTGATTGAATAAAAACTAAATCAAAGTTGTGATTGGAATTGGATTATCAGATTGAACTTAAATTCAGTAGCATATTAATTTGAAGTATAACGAGTTAAGTATGTGCTTGGATATTATTTTGATAAATTGAGAAGGTGAATTAAAAATTAAAATGGATGGGCTAACTGAAATTAATGGAATTTGATTAAATGAGAATCAAATAGAAGTAAACTTAAGTTTGACATTGGAATAAATTAAAGTAAATTAACCTAAGTTTAAAATTTATGGAAGCTCGGCTTCGAATAAGGGTGAAAGCCCATCAAATAAAAGCTTGGATTGAATTAATTTGGGAATGGCTAGTAGTATACAAGAATGAAATGTGTCGAGCTAAATGAATGGTTGGTGAATGAATTGGAAATGAAATGGGATTAAATAAAATTGATTTTGTATCATTTGAAGTGAATATGAGTTTGTTTGGATTAAAAATCAATTGAATGTAAGAAATTGAGTGGCAAACCATTTGAAATTGAATGAGACGGCTTATAAATTGGTTGAAAGAAATTGAATTAGCTTTAAAGTTATATAAATCGCTTATGGAAAGCGTTTAGTGCTGGTTGCTTATGAAATACATGTGTTAGCTATTGAAAGTAAGTGAAATGCAAATAGATTTTTATATATGACACTTATATGTTTAAATTGAGTAAGTACAGGTGTCTGAAGGCCGATTGGCTGGATTTGGTTGTGCCTTTTGCTAATATAAATAAGCTGCTTGCTTAAAATGCTAAATAAAGGTACGCCTACGCAATAAAAATAGGAAATATGAACTGTTTTTGCTTTTTCCGACCGGGTGGGTCGATGTATATATATTTATATCTCTTGTCAAATTGCAAAAGCTCCTCCGTACAAAGGAGACTCTGCCAAAATTTTCTGAAAATTTTGGGAGTTAGAAAATTTTTGAGAAGGAAAAATAAAATAAAATTTATTAGTAACAAAACGATTTTAAATATGAAAACTGAAATAACTTAGTAAATGAAACTAATATGAATCGGTTATAAATGAAGATAAAATTCAATATTCAAAATTGAAAACAAATTGAATTCATTTGAAAATGGGGAAAACTAATTTAAAAAGAAGTAGACATGAAACTTGTGTAAGAGAATGTATAAAAATGATTTGTAAATTACGATTGAATATTGTTGCTAAGTAAGATATGCAGGTATTAAAGGGAAAAGAAATTGGATTTGGTTCCAAAAGATAAATTTGAATTGCCCGACTAAAAGGTATGTATTTAAATTTTTGCATGAAATTGGATTAGAATTTTGGATCTAGCCACTTGGCTTTTGTTTTCTTTTGGAATTTGGGGAGCCCATAGAGGCCTTTTGTAGTTGTACCGAGCTAGCCGCGCAAAGGAGACGCTGGCAAAATTTCTTGGAAATTTAGGGAGTTAAAAAAATTTTGAGAAAAATTTGATAATTCAAAATTTGATTTTAAATTGAAATTTTGAATAAGTGAAGTAAGTAATGTTGTTGAAAACTGTAGAAGAATTTGGGAAGTTAGTAAAGAATGATAAGGAGTTTTTAATATAAGATAGTTGGTAGAATGTTGAATTGTGAGTTTTGGGAAAAGATAAACGGGTATTGGACCATTCCTCCTAACTAGTAATTTCAGGGACGAAATTCTTTTAAGGGGGGAGGAATGTGACGACCCGGAAATTTTAACAATTTAAATTGGAATAATTAATTGATTTTAAAACATTTAAAGGTTAATTTTAACTTGAATTCAAGATATTAATATTTACTTAATAATTAAATCATTGAATTATATATTGTTTAAATATTGAATTTAATAATCGAAATTGGATAAATTGTTGAATATGGGATTTTAAGCCTGTAAAAAATAATAATAAATAAATAAAATAAAATAATAATTTAAAGACTTATAAAATTTATATTGATAGAATTGAAGATAGTAAAAGTGTTAAACTTGACTTTGGAGATGTTTTGTTCCGTTTTGATAATATATCGTTTAAATCGATACTTAAAAATAGCCTTCCGAGGCACAGTCTCGGAATTCGACGAAACCAGTTCCATTGGATCCATAATATTGTATTATTATCGGATTTCAAATTCCGTAGCATTTGGAGTTGTTGTGTGAGCGTACGATATGTAAACGCGCTGAAATTTATATTGAAATATTTTGAACACTTATTTATTTACATACGTATTGACCGGTCAACTATAGTTCCTTCTCGAATATGCTGTTTTCTTCCTTTAAGCACGCAATCTTTCTTTTACCCTTTAAATCGAGACTCTCCTTTTTCTTCTGTAAAAAAAATCAATTCTATACAATACATATGGACAATAAAGGAAAGGAAGTGGCCGAAGTCTTCTCGTCCAACTACCCCTCTTCCTTCTCCAAATTGATATCAACAATCATGCGATAGGGTTCTAGCCGAGTTCAAACCGAAGCTCCTACAATTTGCTCGACTATCCAGTTGAGATCTACAGGGGGCGCACGCGCGAAGAGAGAGATCACTAGGGCTTGGTTTCGCTCGTTATAGGTTTGCGTAGTAGATCAGAGGAAGGAGGTTTGGGAACTGAGATTTGTCGATGTTGGCCAGCGAGTGTGTTGAAGGAGGGATGTTGGCCGCGATTTCGAAATCGCGTTGAGCTTCGCGTGACGTGGATGGGCCACGTTGGTTCGCAAAGCAAGAAGAGTGGCGGCTCGAATCTGGAAGGCGAGCTAGGGTTTTCTTACTGATTTTGGATGGAGGCAACGAGGTATAACTGACCTTGTTTTTACTTTATTTTATCAGATAAAGTATGTTTACACATATACACATACAGTTTTAGATTAAATGAATAAACAAACAATGTATAACCGTAAGTTTTGTAAACAGTTGATTTACATATATATATATACAGAAATTATTTACAGTAAATGAAATCTTAAATAGTTAAGCAGTTTTGAATTATTAAGTAGTTTTTATTTTTTTTTAAATGTGTATAAGAAGTCAGAATATATACGCAGATTTTCACTTAATAGCTTAGCTTTAAAATATTGTTTTATGGAGATAGATCTGTTTAATAAACCGTTTCAAATTTTGTGGTAGCTAAAATATTTTTATTAAAAGGGAAATAGTTTAAATTTCATTATTGGTTAATTAATTTATTTAGTGGTAATTGATTAGTTCAAATAATAATAAACTGTAAATGTTTTTATAAGGTCAAAATTTTGATGAAACCAAAGTCAAGATTGAAGGGGATTGCAATTAACAGCAAAGGTGAGTAAATCTCACTCTGTTGGATTTCTATTTAAATTTAAATGGTTAAATTTGAATAATTGGTTGAATGACTGAATTGATTTGATATGCATTGTGAATTGATGATCTGGTAATTTTGGTTTTGGATGGCTCTCGAGTTAATTGTTGCTAACTCGAAGTATTGGAAATTTTAGGTTGTTTTAAACTTAAAACATAAATTAAAAAAAATGTTTCCGTTTTAAAAGTTTCTAAGGGCTTAATGATTTGTGATACATTAAATTAGTAGGGTAATTAAAATGGATAATTAATTAATTCAATTAATTAATGATTTGGGTTATTTAATTTAGTAATTAAAGGTTTGAATAAATAATAAATTAAGTTGTAAGTTAATTAACTAAGTATAAGTAATTCAGAATAATCATTTGATGGTGTGATAAATAATTACCTAATGTAATTAATAAAATATAATTACCTTGTGAAATTAATCAAGAGATTAATTAAGATAGTTAAGTAAGGAGTAATTATTTTATGAATGAAGTAAAATAAAAGATAGATAATTACGGTTTGGGATTAATCGAAAAGGATTAATACTGTGATTTCATTAATATAATTAAATTTGATTAGTATAAAGTAAAATAAAATTGAAAATCCTTAATTTATACAATTAATGATGTAATCAAAGATTGATTAATTAAGATTGACTAATCCATAATAAGTGACCTATGAGAAGTTAATTAATATAAGTAATTAAGGATCAATGTAATTAAAATAGTTAATTAATTCATGAAATAATTAAGATTACTTATTGATTTTGGTTAAGAATAATTAATATCGTGAAGTTAATTAAAGATAATTACTTGAATGAAATTGAAAGATAATTAATCCAGGGTGATTAATTAAGATAAATGGAAAGGGAAGGGTTGATTAATTAATTAATTTGGAACTAATTAATGGAAGTCTAAGTGATTAAGGTTTGAAATTCAATTAGAATCAATTGAATTGATTGGTATGTGATTAAGCTTTTCTTATGGATGATTGAATGGTATTGGATGCTTTGGATAAGTTGATATCTCTGATATGAAATGTTGCGTATTTCATTTGTATAACTTAGGTTAGGATGACATGACACTCGAAGAGACGGGATCGGGTATTAGGAAATACCCGAAACCACTTCGAATTTTCATAGATTGACATGTAAAATCTATATGCTTGAGCGAAGTGATTTGGAAGAAATTGGACTATTTTAAATCTAAATCTTTGGTATTTAGAAAACTGATGTGTGCAATAAGTTATGACTATAACATTTTGTGAACTTATAAAATTGGTTTGAGATACCCCGGGTTTATATAAGTTGTTTGCTTTAGTATTCCATGTTAGTTGGGTTTACTCACGCTGGTTTCCAGCCTGACCCGGGTGTTACTTTGGTGTAATGCTCGGGTCAGACCGAGTATTACAGATTTTCAGGTAGGTACGTTCTGGAGCTCAGGAGGCGAGCTGGATGGCGATAGCGTATAGAATATTTCCCCCGTGTTTATATTATTGTTAATCTGAGACATGATAATTGTACATATTCAGTGACTGTATATATGTGAAACTCTGATGTATATCAAATGTAACCGACAGATATAGTATTCTTTTGTAAACTGTTATTATTTATTATTATATTTTATCCGCTGCGAATGTGAGTTGTTGATGTTTCTGTTCTTCTTCTTCTTCTATCTCTTTCTTCTTTTCATAACTATCTGGAATTCTCGGGTTCGAAAATTCTGGGTCATTACAATAATCCAATAGTTACTTGTAATTAAACTTTATTTTTATTTTTGTTAAGACAAATAAATTTTAGGAAATTTCAATTTAATAACCAAAACCATATATTTATCCTATAGTATTTCTTTAAAAGTAAATCAATATGGAAAAAAGCAAATTTGTTTTAGAACTTTTTTTGAATATTTTTATAATTGTTTTGGAAAGAAAATGCAAGAAATAAAACATGAAAAATTAAAAATGTAGATGAGACTCCCCCCACACTTGATTTTGACCGTGTCCCCACAATCAACCCAAGTGAAAGGAGAAAAATAAAATAAAATAAAAATATGACCTATATTTACATGAAAATGAAAAGATTACTATTAATAAGATATTAGAAAATATGTCATTAAAGAATAAACGAAACGGCCTTCCAAAGACCAATTTATTTGTCTCCTCAAGTACGAGAAACACAACTTAAGCGTAGGAAATCAAACCATAAAATATTTCAGAGTTTTTAATGTTGAATTAGAAAAATTAATGCTGTTTTATTAAATAAATTAAATAAATTAGAAATCCGAGTCCGTGACCAAAATGGCTATTTTTAATATTTATTAAATAAATTAAATAAATTATAGAAATCCAATTCTATATGAATATTCTAAAATTGTCCCAATTCTATTGCTTATGTAAATTAAAATCAATTTAAATGATTTAACAAGTTTGGCTGTGAATTAGAGTTGACAAGTCTATCCAATTTCAATATACATTCCTCCGCTTCCTTATATTAAGGAATTATAAATAAGTTCCTCAAAACCTATTTATTACATTTTTAATCCTTGTATACTTATCTTTTATCCAAAATAGGGATGCCACATACTTTGGTTCATGATTCACATTATTATTCTTAAAGTCTATTTTAAATTTCAGTAACGTAATATTTAACGTTAAATTCCCTTTATTTATGCAATAAGCGCAATTATTGAATTTGATACTCAAATTAATTTATAGATTCTGCTTTCTAAAAATCTATATCAACAATTTGGTCTAATTATAAATAGAATAAGTATTAACCTCATCTTATAGAATTAATTATTGCAATAAATCCAATTTACCATATCTTAAATCCAAATTAATAGATAAAGCTTGATTCCTTTATTAACTCCTTTGGTTTTCAATTAACCTTTTATGGTGAATATAAATTCCAATGTATAATTGAAACCTTATTTCCATTTGATTTCACTATTTCATTAAAAATCCTCATATTCCAGCTAAATTTCAACTAACGTATAAATTAGCTATTTCAATTTCATTTAATTGCGATTATCATACTATAGAAATTAAATTCCATTAAATAAATAAATAAATGTTGATTCCCATCTATTTACATTATATTACATTGGTACTTCTATTTACAACTTAGCTTTGTATAAATGTTTGAATGTAGAATCTTGTCTATTTCACGTATTAATTAAGCCTTAAAAATCAATTAATATTATATCCTTGGTCTAACCTCATTTTACCCATATTTATATTAATATATCCTTTGAATTAGGTAAATTACCATTGATTATCTACCTTAACTTTTCAGACTCCACTAACGTAATGGTTAAATATTAATTCCATTTGTAAAAAAAAAACAATCCACAAGATTTGCATTTCACATTGCAAATGAATTCATAAATCTTGGCTTTCTTTTTCTTTGCTTCTTAAAGGCCAAATCAAACTACCCTATCATCACTAATTTATGGCAATTAATTGCAATTGATTCTCCATTAAACTACATAAGTTATCCAATTGAAACCTAAGTGAAACGTTTATTTATTTAAAAATCCTAGTGTTTAAAAGAGTATATCATCTACATATAATTTACATTTGACCTGATTTCTCATATATTTCACACAACAGTGAATTCCAATTTCTACCAACATTATGTTTAATATAAATTGGAAATCCAAATCATTGGTATTTCACAACCTTATTGCGTACATTTACGTATAGTTACACTAAGTCCATACACTGATTCATGAATTCATTAATTAATACACAATTTGCCTTTGTTTTCTTATATTAAGTTTATTACCGTTTTTAAGTACATTCATTATCGAACAATATTCATAAAAAAATTTATCTACACTTATTGCATTGGTTTATTCAACGGTCACCAAATGAAACAATCCTACTATTTATTTTAATATTAAATGAATCCCATTCTAGTAAATATTTTATTAATATTCACTAATTCAACATTTATTGGTTTCTCTTTAACAAAGTGTGACAATTACATTATCCAAAACTATTGTCATAAAAATTAAATTGTTACATTAAATTCCAATTACTATAACAAATTACTACATTTTCTCAAATAAATCTTAAAGCCTTTTTTTTTTCTAAATCAGGTTAGAAATTATATTAATTTAACTCATTTAATATTATTAATTTAACGGGTCGTTACATATAAGATATTAGAAAAATATAAGATATTTAAAAGAGCTGAAATCCAAATCAATTACCAAATTAATTACTGCATTTTCAAAAACTTTATTAAGATCATTATTTTCAATTAGATAAAATAAAGTAAACGAAAGAAAACACGTTTTTTTTATTAAAACAAAGTAAACAAAAGAAACAAAAACAAAGTAATTAAAAGAGAATGTTTTTTTATCAAATAGGAAGTGAAACAAACCAAAACAAAACAAAACAAACCTTTTTTTCTAATAATCAAAGAAGAATTAAGCTAAATCATTTTTAAACAACTAAATAAATATATAAAAGGTCCAACCCAATTGCGCAAAGCCCAAACAAATTTCGTGTATTCTCAAACCAAATCAAGATTAATCACGATTAATCAAATCATTCTCTCTTCTAAAAAAAAAAAATTCAATTGAAAACGAAATTCTGTTGGCTCTCATCTTTTCGTATATTCTCACAATCGGTTATCGCGATTGATTGGGTTGCGGCGATTTGGGAATTGGGCGTTTAGTTCGAGATGATTGATGTCGATTGCGGGGTTCGTGGGCAGTTGCGATTGGGGATACGGGCTCGACTGTTCGCGATGAGTTCTTGATTTAGGGTTGATGGATTGGCGATGGGTGGATGATCGAGATTGGAGGAGGAGCTATTTGTGGTTGCGGTTTGGAGTGATGGAATTGGAGTTCACGAGTAGAGGTTGGAAATGGGATGAGGTCGAGAGTAATGTGATTGTCGTGGTGATTGGGTTTCAAGGTTTGGGGGAGGAATGTGATGAAATTCGATTGCAGGTGCTTGGGTGCTCGCGGTTGGCGATTCCAGAGATATGTTTCGAATTGGCGAAGGTTTGGTTTGGGGGAAGATTGCTCTGTGTTGGTTGGATGTTGAATGATGGTGGGTGATATTTGGTAGGAGGATGTATGACAGAGGGCAGAAGTAAAGTTGTCGGTTGGAGGGAGGTATGGCAGGATATTGATGGAGGAAAGATGATTAAAAACATGGGCAGTAGAAATGTTGAAATTGGGTATGCTGTGTACACTGTTTTCAAATAAGAAATGAGAAAAAATAGGTGATGCTGTGTACACTGTTTGCAAGTAAGAAGTGAGAGGGGATGTTTGATTGTATTGCAGTGATGTTAAAATTTCCGTTCAAATTTAAATGTAAATTTGACCACAAGCGCATGATATACAATGTTAGTGCGTGGCGAGTACGGGTCGATACACGGTGAATTATTTAGATTTTAAAATTTCTATTCAATCAAATTAACCAAAGTTGAGAGTGTTGTTAAGCTAAAAATGAAAATGTAAATAAACTAACAAAGGGAATGGATAAAAATATGAGAGTTTAAAGGCAATTTAGAGACAAATATCTTCTCATGATCACATAAATCAACAACATGAAATTATGATCTCTCTTTTGGTCATTAGTGAATTTAGCTACTATGTTCATTAATAAGTATGGAATATTTGTGATATTAATTAGCTCAATATAAACCATTAAACTTTAACATACCCACTAAATCATATTTTTACTCTCATGAAAATTGACAATGAATTTAAAAATAAAATCTATTCTACGCATGGCCTATTAACTATTGATTAGAAATATAGACCATCAAATTTTGACTTTAAAATTACTTCATTACCATAATGATATGTAGATGTAGAGGTAATTTGTGTTTTGTTTGTTTAAGCATAGCCTATTTGGTGTCAACAACATATGCTACCAAATTCAAAGCTAAACAACCAAATTTAACCACATCCACCAATTCCATTAAGCATAAAAACAGATCAAAAATTATCAAAATGTTGAATCTACATGATTATGAGAGCTATATTACCCTTAAATTGAAGGGGTTTACCCTCTCATATGTGTTATCATTTCAACAAATGTAGCATTCAACATGAAATAAAAAAGGAAATGAAAGCTAAGTAAAAAGGGAGCTAGTTAAAATGAAATTAAAGCTATTCTACATGCATAAATAAAAAGATCTATGCTACTAACATGAAAGGAAAAGCATGTAAATAAAATCAGCAAGAATTAAAATTGCATTAAAAAGAAAATTACATAAAAGAAGAATAGCTAAGTAGCCGTGAAATAGAAGAAGACTGCTTATAATTTATTGTTGAGCCTCAAATTAAACTAACTACAATGGAGGCTAAGGGGAAGAGAGAGTAATTACATGAACATAAGGGGTATCTATACATGCTTGGAAACCATAATCCTATTTTTGGAAACTATCCAAACTACCCTTGAGAAAGTGTGGCCATCAAGTTATCATTAGCATGAGATAATCCTTCATTAAGTGTGCATGTAACTTTATTGGCCATTAGCATGTGCATTAGCTCATAATTTGTACATCATGGTAAGTGGGTAGGTGGGGTCCTCCATATTGTCTTAAAATGAATAATTTCCATCTTCAAACCTTTGTATCCTCTTGTGCACGCATATTTTCTATAAAGTCACTTGTAATTTGAATTCAAATTCCTAAAAAAAACATAAAAAATTTCAAGTAAATTTTCTCAAATTAATATATGCACAAAAATGACCATTTTGCCTCTATACGAAGATGAATAAATAGTGATTTGAAAATAATCGAAATATTGGTTTAAACATGTTAAAATATCATATATACTCATTTATTTAATTGAATTAGATTAAATATAGAAGTAAAAATATGCACATTTATGTGCACATCATACATCTACCAAGTCTACTCACAACATATGCTATATCAGGTCTAGTGCATTACGTACATAATGCTGCCTAGTATACGAGAGTACTCAAGTTGGTAAATGCTATCACTGTTATTTTTAACTTAGTTTTGGTTCAAATCCATGGGTGATTTTGCTGATATTATATTGTGTTGGTTGAATTTTTCAAGTATTTTTCCAATATAGAGTGATTGGGACAACACATATCCTTGGTCGATTTTATGTATTTTTATACCAAGTATTACATCAGCGATTCCTACACCTTTCATGTCAAATTCGGCGGAGAGCATATCTTTTATAGATTTTATTGTCTCCTTGCTACTTCCGAAAATTAGTAGGTCATCTACATATAGGCATATAATGACATATCATATATTTGTATGTTTAGAATAGACACATTTATCACATTCATTTATATGAAATCCATTTGATATTAAAGTTTCATCAAATTTTTCATGTCACTGTTTAGGCGTTTGTTCAAGCCCATACATTGTTTTTCTTAGTCTACAAACCTTACTTTCATTTCCATATTTTAGGAAACCTTTAGGTTGAGTTCTCCATTCAAAAATGCTTTTTTTACAACCATTTGATGTATTTCTAAATCAAGTGTGGATGCAATTGCTATTAGCATTTTTATTGATGTTATCCTAGTTACGGGAGAGTATGTGTCAAAATAATCTTGGTCTTCCTTTTGTCTGAAGCCTTGAACCACAGTTCGAGCCTTAAGCTTGTCTATTGAACCATCAGGTTTCAATTTATTCTTAAATATCCATTTACAACCTAAGGACTTGCATCCTTGAGGTAAATCTACTAATTCCCATGTATGGCTTGACATAATGAATTCGATTTCACTTTTAGCGACCTCCTTCCACTAAGGAGCATCAGTGGTGGACATGACTTTTCTGTATGCTAACGGGTCGTTTTCTAACATAAATGCGTAGAAATCTGGTGCAAAAGTTTTTAAGATCCTTGATCTTTTGCTTCTCCTTGTTTCTTGCACTTCTTGATCAGCATTGTTTTGCTAAATAATATCAATATTTTGTTCGGTATCCTCAAACGAATTAGAGACTTCAGTTTCCCTTGGTCTTTATTGAGCATATCTTTTAGTACTTATTTTAAACGGGTATATCTGTTTGAAAAATCTAAATTTATCAACTCAATGATGCTATTTATGTTAATATCATCAATTTCAAATTTATGTACTAAAAATCGATAAGCAGCACTGTTTTGTGCTTATCAAGTAAATACACAATCAACTGTTTTTGGTCCTATTTTGACTTTCTTTGATTTAGGTACCTCCACTTTCGCACGATACCCCCACACTTTTAAGTATCTGTAGGCGGATGGGGTCTACTTTTCCATAGTTTGTGGTGAGATTTTGATATTTTCTTTTGTGGCATCTTATTTAAAATATGATATGCTGAAAGAATAGCTTCTCCCCAAAATTTATCTGGCAATTTAGAACTGACTAGTAAGGCACTCATCATTTCCCTAAAAGTTTTATTTTTCTGTTCGACTATACCATTGGATTGCGGTAAATATGGAGCCATAGTTTGGTGTATAATATAATGTTCGATGCAAAATTTCTCAAAGGAAAATTCATATTCTCCTCCTCTATCACTTCTTAAAGCTTTTATTTTCTTGTTGAGTTGATTCTCAACTTTTTCTTTATAATGTTTAAACATGTCGAATGCCTCCTCTTTGCTTCTAGGGATGTACACATAACAGTACCTTGTACAATCATCAATGTAAGTGATTAAGTACCATTTACTTTCTCTAGTTTGAAACATTTTTAAATCATATACATCTATGTGTATTAAGTCTAGAGGTTCAGTTTCTCTTTCAACATGGTGAAATGAAAGTCTTGTCAATTTTGCTTCCTCACAAACTTGACATTTATAGTTGGAATGTATTTTGTATTTTTGTATGAAGTCTAGATTAATCAATTTTCGCAGTGTATCAATAATTACGTAGCCTAATATAGAATACCATAGGTTACAAGAGTCATTGATATAAGATGAAGTTTCAATTTTATTCATATCATTATTTGGTATAACAATGGTTGCATTTGTTTTAAATAAACCATCACTAATATAACCTTTCCCTACATACACTCCATTCTATGACAACACAAGCTTATCAGACACAAAGTGAGTTTGAAGCCATGCTTGCTAAGCAATGATCGAAAAATCAATTTCTTGTGGATCTTTAGAATATGAAGAACATCTGCTAAAGTTAGTTCTTTCCAAAAGTCAATTTTAGTACAATATTTCCTTTGCCTTTGACCTTTTATGTAGATGAATTACCATAAAAGGTTGTTCGTCCTCAATATCAGTTTTGTAGGTTATAAACATCCACTTATTTGCACATATGTACCGAGTGGCTCCTGTGTTTACAAACCATTCCTTCGAGTTACCAATAAGGTTGCATTCGTACACTACTACACATAAGTCCATATCAAACATGACTTCTGAAATGTCAACCATGTTTTCTGCTGATTTCTTTTTCTTAGGTATGCGACATTTGACAAATTTGTGCCCTTTCTTTCCACATTAATGGCATGAACCCTGAAATTTCTTTGATTTCTTATGAGCATGCTCACGTTTTCTTTTGTTGGGATTCTCTGATTCGACTACATTTTCCTTCGCAATCATGTTATGTGA
Organism: Allium cepa; assembly: GCA_030765085.1. Taxonomy (NCBI): domain Eukaryota; kingdom Viridiplantae; phylum Streptophyta; class Magnoliopsida; order Asparagales; family Amaryllidaceae; genus Allium; species Allium cepa. Next base: position 603,014,454 of record CM060941.1, read on the forward strand.
AGTCTTCTTCTGAAACTTTCTGTTATCTTTTCAATTCCCAATCGAACTGCAAGTTATTCCGTTATCATCTCTCTATGCTTGTGCTTAAGGTAGTTTTTGAAATCATTTTATGATGGAGGAAGTTTTTCAATAGTAGTGGAAACCTGGAATGATTCACTTAGAGTCATACCTTCATCATGCAATTCATGGATAATGACTTGTAGCTCTTGAATCTGGTTGATTACGATCTTCGCATAAATCGTTTTGAAGATAAACTTTTCGGCTATAAATTTCGATATGCCAGCATCTTCAGTTTTATACGTATCCAATTCCATTCAGAGTTCCTTGGAAGTTCGAGCAGTATAGTGTACATTGTATAGACTGTTGTCGAGTCCATTGAGGATATAGTTCTTGCACATAAAATCGAAACTCTTAAACATATTCAGTGCGTCTACTTTAGTTGCATCAGGTTCCAGTTCTGCAACTATGGGAGCATCTTTAGTAATAAAACTTGCAAGGCCCAATATCGTAAGATAAAATAGCATCCTTTGCTGCCAACGCTTAAAGTCCATCCCTGTGAAATTTTCTGGTCTTTCTCCATGAGACAATGCCATTGTTGAAACCACAGTTGCAGGCTGACTGGCAGTTACAGTCTGTGTTGATGCAGAATTGTTGTTTTGTGGAGACTTCGTTGTCTACGGAAATAGCCAACAATCAATATTGTTTCAAGTATATTGTACGATTGTTATGCAAATAGAATTGCAGTAAAGTGGAAGTTACTGAGAATACAGTATGTGATAAAATATCGTGCCATTTTAGATTATCCAAGTCTAGAATAATATGTTTCCTGGAAAAAATATTGCTCCCTCTATGACGCTTGAGGATATCGGTAATTGTTTTCCAAGATGAAATGGTCATGTCTCTGTGATGCTGTGCAACAATCATAAAGCAACGACGAACTCGAGAGAATTTAAGTAAGAACAGAGTTTTGTGGGAGAAGAAGAAGTGCAGAAAAATTAAGTACTTTTTCCTTTTTTCTTTTTCCTTCTGCCTATATATAGGCACGGGGATATGCCTATTCAACAATAGTTGCCTATTCGAATGGTTGCAACAGTTGAAAATGTTGCGAAGTGCCCCTAGTATGCCTCAAAGTTCAACCGTTTAACATATGGAATGGAGTCGAAGTTTCTTTGCTCTTAAACTAAGCACTCATTTGATGATATGGATCAACCATTGCCGGATGAAAGAATAGTAGCAGAAAGTCACACAAGTTAAAGTAACTGTCCTTCACTAGAAGAGTTGACACTAGTGTTAATGAGAATGCATCACCTTCTTCACTTTGAACTGTGGTAAAAATGCCTGAATGGCTTAATATGCTCATGAGGCGATATATATAAGCTTTTATGAAGAGGATATAGACATCAAAGTGATCGGAAGGTCGTTAATGGTGATTGGTTTGCCATGTATGTGGACGGCTTGAGGGATACCTAGCTCCACTGCACATTTTAAACACATGGAGTCTACGTATTTCATAATATGGTTCCACGGAAGTGTTTGAGCATGCATTAGCTTTTCGTTGTTATTACTTTCTTTTTTAATCTCCATGGTTGATAATTATTGGTAGGTACCGCTTGCTAAATACTGATTGGTATTTATAAACATGCATGCTATCAAAAACCATTACCTTTCCCCATATTTATGGGGATCAGGTTTTCGATTTTAAGATTTTCTGAACCATGTCATCCTTTTATCCTATCCATTTACTGTATTAAATTATGTGGAAAAATAGGAGAGGTAATCCGTGAATAGAATTAGATTTCATAACCATATGCATATCTCCTACCTCTGCTCTATCATCATTTGTTCATATATGTTAATGGTGTCCATCAATGATTATCACCGACCATGTGCCATTTTTGTAATGTCGTAATTATTAACTGATAACTAGCTTTACATGATACGTTAATATATATCTTTGCCAGGGATGATCAGTAACTGATCTCACTATATTTATTATAGCAATCCAGTGGATATCAACATATCAAATGGTTGATCTATAGTGCATACATATAGTGACTTCGGATATCAAGTTGTTGTCGGCTGGTTTTTGTAACTGTTTTTTTCCAGTATACATATAGTTGATCTACGGTATACAAATAGTGACTTTGGATTTCTAAAGAACTGTTAAAACAGAGGAACATAAGAATAAAAATATATCCTTATATAAAGAGAATACACTTTTGAATTTACTAAAATATTCACTTTCTCTTTACTCCCAAATGTTTTAATCTATGGGCCTTTTAGTCCTTTCCTCTCTTCCACGTTCTCACCATTCGTATGTCATAGTTTCACAAGCAGATTTCTCAAATTTCCTCTTTAAAACGCATGCATATAAAATGCAGTGTTTGGCTAAGGGCATCTAGTTTCCCTCTTCTTAGTACCATAGAAAAAATTAATAAACTCAATAAAATCTATGTGTTTCCTAATACCAAAGTCATTTCATATGCAATCAATCACCGTGTAAAATCGTTTTACACCGCGAACAACCACCGACCAACATCATTTTCCATAGCCATGAATGCCTAATCTACTATTGTTCGGTGATTGATCATCATGGAAAACAATGTTAGTCGATGGTCGTTCATCGTACAAAAAAAATAAAAAATGACGTCTTTGATAACCTCTTAAAAAATCTGGTATTAAGAAGAGTATGTAAAAATTTATTGTATTTTTTAGCAATTGTATTGGAAAGAGGAAAATGAGGTGTCCTTAGCAATACACTAAATGCATGCCTATTCTTATTATTTAGTTCCTACTTTCTAGCTAACTAATTGCTTCTGGTCAATCCTATATAAATAAATTTTACGCTAAACTCACTACAACAAAACAATCATTTTACAACAATTCCTTTACAACTTGCACAAATGGATAGTTATAATAGGTGTTTTACAACAACTGTTTACTTTTAATAGTTGTAAAAAAATGCACTTTCAATATAAAAAAAATTGAAGCAATTGTAATATATTGTTTGTAACAACTGTTTGCTTGTGGCAATTGTAGTTATTTATCTATAACAGCTCTTCTGGACAGTTGTCTCCCTTAATTATGTTTATACAACCGCCAAAGTTTACCTTCCCTCCCTTATTTCATTCGCCCCGCTAAATGTTTCGACATAAAAAAAATAGCCCGCAAAATATTCTAATTCTAAACCCTAATCCAATCGCAATTTCTCTCTGCCATTGCCCTATTCTATCGAATCTTGCAAACCCTAACCCGAAAGCTGCTCGTGCATGCGCCTCCAGTTCTACCTGCATTGCTTCCATCCTTGTTGCTGCTCACCTCTTTTTCCGCTCGACGCCGTTGTACACGCCGTCGTTTCCTTACCGTCGACGAAGTTGCAGGTATGTTTTCCTCGTCGCTGTTGTACTCGCTTCGAAGAAATTTTGTTGGAATAATAGTGGAAATCATTTTTTTATGTTCGGAGATAGAAAAGTGATGCGGGAAGAATAGGTGAAAGAAAGGATTTTTTATTTCTGTTTTTATTTTGTTTTTTGTGCAATTAGAAATTAGGCCAACGTTATTTTATTCATTTCTGTGCAAATGCAAGTTGTGATCATATAATTTCCTTTAATAGACCCTTTACTGCTGCATTTTGTCTACCAAAAATACATAATAATTCAATATATTCATCTACTAATTGTCAACGTTAACTCTCCCTTTTTCTATGGTCTATATTGAAGCATGTAGGTATATTGTTCTAGAATAATTATTAAATACTTAACCCTAAATTGTTTTACTGAATTTGCTTTGATTTGATTGTTGCATTTGTTAATTAGTGTACTTGTAATAAATGTTTTACTGAACTTGCTTTGATTCTAGAGGGTTTTACTCTGAACATACCCTTAATTTCCTATATTGAATCTGCTTATGATGCCTAATTACTACAGTTGTTAATCTGTAACTGTTATTGATATTGTATAATATTCTAATGATACAAATTTACTATACTTGCTTATGTTGTCTAACGATTGTGACATTGCCCATGTGTAAAAAATTCATCAATCAATCTATTATTTGAATTGAGCCAATCACTAAAATAAGTTAATTAAGTTAAAGGAACATTTGAATAAGTTTATTTGAAGCAAAAACATGAATATATAGGTAGCCTAACAGTACAATATCGAGTTGTGTTGTATTTACTTATAGGTACATATGAATATGTTTCGGTTAAAGCAAAAAATTGTCACAACTGCTTCAAATGTCTAATTGTGATATATGTTCATTTCTTAATTTTATCTTCTATGAATGTAGAAAGTTATAGTCATTTTTAATATGATTTCAAGACTAAATAACAACCTATATTATTTCTTGATTCAAAGTCAGTCATAAATTAAATTCAAAGAATTTCATACTTAAACAAATATCCCTTTCCTTTCTTAAATAATTTATTTACTCATTTTTATTATTGCTTATCTCCTCATGTTTATTACTCTTCTTGTTACCTATTTAGTTAATTAGATTTTTCTTTCTCTTTCTATTCGTGTGTGATTTTTAAGATGGTTGCTGCAATAAAATAATACTTGAATTTCCATTTAAATCATGTCATAACTTGCATGAAAGAGATATATAATATATTGTGCCATGTATTTCACTATTACGGCAAACATATTTTATTTCTATAAACAAAGAGGAAGATCACAGATCCATTATTCTTTTGAAATTTAACAATAGATGTTTCTGAATTCATGGTTCTGACTGGACTAGTATATATAATATACTATCAAAGTTGAGTTTTGAATTCAATTATCTTCTTTTTTCCATTTTTCATTAATATTTTCGGTTTACCACTTTCACTGACCTAACTCATTCCATGTTTATTAATTAACTCAACATTTTTTTCTTAATTATCGTCCCTTTTTATGCTTAATTTTGCTGTCCAACTTTTATATAATCTGAAATATGTCCTGGCTCTCTCAAATCAGCTCCCCAAGTTCATTGTATATCTATTAATTACTTTAATAAAATTTTCTTAATTAGCCCCCAGTTTCATGCTTTGGCTGTTCAGCTTATTATTTATGTACAAAACCCAATTATCTGACTTTCATGTTTCTTCTAGTTAGTCATATTTTGGTTCATTAAGTTTATGGTAAAATTGTACAAGATTGACATGGATATAGCACAATTGCGTCTAGTAAGTATACCACAATTTAAGTTTATCCTATCCCTATTTATGTGTACATATTTATATGTGCTATATTTATGTCCTATGTTTATATGTATAATTTTACTTTTGGATATACATAAATATAACACATAAATATAGTATGGATGCAGCAGATAGAGATACAGCCCTTTTGGATATAAAAAAATTCAGCACAGTTTACGTTTATAAACATAAATATACAATCGTGTCACTACCGTCTTTAAAGAATCTTCCTCTGAAACCATTTAAGCAAAAGTTTAACAGGATAAGAGCATGCCTAACCTTGATTTGGAGAATTCTACAAGTAATAAAACACAAGAGTAATAGACTTATATGGCTGCAGCTTCTAGGTGTGTGTGCCATTATCTTAAAAGCGAAATCATACCTGTGGAATTACCACTAGTACCACCTGATACACACAGCCAACTTCAGCCAACAATTTCCAAGTCCACAACTGAACAAGTCACCACACCTCGACTGAGACAACTCCTCCCTCATATAATCCAGGTTGCGATATTAAGTAGATGGGGAGGTCGCTATGTTGTAATTAGCTGGAGGTGGCTTTGGTGTGTTGTTCCTACACTACCTGGAAGCACCAGTGCACACGGTTTGAGAAGCAAGAGAGGATGGTGAATTTGAGTAAGTGGAGATGGCGATGTTCAATAAACAGAGGAGGCGGCGATGTTGAATACGTAAGAAACCTTCAGTAAAAAGAAGGAAAATGGAAAATTTCGGCGGAAAGAAACAAAAGTGGTTAAGTGAAATATTAGACGAGACTGAGCTATTAGGCGCGTGTTGGAACATAGTTAATATTTTACTAAATATATTTAAAATAGAAATTATATATATATATATTCATCAGGTAGATGCAATGTTTTTTTGAAAAATATATTTACACTACAAGGAAATATTAATTTTCGAACCAAAAAAACCATCGTAAATCCATTGGAAAACCTATATCAGTGACGAATTTGTGATGAATGTGGTCAAAGCATTGATAAGCTACTTTTGCTTTTAATGATAGCATAGGAATTATCTGTTATTTTTACCTTTAATTGTCTCTCTGGTCCATAAGAGCGGGGCCATAAAAAGCAGTCTCTGTTGTCGTCCATCTAACTTTGATTTGTATATTTAGGGTGTTCTTGACAAATTGAAATATGGTGCGAAAATATAGTGGAAAGACGTTGGAAATAAGAGGGTGCATTTGCATTTGTGACACTTCAGTATTTCACCTACAATATTTGAACATGTTGCATTACAGGAGAAATGTATATTAAATTCGTAATCTGTGATGACCCGGAATTTCTAGCAATTCAAATTTGAATAGTTAATTGGTTTTAAATATTTAAGAGCTAATTTTAATATGAATTTAAGATATCAATATTTACTTGATAATGAAATCATTTAATTGTATAGCTTAAATATTTAATTTTATAATTGAAATTGGGTAAATTGTTGAATCTGAGATTATAAGCCTGTTTCAAATAATTTGAAGGCTTATAAAATCTATAATGATGATACTGAAATAAAATGGTTGAAATTTAATTTAAAGATAATTTGTTCAATTTTAATAATATATCGTTTAAATTGAATTGAAAAATAGCCTTCCGAGGCACAATCTCGGAATTCGACGAAACCAGTTCCATTGGATCCGTAATAGATTGTTATTATTGGATTTCAATTTTCGTAGCAATCGGAGTTGTCGTTTGATCCTGGTAGCACAAAACGCTTAGAACTATTTTAATCGATTTAATTTAAAATCGATAGTTTTCTTCCGTAACTCACGCATACTTTCAAATTAGCCTCTGAAACACGTTCCATTGTGTTCGGAACGCGGGTAAAACTTTATAAACGCCTGTCGGCGTGTTTGATTCGGGGTTCGGGATTTCGCGTTATGGAACACGAGATATCTCCAATATTCGATTATATAAAATCAATTAAAAATCTAAATTGCATCCCCTACTCACGTGATTTCACTCTGGCTTGCAACCGAAGCCATCTTAGGGAAATATCTTCCCCGTCTTCCTCTAAAATCTTGAAGCAGAATCGAACTTGTCGATGAAAAAAAAAAAAAAATTTTAACATGGCCGAACTCCCTTTCTTTTTCTCCTGTACCTAATTCTTTCGAATGCACCTTCAGATGAAACAAACAAATCCTCTTCGAATCAAAATTAAAAAAAAAAATATAGGGTAAGCGGAAATCAATCGCTCGAACGCGTGAATCTCGAATTCCATTCGAGCGAAACTGCCCTCTTCTCGACTTCTATCGGCGAAGACTGGGGCATCATGGAGGGCATGGCGACGCGGTATTCAAGCTCGAACTCGAGCTAGGGAGGATGGGGCGCAGTCGCGCTCGACAAAAGGAGGGTTGCAAGGCAGCGAAATTGAGTCGAGTGGAGGTTTGTTGGTCGCGCGCACTCGAAGGACTCGCGGCGACGCAGTGGAAGGCGGCGACGATCAGGAAGGGTCGGTCTCGCATGGGTCATTTTGAGGTTCACTGGTTTGTGTTTTGGGGCTGTAGTCGAGTTCGACTCGTTGAAGGGAGGGGCGATTTATTTGGGTATGCGTTATCCCTCTTTCTGTTTTTGTAAATTTATATATAACTATACTTTCATACAAATAAAATTAGGTTGTCACAACAGTTAATGATGTTGTAGTTAACTTGTTTAAATTTTAGGTTGTCAAAAATAGTTTGTCAAAAGAAACTATTAGTTCAAAACGTTTACATCAAATAATGAGTTAAATTAAATAAGTTTAGATTGATAATTAATGATTATAAAATTAGTAATCTAGTAATTTAAGATAATTAATTTAATGTTAATGAATTGCGAATGTTTAATTCAAGGTTTGAATCTGAAAGGGAAACAAGCCGGATGGGAATGGATTGCGAAAGACAAATCAAAGGTGAGTAAACCTCACGTATCTGGATTTTTATTTAAAACGGTTAAATTTAAATAATTGGTTGAGTGCTTAAACTGATTGGATGTGCATTGATGATGTGACTTTGTTTTGGTTGGATCTCGAGTTAATTAAGGTTTGACTTGAAGTATTGGGGTTTTAAGTTGTTTAAATTTAAATCATAAATAAGAATTGTTTTTATTTTAATGTTAATAAGGATTTGATGGTTTGAGATCCATTAAATTAGTAAGGTAATTAAAATAGATAATTAATTAAAAATAATTAGCGATTAGGTTAATTAATTTAGTAATGAGTGGTTTGAACAAATTAATTAAGTTTTGAGTTAATTTATGAAGAGTAAGTAATTCAGAATAATAATTGAATAGAGTGGCAAGTAATTGCTTAATGAAATTAATGAAATATAAGTACTTTGCGGGAAAAATCAAAAGGTAAATAAGATAATTAACTAATGAGTAAGTAAATTATTAATGAAGTTAAATACAGATCGAGATTGTTTGAGAGTGATTAATATCATGATTTGATTAATGAAATTTAATTGGATTAGAATAATGGAAATATAATTGGAATTCATAATTTATATAATTAAGGATGTAAGTTAAGATGAATTAATCCCAATAAGTGACTTATGAGAAATTAATTATTATAAGTAATTAAGGATTAATGTAATTGATATAGTTAATAAATTTATGAAGTGATTAAGATGTCTTATTGATTTTGGGTTAAGAATAATTAATATCGTGAAATTAGCTAAAGATAATTACTTGAATGTAATTACAACATAATTAATCCAGGGTGATTAATTAAGATGAATGGATAGTGAATGGATGACTGATTAACTGTTTTGGAATTAATTAAAAAAGGAATCCGTGCAACGGAGATTTGAAATTCAACTAGAATCAATTGCATTGAATTGTATGTGATTAAGCTTTGCTTATGAATGATTGTTGGTATTGGTTGCTTAGAAATGAGTTGATATCTCTGATATGAAATGTTGTATATTTCATTTGAATAAGTTGGGTTAGGATGACATGAGATTCGGAGAGGCCGGGGTCGGGTATTGGGTAATACCCGAAACCACTTCGAATTTTTATAAATTGATTTGAGAAATCAATAGGTTGAAAGGAAATGATTTAAGTGAATTGGATTATTTTTATCTAAGTTTGGTACTTAGAAATTGATATGTGGAATAAGTGTTATCTATAGCAAATGGTGAATTAGATAAATTGATATATGTTACCCCGGGTTTATACAAGTTGATTTCTTTGGTATTCCATGTTAGTTGGATTTACTCACGCTGGTTTCCAGCCTGACCCGGGTGTTACTTTGGTGTAATACTCGGGTCAGACCGAGTATTACAGATGTTCAGGTAGGTACGTTCTGGAGCTCAGGAGGCAAGCTGGATGGCAATATCGTATAGAGTTTTATTTCCGCTGTATTTATATTATTGATAATCTGAGATATGATAATTGTATATATATATATTCAGTGACTGTATAAATGTGAAACTCTGATGTATATTAAATGTAGTGGACAGATAGTATTCTTTTTGTAAATTATTATTATTATTATTGATTATTATATTTTATCCGCTGCGAATGTGAGATGTTTGGGGTTTCTGTTCTTCTTCTTTTTCTTCTTCTTCTATCTCTTTCTTCTTTTTCATAACTATCTGGAATTTTCGGGTTCGAAAATTTCGGGTCGTTACATTTGGTATCAGAGCTGAAAGGTTAAGCGAGAACCTTGGCTCTGGTGGGGATTTCTCATTAACTAGAGTCCGGAGTACTCTAGAATGAATTGAGTGTATATATATGAGCGCGTACTTGTTATTTGTTTATAAAGATTTTAAATTGTTTTACATAAAAGTATATTTTGATATATAAAGCAATATTTCCTTCTAATAAATATTAAGGTGATTGGGTGTTAAATAGTTGGAATTAAGTTAAGAAGGAATGTAATATAACCAAATTAAAATTAAATTAATTAAAAATGAAATTCTAGAATTAGAACTCAAAAAAATTAAATTGATTAAAAACTTTAAATGAACAAAGTTAAATTTGGTTTAAAAAGGTTAAACCAATCTTTGAGAATTTAGCTCGAATTATATGATTCGAGATGGTTTAAATTTGAAGTTGGAATTGAACTCATTCAAATTGAATCCGATTTGAATTAATTGGATTTGGATGGAAGATGTATAAGTTCAAAAATTTAATGGAAGACTTGAATTGGATTGAATTGAAATGATTGAAATTGAAGTGGGTTCAATTGAATGGATACTAGTCCAAAGTAATTAGAATAATCTTGGAATTGTAATTAAAGTGAAATTGGTTTAAAATCAAAATGGAATTTGAAATATAGATTGTAAATGTAATTTATAAATTGAAATAAACTTCATAAATAAATGAGATTATAATTTGAAATAGAATTCCAGAGAATATTTGAAATAGAGTAAGATGAAAATTTCAGAGTAATGTTTAAATATGAATTTGATGGATTGGGAGTTTGGAATTTTGGAAAAATAAAAATAAAAATTCCTTTGGGTTTGAAAGTGGTTTCCAAGGGTTTTAAAGAAAGAATAATATTATTTCAAAAATATTTTTGTGTTTGAAATTTGGGAGATTTGAAATCAAAAATATTTGGAAGAGTTTTTAGAGAGAGATTAAAGCATTGAACTCTTTTGGTCACTGGAAAATAAAGTCGGTGATGACTGCAGCATCATCGATGTTCATTTTCGAGTTTCTAGAAGAGAAATTGCTACCAAAATTGTTTTAAAAAGGAATTGTTTGTGAATTGAGTTTGGTTGTGAAATTCAAAGGGATAATTGAATTTGCCAAAGAATTTTGGATATAGTTGAAGTCTAATGTGGTATTGAAATTTTGGAAATTGGTTTAAACTCTGGAATCTAAATTAAAATGTTTATGGAATAAAAAAAAAATATATCAGTAGTGATAAGTTGAAATGAAGAATTGGACTCAGAAAATTTAAGATTGTTGAAAAACTTTAAATAAAAGTCAATTTGGTTTAAAAAATTAAAATCAACCTTTGAGAATTTAACTCGAATTTATATAATTCGAGGTAGTTTAAAATTCAAGATTGAAATTGAATTAGTTCAAAATTTAATTTGGTTTGAAGTAATTGGGTTGGTGATTGAAAATATATAAGTTTAAAAATTTTAAATGGGAAATTGGAATGGATTAAATTGAAGTGATTTGGATTCTGAAATTAAATTGATAATAATTCAAATTGATTGGAATAATATGAAATTATAATTAAAATGGAACAGGATTAAAATCAATTAGAATTCGATTTAAATTTGGGAAAGAATCAAGATTGATTCAACTTGAATTGGGAATTAATCAAGTCCAATGGAATTTGGAGTTATTTGGATTGGAATTGGGTCAATTTAAATGGAGATTTAAATTGAATTGTTGGGAAAGTGAACAGTTGGCTCTTGCCTATTTCCAATATAAATTGTTTCGATAAAAACTTATTTTTCTAAGCTATTAAATATATACAACCTTTCTTTCTTGAAGCCAAATTATTTTATACATGTTTTACAATTATTTTTGGAGCTATTTAACCATTTTTCAGCAGTTTTCTAAACTAATTACTATTTTTCAACAATGTTACAAATTAATTACTATTTTACAACTATTTTACAATTATCTAAAATTTCTGAAACTATTTAGCTATTTCTCAACTATTTTATAATTAGTTAACTATTTTGCAGTTATTTTGCAAACTAATAATTATTTTTCAACTACTTACCTATTTTTAAAATTTCAAGCTATTTCCTAAAAATAAACTGGTCGGAGTTCCAACTGTTATTGATTAAATACCCAACTGAGATAAGAATTGAAGTGATAATCCAAATAGGGATTAAGGGAAAATGGAAATAAGTGAGTATATCTCACTCTGATGGATTTTTCAAAAGTGTTGATGTATAAAAGGAGTTTTATACAAGTTTGAAAGGATCCAAAGTTTTAAAAATTTTATATATCTGTATATATATATAAAGGATCTTATGTGGATTTTGGAAAAGGTTTTGGGAACTTTTGGATTTGGAAAGGCTTTTGATTTTTGGGTAAAATCAATATTGAATTTGGAAAGCCTAGTTTGAGAATTATCGATTTTTGGATATAATCGATTTTGTGTAAAGGATCTTTGATGAAATTCATACTAGGTGTATGATTTGAAAGATACTATATGTGTATAGTATAAGATGTTTTGATGATAGCTCTGGGGAAAAAGGCGCTCCCTTGAAATGGACTTCTCAGGAGTGCCACTGGGTGGCGCTGCCTTGAGCCCCAAAGGGGGTTCTAAAGTTGATCCTGTGGGGAGTCCGGACAAAACTAGTTCCTGAGGATTATGAGTTGAGTTACCATAGCGTAAGTCGTGTGTGCCGCGGAGAGCCAACAGTTACATGGACTTTTGTTGTGACTGCAACGTAACCCAGGATGTAACTGCGACCTATGGTAACATTGCGGAAGTCGTGTGTGCCGCTGAGAGCCAACAGTCTGCGGTTGAGTTTATCTCGGTAGACTGCGACTTATGTAGGAGTGGAGAAGTTTCATTTCGTCAGCGAAAATCAGAGGCCGCTGAGAGCCTGCAGTTACATGGACTTTTTCTGTGACGATAACGTAACCCTAGATGTAACTGTGATCTGTTGTGTGGGATCCATGGCGTAATCGAGAGTGCCGCGGAGAGCCTGCAGTTACATGGACTTTTGTTGCGACTGCAACGTAACCCTGGTATGTAACTGTGACCATGGATGGGGGTGATGATTTTCAGAGCATTGTCACCAAGGATATTTCCTCTATTTCAAAATGTTTTCAATATTTTTACTGGATGTTGAAAACGGGTTTACCAAGTACTTATAGATTTTCAGTCCTACGCCTGATCAACGTATGATTGAATTTCTGTGAGAACAAGGATGAACTGGTTGAGACATCGAGTTATAAGAAATATTTTATAAAAGCTATTTTAATATTATTATGAGATTTTATGGGCATTTCTAAAATTTTAAAATAAAGGAGATGAAATTTTGGAAAATCAAGAGAAGTTCAAACTGAAATTGTAAAATAAAATTGAAACTCGAGAAATTTTAATGAAGTGACTCTTTGTAATTAAAAATCCAATGTTGAATTAAAAGTGGAAGTAAGCTAATTATCTAAATAAATTATTTAATAGAGAATGTTAATAAAATTTAACCTGGATAACTAAAATGGATTGTAAATAGATAATGAAGTTTGGAAATGAATTCGAGTTATAAATAGAATTCGACTTGGGTTTGATAATGAATTAAATAAGAGGAGATATTGTAAAATAAAAATGAAATAGAGTTGGATTGAAAAATGTGATGGTTTGAATTGCAAATAAAATCCAAGTGTGATTTGAATAATATTTAATGAAGTTTGCAAGCAAATTTAGGAATTATGGAAGTATAGTCGATTGAAATGAAAGTGAATCATAAGAGAAATGGTTAGAGTTGCAAACAAAACCCAAGTGAATAGAAATATATTGAGAATGACCGTGTATTAATAAAATAAATCCGATAACGAATTAAGTAAGTAAATGAAAATATTAAATGGGCTTATGGAGTTAAATAATAAATAATAAATGGTTGAAGTTTAATAGAATAAAAACTAAATCAAGTTGTGATTGAATTGGTTTATCAGACTGAACTTAAGTTCGGTGGCATATGTGTTGAATATCATTTTGATAAATTGAGAAAATGAATTTAAAACTAAAATTTAAATGGATAGGCTAACTAAATTAAATGGAATTTGATTAAATGAGAATCAAATCAAAGAAACTTAAGTTTGGTCTTGAAATAAACTAAAATAAATTCACTTAAGTTTAGAATTTATGGAAGTTTGGCTTCGAATAGGAATGGAAACCCATTAAATAGAAACTTGGATTAAATTAATTTGGAAATGGTAATTAAATTTTAAGTTTGAATGCGCCAAGCTAAATAAATTGTCTGCATGAATTTAATGCAGAAATAAAATGAAAGGCAATGTTGGTTGGTAGATAAAGTAGAAATGAAATAGAATTAAATGAAATAGAATATCCTATGAAGCGAATATTGTCGAGTTTGCTTAACAATAATTGTTGTTTGGCGTAAACCAAAGTAATTAAATTCTATGAGTTTGTTTTGCTTAAAAATGAAATGAATGTAAGCAATTGCGATGTAAACCATTATAATTAAATGAAATGGCATATGAATTGGATGAAAGTATTTGAATTAGCTTTAAAAATCATATAAATCGATTATGGTAAGCGTTTGGTGTTTGTTGCTTTCGTAATGCTTGTTGTTTGTGTAATTCTTGTGTTTAGCTATTAAAAGTAAGTGAAATGCTAATAGAATTTATATATATGACACTTACATATTTAAACTGAGTAAGTACAGGTACAGGGAAGCCGTTTGGCTAGATTTGGGATATGCTAATTGATAAATTTATAAGCTGCTTGCTTAAATTGCTAAATAAGGTACGCCTACGCAATAAAATTAAGAAATATGAACTGTTTTTTCTTTTTCCGACCGTGTGGGTCGATGTATATATATTTATATCTCTTGTCAAATTGCAAAAGCTCCTCCGTACAAAGGAGACTCTGTCAAAATTTTCTGAAAATTTTGGGAGTTAGAAAATTTTTGAAAATTTTGGGAAAAATTAGGTTAACGACAAAACGATTCCAAATTAAAGACTAATGTAAATTAGAAAATGAACTTAATATGAATCAGTTTAAATGAAAGATACAACTCAGTATTAAAATTTGAAAATAAATTGAATTCATATGAAATAGTGGAAGCTAATTTGAATAGAAGTAGATATGAAATTTCTGTAGGGAAATGTATACAGTGATTTGAAGGTTTCCATTGGATATTGTCGTTAAATAGAATATGCAGGTGTTATAAAGGAAAAGGGAAATTGGATTTGGTTCTAAAGGATAAATTTGAATTGCCCGACTGAAAGGTACGTATTGTGATTCTGTATGATATTGGATTGAGTTTTTGATGCACCCACTTGGCTTTTGTTTTCTTTTTGGAATTTGGGAGCCCGTAGAGGCCTTTTGTAGTTGTACCGAGCTAGCCGCGCAAAGGAAACGCTGGCAAATTTTTTCGGGAATTTAGGGAGTTAGAAAAATTTTGAGAAAATTTTGACAATTCAGAATTTGTTTTAAATTGAAATGTAGAGAAGTGAGCAAAAGGGTATAGCGTAAAAACTATAGAAGGTTTTGGGAAGTTGGTTAAGGTGGTAGTGGGTTCTTAATAAAGGATAGTTGGCAGGTTGTCTAATTGTGGTTTTGAAAAATATAAACGGGTATTAGTCCACTCTTCCTAGCTAGTAATTTCGGGGACGAAATTCTTTTAAGGGGGAAGGAATGTGATGACCCGGAATTTCTAGCAATTTAAATTTGAATAGTTAATTGGTTTTAAATATTTAAGAGTTAATTTTAATATGAATTTAAGATATCAATATTTACTTGATAATGAAATCATTTAATTGTATAGATTAAATTTTTAATTTTATAATTGAAATTGGGTAAATTGTTGAATCTGAGATTATAAGCCTGTTTCAAATAATTTGAAGGCTTATAAAATCTATAATGATGATACTGAAATAAAATGGTTGAAATTTAATTTAAAGATAATTTGTTCAATTTTAATAATATATCGTTTAAATTGAATTGAAAAATAGCCTTCCGAGGCACAGTCTCGGAATTCGACGAAACCAGTTCCATTGGATCCGTAATAGATTGTTATTATTGGATTTCAATTTTCGTAGCAATCGGAGTTGTCGTTTGATCCTGGTAGCACAAAACGCTTAGAACTATTTTAATCGATTTAATTTAAAATCGATAGTTTTCTTCCGTAACTCACGCATACTTTCAAATTAGCCTCTGAAACACGTTCCATTGTGTTCGGAACGCGGGTAAAACTTTATAAACGCCTGTCGGCGTGTTTGATTCGGGGTTCGGGATTTCGCGTTATGGAACACGAGATATCTCCAATATTCGATTATATAAAATCAATTAAAAATCTAAATTGCATCCCCTACTCACGTGATTTCACTCTGGCTTGCAACCGAAGCCATCTTAGGGAAATATCTTCCCCGTCTTCCTCTAAAATCTTGAAGCAGAATCGAACTTGTCGATGAAAAAAAAAAAAAATTTTAACATGGCCGAACTCCCTTTCTTTTTCTCCTGTACCTAATTCTTTCGAATGCACCTTCAGATGAAACAAACAAATCCTCTTCGAATCAAAATTAAAAAAAAAAATATAGGGTAAGCGGAAATCAATCGCTCGAACGCGTGAATCTCGAATTCCATTCGAGCGAAACTGCCCTCTTCTCGACTTCTATCGGCGAAGACTGGGGCATCATGGAGGGCATGGCGACGCGGTATTCAAGCTCGAACTCGAGCTAGGGAGGATGGGGCGCAGTCGCGCTCGACAAAAGGAGGGTTGCAAGGCAGCGAAATTGAGTCGAGTGGAGGTTTGTTGGTCGCGCGCACTCGAAGGACTCGCGGCGACGCAGTGGAAGGCGGCGACGATCAGGAAGGGTCGGTCTCGCATGGGTCATTTTGAGGTTCACTGGTTTGTGTTTTGGGGCTGTAGTCGAGTTCGACTCGTTGAAGGGAGGGGCGATTTATTTGGGTATGCGTTATCCCTCTTTCTGTTTTTGTAAATTTATATATAACTATACTTTCATACAAATAAAATTAGGTTGTCACAACAGTTAATGATGTTGTAGTTAACTTGTTTAAATTTTAGGTTGTCAAAAATAGTTTGTCAAAAGAAACTATTAGTTCAAAACGTTTACATCAAATAATGAGTTAAATTAAATAAGTTTAGATTGATAATTAATGATTATAAAATTAGTAATCTAGTAATTTAAGATAATTAATTTAATGTTAATGAATTGCGAATGTTTAATTCAAGGTTTGAATCTGAAAGGGAAACAAGCCGGATGGGAATGGATTGCGAAAGACAAATCAAAGGTGAGTAAACCTCACGTATCTGGATTTTTATTTAAAACGGTTAAATTTAAATAATTGGTTGAGTGCTTAAACTGATTGGATGTGCATTGATGATGTGACTTTGTTTTGGTTGGATCTCGAGTTAATTAAGGTTTGACTTGAAGTATTGGGGTTTTAAGTTGTTTAAATTTAAATCATAAATAAGAATTGTTTTTATTTTAATGTTAATAAGGATTTGATGGTTTGAGATCCATTAAATTAGTAAGGTAATTAAAATAGATAATTAATTAAAAATAATTAGCGATTAGGTTAATTAATTTAGTAATGAGTGGTTTGAACAAATTAATTAAGTTTTGAGTTAATTTATGAAGAGTAAGTAATTCAGAATAATAATTGAATAGAGTGGCAAGTAATTGCTTAATGAAATTAATGAAATATAAGTACTTTGCGGGAAAAATCAAAAGGTAAATAAGATAATTAACTAATGAGTAAGTAAATTATTAATGAAGTTAAATACAGATCGAGATTGTTTGAGAGTGATTAATATCATGATTTGATTAATGAAATTTAATTGGATTAGAATAATGGAAATATAATTGGAATTCATAATTTATATAATTAAGGATGTAAGTTAAGATGAATTAATCCCAATAAGTGACTTATGAGAAATTAATTATTATAAGTAATTAAGGATTAATGTAATTGATATAGTTAATTAATTTATGAAGTGATTAAGATGTCTTATTGATTTTGGGTTAAGAATAATTAATATCGTGAAATTAGCTAAAGATAATTACTTGAATGTAATTACAACATAATTAATCCAGGGTGATTAATTAAGATGAATGGATAGTGAATGGATGACTGATTAACTGTTTTGGAATTAATTAAAAAAGGAATCCGTGCAACGGAGATTTGAAATTCAACTAGAATCAATTGCATTGAATTGTATGTGATTAAGCTTTGCTTATGAATGATTGTTGGTATTGGTTGCTTAGAAATGAGTTGATATCTCTGATATGAAATGTTGTGTATTTCATTTGAATAAGTTGGGTTAGGATGACATGAGATTCGGAGAGGCCGGGGTCGGGTATTGGGTAATACCCGAAACCACTTCGAATTTTTATAAATTGATTTGAGAAATCAATAGGTTGAAAGGAAATGATTTAAGTGAATTGGATTATTTTTATCTAAGTTTGGTACTTAGAAATTGATATGTGGAATAAGTGTTATCTATAGCAAATAGTGAATTAGATAAATTGATATATGTTACCCCGGGTTTATACAAGTTGATTTCTTTGGTATTCCATGTTAGTTGGATTTATTCACGCTGGTTTCCAGCCTGACCCGGGTGTTACTTTGGTGTAATACTCGGGTCAGACCGAGTATTACAGATGTTCAGGTAGGTACGTTCTGGAGCTCAGGAGGCAAGCTGGATGGCAATATCGTATAGAGTTTTATTTCCGCTGTATTTATATTATTGATAATCTGAGATATGATAATTGTATATATATATATATTCAGTGACTGTATAAATGTGAAACTCTGATGTATATTAAATGTAGTGGACAGATAGTATTCTTTTTGTAAATTATTATTATTATTATTGATTATTATATTTTATCCGCTGCGAATGTGAGATGTTTGGGGTTTCTGTTCTTCTTCTTTTTCTTCTTCTTCTATCTCTTTCTTCTTTTTCATAACTATCTGGAATTTTCGAGTTCGAAAATTTCGGGTCGTTACATAATCTGTTAACGAAAAGCATTTTAAAACAAAAAAACGTAGTTCATATTCACGGGTTGAGCGCCTAACATTAAACAAGTTATACAGAACATGTGCATCCGTCTAACTTGTCTATAGGGATTAATTATGTTACTGAAAGTTGCGTGTTATACTTCTCTCAGCATAGCACCAACATGTGCATCCATCTAACTTGTCTATAGGGATTTACTCTTGAACAATGTATCTGCGGAAGTCATAAAAATAATAATCAAATCAGAATACTTTAACGTTAGGTTGTATAACCGAACATATCTGCAAAACCTGTAGTAACTTAAATAATTGATTAAACATAACGGATTCACAATGCATTGGTCCCCATCCTTCAACCAATTGATTTTAGATTTTTGTTGGTTATCAATAGCATGATTATGTTATAAACACTCAAGCTGAAAAAGACTATCTTTATAGTCTTGTACGGTTGTACCACCTATTAATCCAAGGGATGGTCTAGTAGCACCTAATAGAATCTACAGTTATTTTCTTTTAGCTGGTAAATGGTAATATTTATAGAGCTCTACCTTTGTTCCTACTGTTTGAGAGAATATTTGACACTTTTCAGTTTTTGACTAAACTTGAATAAATGGTTACCTTCGTAGTTAATAGACCGGGCACCCTGCACAGCTTCTTTATGTACAAAGCAATTTGGCCTCATATTTTTGTATTTGAACGAGATATTCTTTTGCGTACTTGTTGATTGGTAAGTATAGTAATATTCTTGTTTAATGCAAGTTGCCCCTTTGACATCCTTTCGGCTTAATTATATGAATATTGTCGTTATAATTAGCTCTTGATTATAGTTCGGTTACAATCTGAGTATACATTGCAGGATCTTATGCTTGAAAGAACTCAACTAGATTGCACTCTTATGCTAATTCATATTGCATCATACGTCTGTACTATTGGACTCAACTAGATTCTTAAGCACTCAACTAGATTGCACTCAATAGGATTCTTAAGCTATTCCATATAGGCCTACTTCATACGTCTGTACTATTGGACAAGCTGTTGGGAAGATTGTTGCTTAGCATGGGGAATTTATCTCTTTTAATTAGTACGTATCTATATTTATATTGACGTATATTATGGATTTAATTATGTTTTGTAAAAAATTATGAATTCAAAAATGGTGTAAAATTGAATTGTTTTAGCTTTTATTAAATGTGAATGGTTCATGTTGTTTCAAGTAATGTTAACGATTATAGTTATTATTAGTGAAATATCGGTTTTAATTATAATGTTGTGAAATTTATGGTTAATGGCAGTTGTCGGAAGATGAATTGCAATTGTTGGTAGCAGTTGTAAAAAGATTTATTGCAACTGTAAATAACAGTTGTAAATGAATCTATAACAACTGCCAAAAGTAATTGTAAAAGTTATTGTTGCAACTGCTATTAGCAGTTACACAAGAGACATATTACAACTGTCAATGCAACAGTTACGATAGACTTTATCACAACTTTCAAAAGCAGTTGTAAAAAGCTTTTTTACAACTGCTCCTGCAATTGTCGGCAACAGTTGTAAAAATATTCAAATTTATTACAACTCCGGATATTAAGACTGATGGCCGCCAATTGTAATAGACCTATTACAACTGTTTTTGGCAGTTGTGAAAATGTATTTTTGTTGTAGCGACTCAAAATTTAGTATGTAGTTCTTAATGAAAAAAATAATGTACTACTAGGACAACTTTTTTTAATGCTCTTTTGAAGGTTAAGTTCTACTATAATTTACATAATTTATTTTGCTTAAGTCATAAATTGGATTTCACCTATTTCATTTACATAATCTTCTCGCTATATGTTATAACTAAATGTTTAGGCCAGGAAGGAACAAAGTTAGTTTGATTTATGTACCGAAGTGTTAGCGCTATGGATTATGCAAAATGGGCTTGGAGATTATTGTTAGTCAATAAACTACATAACTAATGAACGAAGCGGTGTAATACATTTTATTGAAGAGAGAGCGGAATATAACAACATCACTTATTTGAGTCAAATAGGCATACGGGTAGTGGGCTTATTTTCAGCCCAACTAGCATACAATTGCACATATAAATAAAATTATATTGCACTGTGTATTGTACAAGTATCAAATTACTTTCTATTGTAAAATACTCAGTATTGACTCAATAAAATCATATTCTTCAATTCTTTATATGGTATTAGAGCCTGTATACCTAACAGCAAATGCCATGCCAGTAATCAAGATCAGATTTAGCATCATCATCTCAATATTAGGCTGCACTTTGGAGTTATTTGAGAATTAAGGAATTCTCATCATTAGTTTTTGTTTAAATATCACATTACATGTATCAAGGACAAGTTTATAACTATTTCATTAGTTTACATATTGATAAGATCATGTTGTTATGCCATGCCTAGAAATTCTTGTCAAAGCTGTTTGATTATCTAAGAATTGCTGGCTGCACAGCAAGCTTTTTATATACCGATCACAAATCATCGATAATCATAGTTCTTGATCTCAGCAATAATGGTGGAAGGAGTTCTTGACAACTCTACCTTATTAAACACAGCAACTAATACAAGAGTGAATCCACCCAAGAATTGATGAAGGACATAATCAAGCCCCAAAGCCAATTACTGTTAATTCAACTTGATAAAACCAACTTTCTGCTTTGGAAATACCAAATTGAAACTGCAAGTAAAGCATATGGGCTGGAAGAATATGTTCATGGCACCTTAATTACACCTCCAAGATATACATAGATAAAGATGGAAGCTAGTTAGCAATCAACAATTCATAACACATCAAAGACAAGATAATCTAGTAAGTTTTTGGTTAATATCATTTATAAATTCTAATCTACTTCCTCAATTAATTAGCTGCAATTCTATACATGAGATTTGGTCAACAATAGAACAAACTTTAGCACTCAATCAGCATCCAAGATAATGTACTACAAAAGGCAATTACAAAATGTCAAGAAGGAAAACCTGTTAATGACAGAATATTTGGTGAAGGTAAAAACATCATGTGATCAATTAGCATCTGCTGGTTACAAGGTTAGTGATACTGACCATTTACTGTCAATTTTAGAAGGACTAGATGATGAATATGAGGCAACTGTGGCTGTAATATCATCAAAAGTAACCCTACCATCCATACAATATGTTTACTCTACACTTCTTACTCATGAAGGTAGAATAGAACAAAAGAAACTAATCATATCACACATGTCAGTAAATTTTACCAGCAGCTGCAAATTCAAGAATCAAGAAAAAGGATTCAATAACAGAAGTCAATAGTTCAACAACCAAAGTTGTGGTCAATCCTCCAGATCTAGAGAAAGAAGTGTAAGATGGTACAATAACGATGGCAACAACAAACCCATACGTCAAATATGTGAAAAGTTTGGTTACAGTGTAAACAAATGCGATTTCATATTTGATGCCAACTACACATCATCACAACAAAGTGGCAACAATACAAGAAACTACAATTGCAGTGCAAAC
Organism: Allium cepa; assembly: GCA_030765085.1. Classification (NCBI taxonomy): domain Eukaryota; kingdom Viridiplantae; phylum Streptophyta; class Magnoliopsida; order Asparagales; family Amaryllidaceae; genus Allium; species Allium cepa. The sequence continues at coordinate 603,036,789 of CM060941.1, forward strand.
ATGATAAACGTACAACAAGAAATCAAAGGTCAAACTAACTGCACCAACAGTGACATTGCAAGAATTGAAGACATTCATGATAATAACTGGTATCCCAAATCAGGGGCAATAAATCATGTAACAAGCAGCTTGGGAAACTTGAATCTGGGCAACAAAGAATACAAAGGTACACAAACAATATTTATGGGTAATGGTAAATAAGTTAAAATCACACATATTGGAGCTGCATACATAGCAGGAAAAGGACAATTATATTTCCGTAATTTACTGAGAGTACCATCAGTTAAGAAAAATTTATTAAGTGTCTCACAGTTTGCCAAAGATAACAATGTATTTTTTGAACTTTCCCGAGATATTTCTTGTCAAAATTATTCTAACAAAAGAAATTCGCTTGCAGGGTAGAGAGTTTAAGAGGTTATATACTTTCAACGTTGCTAATTCAAGAAAATATGTATATAGGGAAAATGGTGTAATAATTCTGAAATCAAATATGTGGACAACTATAAGATATTTGATACTTGGCATTGTAAGCTTGGTCATCCCAATGTAAACATTGTTAAACATGTGTTGAATGAAAATAATATTTCCTTTAACAAGATTTCAACACCATATATTTGTACTTATTGCCAAATGGATAAAAGTCATAAATTACTATTTCTGGACTCCAAAATCAGCTACAACAAACCACTTGAATTAGTTGCCACTTATTTATGGGGTCCAGAACTCATACAGACAGACTATACGTATAAGTATTATATCTCAATTGTTGACGCATGCTCAAGATATGTGTGGATATATTTATTAAAATCAAAATTTGAAATATGCAATGTAGTACTACAATTTATAGTGCAGGCAAAAAAACAATCAAATTGTCAGGTAAAAGTAATGTAGGCTGATAGTTGCACTGAATTCCTACCTCTGAGAGAGTACTTTCAGAAAAAAGGTTTATATCCAGGATAACTTGTCTATATACCTTTGAACAGAATTGTTTGATTGAAAGGAGATATAGGAAATTGTAGAGACAAGACTAAAACTGCTAGCGAATGCATCATTACCACTAAAATTTTGGTCTGATGCATTTGCTACTAAATTTTTTCTAATGAATAGACTGCCCGTAATAATTTAAGAAATCAAAAGTCCATCAGAAGTTCTCTATAACATCAAACCAGACTATCACTGTTTAAAAGTGTTTGGGTGTTTATGTTTTCCCTATCTTAGGCCATAGAATGTTCATAAACTAAATTTCAGATCATCAATATGTACATTCTTAAGCTATGCAGCAAACCAAAAAGGCTATAAATGTTTATCTTGTAATGGAAGAATATTTATATCTAGATATGTTGTAACGACCCTGGATTTTTGGCCCCGTTTATTTTAATAAATGTTTAATCTAATTTAAATAAATTGTAAATTGATCATGTTAAAATGGTTATGATTTGGAAATATTGCCAATTTATTTATTTAAATTGTATTTTTAAAAGGGATTGGACTTTGGGAATTCAAAATAAAATCTTTTGATAATATTATAATAAAATAAATTTTTATATAATTGAATTAAAATACTTTACTTTGTTTACATCTGATAAGTATACATATGAATAATAATTACTCTAATTTAAATGAAATACAAGCTTTTCAATTTATAAACTGATGAGATCTCAATCATTTACCAGTTATGCATGTGACTGTAAAGAAAATGTTTAAAAATGTTTAAAACAAAATCTTTCTTATTGAATTAAAAGGTTCAATATTGTCATATTTGATAATATATATATGCATATATAATTGTAGAACTTTAAATAATAATCATACGGGTATAAACCATGGAAATCTAATACATAAGTATAAAACAATATAAATAATTATAAATATAAACATACAAAACTAGTATAAAACATAATCATAAATTATAAAATGTAACTAAGAATATAAATCTACAAATATAAATTATAACTTGAAGTATAAAAATGCAAGTATATGATATAAATCAATGTTTGATAATTGAACTATAAATAGGATAAATTTAGAAAGCATAAACATGGAAATCATACATTAACAACATAAATTTTAATAAAAATCATATCAAGTTGTTGTGCAAACAAGGGTGTAAAGAAGTCAGAGTAGATAAATTTAATATAAGATATCTGTATGCATAACCTATGTACACATATACAAAATATGTATGGCCGAAATAAACATCAATACATAAGCTTATAGGGGCTAGGCATAACCTGTAACATGCATATGTACCACAAGATGTTTAAATTAATCTTTGAACAGAAAATAAAATTTAAAATAAATATAGAAAACAAAAATTATGTGCTACTGAAGTTTATATCATAAGAAAACAAAAGTTTTCACTTCAATATAATAAAAATAGATCATTGTCTGTACAAAATAAACAAAATCTGAAAACATTAATTACATGGTATCATAATTAAGGCATAAGCATTAATTAGCACAACATCTTGTTTAACAAGTACTATAGCCGAAATTCTTGTAGTAATTTCCATCTGCTATGTAGAACATTTAACCAATAGAAGAAAAAAATGACACTACAAATACCAATTGTCTAGATACAACCTGTTATTCAGTACTTCTATATATATCCACCTATATATTATGTTCATATATAAAACTTAACTGAACCTAAAGAAAACTTGAGAAACATTATTGCTTTGCAAACATAAAGTAATTCAAAAACAGAAAAACAAAGAAAAAAGGAAACAGAGAAAAGAAAAGGAAGAGTTTCGAAAAATTTCGCCATCGGTTACGGAAGCGAGGAGGGTATCACCGCATTCTTTTAGAGATAGAAGAGAAACATCAATTTCATCACGGAGAGATCATCATGACTATGGACATGAAGAGAGAAGAAGTCAACGTGAATTTGACAATGAGGCGTATAGAGATGAAGAGAGACATAGTCGAAGAAGCATGCATGAACGAAGGGATGATAATGGTCGAGATCGATATAGACGTACATTTTATTTTAATGAAGAGGGCGATAGAACAAGTATTCATTATCGAGATCGAGACCCAGTTCGGAATTCTTATCGGGATGTTGAAGATGATCGTCGATGGGAATCGGGTATGAAGATGGAAATTCCAGAGTTCAAGGGTGGAATGGTAGCAGAAGAATTTCTTGATTAGTTGTCAAATGTGGAGGAAATCTTTGATTTCAAGGAGATTCCGAAGAATCGTCGAGTGAAGTTGGTTGCTACTAGGTTGAGGGGGAGAGCTTTGGCATGGTGGCAGCAAACTAAACTTACGAGAGAGAGAATGGGAAAGTCAAAGATTGAATCATGGGAGAAGATGAAGAAGTTGATGCGAGCTACATTTTTGCCTTACAACTACCAATCACTTATGTACCAGAGGTTGCAGAATCTGAGGCAAGGGATGAAGTCTGTTAGTGATTATGCTGATGAATTTTACCAACTCATTGCCAGGAATGATATTATGGAAACGGAAGAATAGCTAACTGCTAGATTCATTGGGGGATTGAGAATGCAGATCCAGGATATGGTTAATATGTTTGATTCAAGATCTGTTGCAGAAGCACATCAGAAAGCGTTGGCTTAGGAGAAGCAAGGAAGGCGTGGAGGTGGTGTGTTTACTAATTCCAATAATCAAGCGAAGGGTGTTAGTGGAAGTTCTAATGTTCCTAAACCTGTTACAAAACCAATGGTGAAGGAGGCTGAGAAGGCGAAGGTTAGCAGTGGTTTCAAATGTTATAATTGTCAGGAGTTGGGTCACAAAAGCAATGAATGTCCGAAGCCGAAGAAGAGAGCAATGGTTGTTGAGATTGAGGATGATGGTGAGGAGGCAGAATGTTCAAATGCACCGTATGATGAGGAGGAAGAAGAATTATCTGGAGATGAAGGTTGTAATCTTATGCTGAGGAGGTCATGTCTTACACCAAAGCAAGAAGAGGATTCGAGTTGGTTGAGAAGCAATATTTTCCAGTCGACATGCACTATTTTGGGAAAAGTTTGCAAGTTCGTTATTGATGCTGGGAGTTGTGACAATATTATCTCTACGGAAGCAGTAAGGAAGTTGAACTTGAAAACTGAGAAGCATCCTAAACCGTACAAGTTAGCATGGTTACGGAAGGGAGGTGAAGTGAAGGTGTGTCGAAGGGCTTGTGTGAATTTTTCTATTGGGAAGAAGTACAAAGATGAAATTTGGTGTGATGTTGTAGACATGGATGTGTGTCATCTGTTGTTGGGCAGACCATGGCAGTTTGATAGAGCAGTGCAACATGATGGTCGTGCTAATAGTTACAGTTTCATATTCGAAGGTACTAAAATCACTTTAGTTCCTAAGAAGCAACAACAGAAGGAAAGCAAGCTAGAAGAGATTGAAGAGTTGAAAACTTTGCTATCTTTGAAGGAGTTTGTTAAAGAAGTTGAAGAGGAGCCTGAAGTGTATTTGTTGATTGGACGAGAGAGTCATGAAGAGGTTGAAATTCCAGAAGAAGCGTAGCCAGTTTTGAAAGAATTTAAAGATGTATTTCCAGAGGAGTTGCCCAAGGAGTTACCGCCACTGAGAGACATTCAACATCAAATTGATCTTGTTCCAGGAGCAGTATTACCGCATAGACCACATTACCGAATGAGTCCGAAGGAACATGAGGAGTTACGAAGGCAAGTAGAGGAGTTGTTAGAACAGGGACGTGTTCAGGAAAGCTTGAGTCCTTGTGCAGTACCAGCTTTGTTGGTGCCGAAGAAGGATGGAACATGGAGAATGTGTACCGATAGTAGAGCTTTGAACAAGATTACTGTTCGCTACAGATTTCCTATGCCGAGGTTGGATGACTTGCTAGATCAGTTGAGTGGGGCTACTATCTTTTCGAAGATTGATTTGAAGAGTGGATATCATCAGATTCGGATTAGACCTGGAGACGAATTGGAAACAGCTTTCAAGACGAGAGAGGGGTTATACGAATGGTTAGTTATGCCATTTGGTTTATCAAATGCACCGAGTACATTCATGCGGGTGATGAATCAAATTTTCAGACCGTACATTGGGAAGTTTGTTGTAGTTTACTTTGATGATATTCTGATTTATAGTGCAAGCACGGAGGAGCATGTAGAGCATTTGAGAAAGGTGTTAATTATTCTTCGTAAGGAACAATTTTATGCAGCTACAAAGAAATGTGTGTTCATGACGAGAAGTGTATTATTTTTGGGATATGTTGTATCTGAGAAAGGAATCCAGGTGGACCAGAGTAAAGTTGAAGCTATTAGAAATTGGCCACAGCCGAGAACTATCACTGAAGTTAGAAGTTTTCATGGATTGGCATCATTCTACCGAAGATTCATTTCACACTTCAGTAGCGTGATGGCACCGGTTACTGATTGCATGAAAGGGAAGCAGTTTTCTTGGTCGGAGGAAGCGGGGGTTGCTTTCGAACGAGTCAAAGAACTTTTGACGACAGCGCCAATTCTTGTTTTACCAGATTTTCAGTTGTTATTTGAGTTACACACTGATGCATCAAAGGTTGGGATTGGAGGAGCGTTGAGTCAGAGTGGGAGGCCAGTTGCTTATTTCAGTGAGAAGCTATCAGGGGCAAAGATGAGATATAGTACATACGATGTCGAGTTTTACGCTGTTGTGCAAGCTGTTAAACATTGGAGGCATTATCTATTTCAGAAAGAGTTTGTTCTTTACACTGATCATGAGGCGTTGAAGCATTTACAGGGGCAGATAAGATTTCAGCGAGACATGCATCGTGTATTGCTTATTTGCAGCAATTTACCTTTGTTGTTAAGCACAAATCTGGGGTGACGAATCGTGTGGCTGATACTTTGAGTAGAAGGAACCATTTTTTGACTACAATGAAAGTTGAGGTGACAGGGTTTGAATTATTACCAGAATTGTTTGAGGAGGATCCTTACTTTGCGAAGTTTGTTGAGAAAGTTAAGGATGGGAGTACTGATGAATTTATGTTAGTTGATAGATTCTTGTTTAAAGGAAATCGGTTATGTATTCCTGAAAGCAGTTTGAGAATGAAAATTATCAAAGAATTGCACGAAGAAAGACATGTGGGCCATGATCGTACATTGCATTTGATTTCTCAATCTTACTTTTGGCCATCGATGAGGAAAGAGGTTGAAAGGTTTGTGGAGAGATGTCATATATGTCAGGTTTCGAAAGGAACAGCGACAAATGCAGGATTGTATATGCCGTTACCTGTACCATCTAAACCATGGGTTGATATCAGCATGGATTTCGTTTTGGGTTTGCCGAGACTCAAAGGGGAAATGATTCTATATTTGTTGTGGTGGATAGATTTTCGAAAATGGCGCATTTTATTGCTTGTAAAAAGACGGCGGATGCTGTTCGTGTTGCTCAGTTATTTTTTAAGGAAATCTATCGTTTACATGGGTTGCCAGAGTCTATTGTTTCAGACAGGGATACCAGATTTTTAAGTCACTTTTGGCTAAGTTTGTGGAAGATGGTGGGAACGAAGCTGAAATTTAGTAGTGCCTATCATCCACAAACTGATGGACAGACAGAAGTTGTAAACAGGTCGTTGGGAAATTTGTTGCGATGTCTTGTACAGGATAATTTGAAAAGTTGGGACATGAAGTTATGCCAGGCGGAGTTTGCATATAATCATGCGGTAAATCGAAGTATGGGGTTCAGTCCATTCCAGATTGTATATTCCAATCTACCCAGGGGACCGTTGGATTTAGCAGTAGTACCACCACTGAAGGGGACAGTTAAACGAGCTGCTGATTTTGTTGATGAGTTGACTGAATGTCATAAAATCGTTCAGGAACGATTGGTGAAAGCAAATGAGAAGTATAAGCGAGCTGCAGATTTAAAGAGACGAAATGTTAAATTTAACGAAGGCGATTTGGTTTATGCAATATTGACAAAAGATCGTTTTCCGGTGGGAACGTACAATAAATTAAAAGCGCGAAAAATTGGTCCAGTTGAAGTTTTGAAGAAAATCAATGAGAATGCATATCGATTGAAGTTACCAGATGATGTTTATACTTCTGATGTTTTTAACGTCAAACATTTAATTCCATATCATGGAGGTGAGATTGTTGTGGAAGAGCCTACAAATTCGAGGGCGAAATTTTCTCAACCCGGGGAGGATGATGCAGAACGATCTACAAAACTAGTACGGTTGAAGTGTTCAAAGTCTTTAGGTCGTGTGGAGGAAACTTCAGAGTTAGGTCGCTCGGAAATTTTAAGTCGTTGCCGACTTAAGAAATATTGCTCACGACCTAAGGAAAAGACCGTAAGTCGCTTGCGACTTAATGAGATGAAGGAAAACGAGTTAAAGGATAATGCAACTCAAGCCAGAGATAGGAAGGCAAGTGATAAGTCGTACGCGACTCATCAAGAAGCAAAGGGAAGTCCATTAGTTGAAAGCCTTAAAACTGCCACGAGTTACAACTGATGATGATTTGTTGAAGTGTTGAGTCGCCATCTTCTTTGAGTCGTATTGTATGATGAGTCGTATGTCGCATGTTTCTTATGTCGTGTACTGTGTTGTATCGTTAGGTCGTCTACAACCTAAGTCTTGTAATTTGCTTGTTTTCTTTGAGTCGTTTGAGTCTTGAGTCATTTATTTCTTAAGTCGTATCATTGTGGGATTGTGTATGTGGGTGTTGTAATATAAGTCGTGAGTCGTTGTCTGTTGCATGTTTCTTAAGTCGTGGACCGTGTGTCGTTAAGTCGTAACTGTTGTATTGAGGCGCGTCATAATGAGTCGCTGTCGACCTGTGAGCGTGTTGTAATAATGAGTCGTGTGTTGTGTGAACCTGTTGTGTCGCTGCCGAGTCAAGAAGAGTCATGAGTCGCATACGACTTAAGTCCGGGTTTGGAAAACTATAAATAGGGAGTGTGTTGTACATTTGTGGTAGTTGATTTTTGAATAAAAATTTCTTGTTGATTGCTGTGTGCTTTCTTCTTAAATTGGTAGTTGAGTGTAATCTCCTATCTCCTCTTTCAGTTAATCGAGTGCGCTCGATTCAACGATCGTAGAAGCCGATTCACGGTATCTAGTGCGCTAGATCAACGTACGAAGAATCGTAGATCTTGAACACGGTATAGTGCGCTATCAACGTGTTTGAGATAGCTAGAATTCGGTATCTTCGGATCAACGAATTTGGGCATTTGGTATTCATCAATCCACCGATTGCTACTTTCACCGATTGAAGTTTATTTTGATTAATCCGCTGCGTCAGAATGTAACGACCCTGGATTTTTGGTCCCGTTTATTTTAATAAATGTTTAATCTAATTTAAATAAAATGTAAATTGATCATATTAAAATGATTATGATTTGGAAATATTGCCAATTTATTTATTTAAATTGTATTTTTAAAAGGGATTGGACTTTGGGAATTCAAAATAAAATCTTTTGATAATATTATAATAAAATAAATTTTTATATAATTGAATTAAAATACTTTACTTTGTTTACATCTGATAAGTATACATATGAATAATAATTACTCTAATTTAAATGAAATACTAGCTTTTCAATTTATAAACTGGTGAGATCTCAATCATTTACCAGTTATGCATGTGACTGTAAAGAAAATCTTTAAAATTGTTTAAAACAAAATCTTTCTTATTGAATTAAAAGGTTCAATATTGTCATATTTGATAATATATGTATGCATATCTAATTGTAGAACTTTAAATAATAATCATATGGGTATTAAACATGGAAATCTAATACATAAGTATAAAACAATATAAATAATTATAAACATAAACATACAAAACTAGTATAAAACATAATCATAAATTATAAAATGTAACTAAGAATATAAATCTACAAATATAAATTATAACTTGAAGTATAAAAATGCAAGTATATGATATAAATCAATGTTTGATAATTGAACTACAAATAGGATAAATTTAGAAAGCATAAACATGGAAATCATACATTAACAACATAAATTTTAATAAAAATCATATCAAGTTGTTGTGCAAACAAGGGTGTAAAGAAGTCAGAGTAGATAAATTTAATATAAGATATCTGTATGCATAACCTATATACACATATACAAAATATGTATGGCCGAAATAAACATCAATGCATAAGCTTATAGGGGCTAGGCATAACCTGTAACATGCATATGTACCACAAGATGTTTAAATTAATCTTTGAACAGAAAATAAAATTTAAAATAAAGATAAAAAAAACAAAACTTATGTGCTGCTGAAGTTTATATGCATAAGAAAACAAAAGTTTTCACTTCAATATAATAAAATAGATCATTGTCTGTACAAAATAAACAAAATCTGAAAACATTAATTACATGTTATCATAATTAAGGCATAAGCATTAATTAGCACAACATCTTGTTTAACAAGTACTATAGCCGAAATTCTTGTAATAATTTCCATCTGTTGTGTAGAACATTTAACCAATAGAAGAAAAAAATGACAATACAAATACCAACTGTCTAGATACAACCTGTTATTCAGTACTTCTATATATATCCACCTATATATTATGTTCATATATAAAACTTAACTGAACCTAAAGAAAACCTAAGAAACATTATTGCTTTGCAAACATAAAGTAATTCAAAAATAGAAAAACAAAGAAAAAAAGAAACAGAGAAAAGAAAAAGGAAGGGTTTCAGAAAATTTCACCTGCAGTGACTTCTCCAACACATCACTTTCTGTTCAGAGCTAGTTATGGTGAGTAAACTTACCTTTTTTCAATCTAAACTTGTATCTTTAGTTTATAGATGATAAGTGCTTTGATATTTGTTTAAATAAATAGCCTTGGGCATTTCCTGTTGCTTTGATAGTACATGTAGCTGTTCTTCAAGATTTTTGAAAATCTGAACAAAGTAAAGCCAAGAAATTTATAAACACTTATTCATATAATTGTTGTAACTTGGTGTTGTTGCTGATTTAAGTTGATTATCTTAAACATAGGCCTGAAACTTGTTTTCTAGTATAACAGTAAGATATAAACATTGTTATTGCAAGATTACAGGTAAAATAATTAAAAGGATCAAGAATTCGAATGTTTAAATTTGTTAATTCAATAGCATATTTAGATTTCATACACATAATTATTATTTTTAGCACAAAAATTATGATTTTTAAGCAAAGGTATCAAGAACAGTTTAAAATGACACTAAATTGGGATTTTTGTCAATCCTGGGTGATTGGATTAGTTTTAATTGTTGTAATTGGATGTGAAGCAAGCTTGTAATTTGTTTAACACAAGAAAATTGCTGAAAAATTTATTCAATGAAGAAATCTTGAGTTTGAATCAAAAGTAGGGTTTTAGTGCTTATATTTCAATGCTCTGTAAAAAATTGATTTGGGCATCATTAGGCAACCGAGTTGAACGCGTTTTCAGGTGGTGTTTGAAGGGATTGTAGTCGAAGTTTTGGTGGAATTACATCACCTCTAGTGATCTTTGTCGGTGGGCCGAGGGGTTTTTTTGTGGTGCGTTCATGGCTCGTGTTCGAGCTCCAGGCGAATTTTCAATTTCAACTTGTAATTGAAGATCTGGGTTTTGTATTCGTATGAGTGGACGATTTGGGGTTTGTGGGGGCTGTCGCGAGTCGCCGGAGGCGAAGCGAAACACCGTGCACGTGCACGGTTGTGAAGAGGTGTCTGGCGAGTTTACCCTGGGTGGTCGCGTGCGCGTGCTCGTGGCATTTGAGTGGTTGCTTCGAACTTGTCTTCGGGTCGCATGCGAGAGAGTGGCTTCTGTAATTTCAATTTAACTTAAACTAAACTAAAAAAAATAGAAAGAAGAAGTTATAGGAAAATGAAGAGAGAAGGAGATGGGAGAGAGACACGGGAAAGGCACGAGGGAAACTCGAGTTTTCTCGAGTAAGGGTAGTGCGGTCCCAAGGTATCTTTCTGAATGAACGTGTATAATAATTTTGTTTTAAGTATGTGTTATAACTAAGTTAATTTAGCAATTAGTTAGTTAGGATAATATTTGTTTTAAAGGTTTAATAAGATAAGTATGTAAAGATAGGTGACTAATAATAAGTAATTAGAATGTTAATTAATTTATACTTGAAGTTTGAAATTGATAACTTTGAATTAATTTTGGTAATTAAAATAAATCATATGTTATAGCAATTTAAAACTTAAGAACGTTAGCTAATTACTTAAAAGTTAATTAATGGTGATTAACTTAAGTGATTAATTAACGACTATATAATTAATTAAATTGATAATAATTGAGTAATTAAAGTAAATTGTGATAATTAAATAAGTAATTAATTTTTAATAAGTAAGTTAATAATTAATAATTAAGAATCAACTAATTAACTGAGTAATTAAGTAATAGTTAATGAATAAAAGTTTAGTAATTAAATAATTAATTGAAGATTAGATGATTAATAAATTAATAATTAATGATAACTAATTAATTAATTGATCATTAATAAGTTAATTAATTGGTAATTAATTAAGTAGAATAAAATATAGTTATTCTTAAGCAAATAATTTAGTTAAGAAAAACCAAACGGTTTTGGTATGAATTGGTAATTCTGTTTGATTGACTTTGATATCTGTTGATGATTTTCTGTGATATGTTGTGATATATTATGGATATCTATGATAACTATGTATGATCTATCTGTTATATCTGTTATGTGAATTCTAATATTAAATTGAACTATGAAGTTAAATAGACAACTTGGCCCTTAAAATGGCGTTCGGATTCCGATGAGACCGGGATCGGAAGAATCAATTTTGATTCTCCGAAAACCACATCGATCCAAATTAAACGTTAGGTCATGACTTATCAAGTGGTGATCGAGATGGTGTTTCAGAATGCAAGGGTTATCGTCGTTAACTCTAAGGGTGATTCCAAAATGAGTGTAACGAGATAATGCCTTCGGTTTCGTTCGAACCCGGAACGAACTTGTATGGATTGAATGCTTCCAACACATCGTTAGGCGGACGATGAGCATTCTAAGAATAATGTTCAATAAAGGTAATCGCAGCCTCAAGCCTCATCAACCGGGAATGGCTAAAACAGGGGAGATGCAGCAAGGTTAGGTGGGCCATGCCCAAGCAGGACAATATATTTCTCCCGTCTAGATGTCCCTTTTATATTTCGGCTGTGTGGGCGGTTTCTAGCTACAACCGTGGGGTTTACCTTGTTCGGGACTGTTCAGTAAGGAATGGTCCCGGCCTTGTGTTGTAGGGGGTCGGGAGTGATCCTCGGTACGATGATCTAGGCCCCGTACTGTGGCGGGCGGTACCCCAGTAATCCTGCCATTGTTGGAAATCCATTTTCCCTATGAGACCCTACGGTTTTGATTTGTATTACCCACTTTTGTGGCTAGTAGCTGGAATTTAATAGATGTAACAATTTCGGCTATTTTCTATTTACTTGAAAACCCTAGACACTATTATAATATCACTGGATTTCCTATAAAATGTTTTGGTTAGCGTAAGGTAAAAACTTACCCGTATTTATTTGTGGGGAGTCTTACGTGATACCTTTATTTTCAAATGCTTTTCAAAGTTAAACAACTTTAAACCGTTTACTCATACCAGACCCATGTCTGGCCCGGAGTTTATATTTTGTTTTTCATAAACTCTTGGGTACTCAAATTTTTATGAGTAACCAAGTGATAGGTTTGGACCTTGATTTCTGGAGGAGCTTGGAGCAGGAGATTTCATACGTATATAGCTATTTATGTAGTTCCGCTGTGTTAGTTGATATGTACTGTACCTCTGATGTATATAGTGATAGATGTATGTATGACTGTCATATGTATTGATATTGTATAACTCTGATATATGTAAAACTATGTAATATTTATATGATATATTATATTTTGTTCCGTTCCTCTGTGAGATTCTGATGTTGTTTTTCTTTCTTTCTCTTTCTTTTCTATTTCTATCCCTTTCTTTCTTAATGATGATAAGTCTTTCTGGTAGTAGAAGGGCGGGTCGTCACATATGTTGTCTTTAATGAACAAGTGTTCCTTATAGCAACTCAGCAATCAAAACATCTCAAAAGGTATAAAATGCAAAGTTCTCTTTATTATCCATACCTGTGCAAGTTGACAAGCCTGTTCACATTATAGAAGAAGGAATGCGAAGTAAGCAATGCTCTCAATACACAATATCCTCTTTAGAACCAGGTCATGAGCAAACTGAGTCAATTGATATAATAGTTCAAGTACAACAGTCAGGCTCAAGTACAACTAAGCCCAAGTCAATCATTAGATGATTCACAACCAACTAATGAGCAACAAGAGACTGAAATGGATGACAGTGTTAATGAACACATTCCTGAAAGAACTGGACATCATATGCTGACAAGAGCATAAAGTGGCATATTTAAACCAAAGTTATATAATACATTTTTAGAAAATGAAGAGCAAAGTACATACAATCAAACAATACAAAATGAGAAATGTAAAGCAGCCATAAATGAAGAATATAAAGCTCTTATGAAGAAAAAGACATGGGATCTTGTTCCTATACTTAATGATAAAAATGTTATAGGCTCTAAATGGACATATGGATTGAAAAGAATTATAGATGGCTCAATTTCTAAGTATAAGGCCAGATTAGTGGCAAAAAGTTATTCACAACAAAATGACTTTGGATTTAATGAAACTTTTTCTCCAGTTGTGAAACCTTCTACCAATAGAATTTTACTCACTATTGCCTTGTATAGAAATTGGAACGTCAAGCAATTAGATGTAAAATAATGCATTTTTAAATGGTGTTTTGTAGGAGGAAGTTTATATGGAGCGGACCTATGGATTTAGACAAAATGAGAGTGAAAAGCTTGTATGCAAACTGAATACTCGAGTAAGGTAGAAAAGAACATGAATTTTCAACGCATCTAAACTAAATTGGTGTAATTTGATGGCGGCGCAAAATTGGGGAAGAATTCGCCACCCTAGCAGAGAGCTAGCTTTGAAAGGGGTAACGAATGAAGCGATGTTATACATTTTACTGAAGAGAGAGTGGAATATAGCAACTCGCTTATTTCAGTCAAACAGGCATCAGCCCAACTAGCATAAAATTGCACATATAAATATAAACTGTATTGCAATGTGTATTGTACAAGTATCAAATTACTTTCTATTGTAACAATACTCGGTAATGATTCAATAAAATCATATTCTTCTTCAATTCTTTATAATGACGTCGATGTCAATGAGTTTAGTATCTTTGTGAAGGCAATCTAGATAAATTATACATTCGTATTTCAGATAAATATTTTGAGAATAAACAAAGAGTATTATACTTTAAGATCCTCCTTTAAAATTAATCCACTTTTTTTCCATCATGGTTAATTATGCTTTACTTACTGACGTACTTTCTTCTTATTATTAAATTCAATAACATGCATTTGAATAATTTGGTTCTACCGTGAAAAGAAAAATGATGTTCTTTACAGTTCATAAAATTGTTATAGAAAAATCGCTAAATGTCCGCGTAATAGAATATTGATTGTAGGACGCAACAGCATAAACTAAACATATTTGGTACCAATGTCATACATACAATGATACAATTATAAATTATACTATTCTTCGTTAAATTAGTGAAATTTTATATTTCAGCATGCAAGCTCGGAGATCACGGTCATGATGTATGTTTCCCAAGAAGGAGCCTATGAATGACTATGTAGATGGTACATGTTACACGTATTTTGCTGCATATTTTTGGATCTACATGAGCACTATAATTATGCATGCAAGAAATAGTTCCATCATATAAGAATGTGCTAAAAAATTGTACATGCCAATCCAACTTTTGCTTGATAACATTTACCCACATGTTTTCATATTCATGGATATGACAGAACTTGAAGTACAAAATATTAAAACATGTGGAATTTTAATTTAAGACACTTGCTAACTATAGGTTTATGTAATAGGAAATGTTCAAAGAAAAAAATACTTAACATCGATTAAACTATCATACAACCAAATGATGGATGTAAAAACTTCTAAGTTAAAGGGTGTTCATTTGCTAAAAGTGAGATAGATAGAAATTTGGTTATTATATTATGGATACTACAGGTTATATATGTAAATTGTCACTATGTGCTACTACAAATGGAAATTTTGTACATTTACTTGTTTTTGTATTGCATATATTTTTATGCATTCTCGTATGTTCTGTATGATTAGAAAATAGGTCAGGAACACATCTCACATTTAATTTTTAATAAGCTTCTTTGTTTCACAACATTTTTTACGAAGTAACGTATCGTATATCATTATGCATATGTTTGTGCTTGTAATATTAGACCATCTGTGATAACCCAGAATTTTTGACATCTGTTAATTGATAATTAGCAGAATTTAATTTATTTAAAATAATAATTTGTAAATTAAAAATTTCTAGTAATAAAAAATATCAGGATGTATTTGAAACTATGATAAATGTTGAAATATAAATATCTGGAAATAATATATCTTATAGTAAAACTAATAAATATATTAATAGATATGTGTAAACATATTAATATGACAATTTAATTTTGCAAAATTTATCTTTTCAAAAACAAATAAAAATGATTTTTCTAATCATAATATATATAGGTATATATATATTGAATTGGAAGTTATATTTTGAAATTAATATGATAATTTTCAAAGAATTATAAAAAATTAAATTTTATCTTAGATTAAGGATATATGCTTTCTTTCATATTTGAAATAAAGATAGTTTATATATATAAAGGTTTAAAAGATAAATTAAAAGAACACATATGAAACGTAAACATAATATATATGTAAATAATATATATATATATATATAGTTTATAAGAAATTTATAAGACAAGGGTTTAACATTAAAATAGAACTCTTGACAAGTGTTTGATAAATAAAATAACAAATTAACAAGTGTTAGTTAGCATAGACTTTTGGCAAAATATTTTCGCCATTGAAATTAAAAAGAAAAGTCAGGCCATTTTCTTCATACTTTCAAACTAAGCTAAAGGAAATTAAAATCTGAAATGCCAAACCAGAGAAGATAATAATCAAACAACTATTTCAAGATTATCCTTATCTAAACAATTTCAGATTCAAAGCAAAGATTAAGTTTCAAAGTAGGATTCAACCCAGATAATGCAAGCAGATCAAAATCAATTGAAACTTGTAGTTTTCAAGTGAAGTTGCAGATTTCAAAACTCTATCTTCCTGTTCAAGGTTTCATTGTGAGTAAACCTTTTCTAAAAACAGTTTAATTTGGGATTAACTTTAATGCATATGATAAATTATGAAATAATATTGGTTTGCATGGAGGTTTTTCAGCTCGAATATATTTGAATTGATATATATATATATATATATTTGTATTGTGAGCATGTCTGTTTATATATATACAAAATCCTGGTCTCTGTTGATTCACATGTTTCTGTATTGCTTTCTAAAATTCAAATCTCTCAGTCGAATCCATATTTACCTTTGATATTTGAATGAAAATTGTTTGTTGCAGTATAATGTTAATTATAAAAATTGTTTCAGGAATTTAAATTTAGTAAATAAAAAAAAGAAATAATAGTAAAAATTATGTATATATGTCAAAAATCAATGAATACGATTTCATGCATGAGTTTCATGAATGGATTCGTGGTAGCAAATCTTGAATTTTGGTATGAAATCCAAAATTTTAAGCTTGTAACTATTGAGGAATGTTGGGTTGATAGGAATGGGGCATAGCGTCGATTTTTGATGCACGGTGGTGAATTGGAAGGTTAACTTGTTGTCGAAGTTAGTTTGAGGGAGGGTGCTCATGGGAAAATGCTATGAAAATTTATCAGTGGCTGTAGTGAACGGAGTACGGCAAACTAGGGTTCGATGAGGTGTTTTAGCTGTGGTTGTTCTCGAAGTGAATGCGGAAACGGCGGCGAATCGGGTTGGATCGGATGAAGGGGTAGTGGAGTGTGGGGCTCTGTCGAAGCTGAGGTTTCAATGGCGAGGCTTAATTTGGTCGGAGGTGGGGGTTCAGGGCGTGTTTTTGGGGATGGGTTGGTTCAGGTGGTGATCATTTGTGCTCGAAATCTTATTCGTGATCGATGCTGGGCTTGGGGTAGTAAGAATCGTGTAAGAGTTTCGTAGTCGACTTGCCGTCATGGTCATCAATGACCAGATCATCGTCGATGATGGGTGAAGGTGCACCGCATATCAATGTGTCAGTTTTTTTTGAGGGGTAGGAGGAACTTAGGGAATTTCAGGGTTGGACTGGGGTTTTTTATCAAGTAGTACGTGGAAGTTTCGCTCGTATCAGATTTAAATCTAAAACTAAGTTTTTTTTTTAATAAAAACTGAAGCTCGGGAAAAGGTGGGAAAAACTCGGGTACTTTCGTTAGTGGCTCGAGAATTTGTTGATACTCTCGGGTTTGCTTTTGATTAAGTTAGAAAGCCTCAATTCCAGGTTTTAAGTTCTAAAGAAAACATTGCCAGGTTTAAATCTTAAAGAAATTTAAGTTTTCAAGTTTAAACGAATACAAGTTTAAAAGCCAAATAAAAATAAGTATTTTCCCAGCTTAAAGTTATTAAAAATGTAAGTATTTAAGCAATTTATTAAATCAAGTTAAAATCATTTAATTTTGCATTAACTTGAAACATTAACTAGTGATTATGATGATCAAATAAGGTAATTTAATTTAAGATAATTAATTAGTTAATTAATTAAGGTTAATCACTAAAGGAAATTGATTAAGTACAATTACTTGATAAAATTTATAAAGTATAATTACTTAATGAAAGTAATTAAGAATTACTTATTTAGTGTAATTAATTAAAGAACTAATTAATGTAATTAATTAAGGATTAATTACTTAGTGTGAGAAATGCGGATTACGGATCTTAAGGCTAGGATTAACACTAGAGGGGGGAGGGGGTGAATAGTGTTAATAAACAACTACTAAATCTTTTTCGATTTATGTTAATTTAGACACCGATGTATGCAATATACAGACACAGATATGATTACAGAAACAAACACATATGCAGAAATAAAATAAAAGCAATAATGGAAAGAACACACCGGATTTTATACTGGTTCGGAGTTACCCTACATCCGGTCCCGCAACACAAGTACAGATTTCTTTTCAAAAGAAATTGTACAATTACACCCTCGGTTTCAAGGCTACGAGGTACACCCTCTAGAATTTCGATCCTCTGGGTAGAGATACTTGATTTCCGGGCCACAAGTTTACCAAATTGATTTACCAAGGCTACAATCACACCTTTTCTTTCTTGATTGATTTTAAAGGCAACAATCACACCTTTTCTTTCTTGATTGATTACAAAGAAGTCTATAACTCTGAATAGCACTGAGAATCTTGTAGAGAGAGTGATAGAGAATCAAACTAGAAGTAATCGAGCTCGATTCAGTGTTTATTTCGGCAGAGTAATGATAAGAATATGTATTAAGAAAAGTGGAAGAAGAAGAGGAGTGAAAAACCAGAAAATCTGATGTAAAATTCGTTGAAACTAACCCCTATTTATAGAAGAACAACAGCCATGTCCACTCGTGAAGAGTTATGGCGAATAGACACTTATTTTGAAATTTAAATTTTAAAATCAACTGACACCATGTCGACATGGGGTATATAGGCAGTTGACATCCCAAAGCATTTTTTGATGTTTTGATTTTCTTTGAAAATAACCTTTATCTTATATTAAAACTAATTTAAAATTTATAGATATACTTGAATATAATTAAAATTCATAAGTAAATATAGAGAATAATATATATAGAATTTAATCTAATTTTATATTTTAAATCTAAGTATATTTTATAAATATACTTGAATATAGTTAAATATATTATATTAAAAGATAGTGCAAAATCAGGAGTAATTTGACTTTGAAATTAAAGATAATTTCAAGGCTAAAATTATTTAAAATCGGGATAGAGGGTTTTGAATCTTTTTAAAAGGAAAGTTTTTGAAAACATTTTGAAAACAGGATATGATTTTGAAAAATCATTTTGAATAAAAAGTTAGCGGATACAATACAATGTTCCACTGGATTTTTCGTACGTTCCATCCTACTTAGGGTTCCATCCCTTTAACAGGCTCGAAGTGGATTCCATTCCACGAATAAATTGGATTTTAAGATGCCAGTGGTTTTCTATGAGTTTAAAAATTCCTAACAATAATAAAAATACTTAAATTTGAAATCTTGAACTCTTGATAATCTTGATACTCGTGAGTCTTCTATCTTCATATCTTAAATCTCTATACTGTACAGTCTTCTTTCTTAGTACCTGCATGGTTAAATCCTGCATATACATACATATATATATATCTAAACTTATAATGTTAGTATTTATATTTTACAAATTATTCTAAGGTTGTTGTCATCAAAACCATCATTTCACGGACTAACAATCTCCCTATTTTTGATGATGACAACCTTTGTTTATAAAATTTTACTTCTATCCTAATAACTCCCCCTACAACTAATAACTCCCTCTTAATCTATGCCTAACTACCCTATTTTATATTTCTCCCCCTTTATCATCAACAAAAAACTAAATGTAAACTATATAACTTTAAATTATATAATTATATAACTCCAAACTCTATAACTAATATTTTATGACATGTGATTATAATGATAGTGTTATCATAAGTAATCATCACTTAAATCTAATACTAAAACATAGTCCTAAATTATCAACTATCCTAAGTAAGAATTCACAATAATATTTATAATTAAAACACATATAAGAACACAAGTACGTATGAAGTTGTACATACATGAACGTTTAGAAAACATAAAGAAACACGAACAACAATGGAGAAGAAAGAAAAGAAACTATTGCGCGTTATAAAACATAGGAGATCTATGAATCGAATAGTTTGGATAGTGAAAACAGAAGTTTTCCACGTTGTTTGACAAGATTCACATTCTTGTCAAAACACACTTCTCTAACACACATGACTTGGTCATCATCCTCCACGTGCGTTTCTTCCATGGGTTCTTCTTCTTCCTCGCTGGCTTCTTATTCTTGATTGAGTGAAGAGTCTTCATCAATCAAGATAGGGTAGGCCTGGTTATCCATTAGGAATTTTTGCAAATTCCTAAGAATCTTGCCTTGCCTTTCCTGTTCCTTTGCCATACGAAGTTGAGTCACTTGAATTTCAGTCATCATCTGAAGTACATCCTTTATAGATTCTTCCATTTTAGTCACACGAGCGAGAGTAGTACGTTGAAATGGACCCGACGTAGGAGAGGGGAATGAAAAGGTTGATTTTATGTTTGATTTGGAAGAGGAGGCCATTATTTTATTTATTTCAGAAGATGGATTAAAGAGAAAACAGAGAGAATGAACAAAACTTAAAAATAGAGAAGAATATATAACTAAATTTTTTGAATTTTGGTGGGAAAATTTCAAAATTTAAAAACGTTGCATGTCGACATGGGTATATGGGGGATGTCGACATGGTCCTTTTTATTTTAACTCTTTGAATTATTTTAATATTAATTATTAATTATACTTGTTATTTACATTTTATATTTCAGTTATAGAACAAATACCTAATTCTCTTCTTAATTTAGTAAATATTGATTCATTTAAGGGTTTTGTTAAGATATCAGCAATTTGATTCTCAGAATTGATATGCTGGAGAGTAACTACTTCCTTACTTATATTATTGTGACGACCCGGGATTTTCGAGTATTTTAATTCGGAATATTTAATTAATTTTAAATATTCAAAAGGGTAAATTTTAACTCGAATTTCAAATATTTATATTTATTGGATAATTAATTGCTAAATTCAATTATCAGGGTTGGGTAAATTGTTGAATCTAGAATTTTAAGCCGGCTAAAAATAATTTGAAGGCTTATAAAAATTTATATTGATGATACCGAGGGTAATATAAGTTTTAAAATTGAATTTGACACTGATTTGTTCGGTTTTAAATTTTATATCGTTTAAATTGAATTTATAAATAGCCTTCTGAGGCATAGTCTCGGAATTCGACGAAACCAGTGCCATTGGGTCCGTAAT
Source organism: Allium cepa (assembly GCA_030765085.1). Lineage (NCBI taxonomy): Eukaryota > Viridiplantae > Streptophyta > Magnoliopsida > Asparagales > Amaryllidaceae > Allium > Allium cepa. The sequence continues at coordinate 603,057,773 of CM060941.1, forward strand.
ATTGAATTATTATCGGATTTCAAATTTCGTATTGATTGGGGTTTGTATGTGAGTGTACGTTATATAAACGCGCTGAAATCTTTATCGAATTCAATTTAAATAACTAGGTACTTAAACGAGATATTTTTTTTTTTGAACATAAAAAAAATATAAATTTTTAATCAGCAGCCAACATATCTCTGTTATCTCTGTTGAAGCCGACTTCTTTCCGTATCAATGTTTCTTCTTTTTACAACATCACGCAAACCCTTTCTCTTTAATAATGGAACCGAGTTCCCTTCCTTCAAATGAAAAAAAAAATTCAGAGGAAAAAGAAAAAAAAAGTATGGCCGACATCAGAGGCGACTCGAATTTGTTCCTCCTTACAGTTCGAATACCAAATCCCCTTTTTCTCTCCTCTTCTAACCGAATACGAAATTAAAACCCAATCGAACATGGCCGCCAGAGAATTGCGAACGAAATCATAATTCGTTCGCGTGTGTAAATAAAATGGGGAGGATCAGTTCGCGATTCTATTCAATCGCGTAGGAAAAATCTCATCCAAGCTTCGTGACTTCGCGAGCGAATTTGGATCGAGGATGGGGCATCGACCGTGAGCGACGTCAGTGCTGGCGAGGCACGGAGGCTCGAGAGGCAAGGCCGCGAGGCCGCGTAGGGGGAAAGGCTTGGAATTTGGAGTGGCGCACGCGTACGCGCGATGGTGGGCGACTTTTCTGGAGGAGGTGCGGCGACAGCAATGGTGGGTCGCGGCATGATCTAGATTGATCGGCGGCGAAGGCGTGTTCTTGAGTGAAGGCTAGGGCTTGGGTTCGATTTTAGGGAAGCTGTGAGGTAATTTTCTCCTTGATTTATATATAATATATAAAATTACAGTAAGAAAAGAAAAAAAAAATATATACTGTTTGTTGCAGTAGAGTAAAAAGGAAACAAATTATAAGCTATTTTATAAATATATATACACATGTAAATATTTTATCCTACTAGAAGTGGGTTAGATGATAAAACATTTTAATTAACTTATTTGATAATTGAGTTACTAAAGATACTTTGTTAAGAAAATTTTAGTTAAAAATTCTAAGTTAATTTATAAATAAAATAATTGAGTAAATATTAGTTAACTATTGGATTTATTCAAGTGTTAATTAACTATATAATATTATAAAAGGTCTAAAATCGAGAAACAAGCTGGAATGGAAATGAATGGCAATAGACGGCAAATTAAAGGAAAGGTGAGTTAATCTCACTCAGTTAATTTAAATTAAATTTAAATGATTAAATTTAAATAATTGATTGTATGGTTGAATTGATTGATGGGATATAGTATAGTATAATTTGAAATTGGCATATTATGTGATGCTAATGTCTGTGGATGCAGGGAAAACAGGTTGGAGGGATCCAACTGGACCCCTCAACTTTTATTTAAACTTATTTTACATTCTCTGTGCTGATTGCTTGATATTCTATAATGAATTATGTGGAAGTATTGAATGCTATGGCTTGGTTGATATAATTGGGTACAATGAATTACCGAAATTATAAATTTGATTTTGGAAATGAAAATAAAAGAAGTGAAATTGCAAGTAAAATAATTATAGAATAAATTTAAGAATAACTTGGAAAAGAAATAAAGTGACTTTAAAATTTTAATAAATGAATCTTAAGAATGGAAAGGAAAATTTGAATAAACAGAAAGTTAATGAATTTTAAAATGCAGTATTATTAATTAATAAGAACAAACATTTATTTAAAGTTTAAGATTTGGATTATTGAAAGAGTAAAGAAGAAATAAAATAATAATAATAAAGTCCATAACTACTGAAATTGGAAATGAACTGATAAGTAAAAGAATTTATTTCAAATAAAATAAATTGGAAATCAATTTGGGAAAATTGATTTAAGAGAGTGAAGTTCGAATTTTCTCTGGATAGCCAAGTACATGTTTTTAAAAAGTAAATTTTTAAATATAAATTAAATGTTTAAAAATTGTTTTTAAAGAAAACAAGTTTTGTAAAATTTATTATTTCTAATATTTAAAGTCTCAAGTAAGATTTTCTTTAATCCATTTTAGTAGTAATTATTAAGAAGTAACTTAGTATTTTGTTTTTAAAAGAAGAAATCTAGTTTTATATTTACTAAGTAACTTTATTTTCAAATATTCATATAGTATGTACTTTTAACAAATTATTAAAGTTGCTTTAATTTAAATGTTTTATAAGTATATATATTTTAAAGTAAAGTGTTTAAAATTATTTTCAAAATCTAGTTTTGTGCTTGGTGATTTTCAGAGAAAATATTTGGGAAGTTTATTCTGGAAAGAAAGTTGGTTTTGAAACTGTTTTAAAAGGGTTGAAAATAGAAATATATCTTGTAAAGATATTGAGATAAATAAATAATTTGGAAAATTATTTATTGTGTGATGGATGTTGTGAATATTAATTGATAGTTAAATAACCGACTATCAATATTGGACAAACTGCGTTGATCGTTTCGAAGAGACCGGGATCGAGATTAAGTTCTTGAAAACCACTTCGATCCGGTTTGTACGTTTCGTGCGATAAACGTGTTCGGAGTCGAAGATGGAGCAGTGAAGTGCAAGGGCTAGTAGCTACTAATCCTGAGGATATTTCCAAAAGGGATGTAGTAGGAATAGTGCCTTCGGTTCCGTTCGAACCCGGGACGGACTTGTATGGATGAATGCTTGCGAAACATCGTCAGGTGGACGATGGGCATTCTAAGGGATATTGTTCTTAAAGGTAACGCTTAGCCTCAAGCCTCATCAAATGGGAATGGCTGAAAATCAGGGGATATGCAGCAAGGCTTCGTGGGTAGCCCCCACTAGAGGGTGAGGTCATCCCTGTCTAGATGTCCCTTTATTTCGGCTTAGTGGGCGGTTGCTGATCCCAGCCGCGGGGTGATCTTGCTCGGAACTGTCCAGTAAGGGATGGTTCCGGTCTTGTGTTGCAGGGGAGTTAGGGTGGCTCCTCGGTACGCTGATCTAGACCAGGTACTGTGACAGGTGGTACCCCAGTGCCTAGCCATTAGTTGGAATCCATTTTCCCTACGCGCCCGTACGGTTTTGATTGTGCCCAACTATTGCTGAAACGTGAGATGCAAGCATTTCAGCTAGATTCTATTTACTTTCTATAGACACTATTATAATATCAGAGGATTTCTATAAAAATTGTTTTAGCTATCGTAAGGTAAAAACCCGACATGTTTATTTGTGGCGTGGTCTTACGAGATGCTTTTGTTTTCAAAGGATTTTTGAAACTTTAATAATCAATTGGGTGTGATTTTCTCACGCTGGTATTCCAGACTGACTCGGGTATTATTTAACTGTAATGCTCGGGTCAGACCGAGTATTATAGGATACAGGATATGATGCTGTGGAGCTCAGGAGACGAGCTGGATGGCGACACGTATTTACGTACTTGTTTATGTATATATATTCCGCTGTGTTGAGTAGTTGTGTATCCAGTTATATGTGATCGATGTTGTGTGGACTCTGATGATGTACTCTGGTAATGTATATATATAAACAGATATAGTTTTGATTTGTGTAAAGATCTGTTATTATATATTATATTTTATTCCGCTGCGATGGTTAGATTCTGATGTTGTTTTATTTTCTCTTCTTCTACCTCCTTTTCAATTAATGGTTCGATTTTTCGTGTATGAAAAATCGCGGCTGTTACAGTGGTATCAGAGCCAGGTTGGCGACAACCTTGGCTCTGGTGGGAAATTACTCATTTAAATTAGAGTCCGTAGTACTCTAGTATGAGTTTGAGCGTATTAATAAATATGAGCGCGTATTTGTTAGTGGATTTAAAAATGGTTTTATATTGTGTTGATTGGTTTATTGAGTGGCATATGAACCTTCGTCGGCACAGTCTGGACAACTGTATCGAAGGGGTTTCTAAACGCTTGAATAGAACATTTCGACACAATATTTTTTTTAAATAGGGTAAATGAAATAATTTTACCCAAAACTATTTTTGTATAGAAAAGAAAGGATTTTTCGTAATTGTTACAGTTATGTGGTTGCTTGGATGTTAGGAATGATAATATTAAATTATTATCAATGTAGAATTAAAATTTAACTAGAAATTAAAATTATAACCAAAGATTATGGAAATAAATTCATTATAAAATGAGATTTATAAATGTGAATTGTAAACGTGATTTATAAATTGAAATATAATCAAATGAGAATTTGTAAAAGCATGAACTATATAAACGAATTATAGTTAAATTGTAAATTAAATTAAATATGTAAATTTAAAATCCCGGAGATTTTGGAAGTGGATTTGGAAGTGTTTTGTAGAATAAATAATAGCATTATTGTTTTTTTTTTAAAAAAAAAGGGTATTTCTGAAAGGAAATTGTTTAAATAGGTTTTTGGGAGGGGATAAAAGCATTGAACTCTTATGGTCGCTGGGAAATAATATCGATGATGATCGCGACATCATCGGTGTTCATTTTCGAGTTTCCAAGAGAGAAATTGCTACCAAATTATTTTAAATTGGAATTGGGATAAATTTGATTTCAGAAATGCAAAGGATTTTGGGTAAGTGATTTCAAAGGAAATTTGTTGGAAAGAAAAAAAACCAGGATTGGTTTAAATTTTGAAAAGTGTGATTTGGGATGTTCGAGATTTCAAAGTGATTTGAAACCAAAGCCGGGAGTTTAAAAATCCTGATGAGATAAATTGTAAGCTTATAAATTGAGATGAGTTTTAAATCAGGAAGGAAATTTGAGCTTTGAATGTTGGAATTAAAATTTAAAGTGAGAAGTTAAAAATGAAATTAACTTGGATGGATGAATTAAATTGAATTGTATTGAATTAAATAAATCCAAGTTGAAAATAGAATTGAATTGGAATAAAAATCCAATTGAGTTATTGAATGGAATTTGACTCTGACCTGAAGAAATGGAAATAGATTGGATAAGGAATTGGATTGAAATAAAGAAATTAAGATAACTTGTGATAGAATTAAAATCCATTATAAAAGAATTATAATGCATGGAATGAATATGCTTGGGTTATAAATAAGCATAATGCTTGAATTAAAAATAAAGGAAGAATATATTCGAGCCTATAATGAATGGAAATGGTTAAAATAATAAATTATGACTTATAAATTGAAAATGGGATAGAAAGCCCAAAAATAAATATTATTGATGAATTGGAGAATAAACTAAAAATCAAACCTTGAATTATAAACTAAATTGAACTAAGAAAACTAAATGGAATAATATTTGGGATTAAAATTCACATGTAGGGTTATAAACACGGGAAGAACTAATTGATAATAAATTAGTTAATGAAATGTGTAAATGGAGTTCAATGTAGTTAAATAAATGCTGAATTGGTAAGTTAACATTGAGTTTAAAATAAACTCAAGTTATAAATCAAGTTCGACTTGAATCATTAGTGGAAAGAAAAAAAAAAGTATAAAATGGGAAGTGGCTTGCAACTAATTAAATGTATGGAAAATGAAATTGAATTGTGAGTCATGAAATTGGGTGGTAAATTGAAAATGGATAGTGGATCTAGAACTTAAGTTATAAATTAAAAATTTAGCTTGAAGTGTTAACAAATTAAGTAAATTTGTTTGGTATTTTGGAAATGGGGTAAAATCCAAAACATGAATTATAAAAATAGATTAAAACTCGAGAAGATTTACTAAAGTGGTTTTTGAAGATAAAATCAAATATTGAATTGTCAAATGGGAATGTACTAGTTTGGAACAAAGTAGTGAATTGAATATGTTAATGGAATTTGTATTTGGTAATAATAAGTTGAAAGTGTGAATGAATAATGAAATTGGAGTAAAATAGTGATGATTCAAATTGTAAATAAATTCAAATAGGTAGAAATGATTTGAAGTGGACTGGTTAATAATCAAATTCAATTCAGAAATAAAATTATCAAGTGTGAATTAGAATTTATATTGGATTCAATGAATATACCAATTAAATTAAACTGAATGGAGTTGAAAACATTGAATTAGAATCCATTCAAATTTATGGTAAAACTTAAGCTATTATTTATTCACATGGATATTGGCGAAACTGCATAAAATTAATTGGTGGCTGATGTGAACAAAAGTAATTGGAATTCCATAAGTTGATAGAAGTTAAATAAATTGATTTTGAGATCAACTGGATTAAATATGAGTTTGTTTTGCTAAAATGAATTAAATGTAAGAATTGAGTGGTAAACCATTTGAATTGAATGAAGTTGTATATAAATGGGTTGTAAACAATTTAAATTTGTGTTGGAACCTATAAGTTTCTTATAATTGTGGTTTAACATTTATTGCTTCTGGAAATTCGCATGTTTGTCAGTTAAATATGTAAAATGTTGTTAAGATACATGATTTTGGCACTTACATGTTTAAATTGAGTAAGTACAGGTATGGGAAGCCGTGTGGCTGGATTTTGGGCATGCTAACTGCTAAATAAACAAGCGCTTGCCTAAAAATGCTAAATAAAGGTACGCTTACGCAAAAGAATTCAAAATAGGAGATATGAACTGTATATATTGATATATATTGTGATTTCCGGCCTGAGGCCGATGTATATATATATTTGTGTATCCTGCGATATCGCAGAAGTCCCTCCGTACAAAGGAGACTCTGCCAAAATTTTTTCAAAAATTTTGGAGTTAGAATTATTTTTACAATTTTCACTAACGATAGAGGATTTAAAATTTGTAAGCAAATAGATTTAAAAGCTGAATGTAGAAATCTAATATTAAAGCGAGCAAGTAAAGTAAATTGAAATTGAAGAAATGATTTTAAAAAAAAAGATTGCAAATAAACTTTCATATAAGATTAAGTAAATTAGTAACCGGAATTAATAAAAGAAACGGCTAAGTGCATATGGGTTGAAATAAGACAAATACGATTCAAAACTTAAAATTTGAAGACAAAATTGAATTCAAGTGAATTGGATTGTAAAGTTGTAGTAAATGGAAATGGTTATAAACTTCGATACGGAAGTGAGAATAAATAAAAGAAGCATTTAGATTGGAAAGAAATTAGTAAATTTGGAGCTAATTGGAATCGAAGGGAATTGTAAAGGGCTAAGTGAATGGAATTGGATATAAACTCCAATAGTGTAGTGAAAGTAAGTAAAGAATGGTGTATTCTTAATTGGAAATTGATACTGCAAATATATCCTAAGTTAATATTTGAATAAATGAGTATCGACATTTTGTAAGGTAGTCGATAAAATGTTTTGAATATTGTGATTGGATATTAGTGCTAAGCAGGATATGCAGGTATTATAAAGGGAAAGAAAATTGATATTTGATTTCGAAAGATAAAATTTAAATGCTCGACAAAAAGGTATGTGTTTAAATTTCTATATGAAATTGATTGGGTTTTTGGATCGAGCCACTTGGCCTTTTGTTTTCTTTCTGGTTTTGGGGAGGCCGTAGAGCCATTTTGTAGTTGTACCGAGATAGCCGCGCAAAGGAGACGCTGGCGAAATTTTTCGAAAATTTAGTGAGTTAGAAAAATTTTGAGAAAATTTTGATAATTCAAAATTTGGATTAAAGTTGAAACTTGAATGCTTAAACAAATAGTATAGTTTGAAACCATGGGAGAGTTGAGAAGTTAATACGAAGGATAATGGATCTTTTATAAAACAAAGATAGTTAGTTAGATGTTATATTGTTTGGTTTTGGAAATAGTAACGGTATTGGACCATTCTTCATAACCAGTAATTTCGTGGACGAAATTCTTTTAAGGGGGGAGGAATGTGACGACCCGGGATTTTCGAGTATTTTAATTCGGAATATTTAATTAATTTTAAATATTCAAAAGGGTAAATTTTAACTCGAATTTCAAATATTTATATTTATTGGATAATTAATTGCTAAATTCAATTATCAGGGTTGGGTAAATTGTTGAATCTAGAATTTTAAGCCGGCTAAAAATAATTTGAAGGCTTATAAAAATTTATATTGATGATACCGAGGGTAATATAAGTTTTAAAATTGAATTTGACACTGATTTGTTCGGTTTTAAATTTTATATCGTTTAAATTGAATTTATAAATAGCCTTCTGAGGCATAGTCTCGGAATTCGACGAAACCAGTGCCATTGGGTCCGTAATATTGAATTATTATCGGATTTCAAATTTCGTATTGATTGGGGTTTGTATGTGAGTGTACGTTATATAAACGCGCTGAAATCTTTATCGAATTCAATTTAAATAACTAGGTACTTAAACGAGATATTTTTTTTTTTGAACATAAAAAAATATAAATTTTTAATCAGCAGCCAACATATCTCTGTTATCTCTGTTGAAGCCGACTTCTTTCCGTATCAATGTTTCTTCTTTTTACAACATCACGCAAACCCTTTCTCTTTAGTAATGGAACCGAGTTCCCTTCCTTCAAATGAAAAAAAAAAATTCAGAGGAAAAAGAAAAAAAAAGTATGGCCGACATCAGAGGCGACTCGAATTTGTTCCTCCTTACAGTTCGAATACCAAATCCCCTTTTTCTCTCCTCTTCTAACCGAATACGAAATTAAAACCCAATCGAACATGGCCGCCAGAGAATTGCGAACGAAATCATAATTCGTTCGCGTGTGTAAATAAAATGGGGAGGATCAGTTCGCGATTCTATTCAATCGCGTAGGAAAAATCTCATCCAAGCTTCGTGACTTCGCGAGCGAATTTGGATCGAGGATGGGGCATCGACCGTGAGCGACGTCAGTGCTGGCGAGGCACGGAGGCTCGAGAGGCAAGGCCGCGAGGCCGCGTAGGGGGAAAGGCTTGGAATTTGGAGTGGCGCACGCGTACGCGCGATGGTGGGCGACTTTTCTGGAGGAGGTGCGGCGACAGCAATGGTGGGTCGCGGCATGATCTAGGTTGATCGGCGGCGAAGGCGTGTTCTTGAGTGAAGGCTAGGGCTTGGGTTCGATTTTAGGGAAGCTGTGAGGTAATTTTCTCCTTGATTTATATATAATATATAAAATTACAGTAAGAAAAGAAAAATATATATATATACTGTTTGTTGCAGTAGAGTAAAAAGGAAACAAATTATAAGCTATTTTATAAATATATATACACATGTAAATATTTTATCCTACTAGAAGTGGGTTAGATGATAAAACATTTTAATTAACTTATTTGATAATTGAGTTACTAAAGATACTTTGTTAAGAAAATTTTAGTTAAAAATTCTAAGTTAATTTATAAATAAAATAATTGAGTAAATATTAGTTAACTATTGGATTTATTCAAGTGTTAATTAACTATATAATATTATAAAAGGTCTAAAATCGAGAAACAAGCTGGAATGGAAATGAATGGCAATAGACGACAAATTAAAGGAAAGGTGAGTTAATCTCACTCAGTTAATTTAAATTAAATTTAAATGATTAAATTTAAATAATTGATTGTATGGTTGAATTGATTGATGGGATATAGTATAGTATAATTTGAAATTGGCATATTATGTGATGCTAATGTCTGTGGATGCAGGGAAAACAGGTTGGAGGGATCCAACTGGACCCCTCAACTTTTATTTAAACTTATTTTACATTCTCTGTGCTGATTGCTTGATATTCTATAATGAATTATGTGGAAGTATTGAATGCTATGGCTTGGTTGATATAATTGGGTACAATGAATTACCGAAATTATAAATTTGATTTTGGAAATGAAAATAAAAGAAGTGAAATTGCAAGTAAAATAATTATAGAATAAATTTAAGAATAACTTGGAAAAGAAATAAAGTGACTTTAAAATTTTAATAAATGAATCTTAAGAATGGAAAGGAAAATTTGAATAAACAGAAAGTTAATGAATTTTAAAATGCAGTATTATTAATTAATAAGAACAAACATTTATTTAAAGTTTAAGATTTGGATTATTGAAAGAGTAAAGAAGAAATAAAATAATAATAATAAAGTCCATAACTACTGAAATTGGAAATGAACTGATAAGTAAAAGAATTTATTTCAAATAAAATAAATTGGAAATCAATTTGGGAAAATTGATTTAAGAGAGTGAAGTTCGAATTTTCTCTGGATAGCCAAGTACATGTTTTTAAAAAGTAAATTTTTAAATATAAATTAAATGTTTTAAAATTGTTTTTAAAGAAAACAAGTTTTGTAAAATTTATTATTTCTAATATTTAAAGTCTCAAGTAAGATTTTCTTTAATCCATTTTAGTAGTAATTATTAAGAAGTAACTTAGTATTTTGTTTTTAAAAGAAGAAATCTAGTTTTATATTTACTAAGTAACTTTATTTTCAAATATTCATATAGTATGTACTTTTAACAAATTATTAAAGTTGCTTTAATTTAAATGTTTTATAAGTATATATTTTAAAGTAAAGTGTTTAAAATTATTTTCAAAATCTAGTTTTGTGCTTGGTGATTTTCAGAGAAAATATTTGGGAAGTTTATTCTGGAAAGAAAGTTGGTTTTGAAACTGTTTTAAAAGGGTTGAAAATAGAAATATATCTTGTAAAGATATTGAGATAAATAAATAATTTGGAAAATTATTTATTGTGTGATGGATGTTGTGAATATTAATTGATAGTTAAATAACCGACTATCAATATTGGACAAACTGCGTTGATCGTTTCGAAGAGACCGGGATCGAGATTAAGTTCTTGAAAACCACTTCGATCCGGTTTGTACGTTTCGTGCGATAAACGTGTTCGGAGTCGAAGATGGAGCAGTGAAGTGCAAGGGCTAGTAGCTACTAATCCTGAGGATATTTCCAAAAGGGATGTAGTAGGAATAGTGCCTTCGGTTCCGTTCGAACCCGGGACGGACTTGTATGGATGAATGCTTGCGAAACATCGTCAGGTGGACGATGGGCATTCTAAGGGATATTGTTCTTAAAGGTAACGCTTAGCCTCAAGCCTCATCAAATGGGAATGGCTGAAAATCAGGGGATATGCATCAAGGCTTCGTGGGTAGCCCCCACTGGAGGGTGAGGTCATCCCTGTCTAGATGTCCCTTTATTTTGGCTTAGTGGGCGGTTGCTGATCCCAGCCGCGGGGTGATCTTGCTCGGAACTGTCCAGTAAGGGATGGTTCCGGTCTTGTGTTGCAGGGGAGTTAGGGTGGCTCCTCGGTACGCTGATCTAGACCAGGTACTGTGACAGGTGGTACCCCAGTGCCTAGCCATTAGTTGGAATCCATTTTCCCTACGCGCCCGTACGGTTTTGATTGTGCCCAACTATTGCTGAAACGTGAGATGCAAGCATTTCAGCTAGATTCTATTTACTTTCTATAGACACTATTATAATATCAGAGGATTTCTATAAAAATTGTTTTAGCTATCGTAAGGTAAAAACCCGACATGTTTATTTGTGGCGTGGTCTTACGAGATGCTTTTGTTTTCAAAGGATTTTTGAAACTTTAATAATCAATTGGGTGTGATTTTCTCACGCTGGTATTCCAGACTGACTCGGGTATTATTTAACTGTAATGCTCGGGTCAGACCGAGTATTATAGGATACAGGATATGATGCTGTGGAGCTCAGGAGACGAGCTGGATGGCGACACGTATTTACGTACTTGTTTATGTATATATATTCCGCTGTGTTGAGTAGTTGTGTATCCAGTTATATGTGATCGATGTTGTGTGGACTCTGATGATGTACTCTGGTAATGTATATATATAAACAGATATAGTTTTGATTTGTGTAAAGATCTGTTATTATATATTATATTTTATTCCGCTGCGATGGTTAGATTCTGATGTTGTTTTATTTTCTCTTCTTCTACCTCCTTTTCAATTAATGGTTCGATTTTTCGTGTATGAAAAATCGCGGCTGTTACAATTATCTTTGAGAAAATGATGTATGATATCAATATATTTAGTTCGATCATGTTGAGTAGTATTTTTGGATAAATTTATCGCACTTGTATTGTCACAATACATTGGTGATTTTGAAAACTTTAAACCAAAATCTTTTAAGGTTTGTTGCATATATATTACTTGAGAACAAGCCAAAGCAGCAGAAATATACTCTGCTTCAGTTGTTGATAAAGAAACTGCATTTTGCTTTTTACTAAGCCAAGAAATCAGAGAATGCCCCAAAAAGTGACAAGTCCCACTTGTACTTTTTCGGTCTGATTTACAACCAGCATGGTCAGCATCACAGTAAGATATTAAGTCAAAATAATCATTTTTAGAGTAGAATAAACCATAATCAAATATGTGTTTAACATATCTTATGATTCGTCTTACGGCTTTTAAGTTGATCTCTTAGGTTGGGATTGATATCTAGCATAGAGACAAACACTATGCATGATATCAGGTCTACTGGCGGTAATATAGAGTAGTGATCCAATCATTCCTCTATATAGTTTTTGATCTACATCTTTCGAGAGATCTTCTTTACTAAGGTACTCATTGGTTGCCATAGGAGTGGGTTTTCCACTCGCAGTAGTCAAACCAAATTTACTAATTAGGTCTTTAGCATATTTTTCTTGACTAATAAAGATACCATTATCTAATTGTTTTATTTGTAATCCTAAAAAGAAATTTAATTCACCCATATGACTCATCTCAAATTATTTTGTCATTATTTCATAAAATTCTTTATTCACTTCAAAATTAGTTGAACCAAAAATGATACCATCTACGTACTTGTACTAGTTGAATATCATTTTTATTTCTTTTAATAAAAAGAGTATTATCTACTTTACCAATTTCAAAATTAGATTGCAATATATAAGATCTTAGTCTATCATACAAGGCTCTAGGAGCTTGTTTTAGACCATATAATGCTTTTTTAAGTTTGTAAACATGATTTGGTAATTTATCATTTTCAAAAAGTGGTGGTTGTTCAACATATACTTCTTCTTTTACAAATCCATTTAAAAAGGCACTTTTAACATTCATTTGAAATTATTTGAAATTATTATGATTTGCGAAAGCAAGTAGAATCCTAATGGCTTCTAATCTTGCTACGGGAGCAAAGGTTCCATCAAAATCTATTCCTTCTTCTTGACAATAACCTTGAGCGACTAATCGAGCTTTATTTCTAACTACCTCTCCTTGTTCATTTATTTTATTTTTATAAACCCATTTAGTTCCAATTATAGTTTTATTTTCTGGTCTAGGAACAAGTTCCCAAACATTATTTCTAGTAAATTGATTTAATTTTTCTTGCATAGCCAAAATCCATGAATCATCAGTTGATGCTTCTTTTGGATTTTTGGGTTAAATAGTTGATATAAAAGCTACATTACTCATTTCACTTAGTTGATTTCTAGTTTTAACAACAGATTACATATCTCCCAGTATATTTTCTATAGGATGATCTTTTAAGAGTTTAGTCCTTTTATTAGGATGAATAATTTCATTATTAGTTTCAATTGATTCTTAATTTTGAGTGATTAAATCCCCTTCATCATTTGTATCTTCAAAAATTTTGAAATTTTCATCAAATGAAACATGCATTGTTTTTTCAATGGAATTAGTTTTTAAATTAAACACTCTGTACGCTTTACTTCTATTAGAATATCCGATAAAGATACCTTTGTCGGATTTAGGATCAAATTTATCTAAATTATCTTTTGTATTTAAAATAAAGCATTTACTTCCAAAAATTCTGAAACAAGGTACCTTAGGTTTCTTTAAATAAAGAAGTTCATAAGATGTCTTATCAGTTAGAGGTCTAACTAAAATTCTATTCAAAATATAGCAGGCGGTAGCAACTGCTTCTGCCCAAAAATTCTTTGGTAAATTACTATCTGTAAGCATAGTTCTTGCACACTCTTGAATCGTCCTATTTTTACGTTCTACTACTCCGTTTTGTTGTGGAGTTCTCGAAAATGAAAAATTGTGAGTTATTCCCTTTTTATTGCAGAATTCCTTAAAATTTTCATTTTCAAATTCACCACTGTGATCACTTCGAATAGTTATAATTTTTAGAGAAAACTGATTTTGAATTCTTTTTTAGAATGTCTTTAAACATTCAAAAGTATCACTTTTATGTTTCAAGAATATTGTCCATGTAAATCTAGAATAATCATCTACAATTACAAAGACAAATTTACTATGATTTATTGATAGAATTTGAGATGGACCAAATAAATCAAGATGAAGTAATTCAAGAGGTTTTGAAGTAGAAATCATATCTTTTAACTTAAAAGAACATTTTCTAAGTTTTCCTAGTTGACAAGCATCACATAAACTATCTACTTTAAAATTCATTTTGGGGTGACCTCTTACTAGATCATGTTTTGAAACTCTAGATAAGAGTTTGAAATTTAAATGCCCAAATCTCTTGTTCCAAATCCAAGGGTCACTTGTATTTGCCAACAGACACAGGTTATCATTTGAAACTTTCATACTAAGAATATAAATATTCTTTTTCCTAACTCCCTCAAATATAATGGTTGAATTATTATCTTCAATGTGATTTATCTTTTTCAAATTTAATTTTATATCCTTTTTCACATAGTTGACTTATTCTTAGCAGATTATGTTTCAAATTCTTAACTAGCAAAACATTAGTAATAGTAGGAGTTTCAGAATTACCGACTTTGCCGATGCCAATCACATATCCTTTTGAGATGTCTCCAAAGTTAACCAATCCTCCGTCTTTGTATATTATATCATTCAGTATATCTGGATTGCCACTCATGTGTCTAGAACATCCACTATCAAGTATCCACTTGTCCTTTCTGATCGGCACAATTTGTCCGTTGTGGATTGATTCCTCAAGACCCATAAAGCATGATTCCTGCACATCAAACAATCTTGGTAGACAACTTGAATTTGAATATTGATTACATGCAGACTCAAGATGATGGTTTAAATGCTTCTAAACTAGTATTAAGAAAAATAGCCATTTTAAAAACTTTTTCAAAAATTAGATTATGAAACTTTGAAAGCCTTGCTCTGATACCAATTGTGAGAAATGCGGATTACGGATCTTAAGGCTAGGATTAACACTAGAGGGGGGTGAATAGTGTTAATAAAGAATTACTAAATCTCTTTCGATTTATGTCAATTTCGACACCAATATATGCAATATACAGACACAGATATGATCAAAGAAACAAACACAGATGCAGAAATAAAATAAAAGCAGTAAAGGAAAGAACACGTTGGATTTTATATTGGTTGGAGTTACCCTACATCCAGTCCCGCAACACAAGTACAGATTTCCTTTCAAAAGCAATTGTACAATTACACCCTCGGTTTCAAGGCTACGAGGTACATCCTCCAGAATTTCGATCCTCTGGGTAGAGATACTTGATTTCCAGGCCACAAGTTTACCCAATTAATTACCAAGGCTACAATCACACCTTTTCTTTCTTGATTGATTTTCAAGGATACAATCACACCTTTTCTTTCTTGATTGATTACAAAGAAGTCTATAACTAAGAATAGCACTGAGAATCTTGTAGACAGAGTGATAAAGAATCAAACTAGAAGTAATCGAGTTCGATTCAGTGTTGATTTCGACAGAGTAATGATAAGAATATGTATTAAGAAAAGTGGAAGAAGAAGAGGAGTGAAAAACCAGAAAATCTGATGTAAAATTTGTTGAAATTAACCCCTATTTATAGAAGAACAACCGCCATGTCCATTCGTGAAGAGTTATAGCGAATGGACACTTCTTTTGAAATTTAAATTTTGAACTCAGCTGACACCATGTCGACATGGGGTATATAGGCATGTCGACATCCCAAAGTATTTTTTGATGTTTTGATTTTCTTTGAAAATAACTTTTATCTTATATTAAAACTAATTTAAATTTTATAAATATACTTAAATATAATTAAAATTCATAAGTAAATATAGAGAATAATATATATAGAATTTAACTCTAATTTTATATTTTAAATCTAAGTATATTTTATAAATATACTTGAATATAGTTAAATATATTATATTAAAAGATAGTTTAAAATCAGGAGTAATTTGACATTGAAATTAAAGATAATTTTGAGGCTAAAATTATTTAAAATCAGGATAGAGGGTTTTGAATCTTTTTAAAAGGAAAGTTTTTGAAAACATTTTGAAAACAGGATATAATTTTGAAAAATCATTTTGAATAAAAAGTTAGCGGATACAAAACAATGTTCCATTAGATTTTTCATAGGTTCCATCCTACTTAGTGTTCCATCCCTTTAACAGGCTCGAAGTGGATTCCATTCCACGAATAAATTGGATTTTAAGATGCCAGTGCTTTTCTATGAGTTTTAACAAAATTCCTAATAATAATAAAAAATACTTAACTTTGAAATCTTGAACTCTTGATAATCTTGATACTCATGAGTCTTCCATCATGATATCTTGAATCTCTATACTGTACAGTCTTCTTTCTTAGTACCTACATGGTTAAATTCTGCATATACATATATATCTAAACTTATAATGTTAGTATTTATATTTTATAAATTATTCTAAGGTTGTTGTCATCAAAACCATCACTTCTAGAATTAATTAAAATATAATTAATTACTGAATGTAATTAATTAAGGTTAATTAATAAATATGTTTAATTAAAGATTAATTAATTTATGTAATTAATTATAGTCAATTATTTAATAAGGGTAATTAAATTAATCAATGTAAGTATTATAGGATAATAAAATTTGAGTGATTAATATAGCGTAGGTATAATTAATATGGGTGGGTGAAGAATAATCAATTTGTATTATTAATTAAAGGCTAATTACTTAATGTACTTAAAAGTGATAATTAAGGATTGATTAATCAAGGTTAATCAATTAAGAAATAATTAAGTAATAAGTAATTAGGAGGTTAATTACTTAATGTAAAAGAATTATTATGAATAATTTCTTAATGAAGTAATTAAAGGAATTAATTATTCAGTGTAATTAGATGACTTTAGTTAATTAATTAAGTTTAATTAATTAAAGGTAATCATTTGATGTTGGGTTAAGTATAATTACTTAAGGTAATTAATGAGGTGTAATTACATAGTGAAGTAATAGTGGATAATTACTGGATGTAATTAATTAAAAGGAAATTACATGATGGGAAGTAATTAAAGGATAATTACTTGGTGGAAGAAATTAAGTGATAATTACTCAGTGTAATTAAAGGATTGATTGATATAATTAATCAAGGAGTTGAATTAATTGATAGAGTAATTAAGGAAAGATAATTTCTGATTATGATCAATCAAGGTTGATTAATGAATGTAATTAAGTTAAAGGTTAATTATTAAATGAAATCTAAGAATAATTAACTAATTATAATTAATGTAATTAATGGAAGTGATCAATCTTGATTATGAATGATTGACTGATGATAAGTGCTTTGGATTGGTTGATATCTCTAATATGAATTGCTTTGTGATATGATATGTTGGATGGACAGTGATAATGTGATTATCAATCAATTATGAATTGCTCTATAAAAGTGTTATCTGGTAATTGAAGTTGAATTGTATTTAATTGAACAACTTGAGTTTAGACGACATTGGATTCAAAGAGACCGGAGTCGGGTATTAGTATATACCCAAAACCACTTCGATTCTTTATAGATTGATATGTGAAATCAATGGACTGGAGTGCAATAATTTAAGTAAATTGGACCCTTTAATCTACGTTTTGGTACTTAGAAATTGATGTGTGAAATAAGGGATGTCTATATCAATTTGTGAATTTGTAAATTGATATGAGTTACCCTGGGTTTATTTAAGTTTTATGCTTTTGTATTCCATGTTAGATGGGTTTACTCACGCTGGTTTCCAGCCTGACCCAGGTGTTACTTTGATGTAATGCTCGGGTCAGACCGAGTATTACAGATTTTCAGGTAAGGAAGTTCTGGAGCTCAGGAGGCATGCTGGATGGCAGGAACGTATGGAGAGTTTTCTCTGTGATATATTGTTATTTATCTAGGACAAAATATTTTAACTCTCCAGTGATTATGGAATGTTGTAACTCTGATGTATTGAAATGTAATTGACTGATATAGCTTTCTTTGTGTAAAGAATATTATTTGATATTATATTTTATCCGCTGTGAATGTGAGGTTCTGAGTTTGGTTTTCCATTTCTTCTTCTTCTATCTCTTTTCTTCTTTTCCTAACTATCTGGAGTTTTCGGGAACGAAAATTCCGAGTCGTTACACCATCTTTTTTAATTTTTACTATTCCTCAACTACAAGTTGTAGTTTTAGGAAGTATGAACTCGCTTAAGATACTTTGTTTATTTTTGACCCTTGAAGTTTCTCTTTTACTGAAATGGTTTATGCAGATTCACGACAAGATACACAAGGAATAACGGCTGCAAATGGCGACGGCCATCGACAACCCATTCATTTTTTCCGATAATTATCCATTATATTAATTACCCAATTTAATAATTAATTTATTTAATTCCTATTTCATTTTAAAAAAGTGTAAAAATACTAATTTAATTCCTGAAAAATAAACAAGATATGTTAGCACAACCATTCAACTTAACGACTGTTTTGATCGGTTAAATTAGTATTTTCGATGATTTATCTTCGTGTGATTCTAATAGTTAACATTATTAAAAATCTAACTTACATGACCAATCTATGCGACTTTTAATTAGTCGGTCCATTAAGCAACTTCGATAAAGTTGATTATGTCTAACATTTTTACTAACTAAAATATAGTGTTAAATCGTTTTGTGATTAATTATAAATTTTAACTGTATTTAGCATGATAAATTATATAAAATAAAATATTTGACGAAAAATTAAATTTACTAGATCTTATGTCGATTTAAAGTTTATGTTTTCAGAGATGGTGAGAAAAAAAATAACCGTAGGGTGTCTATCTTGAATTTTAAATTTATAACCGTTCATCAACATTCAGACTAAAAATCCTTCATTTGAAGGCTAGGTGTTAGCCCAAGAAATGGATCGACACCCCGAATTGAGTGTGAAAGAACCAGCCCTGTTTATCAAGGCAAGTAAAATAGAAAACGCAATAGTAGATCATAAAAAAAGTAAAGAAACATTAAGATTTTTATAGTGATTCAGCTGTTAATGAAGCCTACGTCCACTTTATAACCTTTGTTAGACCGATTGCTGTTACAAGTTGAATCTTATTACAATTAGATTGAACTTCTAAGTTAGATCAAGTCACAAGTGAAACAGTTTACTGGAGAATCAAAGTAAAACCCTAAATGACTATGGTGTGGGAGGAGAATAATTTCTTTAGAATTCTAGCAACCAGTCCAAAAGATCTCCTTTATGTTGCAGATGGATGAGTATTTATAGAGATTGGAGAGCTATTGGGCTAGGCCTCCTCGGCAGAAGCTTGCATTTGAAGATATGAAGGCGGCTAGGAAATTTCATGACGAGCTGAGCTAATATGATGGATCGCTAGCGATCCATGCGGTTAGCTTAATTTTGGCTCCTTCAATTGTACCATGTTCCATGCCTTTTGTGGATCCCCTTTATGAAATTTGGTGAATAGTTATCTTGTTTTGATGATGATTCATATACAGGTTGCATTGGACTATTACTGTAATCAAACGAATGCCCACTTCTCGATATAACTTGCATGGAATATCATGAAACTTAGCAGGCATCCTTAGAAAAGATAATGATTCATGATGCAAGAAGAATGACAAACCCATGAGCAATATTTATGGATCACTAGCTGTCCATGGGCGATGGATCGCTGGCGATCCATCCCTTTAGGCTAATTTTGCTCTTTTATCTTGAGTCCCTCTTGGTTCCTTCTTTTGATCACTCTAGTTGATTCGTGAGTCATCTCGACTTGACGTGGATGCTCTAACTTCCAATGAATTCTACTGAATTAAAAACTCGGACAACATTTAACCTCCATAGTATGCTTTCATTGGGAACAAGGCATGCTCTGGAAGTAACACTTTTGAATTTCCGTTTGGTGAGGTTTAATTTATTGTGCTGAGGCAATCATGCGCATTTGACATTAGCTATTCATAAGTTTGCTGAATTTTGATGTGAATCATCATTTCTCTTCATAATAAATCAATTTCAGTAGCATAACTTTCAGGATGCTTGCAAATAACATGTGGATCATGCTTGGAAATTTTTGAATAAAATCGGTTGCAATTTGATGGATCGCTAGCGATTCATAGTACATGGATCACTAGTAATCCAATGACAACAAATTTTCTCAGAGTTACTTCCTACTTAACCGTGCTTGCGCCAAATTTCTTTCTTTTCATTCTTTCCCTTATGAACTGAGCTATCTTCTTTTGCGAACCGATCCAATCTTTCAACCATACCCTAGCTCGCTTGCGCCATCGCCTTCGTCGAGCTTCCTTCCTTTGACCTCTTTTGCCTTTGATGTCACCTTAAGCTAGTCGTTGTTCCTATTGCTTCGTTTATTTGTATTACCATCGACCTTACTCACTTGGCTCGCAGCCGATCTTACCTGCTTTAGGTCGCCAACAACCTTAGTTCAACCGTGTTTTCCTTTTGACATTTAACTAGAGGTGGGTTACAAACATTTTGGCATTTGTTTAGCAATTTGGTGATGAAGTTGTGTTGGTAATGGATGCAATGGAGATTTCAAGTTGATTGCGATTTTGTGGAAGAAGATAGTAAATCGAGTCATGAGTTCTTCATGGAATGAAGCTAGGGTCTTGCCTCGGTGCTTGACATGTTTTATTATCTTCGTTCATAGTTTAGAATTAACTTGCACCAAGTCACAACGTTGATTCGGTACGACATTTTGCGGATTGATTTTGGTTTTTCTAAGAGGTGATAATAGCTTAAGGTAGCATCTTACATGTAGCTTATGCTATTATATCTTTTCAGGAAACTGAAATCGACTTAATTATGCGGAGAATTCTCCTCTTAATTCGGACACATTGATCTACAGTTGCTCACTTTGGATTGGTCATGTCACTGCATAGTCGATGTACCTAGAATAAGAAGAGCTTTCCATGTCTCTTTGGACAGTGGATCTGTTATCGATAGTTGGTCGATAACAGATAAGTGTAAGATAAATAACTTTAATAAATGATACGAAAAGCTCTTTTATTTCTTCACCGTGAGTGAACTATCTACATAGGATAGAACGTTTGTAGCATTCAGGACACCGAGCCCATTCCTCATGGATAACACAATTCACTTGCCCAATCAACACTTGGAACCCGATGTGTTGGAATAAATCGATATTTTTTCAGAGTTCAAGTGTTAAGCGTAGGAGGACTTTGTAGTTAAAAATAGAATTACCTGACCATATTAGGTACAAGTTCTATTGTAGGGAATGAGGCATCCATATCCCCATCATAAATCCAATAAAGGAAATCTGGCACTCTTAGAAGCCAAATCGTCATCAGTTATGCCTTCACAAACATTTTTAGTAGCACCTATTTCTTCGGTAACGCTAGCAGAATACGTTCAATTAATTTTAGTGGGTCTAGTCAGACTCCTCTAAATTTTAGAGTTCTACTCAATCCTCCGAAGAGAGCTTCCTCGGTAATCTTTGCTAAAGTTCTGCACAACATTTGTTTACAATATGGCATTCCAGAAGGTAATGTACGCCTTCCATCAAAAAAATCAGTTCCCAAATATGCCACCTCTGGGGTACACCGCTTGCCACTGATTTGTGTGCTTGAATTGGGCAGTGTCCCCTTCAATCACTTCTTGAGAGAACCTCTACCGAACTTAGGAATTTCTTCATTTTAGATTCACCCCACGGGATACGGGATCTTGACTTGCCTCCACATCTTGTTTATGTGGACATTCAATCGTGCCCCAAGTTTTGATAAGTTGAGATATTTTTTCTCATTTAAAAAGAGAGACGAATGTCTATCCCATATGGTCATTGAGGCTCAATGAAATCGTAAAATCATGCTGCAGCTTCAAAGTAACCTATCCCAATTTAAGACCCAATATTTTTTTCATTAAGTGTCCTGAGGGGTTTAATTATCTTTGGACGGAGAGGGGTAAGTCTTATCTTTTACTCGTTGAGATCTAATACAATCCCATGGGATTTTTGATAGATTAAATACTTCTTGGATTTATTTCAAGACCGAACAAAGATCCATTATTTGAGCCAATCTTCCATACTCCGAAGGACGTAGACGCTAAAGAGAGATTGGTCAAGTTTTTGCTAATGGATGAAAATTTTCTTCGATACAGGTTATTGAATTTCAGGAGTTCTTCCATGGCCGTTGAAGTTCCATCTCCCTCCCATTCTAGAATTTGAGCACACTCCACTTCTACATTACATGGCTCCAAAGTGGGCAACATCCTAGAAGGAGAAGGTTCGTTTCGTGGGTCAACCGAAGAAATTCTTGAAGGAAGAGGTGTTACAACAGAAGCCATCTGGCCGCCTAGGATGCCCACGATCCTCGAGGAGGAGGAAGAAGAATTCAACGAGCATGAAGGCATGGCTACGGTGTCAATGGAAAAAGAGGAAGGTGAAATCGAGAATAGCAAAAAGCTAAGATTCCTCCTCTAGCGATGATGAATTCGATGAAAATTTTGGTGATGGAAATTTCAAATTGTGTGATGAAACTCCAGGTATGAGTCTCATTCTTCCGGATTCATGTCCCCAATAAATTTATGCTAAAGATGATCCCCAGTAGCCTAGCAACTTCATGGTTCTCCCTTAAGGAAACCGATATTAACTTTGGGGATTTGAGAAACGTTTATGTAGATATCGATGAACTCATGGGAGAAGATTTCGAGTTCGAGGGATTGTCTCCTTACTTCGATCGTGCTGTATCTGGAGTTAACCTGATTCCCAATGTGGTGACATCCCAATCTGGTATGCGAAGTCTTTTTTTAGGCCGCCTATGACACGTCAAAAATTTCACTAGGATCATGTTCACTTACATATGCATTACTTAGGTTCATTTTCTATCGCTAAAGTTCTTTATTTATTTTTCATATCAGGTACTATGAGAGGCCATGGAATTTACGAGGACCTTGAACAACTCACCGATGCACAATACTGGTTAAAACGGACTTCAAGCCACCATTATCCCCGAGAAACCAAAGAAGAGTGGAGAAGGAGAAAGGATTTGGAAGTCAAAGTACGTTGTTAGGATAAAAAAGAATGGGGTAGAGTTTACAAGAGTGGTTATGAGAATAGAAAAACTCCCAACGGCCGAGAAGAGCCGTCCAAGAAGTCGGAGGTAGTCACAGATCTCATCCTTCCGAGCACCAAGCATTTGCCTCAGCTCAAGTCTCAGTTGGAATTGAAGTTCCGGCTTCCACCGTTCAAGTTTCACCTTCATCCCAGGCCCCATCAACTCACATAGTGCTTATTTCCAGTTTTCCATGTCCCCCAAGTAGGCCGGCTTATATTCTCCCATCCGGTCCCCCTAAACTCGAAGCTGGGCTCCTGGATGGTTTCTAAAGGAAGTTAAATTTGATCATGACGTCCAATTCTTAAAGATTCTTATATTCCCCATCTCTAGGCGATTCAAAGCAATTTGGATTAAGCTGAAGGATGGGAGAGGTTATGTAAGAAATTGACAGATACCAACCATTACAACTATCAAAAGATCCTCTCCTTCGAGTCAGAAAAGGACGATTAAGAGAGGACGCTAACGGAACGTAATGCAGGAATCGAGCAGTTGACAAAGGAGTGGGACACTACACTCCAAGAGAGTAAGAGCAATGCCAGCTTGCTGAAGGAACTTGAAAAACCACACATAAAAATAGAAATCATGTTCCGAGACGAAATGAAGAAGGTCCATGTAGATGAGGTTAAGAGGAAAGAGGAGCTTGAAGCCCTTGACGACATCATCGAAACTCGTAAGAAAACTATTACTGGTCATAACAAAGCCGTCGAAGCTTATAAAAAGACAATCGCTGATTACACAGGAATGGTGGAATCCTGCGACAAGGCAATTTTCGATTAAACCCAAATGATTTCTTTGCTCCAAGAAAGAGTCACACAGCTTAATGTAGAGAAGACCCAAGTTTAAGTTGAGAAGGCCATCATGACAGTAGACTACTTGGAGCCGTAGGATACTTTTGAAATGAAAATAGAGAACATAGATGACACCATCTTGAATTTTATGTTAACTCCTTACTGCATTAGGGGAGCCTCAGTTATTTGGGACCTAAATTCCCATGTATGCTCTTGTTGTGGTTTAGGAAGAAGTTCTGGCCCGTTTTCGAGAGAATGGGGATGTATACACTGAGCAAGAGTTGGAGGATGTATCTCAAGGAAGAGTCGAGAAAGGCTTTGATACATGGTCGGGAGATCATTCGAATTGAGGAATAAAAGGCCGCCGATGCTACTTCAACTATGATTGCTAAAGCGCCATCAGAGCCTTTCACTTTTGGGCCTAGTGAATCATCAAAACAACCTTGAGATTAGTTAGTGAGTTTAGCCGGTACTGCCTTGTCGTCTATCCCTTCGGCAACTGTCTTGGAAGCCTCGGGTAGTCCTGCAACTTCTCCAAAGGTCGTGCGGCCATCTAAAGAAGAAGAAGATAGGGAGTATGAGATTGAATTTCTCGACCATTATTCTTATGCAGGTAACCTTCTTGTTTCCCCCGAGTTTGAGAATTTTCAGCTAACGCCATAAGAATATGACAAACTGAATGCTTTCATTTTTTACCTTATAGGTCCATCTTCTTTACCTACCGACCTGCCAATCTCTTCGGCACCATTGCCTGCTACTATTTCAACTGCCTCAATGTTTGTTTCTGTAGCCTGTTCGATTGCTGCGTCGGTGTTTGGCACATAACTAAGTCTAGAATCCGAGAAGATTGCTGCATTACATGGTCCTGACGACCCTTCCGTATTTATGGAGTATTTCAAACATTTCGACGAGGTTGTCCAAAAAGTTGCAGCTATGTGTGATTTAACCAATAGACCATCTATGTAAACCACCAGCCTTTCTAATCTGATGTTTAAACATGGTGTTCACTGGTCGTTAGTAGGTTGCCTTAGCATTCTTTAAGCTAAATGGCATCACTTTGTAGCAGTATATTCCCAGATCAGTCATGAAACTGGTAGTTTCCTGATTAGGTTTTTGCATCTTAATCTGGTTGTATCCCGAGCATACATCCATAAATGATAGCAATTCATGTCCAGCCGTCCCATCCACAAGCTGATCGATTCTCGACAGGGAAAGCTGTCTTTTAGGCAAGCTATATTTAGATCCGAGTAATCGATAGAAGTTTGCCATTTCCCGTTGGACTTCTTGACCAAGACCAAGTTGGATATCCATTTGGGGTAGGTTACATCATGGATAAAAACCATTCACCATCAGTTTATCCGCTTCTTCTCTAAGCGCTTTAGACCACTCGGATCCTAAGCCGCGCCTTTTTCTGCTTCATTGGCGTATACATGAGATCAATGTTAAGTGTGTGGCATGCAATTTCTGGCAATACCCAGCACATATCGGAGTGTGTCCAAGCGAATACATCCATGTTTGCATGTAGAAATTTGATGATTTCTAGTCGCATCTTGTTTCCATGATGCGATCCAATTTTTAGAACCCATGTTGAGTCATTTATATCAACTGGACAGACATCATCAATTCTTTCGGTGCTACCCATTTCTCCCTTGAACTTTTCTTTCTAGGGTTCAAAGCTTTATCAAATCGCTATGGTCCCCAAGCTAGGGGTGGCTCTACAGTTGTTATTCGATAGGTTCATGAATGTGGAGAGTTTTCCCCACATTCTTTCCCTTTTCCTTTCTTTAAGACTCACATTGTTCCATGACATAGCAATTACGTAGCGGCGCTTTAATCTCCTTTGACTACCCCGACTCCATTGTCCGTCAAAAATTTCATAGTTAGACACCATTGAGCAAAAGAAATCCTGAAATCTGCCAAGGCAGGCCACCCTAGAAAGGCATTTTATGCGAAAATTTTATCTACCATTACAAATGTTGGGATGAAGGTGACTCTTCGATCGCCTTCTCCAAGTTCCATGGGTAAATCTATAGTTCCGACAGGTTGTTTGGATTCACCGGTGAATCCTTGGATCTTTATCTGGAAAGCAGATATATCTTTCATATTGATCTTCATATAATCGAAGGTGCCTTTGAAAAGAATATTCAGAGAAGTGCCACTGTATACTAATACTCGTCGGACCATGGTGGGTCCGACTCCTACATCCTGAACATGGGTGCGAGATTTGAAGCTTCTATCCCTTTAGTGTCTCGATTCCGGAATACCATGTCATCGTTCAAGGTTCTCTACTACTTAGTAAGGGTTCCATCTTCTATCATAAAGCACAAATCTTTTGGAGCGTGCTTTGATGACCTCCTATACCGCTCCATTTCTCCCTAACTCTTCTACGCGGTATGGGGTCCTCCAAATATTGCTCTAGTAAATAGTCTCTGGTCAGTCCGTTTGGGTCCCTTTTCGCTGGTTCCTTCTTGATTCCCTCCATCTCTAGGAGCTTGAGGTGCAGCGGGTTGGTCAGGATTCTGTGGTTTCTTGACATACTGCTGAAGCTTGTTTTCTCAAATTAGTTCCTTAATTAAGTTCTTTAGCTGATGACACTCATTCATGTTATGGCCATGTGTCTCATGGAAGCGGCAGTATTTTTTGAAATGCTTTTGATGTTCGATTGCTTCTTTTTTAGGTGGCTTCTTGTACTCTTCCGTCTCCTGTGTCGAGAGGTAGATGTTTTCTGGAGCATCGTTGAGTAGGGTGTATTCTTCGGGCCTCAAACCTTTGAGCACTTACTACTTCTGGTCCGCTTGTTGGAATTCTGATTCTTCCTTGTTTGATTCCCATTTTTTCCTTCATTCCCTTCAACTGTCCTAGAGGTATTTATGTCTGGGTTTGTCTCCATACTAGTCTACCCAATGTTGATTGGTTGTAAGTTAGCAGATTTCCTTTCCAATTCCTATACCTCATTCAATCTCAAATACTGGCTTGCCTTTCGGTTGAAATACTTCCTAGTGGTAGGCTATTTCATTTTGATCCACTATTTTTCCTGATTGTTTAAGATGATGATGAAAATTCAAATGTTGAAGAAGAACCGACCACGGGTGAGAAAAGAATGTATGATTTATTGGATGCTAGGGGTGGTTGTAAATGCGAAATTGAATTATCAGTAATTGTCAAATACATTACTATGAAATTAAAATTTGATTTTACAGAAGCTGGATTTACAACAGTTGTACAAGCTACGAAACGACATATGTCACTTAATAATATGTTGTGCGATAGTTATTATGAAGTGAAAAAACTTATATCCGCTTTCAGTCGGTAGTACCAAAACATAGATACATGTATAAAAAGTTACATACTATATTGGAAAGATGACATTAAACTTAGGAAATGCAATATATGCGGTATGGAAGATAAAAACCAAGAAAATGAAAGAAAAGGAAGTTCCATATAAGAGAATGCATTATTTACTCATCACTTCTAGAATTCAAACGTTATATGTGTCTTCTCCTACAACATGATATATGCGATGGCACAATATGAGAACACAAAAAGAGGAAACTTTGACACATTCATATGATGGAGAAGCATGAAAATATTTCAACAAGACTTATTCACGTTTGCTACAGAGAGCCGTAATGTCAAACTTGGTTTATGTATAGATAGATTTTGACACTTCCCTTACTTTGGCAGTAATATTCATCTTGGCATACTATCTACAGCTTATAATTTACCTTCATGGATGTGTATGAAAACACTATATATGTTTCTCACTATTGTGGTCACTGGTAACAAGGAATCGATGTTTATTTGCAGCCAATAACTAAAGAATTGAAAACATTGTGGCATGAAGGGGTTTATACATACGAAGTTTCTCAAAAATAATTTTCATATGTTTACATCTTTGTTATGGACTATTGGTGGTATTTCGGCTTATGCAATATGATGCAGCTCAGGAGATAAGTCGTACTCGACTTAAGGTGGAAGGCCTAAATCGTTCACGAGTTAAGGAAGCTTCGTTTTTAAGCCTTAAGCCGGTCAGGAGTCAACCAGGGGAGGAAGGTCTTAAGGCGCAGGAAGCGTCGGTTTTAGGTCGGCAACGACCTAAGGACTTAGGTCGACAATGACTTAACAACGACCTATGCTAAGAAGAGCCACTTTGTATTGAGTCGTTAGGTCGTATACGACCTAACTGTGATGTAATGGGTTAAGTCGGTCATATATGTGAGTGTTAGGTCGCTGAACGACCTAGTATATGGTCTTAAGTCGGTAATGAGTTGAGTCGTGTGATTTTAGGTCGTCACCGACCTAAGTGATGTAATTTGTTGAGTTGCATGTAACATTGTGATAGGTCGGAGACCACCTTCTTTAAGTCGTATGTCATGATGTACCAGTGTTGTACTGTCTTAGGTCATGTAATAAATGAGTCGCATGATGTTAGGTCGGCAACGACCTAGTTGAGTCGTGGGTCGTAAGTCGCAGCCGACTTAAGGGTCAGAGGTGAAATACTATAAATACGCGTGAGTTGTACATTTGAACGGGATTGATTTTTGGAATAAAATTCTTGTTTGATTGTTGTGTGCTTTCATCCTAAATTGGTAGTTGAGTGTAATCTCCTATCTCCACTTTCGGTTATTCGAGTGCGCTCGAATCAACGATTGTTGAAGCCGATTCGCGGAATCAAGTGCGCTTGATCAACGCTTGAAGAATTGCAGATCTTCTCTCACGGTATCGTGCGCGATCAACGTGTCGAAGATAGCTAGAATTCGGTATCTTTGTGATCAATGAATTTGGGCATTTCAGTATCTTCAATCCCCCGATTGCTACTTTCATCGATTCATATCGTTTTGTTAATTATCCGCTGCGTCAGTTTGGTATCAGAGCTTGACTTAGCCAATCATAGCTAAGACGAGTCTTGGAGCCAAGGAATTTGAAGTTGAAGTTCATCATGTTCATCGCGAGATTGCAACAAGTTTGGAGTTTTCGATCCATTTCATTTTGGATCAAAGTCCGGAAAGTGTTTGAATTTTTGGAGAAGTGTGTGAGCCGTGCATCATTTGTTTAAGGCCGAGCCGAGTTAGGTTGCATCTTGAACCGAGCTACTTTGTGCCGAGCTAAGGAGTTGTGCGAGCTAGTGTAGAGCCGTGACTTGTTGTTGTGTTGAAGCTTTGTTGAAGAATTTTGAAGTATTTGTTGAAGTGTTGTAAAATTTAACATGCCACCAAGGAGAGCTAATCGTCATCAAAATATTGAAGCGTTGTATAGAAGAGAAGAAGCCGAGCTTATGGAACAACGTATTGATGAGAAATTTCATGAAGGCATTGGAAAGTTAGAGAAGTTGATGAATGATTTGAATCAAACTCAAAGGAGGAGATCACCAATCTCGAACCATGGAGGAAACCGAGTTTCGCCATCGGTTATGGAAGCGAGGAGGGTATCACCTCAATCTTTTAGAGAAAGAAGAGAAACATCAATTTCATCGAGAAGAGATCACCATGATTATAGGCATGAAGAGAGGAGAACTCCACGTGAGTTTGAAGATGAGCCATACAGAGATGAAGAGAGACATAGTAGAAGAGACATGCATGATCGAAGGGATGATAATGGTC
This sequence comes from Allium cepa, assembly GCA_030765085.1. Taxonomy (NCBI): domain Eukaryota; kingdom Viridiplantae; phylum Streptophyta; class Magnoliopsida; order Asparagales; family Amaryllidaceae; genus Allium; species Allium cepa. Next base: position 603,087,213 of record CM060941.1, read on the forward strand.
GAGATCGATATAGACGTACATTTGATTTTGATGAAGAGGGTGATAGAGCTAGTATTCATTATCGAGATCGAGACCCAGTTCGAAATTCATATCGAGATGAGGATGATGATCGTCGATGGGAATCGGGTATGAAGATGGAAATTACTGAATTTAAAGGTGGAATGGTAGCAGAAGAATTTCTTGATTGGTTGTCTAATGTTGAAGAGATCTTTGATTTCAAGGAAGTTCCGGAGAATCGTCGAGTGAAGTTGGTTGCTACTAGGTTGAGGGGGAGAGCTTTGGCGTGGTGGCATCAAACTAAACTTACAAGGGAGAGAATGGGAAAGTCAAAGATTGAATCATGGGAGAAGATGAAGAAGTTGATGAGAGCTACATTTTTACCTTACAACTATCAATCACTCATGTACCAGAGGTTGCAGAATCTGAGGCAAGGGACGAAGTCAGTTAATGATTATGCAGATGAATTTTACCAACTCATTGCCAGAAATGATATTATGGAGACGGAAGAACAGCTAACTGCTAGATTTGTTGGAGGGTTGCGAATGCAGATCCAGGATATGGTTAATATGTTTGATCCAAGATCTGTTGCCGAAGCACATCAGAAAGCGTTGGCTTGGGAGAAGCAAGGAAGGCATGGAGGTGGTGTGTTTACTAATTCCAATAATCAAGTGAAGGGTGCTAGTGGGAGTTCTAATGTTCCTAAACCTGTCAGTAAGCCAGTAGTGAAGGAGGGTGAGAAGGCAAAGGTTAGCAGTGGTTTCAAATGTTACAATTGTCAGGAGTTGGGTCATAAAAGCAATGAGTGTCCAAAGCCTAAGAAGCGAGTGATGGTTGCGGAAGCTGAAGATGAGGAAGTAGAAGCTGAATGTTCACATGCACCTTATGTTGAGGAGGAAGACTTATTGTTCGGGGATGAAGGTTGTAATTTGATGATGAGGAGGTCTTGTCTTACACCAAAACAAGAGGAAGATTCTAGTTGGTTGAGAAGCAATATTTTTCAGTCGACATGCACTATTTTGGGAAAAGTTTGCAAGTTTGTTATTGATGCTGGGAGTTGTGACAATATTATCTCTACTGAAGCAGTAAGGAAGTTGAACTTGAAAACTGAGAAGCATCCTAAACCGTACAAGTTAGCATGGTTGAGGAAGGGTGGTGAAGTGAAGGTGTGTCGAAGAGCTTGTGTGAAGTTTTCTATTGGAAAGAAGTACAAAGATGAAATTTGGTGTGACGTTGTAGACATGGATGTGTGTCATCTTTTGTTGGGCAGACCGTGGCAGTTTGATAGAGCAGTGCAACATGATGGTCGTGCTAATAGCTATAGTTTCATGTTCGAAGGTACTAAAATCACTTTAGTTCCCAAGAAGCATCAACAAAAGGAAAGCAAGCTAGAGGAGATCGAAGAACTGAAAACTTTGCTATCTTTGAAGGAGTTTGTCAAGGAGGTTGAAGAGGAGCCTGAAGTCTTTTTGTTGATTGGGCGAGAGTGTAGTGAAGAGGTTGAAATTCCAAAAGAAGCGAAGCCAGTTTTGAAAGAATTTGAAGATGTATTTCCAGAAGAGTTGCCTAAGGAGTTACCGCCACTGAGGGACATTCAACATCAAATTGATCTTGTTCCGGGAGCAGTGTTACCACATCGACCACATTATCGAATGAGTCCGAAGGTGCATGAGGAGTTACGAAGGCAAGTGGAAGAGTTGTTAGAACAGGGACGTGTTCAGGAAAGCTTGAGTCCTTGTGCAGTACCAGCATTGTTGGTGCCAAAGAAGGATGGAACATGGAGAATGTGTACCGATAGTAGAGCTTTGAACAAGATTATTGTTCGTTACAGGTTTCCTATGCCAAGGTTGGATGACTTGCTAGATCAGTTGAGTGGGGCTACTATCTTTTCGAAGATTGATTTGAAGAGTGGTTATCATCAGATTCGAATTAGACCGGGAGACGAATGGAAGACCGCATTCAAGACGAGGGAAGGTTTATATGAATGGTATGTTATGCCATTTGGTCTATCAAATGCACCTAGTACATTCATGCTGGTGATGAATCAAATCTTTAGACCATTCATTGGGAAGTTCGTGGTGGTTTATTTCGATGATATTCTGATATATAGCAGGAGTACGGAGGAGCATGCTCAACATTTGAGAAAGGTGTTAATTATTCTTCGTGAGGAAAAATTTTATGCAGCTACGAAGAAATGTGTGTTCATGACTCGAAGTGTATTATTTTTGGGATATGTTGTATCTGAGAAGGGAATCCAGGTGGACCAGAGTAAAGTTGAAGCTATTAGAAATTGGCCACAACCGAGAACTATCGCTGAAGTTAGAAGTTTTCATGGATTGGCATCATTCTACCGAAGATCCATTCAACACTTCAGTAGCGTGATGGCACCAGTTACTGATTGTATGAAAGGGAAACAGTTTTCTTGGTTAGAGGAAGCAGGAGTTGCTTTTGAACGGATCAAAGAACTTTTGACGACAGCACCAATTCTTGTATTACCAGATTTTCAGTTGTTGTTTGAGCTACACACTGATGCATCAAAGGTTGGGATTGGAGGAGTATTGAGTCAGAGTGGGAAACCCGTTGCTTATTTCAGTGAGAAAGTATCAGGAGCAAAGATGAGATATAGTACATACGATGTTGAGTTTTATGCCATTGTTCAAGCCATGAAACACTGGAGGCATTATTTATTCCAGAAAGAGTTTGTTCTTTACACCGATCATGAAGCTTTGAAGCATTTGCAAGGACAGGATAAGATTTCTTCGAGACATGCATCATGGATTGCTTATTTACAACAGTTTACTTTTGTCGTGAAACATAAATCTGGGGCAACGAATCGTGTGGCTGATGCTTTGAGTAGGAGGAGCCATTTGTTGACTACAATGAAAGTTGAGGTGACAGGGTTTGAATTATTGCCAGAATTGATTGAGGAGGATCCTTACTTTGCAAAGTTTGTTGAGAAAGTTAAGGATGGGAGTACTGATGAATTTATGTTAGTTGATGGTTTCTTATTCAAGGGGAATCGATTATGTATACCAGATAGCAGTTTGAGAATGAGGATTATCAAAGAGTTGCACGAGGAAGGACACGTGGGCCGTGATCGTACATTACATTTGATTTCTCAATCTTACTTTTGGCCGTCGATGAGGAAAGAGGTTGAAAGGTTTGTGGAGAGATGTCATATATGTCAGGTTTCGAAGGGAACTGCGACCAATGCAGGATTGTATATGCCGTTACCTGTACCGTCTAAACCATGGGTTGATATCAGCATGGATTTTGTTTTGGGTTTTCCTAGAACTCAAAGGGGGAATGATTCTATATTTGTTGTGGTGGACAGGTTTTCGAAAATGGCGCATTTTATTGCTTGTAAGAAGACGGCGGATGCTGTTCGTGTTGCTCAGTTATTTTTCAAGGAAATCTATCGTTTACATGGGTTGCCGGAGTCTATTGTTTCAGACAGGGATACCAGATTTTTGAGTCATTTTTGGCTTAGTTTGTGGAAGATGGTGGGAATAAAGTTGAATTTTAGCAGCGCTTATCATGCCCAAACAGATGGGCAGACCGAAGTTGTTAATAGATCGTTGGGAAATTTGTTGCGATGTCTCGTGAAGGACAGTCTGAAAAGTTGGGACATAAAGTTATGCTAGGCAGAGTTTGCACATAATCATGCAGTGAATCGTAGCACAGGATTCAGTCCATTTCAGATTGTATATTCAAATTTACCCAGGGGACCGTTGGACTTAACGGTAGTACCACAACCGAAGGGGACGGTTAAACGAGCTGCTGATTTTGTTGAAGGCTTGACAGAATGTCATAAGATCGTTCAGGAACGATTGGAGAAGTCGAATGAGAAGTATAAGCGAACTGCAGATTTGAAGCGACGAAATGTTGAATTTAACGAAGGTGATTTGGTGTATGCTGTGTTAACAAAGGATCGTTTTCCAGTAGGCGCTTATAACAAGTTGAAAGCCAGAAAATTGGTCCTGTAGAAGTTGTAAAACAGATTAATGACAATGCTTATAAGTTGAAGCTACCGGAAGATGTATACACTTCTGACGTGTTCAATGTTAAGCATATTGTACCATATTTTGGGAATGAACAATCCGATGTGGAAGAATTTACAAATTCGAGGATGAATTTTTCTCAACCAGGGGAGGATGATGCAGCTCAGGAGATAAGTCGTACTCGACTTAAGGTGGAAGGCCTAAATCGTTCACGAGTTAAGGAAGCTTCGTTTTTAAGCCTTAAGCCGGTCACGATTCAACCAGGGGAGGAAGGTCTTAAGGCGCAGGAAGCGTCGGTTTTAGGTCGGCAACGACCTAAGGACTTAGGTCGACAACGACTTAACAAAGCTCGGGGGACAAGGCCATGACCTAACTGGTCTGAAGAAGAAGGGCTGCGACCTAAGGAAGCGGCCTTGAGTCGGCCACGACCTAACTGGTCTGAAGAAGAGGAGCTACGACCTAAGCAGCTATGGGATGAGTCATTGGAACGACCTATGCTAAGAAGAGCCACTTTATATTGAGTCGTTAGGTCGTATACGACCTAACTGTGATGTAATGGGTTAAGTCGGTCATATATGTGAGTGTTAGGTCGCTGAACGACCTAGTATATGGTCTTAAGTCGGTAATGAGTTGAGTCGTGTGATTTTAGGTCGTCACCGACCTAAGTGATGTAATTTGTTGAGTTGCATGTAACATTGTGATAGGTCGGAGACCACCTTCTTTAAGTCGTATATCGTGATGTACCAGTGTTGTACTGTCTTAGGTCATGTAATAAATGAGTCGCGTGATGTTAGGTCGGCAACGACCTAGTTGAGTCGTGGGTCGTAAGTCGCAGCCGACTTAAGGGTCAGGGGTGAAATACTATAAATACGCGTGAGTTGTACATTTGAACGGGATTGATTTTTGGAATAAAATTCTTGTTTGATTGCTGTGTGCATTCATCCTAAATTGGTAGTTGAGTGTAATCTCCTATCTCCACTTTCGGTTATTCGAGTGCGCTCGAATCAACGATTGTTGAAGCCGATTCGCGGAATCAAATGCGCTTGATCAACGCTTGAAGAATTGCAGATCTTCTCTCACGGTATCGTGCGCGATCAACGTGTCGAAGATAGCTAGAATTCGGTATCTTTGTGATCAACGAATTTGGGCATTTCAGTATCATCAATCCCCCGATTGCTACTTTCATCGATTCATATCGTTTTGTTAATTATCCGCTGCGTCACAATACTTTTGGGTTGGAGTACGGCTGGTCGTCTAGCTTGACTTTATTACATGGAAGAATATGAGCATTTTCATTGCCGTATAGAAGGAAAATTACATGGTTTGGTTGCCTCTGTTGTTTTCTCCTTGTTGATCATCCTTTTAGAAGAGATGAAAAACTTTTCAGCTAATAGACTAGAGATTAGATGACAACAATTGATTTAGCATAGAAATATATGATTTTTTAATGGAATATCCAAAGATACATGAAATTGGAGTACAAACTGAAATTTCATGCAAATTAATAATTCATAATTGGTGCAAACATGGTATATTATAGGAGTTGTCTTATTAGAAAGATCTCTTATTTTGACATCACATTGATGTGATGCGCAGCAAAAAATGTGTTTGATAATGTGTTTAATATAATTTTGAATGTTAACGGGAAAACTAAGGACGATCTGAATTCAACACTTGATATAGTAGAGTTATGTAAACATCACGAAATTCATATGAAGCCCAATGATAGTAAAAACCCAAAGCATGCTATAAGCTAAACAACAAGCAAGTAAAACTCGTGTTAAAGTAAGTGGAAGAACTTAGATGTCCTGGTGAGATTTCTTCAAAACTCCATAGATGTGTTGATTTTTTTAAAATAAACCGAGTCAGGCGAACAGTCACGGTTGTCATGTCATGATGGAGAATTTATTATCCATGGTTTTCAAAGAATTGTTGCCCATAAAAGAATGGAGTGTTATAACTGAATTAAGTTTATTTTATAAAGAGGTTTGCTCGACTGTGTTAAAAGTCAAGCCTATACGTAAACTTGAAGAGGATATCCCTATACTTCTCTACACACTTGAGAAATATTTCCACCAGGTTTCTTTAATATAATGGAGCATTTATCTATTCATCTTCCATCTAACGCATTTCTTCGAGGTTCTATGCAATATGATTGGATGTATCCATTTGGAAGGCAATGTTAAAAATCTAAAATTAATTTTAATTTAAAATTCAAATTCAAATTTACATAAGTAAATTTAAATTGAATCAATTTTACAATAGGCACTTGAATCATTTAAAGAAAAAACCACTACAAGAAAAACCATTTGTAGTTGCAAAAATTGGTGGCGTTTCTTTCTAAATGCAACCAAAATGTATTTCCCTAAAAAATATAAATGCGGCTAAAAAGATTTCACGTTCCCACTTTGCACCCGCGTAAACTAAAAAATATTTCATGAAATTATTTGATTTACTGTCACGTTTCCGTTTAGAATTTCTTCCGCTTTAGATTTCCCCTTTCACTCTTTTATTCTCAATTTCCACCCGCTTCTTAAACCCTAGTTCTTTTACCAATCACTCTCAAATGCTAAATTAAATTGTGGCCATGGTGTCAGATCCCTCATCAAGCACGCGATCGAAGCACAGCTCATCGCCAGCAGTCAGATCCCTCCTTTGAAGCCTTCATCCATAAGTTACACTTTTGCATATTTCGCCTCCCATCTCTTAATGATTCGGGTAATTTTCGATCCTTTTTGATCCAGTTTTTTATATTTTCAAACCTATTACAAATTTAACTGCTTAATTTGTCTAATTTGCATACGTCTTCGTTCTCTACTTCAACATCTTAATCTTCGGAACCGACGTTGTTGCTTCATTGCTTTTCACCATCCTCATTTCAAGTATCGTTATCCTTCACTTTTATATTTTTTATTGTTATCTTATCCATACTTAGGATATAATGATGATTTGGGCTAGTTTAAGATGTAGAGTGCTTTCTTTATGATTATTTGAGATTTGGACGTAATGTTCTGATTTGTTAGATGATTCGATCAGAATAAAGAAATGTTGATCTGATTAAAGAAATGCACTGCACGTTGCTATTTTGCAAAAATACCATCATGTCTTCGTGCACTTTCAAGCCATATCATGAGAATTTAGAAACTGATTGCGTTCTACCCATGTCTTGAGAACCAAATATGTTCTGGAAAATGTTGAATTGTTGAGTATAATGATTTTTGGAAATGGACATACCCCATATTCCATTAAAATTGTAATGTGTACCATATCAATTATTTGAGACAATAATTACCATTGAATTTTTTTAATTTACACGGGTCTTTGCACACTTTCGAGCCTACTAAGTTTTATCAATGGTTACTTAATTTTAGCAATTTAGATGAGATACTCATCTTAGCAAGATAATTATATTTATTCCTTATCAAGATGTCTCAAACCTAAAAAAAATCTTGATTTCTGCTTACATGGACAGGCCTGTGGAAATGTTGTAGCTTTGGATTTTTAACTGTTAGTAGCTGCCCTACATAACTGAAAGCAAGGACTTTCTCAATATATCAAAAAGGAAAGCAACAGAAACTCTAGAAGAATTATCAAGGTGTCTTTCTTTGATCAGTGCTTTTGCTCATAATTGTTTTCTTCACATGTATAATATTAAATTTAGGCAAGTCTAATTTTAAAAAAGTTGGTAGACGAAATTTAAGGATATAATGAAACGCCTGTAATTATTTATATGCATAACATGACTTAATTTTTTGAATACATAATTATTTAGTATGTAATTAATTTGTTAAAAGTTGGCAACCATTCCTTGTAATAATTATTTCAGGGCAGGAATTTGACCGACAACTAGTACTGTTATTGATAGATGAAACGTTTCGTCTTTGGTATGCTTTTTAATATTAGAGGTGACATTTATTGTTTGATTTTTGAGATCATTGCTGCTTCAAAATTATGTGAAGATCAAGCAGATCTGTCAAATGAGAGCATTTTAGAATTATTTAAAACCATGAATACTGCATAAGTACCTCATTATCAGGTTTTAATATTTTATGCACTCCCAATAGGAGATGTTTGGCATTAATGGCACGCAAAAAAGATGGTGTTCATAGATGCCTGGTTAGGAAAAAGATTACTTCAAGTTGCATGATTCTATTTTGACCATGACTTAAATTTTTTGAACTTTTCACACTCAAGAGATCCTTACCAAATAAACCTAGACTGAGCACACATTATGTCATTAATAGTCCTAAACATACTGAACTCAACTTATGATGATGGTTGACTCTTGTAGCGTAAAATGTTATCTTTTGTATAATCATCTTCCTTGACGACCATGTTGCAATGAATGTACATTTTACTCTAGTCCTTGCATTCTGTCAACTATATATGCACTGAAATTTGTAAAAGGATCTGAAAGAAAGAAATGATCATTAATTCATTAAGGTGATCTTTTGTGTCATCAATTCCTAATTTAGAAAGTTACTTCCTCGTTGATGTTCATTTTATCGATCTAAATATTTGTTTAGCAGTAGTCTTGCTTGCAATAGTTAGATTATATACACACACACTAATAAGAAATAGTTACCTTTGTGTATGCATTAATGACACTTCAACCTTCACCAAAATAAAAATCAAGAAAAGACAGCCTCACAAAATATGCCAACAAAACACTGATTAGAGATTCTAGAGCATTTCAAATAGAATGCAATAGAAAGAGTCAGATACCATCTAATCTAAAACCACCTAAAAACATATAAGAGTTTCAACCTATTTCAGGAAAACAGTATTTGAACATCGTGTTTGAACATCATGTTTCATGCTAAGTTTGTTTTTGGACTTGTGTTTGAACATCATGTTTCATGCTGAGTCGCTTATTATGAACTGTATTTTCTTTTTTATAATTTATTTTGATTGATTGGTATACCTATAATTATTGGTTTGTTAAAATAGGATTTCTGACTTAATCGAGACTATTGAGCTGGAAAATCTATTGATAAATGCATGCATAACTATGCATTCTGTCGAGGCAAGAAAGGAGAGTAGAGGTCCTAGAGGAGCATATGCCCATGAAGACTTTACAGTTAGACTGATTTCACAAATATAGGCTCATTCCTTATAGTTATGTCTAATTTCTTAGTGATGTGATCTTTTTTTTTTGCAGAAAAGGGATGATGGAAAATGGATGTAACATACAGTGGGGTCAATATTATTTTTTGTTCAATTTTAGTGCTTCATTACACTTGCATCAAATGATGTATACCGATAGAGATTATGATAGTAGATTGATCACAGAAGATTATAGGTGACACCTCAGTTATTTTTTTTTCTATTCAAAATTGGAATAAGAGATGTTATTCAGTTGTGAGTGTACAGTGTAAGGGCAGATTCAATTTGTTGTCTGATGTTGTATGGGGGATTACTGATTTGGGTTATGTTGTCATTCATGGAACTATTGATGCTTGAAATGATCAAGCAAATTTGGTACTTACTTTTATCTTTCATTTTTTTTTGTTCTGTAATTTGAGTATTTCTAATGTTTTCTTGTGTTGTGCTCTTTTCTTTCTTTCTATCAGGACTTCTATATGAATCATCTGGATGGAAACCCAATTAGTTCAGAGGCAGAGAGTGGTTTAGCCTTTACAAGTAGCTATTGAGAGAAGAGCAACAGAGAGGTATGTTTTAAAACTATTTCTTCTCAATTGTTTTGTCCTTAGATGCTCCTTAATGCTTTACTTAAACTGACATTTACAACTCTATCTGCAATAATATTATACTCGTTTCAGTTTATTTGACTAAAATATGTATGATTTTATTATATAACTTTAGTTTCGTTAAGTTTCGTTAAATTCAGTTTATAAATAATGTATGGTTTCATTATATTACTTCAGTTTCATTCATTAAGTTAACACGTAAGTGTTTGCAAGTAGCTATTGAGAGAAGAGCAATAGAGGTCAGTTTCGTTCATTAAGTTTATGTTATAAATGCATAGGATGTATGGTTTTGTGTGCAGGTAGATGGTTAATTGAAACTGCAGTTTTTGGTTTTGAAGTGGATGGGCAGTTTTTGGTTTTGAAGTAGATGGGCAGAGGCATATTTCTTTGAAGTATTATAGTCTAAGGACTTCTATATTTGTCCATTTTTGATCTTTGATACCTTCACCTCACAAATATTTAGTAACATGATTATTATTGTTTACAGGTAGATAAACGTTTGTGAAGAATTCAAGCAGCAGCACTGGTTTTGGTATGGTAGTGTAGTTAGGCTGATTAAAACTGTTATGAAACTATTATGAAACTAGTATGTATGGTAGCAGCACTACTTTAGTTGTATGTACTATTATGAAACTATTTATGGTAGTTTGGTTGTAACAGCCCTAGTTTTAGCTATTTTAAATTATTTAATTTTGAAATATTTTTTTTTATATAAATTGTGTTTAACAATATAGTTTAATTATTTTATTTGAAGATAGATTTTTATAAAATTTTATATGTCAATAAAATTTAATTATAACTGTGAATATCTAAGCTATGTCTGAACTGGTAAATTTCGCGTTTAAAAGACACGTCAAATTTAGGGTATAAGCAACGTAATAAAACGTGTGTTTTTAAAATGTTATTTTTCCAGAAATTTTTGACGTTTTGGACTGCGTCTGTTTAGCGTAGTGTAAAAATAATATTTTCAAACCTTTTTGAAGAAAAATATCAGTCAGAGATTTTATAGCAACCACTACATTGTTTAACTGACAGCTGATTTTTAATAGATTTGCATACGTTTTCTTTCCTAAGCTTTGCATAAATTCTTGCCATTCCATTTATTATTTTCAAACCAAAAATCAAAGCGTAAAACGAAATGAAGTTAGCATATAGCAACTAGACATATATCACGCAAACTTTAAATGGTAGAAAGTAACGTATAATATCACTTTCTTCATAATACCAGAGAGCAAAATCTTGTTAAAACTGACATGCTAAACTAGGCAGCTGTTTCTTCCTTTGATCAAGCATTATGTCTGCACGGTCCAAATACATGTGTAAGCTTATTTTGATACAAATCAAGATTTATTGAATATAAATAAAAGATCACCCCACTGTTCAATCTAACACTGAATTATCATCAACTTTCACTGGGAAAACTCTCGGCCTTCTTCAGCTTATATACTTTACAAAACTTTAAAGGTATGTAACGTTCGAATTCCTCTCCGATACCTTTCCAGTGCACTTGTACCCATACCCTTCAAGCCTGGAACGTGCATATGCATTCTGTCCCTTACTCTCTGTTTCAATCAGATACATAAGAATGTGAATACACAAATCACGCAAGCTTTAAATTTAGGAAGTAACGTGCATCATAAATCTTGCTTGCCTTTCCTTTGACTTAGCCCAAAACGTTCGATCCTATTTATTTCTTTGCAATCTGATTTGGTATATCGCATTTATACTTTGTGTAACTGATACGTTTTTCTCTCATTCACTTCCTCTGTAAATTTCGAAAGCCTTGCCTATAAAAAAATCCATTATCCCTTGCACCTATTTGCTCGGTCTTCATCATATTCTTCTGCTCAGATCCTATCAGGTAAGTAGTTTATGTTATTTGCTTCTCTTTGTTCAGATATTTCTCCTTTCTTTGGCATCTTGCTCGGCCAGTCCTCCATTGTTTCACGACCATGCCATACCTTATAGTGTCTGCTTTTGGCCAATGTTTAGAGATTGTACAGATCAAATTCTGTAGTTCCTAATACATCCTCAGAGATCTGGCAAATATAACACTAGAAATCTTAGATCTAGTAACATACCATAAATCTGAAAGCTTAATAAGGGATATGATAGTCCACTTAGATAAAGATAGGCTTGGGGTTTAGGCATGATCAGTTCAGTCTGAAAGAATTTAAAACATAAGATGAGTGGTAAGGTTAGGAAATGATGTAAAACTAAGTGTAAGCATATGTAGAAGTTTTGATAAGAATGGACTGAGTATTGCATAAATCCCTTTTGCATAGGATATCTTATATAATAAAATAGGTAAGGGACTTGGATATGAAATAGATTCAGACAGTGACATGCATATTTATAAGTCTGGAAGGTGGTGTTGATTAAATGAATTAAATTTTTAAAACGAACAGTAGGAGATGGACACAAGTAGTAGAGTTGTTTAGGACTGGAAGATGGGTATGGGTTTGAGTGAGTGGCTGTATCATGTAGCCTGGAAGTCCAGATTTTTGAATACCTAAGAAAGGATAGTGGCACTTAGGACAACAGTAGTAAATGTGCATACATGTCTAGGTTAAGTTGTTGAAAATTGGAGTTCCAGTAGATACTTACTTAGGTGAGTACTATAGGAAGAATAATCTGTATACTTGAAGTTTGAAATAGGGTGTGCATGTTGGTGTCACTGCGTGCATGTGCATGTATCAGTGATTGAGTTTGGGAAAGGAAGTGTTGTCTGGAAATATGGTTTCAAAGTTAGTTCATATAGGCTGAAAGTTGATTGTAGATGAAGATTTGTAGAGGACCAGAAGACATATTTGAACCAGTAGACTTGATATAGGATGGAGCAATGAAAAGAATGATGGTTGTGTCTGTTTTTGAACTAATAAACTGGAAACTTGGGTAAGCACATAGAAGCTTAGTACCTATGGAAGTGATAGGAAGCAGTTAAGAGTCGAGTCTGATGTATACTAGTGAATGGAAATAGGCAGTAGTGTTGATCAGAGAGTGTGAGGAGTAGTTCCAGTGTTGAGGTAATAGGAGGCTGTTTGCATTTGGCTTGTCTGCATTTTTCCAACTGTGTCAGCATGGGCATATATCACAACCTCAACTGGCATGGTGTATATGTCAGAAGCATATAGTATGATATAGATTGCATGTATGCATACAGATCCGGTGAGATTGGATACTGGTGTGTGAAGTTGGAAGGGAAGAAAACATTTTAGAAGTGATGTTCAGTTCAGTTAAGTGAAGTTGGAAGGATACTGGTGTGCACGTAGAATCTGAAGTGTTTTAGGTGGAAACTAAGTGTTTAAGTAGAAGTGATTTTCAGTTGATACTTGTGTTACTGGAAGCATAATGGTGAAGCAGAGATGGGAGTTGGTTTGAAGAGGGATTAAGAAAGCATGGGGTAGCCAGTGTAGATAATGTCTGAAAATTTTTTTTTGTGGCAAACGACCCGAAGTATTTTCGAATATACTCGAAGCAGTTGAGTATGGACTCGGAGAAAGCATGTTGGCAACTCGGGAAGTATATGAAAAATCTGGGCTGAAGTTATAGAAAAGTTGATATTGCCTGGGTAGTTTGAAACTGGGAAACGTATTCGAAAGGGTGATGAATTGCAGTGGGATCTAAGTATGTGTTTTCAGGCTAAGTTAAAAATGTTGGGAGTGAGTTCAGGTGGTAGTATTAGTGTGCACGTATGTGTTGGCGTGAACGTAGTGTGCACGTGTGCACGTGCATATCACGGCATATAGTAGAGAGACTTCACCTTTTGTCAGTCGGCCTTTAGAAATTTTGTCGTAAAATTTTAGGGTTAGCCGGTTCACATTTTGGGTACATTTTGGTCATATTACACGGTGGAGTGGTCGAGCAAGTCAAATCATCCTCGTTCTATTTTAATTTTCTTTGACCATAAATTCTAAAGTCGCATTTCAAAATATTTAAATTTTGTTCTAGATTTGAATCTAGGCGACATCCGAGAAATTTGATCGTTTCCCTCTGTTACTCTTTACCAGTGAAACGTCGTTTTGAAATTCAATTTTTCTGCAACTTTCAGGTGAGTATTTCTCACCAGACATATGTACATATATTTTGTAAATTATCGCAAGTGTATGTGTAAATTTTTAATGTCACTATTATCTGTCTGCAGTGTAATATAGAATGATGAACCCCATTTAAATTGACACCTTATCAGTTATTATCTGTGTATTATTTCTACAGTTATATTATTAATTGTTATTTACTGCTTTGCAAGTTCCCTGTTAATTTAGATTGTTATGGGCTGAAATGATAGGCCTAATTGATTATTATTGTTCACTTGTCTGTTAACTGCTTAACTGATAACTTGGGATTGCGGGTTTGAAATGATAGAACCCGGGGTTTGTAAATTACGGATTGAAATGATATAAATCCGTATCACTTGACCTAGGCTAGAAAACTGTATACAGGCCCGTGGTTCTTATATCATTTTCTGAATATTTAAAATTATTTTTGGAAGTAAATATTTGATTTAATATCTTTAAAGGATTTTATTTGATTTTTGCATAAGTTATAAATGTAAATAGATAAATAAATATTTGAATAAAATTTTGGAATATAACTTATTTTGGAAATTCTGGATTTTTGAAGAATAAGATTTCAGTTAATAAATAAATAAATAAATAAGTTATATTTGGAAATATTTATTAAGTTAAACAATCTACTACAGCATTTAAATGCTGTCTTTTGAAATTGGACCAGTTTTACCCGTAACTATTAGGTAGCATTTCCTAAGTGCTACAGGGTCTAGAATTTGATTGTTTTAAATATTAAGTAAATTTTTGAAAATATTAATGGTGAAATTTTGGAGTTTTATTTATGGAATTTATGGGAATATTCAAGACTAAATAATAAAACATTAATTTGTTAAAAGAAAAAAATCCAACCTTAGTTTTGAATAGTAAATACTCCAATTGGATATATATATATAGAGGAATTGTAATGGTTTGGGAACGTAAAGTGATATTTAAATTATGGTTTAAACTTTAAATAAAGAAATATATTGTAAAAGCTATGTAAATTATCTACTTTACAAAGTAACCATAAAGTTAAACCATTTATATACCGTTGAATGTCTAAACCATTGTGTTTGGGAGTTATGGTTTAAAGTAAAATTTCCAAAATATTATGTCTTGAAGATATAATTCAAATATTTGATTTCCAGATATTATAAATTTTAAGCAGTATGGTTTTGGAAAAGAATTATATTTGAATATAACGATATCATATTGTTTTGGGTTTTAAAATGATATCGTATTTATAGTTCGAAATGGAAATGTTTATCCTGGTTTGGAAGTATAAACTGTTTTAAATGACCACGGGTTATAATAACGTTTGGTTGGCAAAGAGACCGGGATCGGATATGGACATACTCTCTGTCGATACCGAAAACCACTTTGACTAACCGTGTACGCGGTGGAGATTCCAGAATGAAGTAGGTTGGTGGTGACGGTTTCTTGAAAGGTATATACGTGGACCCGACTCCCGTGAGTTGGCATAAGGTGGCTAAAACAGGAGCGATTCTCGGATTAATGAGGTAGCTCCTCTGATCGAACGCACTTCTTCGTATACCATTCTATTGCTTATGTGATTGTTTGGGTGCACCCTTTGATTTGGGAGTGTTGTTCGAGGTGGGCGGTTGCTGCGGCTTCGCGTTACCACCGGTCCGGATAGCAATTGGTATATCTACCCTGGCATTGCCTAGTTGTGCCGTGTCACCTACCATATCGAGCCTTGTACGAGTTTGGTTTTCTCCCGTAGCCCGTGTGGTATCCTCTAGTTGCTTCCCGATCAGGAGGAGCTATGATATTGGACGGACTACTGGGACTATTACGTGTTAAGGGCTATATGGGTAACCCCTTAATGCTAAGAAATAAGTATGTTTACTTTATAAATAGACACTATTATAATAGCGCAATATACTATATAGTAAATAGTTTAACGGATCCTTAGAGGATGGGCGGTCCCAAGCATCCTTTAAGTTACTTGCTATATATTACAGTACACTTGATTTAGCTTACATTATATAAGTATGTATGTCCTGACTCGAGTGTTTTGTTTTATTGTACGCTCGGGTCAGCCTGAGTTGCAGCTTCAGTTTCTTCTCCGTAGCTAGGACACTCAGTAGATCATTCGTGCTGTTGGAAGTTGTTTCAGCCTTTATCTTTTCTGGAATTCAAGACTTTGAAGACTCTATCTCTATTTTTGTCCTAACATTGTATTGAGGGTTATAGACAATGTAAGTTCTATTTTGTAAAGTTGTATCAGTGGCTTCATGAACCACTAAATTTTTATTTCCGCTGCGAGATTCTGATATCTGTGTATGTGATTCTGTGATTTATTTATTGTATATTCTGAGTTTTGCCAAATTTATTCTACAACGCAGTATTTTGAACAATTCAAGTCCGACATGTGCGGATGCGAAGGGTTGAAAATACTGGGTCGTTACATTTGGTATCAGAGCTTTGGCTCTAGGCAAACTTAGAATGTATGGTAAATTTGATTTATAGAATCACATTCATCCGAGCTTGAATCTCTTCCTTTTCGAATTTTGGAACATTCCCTGTGGTTCCAAAGTTCACTTGTGTCCCTCATTTTTCATCTTCTTTAAATTCTGGAGTATCCCATAACTCCACTTCGGAGGATCTTTATAGTGAATTGGCGGTCCCGCCATTATTCTAATAAAGGGGTGAAACTCCTTTACCATTAGCATTGATTCACCAGATGTTTATATTTATCCTCGGTTTATATGCTAGTATCTTTAGTTATTCCGAACTCTATCTCCTCGGATCAAGTGTAGATTTACTCAACCACACCGATCTGACTCTTTAAAGTCACGGATGACCAGATCAAGGTTGTCCGCGATTTATATAGACTTACCCAGTTTCCTTATTGTGTTATTTAATCATCAGATCTTCTGATTTCCACTTATCTTGAATTTAATTTGATTCGAGTTCATCAAAATTTGAATCTTTATCTTTGTTTTGGAAAATTTATTTCTATATTTGAAAATAAAATCTAATATTATATATATGAGTATAATTTTCAGAATTTTATAATTAAAGTAACTATTTGTCAAGAGATAATAGTTTGATTTTATTTATGATTTTGTAAACCATGTGTTTATCTAATATAAATAATTGAATATAAACAATGGTTATGAATTAATTTGGGAAACAGAAATGAATTTAAACAAGAACTTGAGAATTCAATTTCTGATGATTTCAAACCTTGTGTTTAAATTTTAAAGGGATGTAATAAGTATTTTGTATAGAAATTTGTTTCCAAAGAATTTTAAAATTTAGTGCTCTTCCCTTTGTCGCTGGAAAATAATTTCGGTGATGACTGCAGCATCATCGACATTCATTTTCGAGTTTCGAAGTGAAAAGACCATTCTGTAGTCTGGCTACAGTGTTACCTTGAGATTTAATTGATTTGAAATTCTAAAAATATGACTTAATTATACATAGATATATAATTTAAATTTGATTTGACATATTATGTATATATATTATGTATCTCTAAATGGTTTGAAGAGAATCAGAAATTAATTCTAAAAGTTTACCTTGAAAAATAAAATAAAATTCTTGAATAAAAATCTGGAAATAATTGAATTTGAAAGTTTTAGTTGTATAATACTCAATTTCATTCAATATAACTTACCTTGATTTTCAAAAGTTAACAATGTAATAGGATAATATACAATATAAAAGGGATTTTATAAATAAAATTTGAGTGGTTATAATAAATGTTATATACTTAAATTTTAGTTATAAAAGATTAATAGAGGTAAATAAAAAAAAAGGGAATTTAAGAAATTTATTTAATAATCAAAGTTGGTTTAATATGGAACCTAAAATCTAACTAAGAAATTTTAATTAAAATTATTCCCTGAAATGAATAATTGTGATTTAAATAGTTAAGACATATTTTAATATCACTAAAATTTGAAAAATAAAAATTTGGTTTTCAAATGGAAATTTCAAACTTATTAAAAAAGTATCTTATTTATAAAATAGGTATTTTAAAATAAGTGTTAGGTTATTTGTTAAAATTTAGAGTTAAGTACAGGAATAAACTGATTAGGAATACTTATAATATGCTATAGTAGATAAATGAACTAATAAATGAAGATTATAAAAAAAAAATGTTATGATTTTAGTAGTATGATTTCCAAATATAATATCTATAAAATTCAATGACTTTCAAAGAATTATGATTTCAAAGCACCATGATTTCAAATTTATTATCTTGTTTTCCAAGCTATCTTTTAGTTGCCCTTAATTTCCTTATCTGCTACGGTTTGGGGAGGCTATCGATTATACCAGTCTATTCAGAAATCTTTCTATAATCTTCGAGATCTTTGTTACTCATCGAGACCGGAGCACCGTTTATCACCATGGACTAACGGTCAAACTGAAAAGAGTAAAACCGATTCTAGAGGATCTCCTTCGTGCTTCAAAATCTGGAACTGGCCATTTAAGATTCTTGTTTATCTGGCTTATCTTCCTTTGTTTCTCTCCTTTCGTTCCTTTTCGAGGACGAAAAGTTCTTAAGTGGGGGAGAGTGTAACAGCCCTAGTTTTAGCTATTTTAAATTATTTAATTTTGAAATATTTTTTTTTATATAAATTGTGTTTAACAATATAGTTTAATTATTTTATTTGAAGATAGATTTTTATAAAATTTTATATGTCAATAAAATTTAATTATAACTGTGAATATCTAAGCTATGTCTGAACTGGTAAATTTCGCGTTTAAAAGACACGTCAAATTTAGGGTATAAGCAACGTAATAAAACGTGTGTTTTTAAAATGTTATTTTTCCAGAAATTTTTGACGTTTTGGACTGCGTCTGTTTAGCGTAGTGTAAAAATAATATTTTCAAACCTTTTTGAAGAAAAATATCAGTCAGAGATTTTATAGCAACCACTACATTGTTTAACTGACAGCTGATTTTTAATAGATTTGCATACGTTTTCTTTCCTAAGCTTTGCATAAATTCTTGCCATTCCATTTATTATTTTCAAACCAAAAATCAAAGCGTAAAACGAAATGAAGTTAGCATATAGCAACTAGACATATATCACGCAAACTTTAAATGGTAGAAAGTAACGTATAATATCACTTTCTTCATAATACCAGAGAGCAAAATCTTGTTAAAACTGACATGCTAAACTAGGCAGCTGTTTCTTCCTTTGATCAAGCATTATGTCTGCACGGTCCAAATACATGTGTAAGCTTATTTTGATACAAATCAAGATTTATTGAATATAAATAAAAGATCACCCCACTGTTCAATCTAACACTGAATTATCATCAACTTTCACTGGGAAAACTCTCGGCCTTCTTCAGCTTATATACTTTACAAAACTTTAAAGGTATGTAACGTTCGAATTCCTCTCCGATACCTTTCCAGTGCACTTGTACCCATACCCTTCAAGCCTGGAACGTGCATATGCATTCTGTCCCTTACTCTCTGTTTCAATCAGATACATAAGAATGTGAATACACAAATCACGCAAGCTTTAAATTTAGGAAGTAACGTGCATCATAAATCTTGCTTGCCTTTCCTTTGACTTAGCCCAAAACGTTCGATCCTATTTATTTCTTTGCAATCTGATTTGGTATATCGCATTTATACTTTGTGTAACTGATACGTTTTTCTCTCATTCACTTCCTCTGTAAATTTCGAAAGCCTTGCCTATAAAAAAATCCATTATCCCTTGCACCTATTTGCTCGGTCTTCATCATATTCTTCTGCTCAGATCCTATCAGGTAAGTAGTTTATGTTATTTGCTTCTCTTTGTTCAGATATTTCTCCTTTCTTTGGCATCTTGCTCGGCCAGTCCTCCATTGTTTCACGACCATGCCATACCTTATAGTGTCTGCTTTTGGCCAATGTTTAGAGATTGTACAGATCAAATTCTGTAGTTCCTAATACATCCTCAGAGATCTGGCAAATATAACACTAGAAATCTTAGATCTAGTAACATACCATAAATCTGAAAGCTTAATAAGGGATATGATAGTCCACTTAGATAAAGATAGGCTTGGGGTTTAGGCATGATCAGTTCAGTCTGAAAGAATTTAAAACATAAGATGAGTGGTAAGGTTAGGAAATGATGTAAAACTAAGTGTAAGCATATGTAGAAGTTTTGATAAGAATGGACTGAGTATTGCATAAATCCCTTTTGCATAGGATATCTTATATAATAAAATAGGTAAGGGACTTGGATATGAAATAGATTCAGACAGTGACATGCATATTTATAAGTCTGGAAGGTGGTGTTGATTAAATGAATTAAATTTTTAAAACGAACAGTAGGAGATGGACACAAGTAGTAGAGTTGTTTAGGACTGGAAGATGGGTATGGGTTTGAGTGAGTGGCTGTATCATGTAGCCTGGAAGTCCAGATTTTTGAATACCTAAGAAAGGATAGTGGCACTTAGGACAACAGTAGTAAATGTGCATACATGTCTAGGTTAAGTTGTTGAAAATTGGAGTTCCAGTAGATACTTACTTAGGTGAGTACTATAGGAAGAATAATCTGTATACTTGAAGTTTGAAATAGGGTGTGCATGTTGGTGTCACTGCGTGCATGTGCATGTATCAGTGATTGAGTTTGGGAAAGGAAGTGTTGTCTGGAAATATGGTTTCAAAGTTAGTTCATATAGGCTGAAAGTTGATTGTAGATGAAGATTTGTAAAGGACCAGAAGACATATTTGAACCAGTAGACTTGATATAGGATGGAGCAATGAAAAGAATGATGGTTGTGTCTGTTTTTGAACTAATAAACTGGAAACTTGGGTAAGCACATAGAAGCTTAGTACCTATGGAAGTGATAGGAAGCAGTTAAGAGTCGAGTCTGATGTATACTAGTGAATGGAAATAGGCAGTAGTGTTGATCAGAGAGTGTGAGGAGTAGTTCCAGTGTTGAGGTAATAGGAGGCTGTTTGCATTTGGCTTGTCTGCATTTTTCCAACTGTGTCAGCATGGGCATATATCACAACCTCAACTGGCATGGTGTATATGTCAGAAGCATATAGTATGATATAGATTGCATGTATGCATACAGATCCGGTGAGATTGGATACTGGTGTGTGAAGTTGGAAGGGAAGAAAACATTTTAGAAGTGATGTTCAGTTCAGTTAAGTGAAGTTGGAAGGATACTGGTGTGCACGTAGAATCTGAAGTGTTTTAGGTGGAAACTAAGTGTTTAAGTAGAAGTGATTTTTAGTTGATACTTGTGTTACTGGAAGCATAATGGTGAAGCAGAGATGGGAGTTGGTTTGAAGAGGGATTAAGAAAGCATGGGGTAGCCAGTGTAGATAATGTCTGAAAAATTTTTTTTGTGGCAAACGACCCGAAGTATTTTCGAATATACTCGAAGCAGTTGAGTATGGACTCGGAGAAAGCATGTTGGCAACTCGGGAAGTATATGAAAAATCTGGGCTGAAGTTATAGAAAAGTTGATATTGCCTGGGTAGTTTGAAACTGGGAAACGTATTCGAAAGGGTGATGAATTGCAGTGGGATCTAAGTATGTGTTTTCAGGCTAAGTTAAAAATGTTGGGAGTGAGTTCAGGTGGTAGTATTAGTGTGCACGTATGTGTTGGCGTGAACGTAGTGTGCACGTGTGCACGTGCATATCACGGCATATAGTAGAGAGACTTCACCTTTTGTCAGTCGGCCTTTAGAAATTTTGTCGTAAAATTTTAGGGTTAGCCGGTTCACATTTTGGGTACATTTTGGTCATATTACACGGTGGAGTGGTCGAGCAAGTCAAATCATCCTCGTTCTATTTTAATTTTCTTTGACCATAAATTCTAAAGTCGCATTTCAAAATATTTAAATTTTGTTCTAGATTTGAATCTAGGCGACATCCGAGAAATTTGATCGTTTCCCTCTGTTACTCTTTACCAGTGAAACGTCGTTTTGAAATTCAATTTTTCTGCAACTTTCAGGTGAGTATTTCTCACCAGACATATGTACATATATTTTGTAAATTATCGCAAGTGTATGTGTAAATTTTTAATGTCACTATTATCTGTCTGCAGTGTAATATAGAATGATGAACCCCATTTAAATTGACACCTTATCAGTTATTTATCTGTGTATTATTTCTACAGTTATATTATTAATTGTTATTTACTGCTTTGCAAGTTCCCTGTTAATTTAGATTGTTATGGGCTGAAATGATAGGCCTAATTGATTATTATTGTTCACTTGTCTGTTAACTGCTTAACTGATAACTTGGGATTGCGGGTTTGAAATGATAGAACCCGGGGTTTGTAAATTACGGATTGAAATGATATAAATCCGTATCACTTGACCTAGGCTAGAAAACTGTATACAGGCCCGTGGTTCTTATATCATTTTCTGAATATTTAAAATTATTTTTGGAAGTAAATATTTGATTTAATATCTTTAAAGGATTATTTGATTTTTGCATAAGTTATAAATGTAAATAGATAAATAAATATTTGAATAAAATTTTGGAATATAACTTATTTTGGAAATTCTGGATTTTTGAAGAATAAGATTTCAGTTAATAAATAAATAAATAAATAAGTTATATTTGGAAATATTTATTAAGTTAAACAATCTACTACAGCATTTAAATGCTGTCTTTTGAAATTGGACCAGTTTTACCCGTAACTATTAGGTAGCATTTCCTAAGTGCTACAGGGTCTAGAATTTGATTGTTTTAAATATTAAGTAAATTTTTGAAAATATTAATGGTGAAATTTTGGAGTTTTATTTATGGAATTTATGGGAATATTCAAGACTAAATAATAAAACATTAATTTGTTAAAAGAAAAAAATCCAACCTTAGTTTTGAATAGTAAATACTCCAATTGGATATATATATATATATATATATATATATATATAGAGGAATTGTAATGGTTTGGGAACGTAAAGTGATATTTAAATTATGGTTTAAACTTTAAATAAAGAAATATATTGTAAAAGCTATGTAAATTATCTACTTTACAAAGTAACCATAAAGTTAAACCATTTATATACCGTTGAATGTCTAAACCATTGTGTTTGGGAGTTATGGTTTAAAGTAAAATTTCCAAAATATTATGTCTTGAAGATATAATTCAAATATTTGATTTCCAGATATTATAAATTTTAAGCAGTATGGTTTTGGAAAAGAATTATATTTGAATATAACGATATCATATTGTTTTGGGTTTTAAAATGATATCGTATTTATAGTTCGAAATGGAAATGTTTATCCTGGTTTGGAAGTATAAACTGTTTTAAATGACCACGGGTTATAATAACGTTTGGTTGGCAAAGAGACCGGGATCGGATATGGACATACTCTCTGTCGATACCGAAAACCACTTTGACTAACCGTGTACGCGGTGGAGATTCCAGAATGAAGTAGGTTGGTGGTGACGGTTTCTTGAAAGGTATATACGTGGACCCGACTCCCGTGAGTTGGCATAAGGTGGCTAAAACAGGAGCGATTCTCGGATTAATGAGGTAGCTCCTCTGATCGAACGCACTTCTTCGTATACCATTCTATTGCTTATGTGATTGTTTGGGTGCACCCTTTGATTTGGGAGTGTTGTTCGAGGTGGGCGGTTGCTGCGGCTTCGCGTTACCACCGGTCCGGATAGCAATTGGTATATCTACCCTGGCATTGCCTAGTTGTGCCGTGTCACCTACCATATCGAGCCTTGTACGAGTTTGGTTTTCTCCCGTAGCCCGTGTGGTATCCTCTAGTTGCTTCCCGATCAGGAGGAGCTATGATATTGGACGGACTACTGGGACTATTACGTGTTAAGGGCTATATGGGTAACCCCTTAATGCTAAGAAATAAGTATGTTTACTTTATAAATAGACACTATTATAATAGCGCAATATACTATATAGTAAATAGTTTAACGGATCCTTAGAGGATGGGCGGTCCCAAGCATCCTTTAAGTTACTTGCTATATATTACAGTACACTTGATTTAGCTTACATTATATAAGTATGTATGTCCTGACTCGAGTGTTTTGTTTTATTGTACGCTCGGGTCAGCCTGAGTTGCAGCTTCAGTTTCTTCTCCGTAGCTAGGACACTCAGTAGATCATTCGTGCTGTTGGAAGTTGTTTCAGCCTTTATCTTTTCTGGAATTCAAGACTTTGAAGACTCTATCTCTATTTTTGTCCTAACATTGTATTGAGGGTTATAGACAATGTAAGTTCTATTTTGTAAAGTTGTATCAGTGGCTTCATGAACCACTAAATTTTTATTTCCGCTGCGAGATTCTGATATCTGTGTATGTGATTCTGTGATTTATTTATTGTATATTCTGAGTTTTGCCAAATTTATTCTACAACGCAGTATTTTGAACAATTCAAGTCCGACATGTGCGGATGCGAAGGGTTGAAAATACTGGGTCGTTACATTGGTTGTGTAAACGTATGTTTATCCTTTTGTCTTGACATTAATGCTATGATATAGTGGTGATTATGTAATTGCTTTTGTTTGTGTTATTGTGGCTCATTGAATGTGTTATTTTTGAATGCGTATGTGTTTATATATTACGTTATTGCATAAGTTTTGAAGTACTTGAATTGGAGGCGAAATCAGATGTAGTCGTGAAACAGCAGGCAATAAAATCGAAACATACGGTGGCATTCAACAAACGCTGCAAAAACAATAATAAGTGCAACAAAAAATAAGATAGTAAACGACGCCTTATCGGTGGCGTTTCTTAAACGCTGTAAAAAAAGATCTTTAGTAACGTTAAAAAAACGCTGCCAAAAATTCATTTATAGTGGCGTTAAAATAAATGCAACAAAAAATCATGGATTTTTAGTCGCATGTTTTCTAGAGGCGTTTATCAAAACGCCACCAAAACTTTTTGTAGCGTTTTTTGAGCGCCACTAAAAATCAAATTTCTTGTAGTGAACTTAGACAATGAATTAATTTTGCAATAGGCACTTGAATCATTTAAAGAAAAAACTTAGACAGAAAGCACGAGTTGAGGGTTCAATTTGCAAATCATATCTTGAAGTTGAAACATCATTCGTTTTCTCTCATTATTTTAGTGACTATGTGAATTATCATTTGCAAGTGTTCCTCATAACAATAAAGCCATTGAACAAGATTCTTTTGAAATAATGTTATCTATTTTTAGACAACATGACCAACCTACTAGTAAATGTAATAGACGATAGAGATTACCCTGTAACACACATATGTTCTTCTTAATTGTACTAAAGTTGCACCATTTGTTGGATAATATTAAATAATAATTCTCGATATATGAATTTCAAAATTCATATTTATTTCAATATTACTTGCATATTATAATGAAATATATTATATATAATTGTAGAATTTATGAATCATAACATCCATGTGGCAATATCAGTAAAGAATTTGCTAACTGATTTTCGAACTACGTTTATGATTCAAGAAATTATGTCGGTGCTGAAGGATTGAAACATCTTGCGCTAGGATCGAAAAAAAGTCAAGACCAATCCAATATTCTTCATCAATGGATTTAAATTCAACACCAAGGAATATGGTGTTGAAAAATTAACCTAATAGCGGTGTTTTTTTCAAAGGTATTGATGATTCAGATGAGCATATAAAAGATTTTTACGGCATCTTAATACAAGTTTTAGAATTGACATAATTTATATGACCTATAGAAAAGTTTTTTTTCAAATGCAATTGGTTCTGCAATGTTCCTGGTTCTGGAATCAACTTGCACAAAGATTATAAGCTTATTGAAATAAAGCATAACCCGCATTACTATAAGTATAATCCTTTCATATTAGCCAAACATGCATTACAAGTTTAGTTTGCTCTGTATCCGTCCCTAAAAATAGATAAAGTAGATTGATCAGCTGTTTTAAAAACAAATGCAATATTTACGTTTGATGGAAATAATATTTTGGATGAGCAGATTATCAACCAGATCTTGATCCAAATAATGAAGTAATAACAACTTATGATCATACTTATTTAATAACTTTGAATGATGAATCAAATGTTCTAATAAAAGCATGTGAGAGTACAGAGGGAAAAGATACAGAGTATGAGGCCGAGTCTAAATTAGAAAATAGTGAAGACTGATTATTAATTACTGATGATGTAATGTATATATGATGGATATTTGTATCGCTTGTTGTACAATTTATATTTTTAGTTTCCGTTGTTATTAATTATGACTATGTTGTAAGCTATGTATTATTCTGTTTTATTAATTTCAATTGTTGATGAGATCCTGTTCCATTTTTGTAGTATTAGTGGAAGCTTTATGTGATTATTAATCATATATGTTTTCCAATAATAGAATGATATGTGTTTTCATTATATGAAATGATATGTTTGTCGTAGATATTATGTCTCGTAGGAAACCCCTAGATCTCATGCTTCTGCTTCTCCTGCTACTGGCGAGGGCGCCGGTGGCTTGGCTGATTTTATGTCAAAGGATGACTATGATTTCGAAGAGTGGAGTGTTAAGTATCAAATTTAGTGTAACGTTATTAATATTTTGTGCATGTATATTAGTTAAAATGTATTAAATGTCTACATCAAAATAAATATAGGGGATTTGAGCTGGAGCCTTCCGATTTTATCCTGAGCATCTCTAGTAAGGCATATATATATGCCGTATGTTTGGTTATCAGGCGACGTGGGTTGATATCCCACTATATATTAAGAATGCTATATGGGCCGACTTGATGGTGGGTGTAAATTTATAATTCATTTGAAAATGACATACTTCATCTTTGGAAATTAATATACTGTATATAATTCATTTTAATTTCAACGTGTAGGTTGCAGCGGTTGTAGAAGAGGAAGATCAAGATCTGTTTAGGAATCACTAGAACAATAAGCTGTAGTAAAATTACAGGGATACTCTCTCAGGCATAAAATGAAAAAATAAAAAATATAATTGGATGAGTGCTAGTATCTAGGTGGATTTTCAGGAATATTGGAAACTCCCACCGTGAAAGTAAGTTTTCTAGTTTCATATTGTTATTATAATTTGTTCAAGGTTTGCATAATAGTTGCATTAATTTAGTCAATCATAAATTTATTTTACAAGAAATTACCAAGCGAAACTCGATAAGCAGGAATAAAAACCATCTTATACATTATGGTGGATCAAAATCCTTCCAAAATATTGGAAGGAAATGTTAAGTTTATGAATTGTGATTATAAAATACTTATAACATTTTTAGTCATATACATTGTTTATTTATATATAATTTCAAGTGAAGGAGAAGGACCGTGAGCCTACATATTCGAAGGTGTTCACTCGGACTCATACCATCGGACACACCAATGAAGATGGCTTGGCTACGTTTACTTGGACATAGAAAATTTATAGAGGCTACCCTATTTATGGAATACATACCACACTAGAATAATATTTTTTTTACAAATATTAGTCAGTTTAATTAACCATAAATTTTATAATTCAAATAAATCGAGCGTGTCTCGGAGACTAAATAAATTCGGTTATGCGACTCATAACTATGAATTTCGCTAGTAATTAACATTCAAACAATTAAAATTATAATGTTCATACAACACCTTAGCTAGTGGTATAACAGTTTGGCTTAATTTACCGCCTACAAATCTCATTGGTAAAATTCAATTTAACAATTTTTGAGTGGTATCTTTTAGCAATGATTATTATACACATTCTACTATACCACATTTAGATGTATGGAATTTGATTTTGAACCAAATTCCAATATTATCTATATTCAACTTGGTTAGCCCACAAACAAAGTCATTAGTTCAATAATAATATTTTTATTAACTATATTACTTAGACCAGAGATTTTGACTTTGAGTTCGCTACAGTTGACCGTGATACTAACATCATATGACCGAGGAGACGAATTCTCCATTGAATTTTTTTTACTTCCAATTCTTTAACTCATAGTCGTCTCTCGATGGTCACTATGTCAAGATTTAACTATAATCTAAGTGGAGTCATTCCATGGTTATCCAATAACTATGAGTACGTAACCCCTTAGTTCTCCTAACGACCATGAGTAATGCATTGCCCGACATTTGAAGAACATTACGTACTCTGGTCCCAACGAATGCATCGATATCCTTTCTCGATGTATCTTAACCATAAATATTTAGAACAATATGTTATTCTATATTGCGATATATTTCTCGTGAGTATATTATTTTTAACAATTATTGCATAACATATTATTTAAGGTTTTCTAATAAATATACTTTAAGTTAAATGCTTGATTAATTATACCATTATATAACAAAGTGTATAATAAAAATCAAATACCTTTATTACGAACAAGATTAGTCATAAAGTTAGATACATGAAAAAGGTTACATAAGTACCCTTAGGACATAACCCTAGATCTCTTAATCAAAAATATAGCATGTAATAATCACGCTCTATCAACAAAGAGTGAAACAAACTTAATCATAATTTAACTCCTTCCGTATATCACACCAAAAATAATAATTCATAGCAAAAGTTCACACAAAAACAAAGTAGGTTCAAACATGCATACAAAAGTATGTTTATAAATGTATAATCAGTATAACTTATCAACAAAAAATATGCATGCCCAAAAGCAAGAAGGTATCATCATCATTCACAAACCTACTATAATGACCCATTGATTTTATGCTTTTATAATTAAAGTACTTAACATGAATTTTTATTATAAAAGTGAATTGGTTGCCGTATTTATAACCATTGTGAAGGTCTTTCCAAGCTGATCAATTTGATATGTAATTTTGACATATTTGGAGTTATGGTTTGTGAAATAGTGGTGTTATAGTGTTTAAACAACTTTGTAGCTGTTTCGAGCAAAACTGGATGCACAACCAATAACCCAGCCTAGCAACTATATAGTGAGGCTTTGAAACCTTAACCGTCACCATGAGTGGTCATATTTATTACATAGGTTCAATTAGTTCTTCGATTATTAATTTTATACTCTACGCATTCCATATACCCTTATATTTATGTCAATAATCTTTAATACTTTCAGAAAAAACATTTTTATCTTTCACGATATTTAAATGATACATCTTATCATTTTCGAGCATACCATAAGCTTTAACCATTTCAATCCATTGCATAAGTTGTTGCATTTAATGTACCATTATTCTTCTTTAACTTGCCTTTTTAAATTCACCTTATAAAACTAAGTTTAAACATCATGGAAACTTGCTTCCAAAATGCTTCCAGTAATACACTTACTTAACTATCGAATTTTACAACATTCAATTATTGAATGTACGGATATTACACTATTGAGTTTATGACTATTAAATGTACGAGCTAAAGCTATCGAGATTATAACTAATGTATGACATTTAGAAATTGAGTTTATGGGTATTGCATTAATGTTCTATCATGTTCTTGAGTTATCACCTTTATGAGTAATCACTTCAGTGCAACATTGATCCATCTGTCTATGTGATAATAAGCTATATTGCCTATAATCTATCATATTCATGTAATAATGAGCTATCGTATCTATTAAATTTTACATATCATGTCAATGCGGCAAGGGGCTATCGTCTATATAGTTATTGAATGGATGAGATATCGTCTCTACATCTATCGAATGGATGAGCTACAATATGGTTGAGGTATTGCCCCTATAACTATCGCATGTATAATGACAATTTGGTTTTAAGTGCAAAATTGACCTTTTACTTAATAAAGTAACAACTATTTGACATGGTCTTTACACATGTTATTCTTCCATTCATTACTTTTAGAATTGCGGTAGTAATTTCATAAATGATCCATTATTTCCTCCTTTATTACACCTTAACTAATCCATCTCTTTAATTAATTCATTAGCTAAGGATATTTTTCGTCTTGCAATTTAATTCATATTAATTAAAAAAATCCTCTAAAAATTCCTAAAAATTCATTGAAAATCATAAACACTTTCCTTTACCTTCATTAAAATTTTGAATATAAAATATCAGCATTTTTAAATATTGATTTATAGCCAAACTACCCATTTTCATTTTAGAGAATTCATAATAAATAATTTTCTCATCCAAAAATTATGAAATTTAAAACCCATCTCAGTTTCAATATTATGAATAAAATATCAAGAATTAAATTTATTTGAAGGTGATTAACTAATGTTTTGCACTTAAACATGTCGTCAACTATGTCATTTAACAAGAGAACTTATATAATATTAATCTAGTATCTTTAAAACATATTCATTATCGTTATGAATAGTAAATTCACACTAGAGTTGAATTTAAACAGATTTGAATAGAAAAATAGGATTAGTATTACTCAACTAAGTAAAAAGATTAATTAATCCTTCCTTCCTTTAGAAATTAAACTTGAGTTTCCTTTGATTTTGTTTTCCTCATCTTTCTTCAATCTAGTAATGGTGGGGATAAATATTTAGTTTTGTTTTTGTATAATGAGAAAATGATGTGTATTTTGGGACATTACAACAAGATACCCCTTTTACAACAAGCAATCTCGTTGTAATAGGTATTTAACAACGGACATGCATTCATTGTATTATGTGATGTTGTAATAGTCTTAAAAGATTTTACAATGTTTTAAAACCGTTGTAAAAACCCGATGTAGTATAAAACGATCCATAGCTGTTGCAATATGGAATTTTACAACTGCTTTTGGCAGTTGTAATAGATTTATTTACTTTTTTACCATTGTAATAGATATCTTTTACCATTATTTTCACCCATTGCTAAAATTTCAAAATTTAAGGAAAATTAGAACTTTGGTGCAGCATGTATACAGATTATACCCACAATTACTAAAAAGCTAAAACGAATTATACAGTCACCTCATTTATAGGGTCTTAATATAATTACAAACCATTGTCGTTCAAGCCAAAACTAATACAAAAGAAGCTGAATAAAAATAGTACAAATGAGAATTACAAAAGTCTCATCCTTTCTGGCAGCATCTAGCATCAACAATCGCTTCATCCAACAATCCCTAATAACCCTCTAATAATCTTATGGGATCGAGCTGATCCAAATCAATCCATCGATCCCGTTCTCAAACCAAGGCCCATTTGACTGCGTGATCCAGAAGCTCTACGGTAAAGATTAGGAATTCAACTTCCACTAGTTCTCTCTCCAAAACCCTAAAATCCCAACCTTCTATATTCAATATTTATGACTTGGGCTTCTTTCTGGGTTTGAGTTAAGATGCTTTTGCAAAAGCCAGAAAAGAAGATCCATTAAGCATGAAGTTTGTTTCATCTGCACCATGTCAAGTACGTTTACTAACCGATAAATAGATATATGTACTAGCACATTTATGTATCGGTATATAATATATTTAGCATGAATCTGACGTGAATCATATTGTTATTTTTATGCAAGAAAACTATCACATATGACTAACTCAGATAATGAAAAAGTACTATCTGAATGGCTACAGAGAACTTCAGGTAGACACATAGGCAAGATTGAGTATTAAATCCTAAACAAGTAATGTACTTAAGATTTGATGATAGCAGTTTTGATTATAAACGAATAAAATTTGCACTTCCAAGAGATAACGAACTCAGATACCTAAAACTAAACGAGGATGTTGATCTTGCACTGATATTGATTACCCTATCTTGTAATAAGTGAGCAATACGTTTATATTTCAAAATTAGTATAGTATGCCAAACTTGCTACTTGATATTTAAAGAGATTATCAAACCACGTGTACTTATGGCTTTATATCTTGCTGATTGAATATAGCCTTTTGAATTTGACATGTAATGATGTAAGACATAATATGTTAACTTGTACAAGACTATAACATAAAATAAATTGAATCTGTGTTATAACATAGATAATAACATAGATAACTATAAAATGAATAATGTCTCCTATTGAAGGAGAACCATTGCTTAGTCATGTTGCCTGACTTCCAGACTGACGGTGAGCGTAACATGAGATTATAAACATGCCATTAGCCGACTTTTTTAGGAGCACACTTAGAAATTCAGATCTATATCCTGCGTTTAAAAAGGAAAAAAGTGTTGCAATTTTCCCAGTCTGTGAGTTCTACGTAACAATAGCTATGCTTCTTGTTGTACCCAAATGAATCTCGTCATTCATTGGTAATAATAAAAATGATTAATTAACATTAGTAAAGCTAAAGTGCATGGTTTGTATGTACTTAAATTAAACATATATGGTGACATCTAATATGGAAATAAATGAACCGAACGCTGATTGAATATTGAAGTTATGAGCATATAACTTTGAAAATAGATAATGGACCTTGTAGAGTAGAAACATGAGTAGAAGAACACTTTTTTGTATCAGGCTTGCATGTTTTCCAATCATTAGCTTTAGCAGAACTTGGTGCCAAAATGTTCTTTATCTGAAATGGATATCCAATGCGAAAACAAAATTACTACCTTATGTATTGTTGTATATTTTTTATGAGAAAGAGGGAGAGAATGTAAGAAAGAGTCTTTTTAGTTGTTGAAAACTTTTCCTTTATTGATGGTAGATTTCTTGCTTGACTGTTTGATACAAAACGATGAGAGAGCTCTTCTATTTATAGGACTCCATAGACTATTTTAGAAACATGACTCTCTAAACCATTCTAGAAACATGACTCCAAAGTCAATTATAGAAACATGACTTCATACATAATTCTTATTTCTACTAGAAAAATCAAGAGCTCTCAACAAACTACAGTAAATGCAAAGAAACTATAATAACAGGAAGCTTCTAGAAATTAACCATAACAAATCAAGTTTAATATATCAATACCCCTCTTTAAACTTGATTTGTGACTCCAAGAAGATTCATCAACCTGAAAAAATTCTTATGCTTAAGAGGCTTGGTGAAGATATCGGTTACTTGATCATGCATCTTCACGTACCTTAGTTGCACATCCTTTTTGGTGACATACACTCTAATAT
This sequence comes from Allium cepa, assembly GCA_030765085.1. Lineage (NCBI taxonomy): Eukaryota > Viridiplantae > Streptophyta > Magnoliopsida > Asparagales > Amaryllidaceae > Allium > Allium cepa. The sequence continues at coordinate 603,119,876 of CM060941.1, forward strand.
AGTAATAGTGTGTATCAATATGCTTGCTTCGATCAAGAAAGACTAGATTCTTTGCCAAAGCAAGTGCTAACTTGTTGTCCACGAAAATCTTGGTTGGCTCCTCTTGTGGTAATTTCAACTCCTTTAGCAGATTTCGTAACCAAATTGCGTAGGAAACACATGAAGTAGTAGCTACATACTCCGCTTTGCATGTGGAAAGTGTGACAATCGACTGTATTTTTGACATCCAAGTGAAGGCTACGTCTCCAATGTAAAATGTGAAACCACTTGTGCTTTTTATCTTCACTCTAATCGCTATCTCTATATCCGACAAGCTTGTAATTCTCAGAAATAGAGTAGTACAAGCCAAAGTTTGTTGTGCCTTTAACATAGCGAAGAATCCTCTTTGTTACTTTCAAATGTGTTGTTGTTGGATTCTACATGTACCGATTCACAACTCTATCGCATATAGAATGTCGGGTCTTGTGCATGTTAAATATCGCAAGCTTCCAACCAAGCTCTTGAATAGTGTTGAGTCCACCTTTTCTCCTTCTTCATACCTTGATAACTTGATTCCACATTCAATCGGTATGCAAACTGGGATAGAATCATCCATCTTGAACTTCCTCAATACTTCCTTAGCATAACCTTCTCGGGTGATTAGGAAGCCTTTACCTTTTTGTTTTACTGTGAAGATCAAGTCATCTACATACAAGCATACAATTAATATATAACCATTTTTGATTTTAATATAGAGTGCATGCTCACATGGACATTTGATGAAGTTTCTTTCTTGGAGATACTTATCAATTCGTGCGTTCCATGATTTTCGAGCTTGTTTCAACCCATAAAGTGCCTTCTTTAGCTTCAAGACCTTATCTTCTTCTCCCTTGACTTCATAGCCTTGTGGTCGCTCAATATAAACTTGTTCTTCAAGAACTCTATTTAGGAAGGCAGATTTCATATCCATTTTATGTACTTTCCAATTGCTTTGAGCTGCTAAAGAAATTATTAGTCTAACAGTTTCTAGTTGAGTGACTGGAGCATATACCCCATCATAGTCAATGCCAGCTCTTTGACTATAGCCTTTTACCACCAATTTCGCGTTGTATCTTTCGATTTCTCCATTAGCCTTTTTCTTTGCTTTGTACACCCACTTCACACAAATTACCTTGCGTTCTTTTGGCAGTGAAGCTAACTCCCATGCGTCATTCTTCTTGATGGCCTTGATTTCTTTGTCCATAGCATTTTTTCAAATTTTCTTTTGTAAAGATTCTTGGAAGTTTATATGCCCACAATCCAAAAATAGACAAAAGAGAGTAAAATTTTCTTGATTTTTTATCACCTCGTAAATTTCTTGAAGGCTTTTAAAGTGTGGAGCCCTTTCACTTGACCTCTCATCTTCTTGACAACTTGTGATTGGTGAAGCTAGTGAGGAAGTGGGATCCCGCTTGATTGTTCGATCCTTGGTTGTTGCATTTCATCTCCTTCAAGGTATGGAAAGAAGTTGTAATTATCATTATGTGATCTCCATTCCCATACTCCTTCATCGAACACAATATCTCAACTAATTATTATCCTCCTTGTACCGAGATTGTAAAGCTTATAGCCTTTGGAGTTGGTTTCGTATACTTCTCACTTTTTACATCCAATTTGCTTCGCTTCTTTTCCGATATATGTACATGAGCTATGCTTCCAAAGACCCTTAGATGAGACATATCAAGCTTCCTTCCACTCCATGCTTCTTGTGGTGTCTTTCCCCACACACTTCTTGTTGGAGATCGGTTTGATAGATAAATCGCACATGCTGCAGCTTCCACCCAAAATTCCTTTGGCGGCCTTTTACATTTAAGCATGCTGCTTGCTATCTCAAGAATTATCCTATTCTTCTTCTTTACTACTCCATTTTGCTATGGGGATCTAGGAACTATCGGCTATCGTTTGATTTCATTATTTTCACAATACTTTTGAGATTCTTTTGATGTGAACTCTCCTCCACGATCAGATCTCATGGCTTTAATCATAGGTCACTTTCCTTATCAACTTGGGCCTTAAACTCCTTGAAGTTCTCAAAACCTCTGATTTCTCCTTCAAAAAATACACCCATGTTTTTCTTAAAAAATCATTGATGAAAAGAAGAAAATAGTTACTCTTATCAAGTGAACTTAGCTTGATCGAACTGCACACATCCGCATGTATGAGTTTCAATGGCTTTTTAGCTCTTGAGTATGACTCCTTTGGAAAGCCCATTTTGAATTGTTTTCCACGTAAACATCCTTCGCACACATGATTAGGATGGCTTATGCATGGTAATCTTCTTATCATTTCCTTCTTGGAGAACAATTCTAGTCCTCTGAAGTTAAGATGTCCAAAACGAAGATTCCAAAGCCATTCTGAATGTTGAGCACAAACATTCTATTTCTTGACATTGGTAGCTTAGCAATGAATTTACTTGCAACGTTTATTACAGAAATGTTGTTATCTTTTAATCGAATATCATAATCTTTCTATAAAAGTTGTCCTACGATCAAGATGTTGCTCTTCATGTTTGGCACATAATAAACATTAGAAATGAATTGGTGCTCTCCATTCTTCAATTAGATAAGAACATTTCCTTTACCTTTCACCGCTATCTTTGATTCATCTCCAAATGCGACGTTGCCCTTTACCGATTCATCAAGCTCCACAAACATGTTTTTTCTTCCACACATATGGTTGCTTGCACCGCTATGTAGGTACCATTAATTTTCTTCACCTTTTTCGTTTTATTTGTTAGACAGAAGTAATGTACCATCCGTTTGATTTTTTTCTTCAACGTAATTGGTCTTCTCTTCTACTTTATCGTTTCTTAGAGCTCTACATTCGAAAGTATATTGTCAAAATTTCTCACAATTGTAGCATTCAATGCATGATTTGTCATACCTTGAATTTCCTCTTCCACGACCTCTTGTTGAGTTTTCTCCTCTTTTATTGTTGTTGTTATTATTGTTTTCATTGTTGGGCCTCCAACCTTGTCCATGTCCATATCCATGACATCTTCCTCTTTCTTGGCCACAACCCCATCTTCGATTATTTTCTTCCATTTTTGAATCAATCTGTGTCTTAAGAACTTGCTCCATGGTCTCTTCCTTCTTCCTTTTCTTTTCTTCATAGGTTTGCAATAAGCCTAGAAGTTCCTCTATTACCATGGTCTTCAAGGTTTTTTGTTTCTTCAATGATGGCGATAATATGTTCGAAATTTAGATCTAATGATCTAAGAATTTTTCCATAATTCTTACATCATCTTACTTCTCACCATTTCCTTTTAGATTATTACCAACCACTAAAACTCTTGAGAAGTAATTAGAAACAAGTTCACATTCTTTCTATACAATGTTTCAAACTCTCCTCTTAAAGTTTGAAGACACGCCTTTTTGACTTAATTAGCTCCCTTGTAAAATGTTCAAAGCTTCTTCCATGCTTCTTTGGCTGACTTCGATCCTAACCTTCTCAAAAGTATCATCATCCAATGCTTGATAGATTGACAGAGAGCCTTCTTGTCTCCCGTCCTTGAGTTTCTCAAACTATCGCTTTGAGTTTGAGATAAGCTTCCATAATTTTCTTTCTCAGTATAGTCTTTCTCCATTATTTCCTATATATCATGTGCTCCAAGGAGAGCCATCATCCTTAAGCTTCAATTGTCATAATTGCTCTTGGTGAACATTGGAACTTGTAAGGGAACGCCATTATTCGCCATCTCTATTTTTTTGAAAGAATTTCAAAGCTCCGATACCATCTTGTTGAATATTTTTTATGAGAAAGAGGGAAAGAATATAAGAAAGAGGTTTTTTTTTTGTTGAAAAATTTTCTTTCATTGATGGTAGATTTCTTGCTTGATACAAAATGATGAGAGAGCTCTTCTATTTATACGACTCCATAGAAAATTCTAAAAACAAGACTCTCTAAACCATTCTAGAAACATGACTCCCTAAACAACTGTAGAATCATGACTACATACATAATTATTATTCTACTAGACAAATCAAGAGCACTTAAAGAACTACACTAAATGCGTGAAGACTCTAGAAACTATAATAACAAGAAGCTTCTATAAATTAACCATAACAAATCAAGTATAATATTTCAACAGCATCACTCCAAATAGAACTCTTATATTAATGAATAATTATAGGTAAAATCAAATCGTTTCACTTATGTGAGTGTTTAAGCTTTCCCGTTTGTGTAATATTTTAAGATTTCTTATTGAGCTCAACAAATAATACTATGATACATAACACCAAAAATCACATTTACCAATTCTTAAGTTGTGTACCTACCATTTATCATATGCTGAATTTAGCATAAAGAGCGGCAGCATCACTTGAGCAACATAATGCGGAAAGCAACAGTGCTCAAAAATGTAAAAAGTGAAGTTAAATTTTATTTATTGACATACATAAACCTCTAAATTGCACAAAGTATAACATACTAGGTTAGGAGTGAATTTAGAAGTGAATGAAGAAGGTAGATTTATTGATGACCCCTAGATAAAAATATGCATTAGTTCCTAGTTATATATTTCTCATTATTTCTCTTCTAAATAAATAAAAATTAATATGTATAAAACTTACATTGAGTAGCTACAACCGCAGAAAAGAAGTTGTTGATATGGTCATCTCCAGAAACATCTTTCCTATAAATAACAATTGGGGCTAAATTAAATGTGACTATTAAAAAATTAAGCATAGATATGATATTCAAATGATCGAGAATTAATTTAATCATGAATGAAGTAACCAATATCTGAAAAACACTTATGTTATAGCTGGCAACATATCATGGAATTCATTTCCTACTATCATTCAACCTCAACCTCTCAAGCTTCTCCAAGCTTCCAGGCATCGAACCTTTCATCTCATTGCTATTAAGGTCCAAAACTTGAAAACCATTCATTTTACCAATTGATTTGGCTATGGATCCCCTCAACCCCATATCCGATAGTACAAGCATCGGTAGCTTCTTCGAACCCGATAACCCGCTGACACCAGTTAAATTATGAAGTAGATCCAATTTTTTTTGAAAAACATTATGGAGATTTGAAGTAGAAAGGAATATCGTATTTGAAAACTTTGATTCGGGGATAATGTTATCAAGATTTATGAAGTAGAGACGAAAATGAAATTTGGATTGGGAGAAGTCAAAGAAAGAAAGAATTTGAAATGAGTTAGGGAAATCACTTGGAAGGAAGAAAAACTTAAAAGAACGTTTTTCTAGAAGTAAAATAATTTAGGCCCAGGGTCATTTATTATTTTTAATTTTGTGTTTTTGTCCAAAAAAACATACACACAACGCATGTATTTTTAGAGAATAACCATTGGAAAATAAAACCAACATATAAAATAGAAAACAGATTTATTTTGTTTTTCGTGTTTTGATAAATAATAAAAGAATGAAAAACAATCTATCTCCTTCGTCAACTAACCTCCACTCCTTCATCGTTGTAATGACTTAAATTTGTAATTTCTCTTCCACTATCCTTATATTATATTATGAATATTAACAACGCAAAATACAAAATATAAAATGAAACCAAACAAGCTCTTAGATTTTGGAGCCAAAAAGAACTTAAATTATCTCATTTTTTGAACTTCGGGTTTAAGCCAAAGAAAAATTTAAAATGAACTTTCACTTTATATATTATGAATATTTTTAAAGTTATCAAAATTTAGAAAAATTTGAAATATTAAATATAATTATCGATATTATATACTTGATAATAAATATTATTTCTTAGTTATTAAGTATTACTTATTAATCACTAATTATTTAATTATTATTAATAATTATTAATTTTGAAATATTTATGTATAATAAATTATTAAATATTAATTATTAAAGGAATAAATTAATTAAATATTAAACATTAAGAATTAACTATTAAATATTAATTATTAAAAATTAATTTTTTAATAGCTATTATTCATATTAATTATTTATTACTTATTATTAATGATTAATTATATTTATTAATTATTGAATGTAATTAGTAAACTTTAACTACTGTGATTTTTTAATTATTAACAATTAACAACAATAATTTATGTATATTTTTCAATTTCTTTTAGAAAATTTCAAATTTTCAATTTTTTTCAACTATTAAATATTAAGCAGAATTATAATTATAATTATTAAATGCTAAATGACAAATATTACTTCTTAATTACTAAAGATGTTAAAAATTAATTGTTAAAAATTAATTATTAAATAGTAAATATTAAATATTGGTCTTGACTATTAACAATTAATGACTAATTATTACTTCTAAATTATTTCATAGTATTATTAATCTTTAACTAATCAGTATTATTTAATTGATATTACAACTAGCACAAAAAAGAGTTGTGAAAATTGGCATCTATTATAACATGCAAGATAAATTAAAAAATATTAGCTATAATTTACAAATTATCAATTATTAACTACAACAAATTATTAAACGTAAAATATAAATGTTTGTTATAGATAGCAATTATTTATTAGTAATCATCAATTATAAAAAACTATAAATAATGACTTATGTATGTTTTCATTTATAATTATTAACTATAAATTGTCATTTATAAATTATAATGTAAGTATTCATAAATAATCGAAGATAACCATGATCAGTTAAGAGTTGTTGAAAACTGGTATTTATTACAACTGGTAAACTAAAAAGATTGTAATATGTGTTTATTATTGAAACGACCTGCTATTTAGAAGCTTTCAAATCGACAATCATCCATACATGTCAGACTTGAATTGGTCAAAACAACAGATTGTTAATTTATATTCGGCAAAACTTAGCATATATAGTAAATAAATCAATCATAGAATCACAAATATGAGTAATACAATAATAAGCACCAGAATAGATAAACAATAGTTTATAAAGCTACTACATAAACATCAGAGTCTAGAGCAAAATACAGCAGAAATCCAATTACTAAGGAACCTCTAATACATAAGAAAATGACCAGTCTGAACATAAACATCATAAAATAACTGAAACAACTGAAATATGAATGGATAAAGATAGATCTTCAAGCAAAGCCCCAAGCTCCAAAGGTGAGTCTTAAATGCTGTGACACTCAGTCTGACCCGAGCATAAAGCAAAACACAAAACACTCGAGTCAGAATTAACATTCTTATGCAAATAAATCAACTTATGTGAAATGTCCAAGTGAAATGAAATATAACTCAAAGGATGTTTTGGATTCTCATCCTTTAAGGATCCTTCAAACTATTCACATACATAATACAATACAATACACAATATAAATAATGTCTACAGTAAAGTAAAATATTAAAATAGCGTTAAGCCGCTACCGCCCACCTCGAGTCACACTCCCAAATCAAAGGTGCACCCAGATCAAATCACAAAGTAGTAGATATGGTATCGAAGAAATGTGCCCGATAGGGGGAGCGACCCCACTTGACCCGGTATAGCTACTGTTTTAGCTATATTAAGCTGACTCAAGGGAGTTAGGGCTGTGTTCATACCTGGTACAAACGTTTTCCAAACCATCCTACTTCATTCTTGAATCTCCACTACGTGCACAGTTGTTAAAGTGGTTTTCGATATTGACAGAGAGCATGACAATATCCGATCCCGGTCTCTTTAACAACCAAACGCTTATTTTACACCATGGTCATTTTCATTTCAAAGAGATCATAATTCATATCAAAATAGCATATTCATTTCGAAATCATATCACTTTTGAAATCATATTCATTTCCAAATTCATAACCACAAAATAGGTTAAACCATTATATCAAAGTATTCGCTTTTAAATCCATTAAATCTAATCCATAGAAGTCCCAACTTAAATAGTTTGTATATTAAAAGTAGTTTATATATTTGAATAGTTATACATTAAAAATAGTTTATATTTTAAGATATGTTGTGGATTAAAATAGTTTATATATTAAAGTATATATATTTAAAATTATTTATAAATTTAAAATAATATATATTAAAATAGTTTATATATTTTAGTAGAGTTTATATCGAAAATAGTTTCAAATTGGAACTGTTTCTTTCAATTTCACAAATCAATTTAAATCAGTTTTAGTTCCAAAATTCAATTTCAATCATTCTCGACTCCACACTTTCAATTAAAGGTTAAAGGTTCACTTCAAATTCTCATTAAAATCATTTTTTATTTATATCGATTTTAAATCCAAAAAGTACAAATTTAATACCACTTCCAATGCAATAGGTTTCAGAGTTTTAAATATTCAAACAATTTACAATAACTCAATTTGATAATTCATTTTTATTTCAAAAATCAACTTTAATTTTATTTAAATTTGAAAATTTTCACTTAATCATTTTTAATAACATTTAAATAAGATCTCAAATTACAAATTTAAATTAATATTAAATATTCAATTTAAATTTATTTAAATTTGAAAATATTCATTTACTCACCTTTAATCAAAAATCCAGTTATAAAGTTATAAAAATCATATCTTTAAAAATCTCACAATTAATAATTTCAAAGCAATCCTTATCTAAATACAATTCTTAAACAAATTAAATTACAAATCAATTGTTAATTTATCTTTCCAACCTTAATTTATTAAAGTTATTACAAAATCTATTTTCAAAATATTAATATAAATGCAAATAATATTTAAACATATTATTTATATTAGTTAAATTAAATTTTATCAAATTAAATTATATTAAATGATGTTAAATTAAATCTTATTATTAAATCTATTTTAATCTCATTTTATATATTTTAAAAATAATTAAAATAAAAGTAAATTCTTAAAATTACATTTTCACAACCTAACTTATAATTTAAAATTTCCACAACATATAACTTAAAATCTTAAATTTTCACATATTAAAATAAAATATTTATATTATATTTAAAAAAATAAAATTTTATTAAAACCCATAAATTTCCTCTCAAAACTTTGGGAATCATTTTTTTCAAAAATAGATTAACGGTGTCCATATATAATTTTTACCCTATGGTCAAGTAATGCGGATATTTATCATTTCAATCTGTAATAATTTAATATTTACGGGTATATATCATTTCAACCCGTATTCCCAAAATTTCAAAATCAATAAAATTGCTTTGGTTTATCATTTCAACTTATAACGATTTTTCTTAATCTATTATATCGTTAGGGTGTGCATCATTTCAACCCATAGGGATTTCCTAAACTTATAGGGAACTTACAAGTAAGAATAAGTAAAATATAGCATATCAATGGCGATTATGATCATAATTAACAATTTTAAATATAATACATGCACTAACAGGTTATTGGTGTCGATATTGTCAATTAACACAGGTGAACAAATGCAAATAATAACATATCATATTTAACAATTTAATCACTAGTCAATTAAAATTTAACAACATATTTCAATCCTCATTTCATATGAAATCAATTTACTAAACATAAGAATGTCAATCCTGAATGATTGCTCACTTTCAAGGCAAGAGAGAACAATGACAACACAACAAGCTACGAATTGAATCACGAACATGACAATCAACCAATCCAAACAATAATTTCCATAGCAAAGAAGGTGAAGATGAATTTGACGAACAAAGCAAAGCTGATAACTTGGAATCGATGAAACTATATATATATATATATATATATGTATGTATGTATGTATGTAATTTATATTTCTTCTTATTATTGAATCTTTTTTAAATCCTATTGTACATATTTAAAAATAATAAAGTTATAAGTAAAATTTTATAATTTACATTTTAAAACTTAACTTATAATTTAAAATTTCCAAATATATAATTTAAAAATCTAAATTTACATACATATTAAAGTAAATCTTTATGTATTATATTTGAAAATCAATTTTGAATTTAAACACATAATAAAATAGAAAGCTTGGCTGCACAGAGGAAGCAAGGCTATTGTTTCCAGCCTCAGGAGGAAAGTGGCGGGCTTGGCATGGGTATGAAGGCGGAAGATGCAATGGTGGCTACTTGCTGTTAGGTGGCATTTCGGTGTTCTGGGAAGTGGGGCCGGTGTTACAGAGGGAGGTGGCGGTTTCTATTGAGTGCGAAGGAGGAGTGGTGGGTCTGAGCTGTGGCTAAAGGAGGATCAGCATGGAGAGGTCGATGTGGTAGTGGACTGGAGCAAGGTCGGGGAGGTGGATGGCTAAGGGTTGCGGTATGGAGGGGTGACAAACGGTGATAGACTTCACGTGCATTGGGGAGGCGAAGGAAGGCGGCTGTGCGCGGCAAAATGGAGTGGAGAGGGCTGACGTGGGGCGAGCTGGGCAGAGGAAATAGGACAGTAGTGAAGTTGTAGGTTGTCGAGTGGAGGAATGGCATGGTGAAGGCGGGTGGTGGGATAGCACGATAATGAACAGGTGGTTTAAGAAAATAATATGTGCAAACTTGTATAGTAACTCAACTTCATATTTTTTTAGAGAATTAAAGATCAGAACGAAAGGAAGAAGATAGAATGCCAATGAAGAACGAACCGGTAATATAATAAATTGCAATGAGAATAGTAATAGTCAAGGAAAAATAAAGGTCAAAATGTGAATTTATGGGAATATTAAAACAAGTGGCCATTTATTTTCATGGTGAACAATTGAATGGTCAAAGAGAAACCAGAAGGCTCAAAATGGATGCCTATACGACCAACCGTTTCGTAGGTTTCACCGCATACCGGATGCCGAAATACAAGAATAAATATACTGCGGAGATTAGCACGACGAGATGAACAGAATGGTACCCAGATATGAGAGATACGACTATCCTGGCAAAACTCGATTTCTGCTGCCAAACTACTGCTAAAACGCTGAAAATAACATAAACGGAGGTAGAGCAGTCCAAATTTGATGAAACAAAATATGATGTCTCACTAAGAAAATGATTAGCATTTCTCTTATGTAAAAATATTCATGTTTCAAAAATATTTTGTTTCTATCAAATTTAACTGATTTAAAATTTTAAATTAAAATTTCACAACCAAATAAACATTCATATTCTCCAACAAAAATATATCACTTGCTATGCTTAAATAGACGCATACCAAATATCAAATTTCATTGCAAAAATTTAATTTTTTATTTTCAAGAAAAATTTATTTAATTACGTTATTTATATCGTTAAAATTTCTGGATCGTTACACTCTCCTCCACTCAAAACATTTTATCTCGGAAAGGAATAAGACAGGAGAATAGAAGCAACATAAAGGAAAAATAGATTCGAAGTACATAGTACCAGATACAACAATTAATTCAAACTATATAAATTTCATTTTTGGATATCTTATTACTTAATTTATATTGTACACTGTTCAATTACATTCAAACTTTTTCAGGTAATTTTTATAAATGTTCCGAATGTAATTGAGCACTACACAAATTTGCCTTTTATTTACAGCATTTCCATTAAGCAAAAAAAATTAGTTTGAACATTTTTATTACTTAAATTTTCTCTTGTATAACCTTTAATTACACATTCACATTACATTTTAACTTTTTGAATATTTCATGTAAGTTATATATGTTTTAGAATGAACCGAGTATTATTCAAATTAATTTTATTCTAGTTCAACTGTTTCAAGTTGTTACAACTTCATTTCTCATTTTAGACACTCCAATTATTTAAAAAAAATTCTTCATTTCAATAATTGAAAATCATCACTTAACATAAAACTTAAGAGTTAGATTTTGGTTTTACTTCAAACCAATTTGAAATAAATATATACATACATACATATATATATATATATATATATATATATTTGTACATCAAATATTACTCAAGAAATTGAAAACAAATCCATTTTCCAAAACAAAATTGTAGCAAAGCTACTAAGTGGTCTCCCCACTTTGAGACTCGAAAATGAATGTCGATGATGCTGCAGTCATCATTGAAATTATTTTCCAAGACATAAGAGGAGAGTATTGACTTACTTCTTTTAAAATTCTTTGGAAACAATTTCCATTCGGAAATACTTTCAAATAATATATATTTCTCAAACTTTGAAACCAAATTTTGAAAAGCATTAGAAATTAATTCTCAAGTTCTTAACTTAAATTCATTTCATTTGCAAATAAGATTTATAAACCATGTTTATAAAATTTCATCTCCTTATAGCATACAACAATAGTTAATGGTTTAAGAATGTTGACAAAACAATAAATGATAATCTAGTATTATCATTTCTAACAACAAATTCATTTAACTATCCAACTTTAGAAAATCATACTCTTATATATAAAATATAATCATGCATAAAATTATTTCATTTACCAATTTCGAAAACAATATTGTGTCAGTTTGCTATGTTCAAGTGTTTTGAAATTCCTGTTGATAGCGTTGGCCAGACGAATCGATCGAAACCCAAAATTCAAACTTAACAACTTAAACAACACAATATAAAGCACTTCTATATCAACTACAAACACGCTCCCTCATAGGGTGATTCAAGAATGACTTTTAGAACAAGGATAGAGATTCAAATTTAAAGGGACTCTAATCACAGAGAATTCTAACTAAGAAGATGAGCTCGAAAGGAAGAAAAAAAATTAGATTACAAAAAAGGAAACATAGATATACTTATATTAATCGCGGTGACCTTAACTAGGTCATCCCAGACTCCATTTCAGAAACAATGTGCCCAAATAATCGGACTTCATCCCTCCAGAAATGGCGTTTAGAAAATTTGGCTTCCAACCGATGACTCCTAAGAGTTTGGAGAACAAAGCTCAAATGAGATTCATTTTCCTTCTCAGACTTAGAAAAGACGAGAATATCATCAACGAAAATGGGGAAAACTTGTTGAGATCATCATGGAAAATGTGATTCATGAGATTGACGAAGAAGGCAGGAGCATTGGTTAATCCATAAGGCATGACTAACCGTTCATAGAAACTATTTTCTATTCGGAAAGCTATCTTGGGGATGCTCTCCTTGGCTACACGAAGCTGGTGGAAACTGGTAGCAAGATTGGGCTCTAGGAATAAGATTGATGTGGAATTTAATTTCCCACTTAGGAGGAAGAGAAGTGACTTCACCAAAAACATCCGAAAATAGTTGGACAATAGGGGTGGAGTCAAGATCCCTAGGCTAAGAATCAAGCGGAAAGATGAAACTGCCTGCATAATCCTGAGGCATTCGACATTCGATCACAAGCGAATTTCCCCGATCGTCTACTAAAGAGATGGTGGAGAAGGCTGAAGTGGGGCGAGTTGGGCGGAGGAAATGGGAGAGTTGTGAAGTTGTAGGCTGTCGAGTGGAGGAATGGCATTGTGAAGGCGGGTGGTGGGATAGCACGAAGATGAACAGGTGGTTTAAGAAAATAATGTATGCAAACTTATATAGTATCTCAACATTTTATATATTTTTTTCAGAGAAGTAAAGCTCCGAGTGAAAGGAATAAGAGAGAATGCCAACGGAGAAAGAACCGGTAATATAATTAATTGCAATGAGAATAGTAACCGTCAAGGAGAAAAAGGTCAAAACATGAAATTTTGGGAATATTAAAACAAGTGGCCATTTGTTTTCATGGTGAACAATTTAATGGTCACAGAGAAACCAGAAGGCTCAAAATGGCTACCGATACGGCCAACCGTTTCACAGATTTCACCGCATATCAGACATTGAAATACAGAAATTAATATACTACGGAGATCAGTACAACGAGACGAATAGAATGGTACACTTATTGAGAGATACGGCTATCCTATCGAAACTCGATTTTTGTTGCCAAACTGCTACTAAAACGTCGAAAATAATAGAAACGAAGGTACAGCGGTCCAAATTTGGCGAAATGAAAGATAACGTCTCACTCAAAAAATGATTAACATTTCTATTATGTAAAAATATTCATGTTTCAAAAATATTTTGTTTCCATCAAATTTAACTGATTTTAAATTTTAAATTGAAATTTCATAACCAAACAAACATTCATATTTTTCAAAAAAAATCTGTCACTTGCTATGCTTAAATAGATGCATACCAAATATCAAATTTGATTGCAAAAATAGTTTATTTCCAAGAAAAAATCAGTTAATTACGTTACTTATATCGTTAAAATTTCCGGGTCATTACAATTATAATTAGTAAAAAAGAGTTATGAAAATTAGCATCTATTACAACAGGCAAAAAATAGTTTATAATAGGCGTCTAGTACAACTGTTAGATGAAAAATATTGTAATTGGTATATATTACAACAAGGAAAGAAAAAGAGTTGTTGAAAAGTGGCATCTATTGCGACAGGCAAGATAAAACCATTGTAATATGTTTCTATTATAACAGACATTTTTTGACCATGGTAAAAACGTTGTTGTAATAGGGTATTTTTGCTGCAATGATAGCGGTTAATAATCTTAGCTTGGACTAAAATCTCTCCTTGCTTAATCTTATTAATTCCTTAACCCCTTATTACATGAAATCCCTCATCCGTTTAATCTTTTATTGTCAAAAATTAACTGTAGTAATTACCTTAGTTCAACTCCTTTATCCCTTCAAGTGCCAAATACTTGATAAATTAAATTTTTCATTGAAAAATTCCTTTGATAAATTCCTTTAATTTTGACTCTCCAAAATATGGGGCATGACACTAATCTTTTATTTGAGTGCATTTACATTTTTGTGAGTGACTCTTACCAAAATTATTGAATAAAATAAAACAAAATAAGATATACAGAAGAAGAAAGAGGGATAAATAAGAAAATTAGTAACCATTAAAAATTTACGTCATTTTTAATTTCTTGAGTAATAGTGCAATAATACATAACTGATATTTATAGCTACATTGCTTAGAGAATAAGTAACTACAAAATAGGAAAACAACTTTAACATTGAAAATCATAGATAATAAAATATCTCTGATTCATTTCTTGACATATGATGATAATCTCTTAACATCCTCCCTCAAACTCATGGTGTAGCAACTAGAGTTTGCCAATGCAAAAATACCAAGAAATAATGTCATTCTAGTCATTAGGAGAATGTGAAACCAATTGATCAAATGCAGTTATAAATTAACATCAAATAAAAATTTTAGCCTACAAAGATGACAACGATGAATTAAAAATCCGAAGTTGAAATTTGGGAACATGAATATTCCTATGCGATTCGAAGTGGAATGACAATTTGGATTAGAAGGGTATTATCAATTAGAAATCCGGAGTCGGAATCTGAGAAAAGAGAAAATAGGAATAAGGAATTTCCATGGGATTGGAAGAGTTCTTTCATTTAGGATTCGCTGCTGCCATTGTTGGAAGACTGATGCCAATTAAAGATGCTCTGGAGACTAAAATTTGAAATGGGAATATCAATCATAAATTATTTCATAAGTAAGCTGTAACGCCACACTCCGAGACCCACTCTAGTAAAGAGTATTACGGAGTAATACCGTCTACTAGAACGGAGAATAGAGTATAATGGAAGCGACCATGTGTAATCAAGCTATAACTAACTACTGAATACGTCGAATAGGTGGTTTTCTTTTCTCAAGTGGTTCGACATATCCAATAGATATTTATGACGAAATTACAATGGCTAAGGAAAATAGGTTCAGAACAAACATAATACTAAATGATAACATCATCATCACAGAACAGTCACATAACAGTCACATAACACAAGTACAATATATCGTTAATACAGATCCAAATATCAAAAGGTGGGTACAAAGCCACCACTCACACATGTGAGTCAAAAATATGAAAATAAGAGTCTGAAATAACAGAGTAGTGGAATAGTAGACAAATAAAAGAGCTATCTATCAGCATAGCAGATAATGTCCAAGCGGAAGCACAGAAGCTAAGTCCAGAGACCTAACCTGAAACAACTCGGTCTGACCCGAGCGAAAACACTCGGGTCAGGCTAGCCAAATAATCAGTAATAACTGAGATATATATATAATAATGCAGTACATAAATAAAACAGTACTTCTCCAAAGAGAAGAGTAATATGAACTACATGAATATAATGACGATCCCTAATCATCAATAAACAGTAAAAATCTCCAAAGAGAATACAAACACCAAAGTGTTAAATAAATAAAATCGCCTCATATCATCGGCGTAACCAAAACTATATAAAGTTGCCCATAGGCAATAATCCCAAAAGTGACCAGAGTCTAAAATCAATGCCCAAGCAAAGATCGATGCTCTAAAGAGCAATAGGGAAATACTGAAAAGTCAATGAATCAAATACTGAAAAACAGTGTCGAAGGACACTGTGAATCCACAAGGGAATCGCACTTACATCGTATGGTTCCATAGAACCAACATCGAATGGCGTCACTCGAATGGATATAAAAATCATCAGATAATACAAGTATTGCACGTGCACCGACCAGAGTCGTTATTGCCAAGTACTGTAGAGTTGTGATCGATCACTCGCACAGATGCGGAAGGCGCGAGACGGCGAGATCCTTCCCAGAAGGATAAAGGCCCAGAGGCGCACGCCGAAAAATAAACTGCTCCATAGAGCAGGTGTCCAGAGACGGTTGCCCAGAGGCGTGGTGACCCAGAGGTCCAGTACTGGCCGCCCAGAGGCTAATGTGTTACTAACTTCTTGGAGAGGAACCCGTAAAGTGTTAACAATGAGTCCCATACCCCACGTTCGTACTAAACGGTTTCCTAACAAATAGCAAGCTCACACTCCAAACAATAAAAAGTCCACCTCGTATCATCGGTAAACTAGACCTAAAGGTCAAAACGATCAATCGAATAGGTCGGGGATTAACCGGAAAGAAAATACACACGGTTCCATAGACCTGAGGTTTCCCAACCGATTAAGCACCTTTCCACTTCGCTCGACGTGCTAAAAGTGAGTGTGAGATTTTTATTATAGAAAATAATGGTGCGAAACGGATTTATAATTGATTTTGAAATCGCTTTAAAACGGCTTTTGAAAACTCTCCTATTATAGAGTAATTAATTTAATAATTAAAAATAATATTATATAATAAATTTCGAAATCCATTTAGGAGTGAGAAATCCTTTTAAAACCTTTTTATAAAGCCCATGTACGAAATCCAGAGACAAATTTCAAAGAAATCAATAAAACCAGAAAATCACTGAAATTATTCTAAGTGTTGGAAAATAGTCTAAAACTGACGCGAACCCAAGTTCGGAAAATTATTCGGACCAGCAAACTGAATCCGAATGACATGAAAATTGGTAGGGATGTAGTCTGACATTCCTACTTCAGAACACAAAAGAATTACTCGATTCCGCGGACCCGGAAACAGTGAATACACTGTTTCAGGCTGAGATCCGGGTCCTTCTTCGACAGCAATTTCGAAGAGTCAAACGAACTCGGATACTATTCAAATTTTCTAGAGATGGAGTTTGGAACTTCAGCTTTCCTACGAGTCCAAAAACGTTGGATTTCGACCACGTATGTGACTGTGGCGATATCACAAAGTTTCAGTCTCAAACTGCAACATAAAAAAAATACTTTCAAAAAATTTTATTTTCTTTTATTTTATTTATTTATTTTTTTCTTCGCCCCCAGCCCGCATGGGCTGGGGGATACTTGGGGCCTGCCCCAGCCCACGCGGGCTGGGATTTCGGGCCCGCCACCCAGCCCGCGCGGGCTGGGGGTTCTGGGCCGCCCCCCCAACCCGCGCGGGCTGGAGAGTTGGGCCCCCCCCCCCCAGCCCGCGCGGGCTGGGGGAGTTGGGCCCGCCCCAGCCCGCGCTGGCTGGGGGAGTTGGGCCAGCCCCAGCCCCTTGCGGGCTGGGGAATGGGGCCCGCCCCAGCCCACGCGGGCCGGGGACCTACGGCCCGCCCCAGCCCCTTTCGGGCTGGGGTCTTGTGGCCAGCCCCACTGGGGCTGGCCTGCTCCTGGCTAGCCCAGTTGGGCTAGCCTGCCCTGCTTGGGCTGTAGCCTGGTGCCCAGACCCTGTTTTTCAGCCTATTTTCAGCCTGAACATTTCCAGCCAACTAAAATTGATGATTTTGGTGATTTTGGGGTGTTTTTTTTCAGTTTTTGGCATCAAATTTTCACCAATAATATAACTAGCAATAATCAAATAGTAATTACTTCAAAGAAGCAAAGAATCAAGTAGTTTGTGTGCACAATATCAAGCAAGCCAAAATCTTCAACCCAAAGCAAAAGATCAAGAGACTTCAAGGACCCAAAAATAAAAAAAATAAAAAAACAAAGATTGCAACAAGATGGTAGATATAAAATAGGGATTAAGATGGATTAGAGAATAATCAAATTTTCGCCAATATTACAACTAGCAATAATCACTAATCAATAGTAATTACCTCAAAGAAGCAAAGGATCAAGTAGTTTGTGTGCACAATATCAAGCAAGCCAAAATCTTCAACCCCAAAGCAAAATATCAAGAGACTTCAAGGACCCAAAAATCAAAAAAACAAAATAAAGATTACAACAAGATGGTAGAGATAAAATAGGGCTTAAGAAGGATTAGAGAATATGGGAGATTGCATTACCTTTTTCAAAGATTAAATTAGTTTAGTTATGTAGAGAAGGAGGTGGATCTTCTATCAAAGGGATGCCATTAGTTATGTTTAGATCTAGGTTTAGGAATAGGAGGGTTAAGGTTTGTGGATCTACCAAAAGGAGGCCATTAGTTATGTTTAGATCTAGGTTTAGGAATTATGAAGAGGAGGGTTAGGGTTTGTGGAATGGGTTTAAGATATTATATAGAAGTGGGTAGGCTAATGGGCCATGTTAGGAGGTTTTAAAACCATTTAGGACTTAGTTTATTTTTCTAAGGTTATTATGTGAACAAAATCCTAAGTAGCAACCTAGTTTTAATTAAAACCATATAAATGTCTCATTTGGCCAATTAAACCTATAATCACATTTAAAATTCCCTATTTTAAACCCCTAATATTTTAATTTGCAAATCAAATTGCAAATTTAAATTCCCAAAAATTTGTTTAGCTCCCTTTTCAACTTAAAATCATAAATTTTAATTTATCATTCGGTAATTGCAATCTCAGGGTTATTACAGACTCCCTCCCTTAAGAAAATTGCGTCCCCGCAATTCCTTAAAAATAGAAGTCGTCTATAACATCTAATCCACAAAAGGAATACAGAAGATAAATTATAGATGTTCACCTGTGCTGGAAGATGAAAGAAAACCTGGATAAGTACGCTCGATAAACTCTCTGGTCTCCCAAGTGCAGTCCTTAGGATTAGACGACCACTGAATCTTCACGAGCGGGACCTCTTTGTTTCGAAGGCGTCTAACCTTCGAATCAAGCACACGAAGAGGTTGCTGCTCTATAGATTAATCGGGTGAGATCTCCAAATCAGGTACGATATGAGGCTCGATGATAAAATCAGGATCGCGCACACACTTGCGAAGCTGAGAAACATGGAACACATCATGTATTCCAGAGAAATAAGCAGGTAGAGCCACTCTATAGGCGACGAGGCCGATGCGTTCCGTGATAGGAAACGGTCCAATATAGCGAGGGGACAATTTTCCTGTAGAACTGAAACGCACAACCCTTTTCATAGGAGATATCCGAATAAAGACATGATCACCAATGGAGAACTCAAGAGGCTTCCTACGGTTGTCCGCGTAGGATTTCTGGCGGTCCTGTGCCTCTTTCATTCTCTGACGGATAAGAACAATCTTTTCAGAAGATTCCCGAACTGAATCTGGACCAAGAATAAGCTTCTCGCCAGATTCTAACCAACAAGCAGGAGAGCGACATGGCCTTCCGTATAGAGCCTCGAAAGGTGCCATGCCGATACTAGACTGAAAGCTGTTGTTGTAGGAGAACTCTACGAGAGGTAAATGATCCTCCCAACTACCCCCGAAATCCAGAATACATCAACGCAAAAGATCCTCCAAAACACGATTCACCCTCTCAGTCTGACCGTCGGTCTGAGGGTGATAAGCAGTAGAGAGATTCACCTTGGTGCCCAAAGTTGACTGTAGGCACTTCCAGAAGTGACTAGTGAAAATGGTGTCTCGATCACACACGATAGAGCTAGGAATGCCATGAAGTCGAACGACTTCCTTCACATAGAGCTTGGCCAACTGAGGTGCAGTCCGAGTGGACTTAATCGGAATGAAATGAGCCGATTTGGTCAAGCGATCAACAATAACCCAGATAGAAGTATGGCCTGACCTCGATCGAGGAAGACCATCAATGAAATCCATGGATATCTGATCCCATTTCCATAATGGAATCTCTAGAGGCTGAAGAAGACCAGATGGACGCTGATGCTCGGCCTTGATCTGTTGACAAGTCATGCGGCTACTCACATAACTTGCCACATCTCTCTTCAAACCCTCCCAATAATATAGCCGGCACATATCGGCATACATCTTACTCGAACCGGGATGTATAGTGTACTTAGTGCGATGGCACTCGTCTAGAATGTCGCGTCTAAGTGATAAATCAGATGGTACAACAATACGGTTCTTCCTACGAAGACACCGATGAAAATCAAGAGAATAATCCAGCAATGTCTCATCGCTGGATCCCGACTCGAGAAGATGAATAAGATGCAATAGGTCTGGATCCTGCCGCTGAGCATGGGCAATGCGATCCAACAAGATGGGACGAGCTTCCAAATTGGATAATAAAACAAGAGCATCAGAAGATGGAGCTCGATCTCTAATATCACATAAAGATAGAGTCTCAAGAACATCCCACTCGGCAATCATCATAGAAACTACCGTCGAGTACTTGCGACTAAGCGCATCTGCAACACGATTACCCTTGCCAGAGATATACTGAATATCTAAATCATATGAGGCGAGAAACTCAAGCCATTGCTGTTGCCTCATATTGAGATCTCTCTGGCTGAAAAGATACTTCAGAGACTTGTGATCGGTGTAAAGAGTGAAGCGTTCGCCTAATAGAAAGTGACGCCACGTCTTCAAAGCAAAGACGATAGCTGCCAACTCAAGATCATGAGTCGGATAGCGAACCTCATTCGGACGTAGCTGCTAGAAGCATAAGCAACTACCCGATTCTTCTGCATAAGCACAGCACCGAGCCCGCTACCACAAGCGTCAGTGTAAACAACAAGATCTTGGTTACTCTCAGGAACCACAAGAATAGGAGCATGAGTGAGAAGTTCCTTCAGTCGCTGAAAGGAAGCTTCACACTTATCAGACCAAATAAAACGAACACCCTTACGAGTCAGCGTCGTAAGGGGAAGTGCAACTCGAGAGAAATCCTTGATAAACCGACGGTAATAACCCGCCAGACCAAGGAAGCTGCGAATATCATGAACGTTCTCGGGCTGCTTCCAATTCTGAATAGCTTCGATCTTGGCAGGATCGACAGAAATACCCTCAGATGATACAATATGGCCCAAGAACTTGACCTTGCTCTCCCAAAAATGGCACTTGGAGAGCTTGGCCTTAAGCTGATGCTGTCAGAGTGTATCCAAGACGATCCACAAATGATGAGCATGCTCTGACTCGGATCTAGAATAAATAAGAATATCGTCGATGAAAACCAGAACGAATCTATCGATGTATTCCATGAATACTCGATTCATAAGATCGACGAAGAAAGCCGGTGCATTCGTCAAGCCGAATGGCATGACCAACCACTCAAAAGAACCATACCGAGTGCGGAAAGTGGTAAGAGGGATGTTATCTTCCGCAACTCGGAGCTGATGAAATCCGGTGGCAAGGTCGAGCTGTGAAAAGACCTTCGCACCGCTCAACTGATCAAACATATCGTCTATCCGTGGCAATGGATAACGATTTCTGATGGTCAACTCATTAAGCTTGCGGTAGTCAATGCAAAGCCTAAGAGAGCCATCGGGCTTCTTAACGAAGACCACAGCAGCACCCCATGGCGAAGAACTGGATCGAATGAACTGCTTCGCCTCAAGCTCTACTAACTGCTTCCTGAGTTCCTCATTCTCTTTAATAGACATCCTCGTGGGAGGACGCCCAACTGGGTGGGAGCCTGGAATGAGATCGATGAGGAACTCAATGGCTCGCTTTGGCGGCAGGCCTGATACTGGCTCGAATATATCGGGGAAATCCCGAACAACAGGAATACGAGATATGTCCAAATCCTCATCTCGTGAATCAAGAGAAAATAAAGTAACATCAGAAAGCCCAACATCTTGAAGAACAATAGCTAACGGAGAGGACGAATCAGGGTGATGAATGAATAATATCCGCTCCGAACATATAATTTTGGCATCGTGCTGAACGAGCCAATCCATGCCAAGAATCATATCAAATCCCAAATACTCCATAACGTGCAGATTTGCACGGAAAGAAAATCCACAAAGATCAATATCTATATTCTCACAAAGCAAGCTAAGGGTCGTGGATCCGCCGATGGGATTCACAATCCTTAGTGAAGAAACCAGACAAGTAACATCCAAAGATAATGTATCAACTAGTTCCTTTGATACGAATGAGTGAGAGGCACCTGTATCAAAGAGAACTCTACAAGATCTACCATGAAATAAAATAGAACCTTTGAGAACGGAAGGATGCGTACCTCGAGGCTGAGCTGAAGATGTAGGAGCCTTGGCAGCATTAAGCTTGCCAGGCTTGGCACTAGCTAGAGCAATAGGACAAGTGGAGATCCTGTGTCCCTCCTTCTTGCAGAAGGTGCAATAGAGAGGTTTGGGACACTCTCAAATAAAGTGATCTGGAGAACCACAATTGAAGCATTTCTTTGGAGGACGTGTCCCACTAGACTGAGCAGGAGTCTGGGACTGAGGACGAGTCTGAGGCCGAGTCTGAAAAGTGGAATTGCCAGTCTTCTTCTTCTTGTTCCAAGGCTTAGTCTTCTGAAATGGACCCCGCTTCTGATTGGGGTTTTTGAAACCCTCTCCATCTTCATCACTGTCTCTCTCACGCTCAACCGCTTCAAGGTGAAGCGCTGCGTCAACAAACTCATCAAAAGGGAGCTTGAGCTGGAGCATAAGCTGTTTCTTCAAATCTTTCTTCAGGCCTTCTACAAACTTGATATTCTTCTTATAAGGAGTGCTAATGAACTCGAGGCCATACTTGGACAGGGCCTCGAAAGATGATGAATAATCAGCAACAGAGGTTTTCCCTTGCTTAAGATCAATAAAGCGGCGTGCAAGGGCTATCTTCTCGGACTCGGGGACAAACTTGAGCAAGAAGCGCTCTTGGAACTGATCCCAAGTGAGAGTGGCCTCATCGATCTCAGAAATAAGGAACTCGTACCAATCCAAGGTACGGCCCTCAAGATGGCTAGAAGCAACAAGGACTCTGTCATGGTCGAGGATAGCCATGCGAGTAAAATTACGCTCGCAAACTCTGATCCAAGCCTGTACTTCCAAAATAGTCTCGGAGCCACTGAATGGCTTCCCTCCGAGATGAATAAAGTCGCTGCAGAGCGCGCAAAAGCAGACTTGCGCGCAGCATCGGGAACCGGTGCAGGAGATTGAGAGTGCGATTGAGAGTTATGAACCAGCTCCATGATTTGGTCCGTGGTCATGTATACGCCCTCTGGGTGAGGGTTGCTGGACTGTCCAGCATCAGCAGAACGGAGGTTCCTACCTCTACCAGCCATACTGAAAGATAAAGTAAGATTTAGTTAAGCACGATTTAATGATAGATAATTCACTAAGGAATACTACGAAATATAATAGATTCCTACACATATTCCTAACTTATTTATTTAAAGGTGGATATGTTCAATTTTGATCGTATTATACTACGTGTCTGTTCTGTGTTTGTTATGCTTAATTCTGAACCTGGCTTTGATACCAAGATGTAACGCCCCACTCCGAGACCCACTCTAGTAAAGAGTATTACGGAGTAATACCGTCTACTAGAACGGAGAATGGAGTATAATGGAAGCGACCATGTGTAATCAAGCTATAACTAACTACTGAATATGTCGAATAGGTGGTTTTCTTTTCTCAAGTGGTTCAACATATCCAATAGATATTTATAACGAAATTACAATGGCTAAGGAAAATAGGTTCAGAACAAACATAATACTAAATGATAACATCATCATCACAGAACAGTCACATAACAGTCACAGAACACAAGTACAATATATCGTCAATACAGATCCAAATATCAAAAGGTGGGTACAAAGCCACCACTCACACATGTGAGTCAAAAATATGTAAATAAGAGTCTGAAATAACAGAGTAGCGGAATAGTAGACAAATAAAAGAGCTATCTATCAGCATAGTAGATAATGTCCAAGCGGAAGCACAGAAGCTAAGTCCAGAGACCTAACCTGAAACAACTCGGTCTGACCCGAGCGAAAACACTCGGGTCAGGCTAGCCAAATTATCAGTAATAACTGAGATATATATATATATATATATATAATAATGCAGTACATAAATAAAACAGTACTTCTCCAAAGAGAAGAGTAATATGAACTACATGAATATAATGACGATCCCTAATCATCAATAAACAGTAAAAATCTCCAAAGAGAATACAAACACCAAAGTGTTAAATAAATAAAATCGCCTCATATCATCGGCGTAACCAAAACTATATAAAGTTGCCCATAGGCAATAATCCCAAAAGTGACCAGAGTCTAAAATCAATGCCCAAGCAAAGATCGATTTTCCAAAGAGCAATAGGGAAATACTGAAAAGTCAATGAAATCAAATACTGAAAAACAGTGTCAAAGGACACTGTGAATCCACAAGGTAATCTCACTTACATCGTATGGTTCCATAGAACCAACACCGAATGGTGTTACTCGAATGGATATAAAAATCATCAGATAATACAAGTATTGCACGTGCACGGACCAGAGTCGTTATTGCCAAGTACTGTAGAGTTGTGATCGATCACTCGCACAGATGCGGAACGCGCAAGACGGCGAGATCCTTCACAGAAGGATAAATGCCCAGAGGCGCACGCCGAAAAATAAACTGCTACATAGAGCAGGTGTCCAGAGACGGTTGCCCAGAGGCGTGGTGACCTAGAGGTCCAGTACTGGCCGCCTAGAGGCTAATGTGTCACTAACTTCTTGGAGAGGAACCCGTAAAGTGTTAACAATGAGTCCCATACCCCACGTTCGTACTAAACGGTTTCCTAACCAATAGCAAGCTCACACTCCAAACAATAAAAAGTCCACCTCGTATCATCGGTAAACTAGACCTAAAGGTCAAAACGATCAATCGAATAGGTCGGGGATTAACCGGAAAGAAAATACACACGGTTCCATAGACGGAGGTTTCCCAACCGTTTAAGCACCTTTCCACTTCGCTCGACGTGCTAAAAGTGAGTGTGAGATTTTTATTATAGAAAATAATGGTGTGAAACGAATTTATAATTGATTTTGAAATCGCATTAAAACGGCTTTTGAAAACTCTCCTCTTATGGAGTAATTAATTTAATAATTAAAAATAATATAATATAATAAATTTCGAAATCCATTTAGGAGTGAGAAATCCTTTTAAAACCTTTTTATAAAGCCCGTGTACGAAATCCAAAGACAAATCTCAAAGAAATCAATAAAACCAGAAAATCACTGAAATTATTCCAAGTGTTGGAAAATAGTCTAAAACTGAAGCGAACCCAAGTTCGAAAAATTATTCGGACCAGCAAACTGAATCCGAATGACATGAAAATTAGTTGGGATGTAGTCTGAGACTCCTACTTCAGAACACAAAAGAATTACTCGATTCCGACTTGAAATGAAGTCGCAGTGACGCTTCAAAGTCGGACCCGGAAACAGTGAATACACTGTTTCAGGCTGAGATCCGGGTCCTTCTTCGACAACAATTTCGAAGAGTCAAACGAACTCGGATACTATTCAAATTTTCTACAGATGGAGTTTGGAACTTCAGCTTTCCAATGAATCCAAAAACGTTGGATTTCGACCACGTATGTGACCGTGGCGATATCACAAAGTTTCAGTCTCAAACTGCAACAGAAAAAAAAAATACTTTCAAAAAAATTTATTTTATTATTTTTTATTTTTTTCTTCGCCCCCAGCCCGCATGGGCTGGGGAATACTTGGGGCATGCCCCAGCCCGCGCGGGCTGGGGTATCGGGCCCGCCCCCAGCCCGCGCGGGCTGGGTGTTCTGGGCCGCCCCCCAGCCCGCGCGGGCTGGGGAGTTGGGCCCGCCCCCCAGCCCGCGCGGGCTGGGGGAGTTGGGCCCGCCCCAGCCCCTTGCGGGCTGGGGAATGGGGCCCGCCCCAGCCCACGCGGGCTGGGAACCTGCGGCCCGCCCCAGTCCCTTTCGGGCTGGGGTCTTGTGGCCAGCCCCACTGGGGCTGGCCTGCTCCTGGCTAGCCCAATTGGGCTAGCCTGCCCTGCTTGGGCTGTAGCCTGGTGCCCAGACCCTGTTTTTAAGCCTATTTTCAGCCTGAACATTTCCAGCCAACTAAAATTGATGATTTTGGGGTGTTTTTTTCAGTTTTTGGAATCAAATTTTCACCAATGATTATAACTAGCAATAATCAAATAGTAATTACTTCAAAGAAGCAAAGAATCAAGTAGTTTGTGTGCACAATATCAAGCAAGCCAAAATCTTCAACCCAAAGCAAAAGATCAAGAGACTTCAAGGACCCAAAAATAAAAATAAAAAACAAAACAAAGATTGCAACAAGATGGTAGATATAAAATAGGGATTAAGATGGATTAGAGAATAATCAAATTTTCGCCAATATTACAACTAGCAATAATCACTAATCAATAGTAATTACCTCAAAGAAGCAAAGGGTCAAGTAGTTTGTGTGCACAATATCAAGCAAGCCAAAATCTTCAACTCCAAAGCAAAATATCAAGAGACTTCAAGGACCCAAAAATCAAAAAAAACAAAATAAAGATTACAACAAGATGGTAGAGATAAAATAGGGATTAAGAAGGATTAGAGAATAGGGGAGACTGCATTACCTTTTTCAAAGATTAAATTAGTTTAGTTATGTAGAGAAGGAGGTGGATCTTCTATCAAAGGGATGCCATTAGTTATGTTTAGATCTAGGTTTAGGAATAGGAGGGTTACGGTTTGTGGATCTACCAAAAGGAGGCCATTAGTTATGTTTAGATCTAGGTTTAGGAATTATGAAGAGGAGGGTTAGGGTTTGTGGAATGGGTTTAAGATATTATATAGAAGTGGGTAGGCTAATGGGCCATGTTAGGAGGTTTTAAAACCATTTAAGACTTAGTTTATTTTTCTAAGGTTATTATGAGAACAAAATCCTAAGTAGCAACCTAGTTTTAATTAAAACCATATAAATGTCTCATTTGGGCAATTAAACCTATAATCACATTTAAAAATTCCCTATTTTAAACCCCAAATATTTTAATTTGCAAATCAAATTGCAAATTTAAATTCCCAAAAATTTGTTTAGCTCCCTTTTCAACTTAAAATCATAATTTTTAATTTATCATTCGGTAATTGCAATCTCAGGGTTGTTACATAAGCTCAGTAACGCTGTTGAGGAAGCTAGGTGGCTTGGATTTAAAGTTTGTGAATCTGAGTTAAGCATGCATGATAAATATATGGTTTTTGGAAATACGAGAAAGAAAATGCTTTGATAAATCAAGCGACTGAATTTCTAGTAGAATTGAAACCTGCTATAAATAGCATATTAAAATTATTAAAAAAAAGAAGAAAAAATTGGATATAAAGAAGAGGAGAGGCATATAAAGGAAGAAAATTAATAACCATTAAAAAGCTACATCTTTATTGATTACTTGATTTATAATTCAAAAAAACACAACAAATATTTATAGCTACATTGCTTAGAGCACAAATTAATTGGGACTTGTTGTGTCCTCAAAATCTGCTCCGTAGTTTTTTGCGGATTAGCCCAATTTTGATTATAAAATAGGAAAACAATTGTAATATTGGAAAGCGTAGACATTAAAATATCTCTAATTTATTTCTTAATATATAATAATATCTTAAGAATTATGTATACTGTGAATGTTCATGTATCATAAGGAAATTGTCAAGACCTTAAAAGACAAAGAATGCATCAAGCGCCTTATTAAAATCACCAGTATGTGTCTAGTATTAGATAATTAATAAAACCCCATAATCACCACACTTTATGGAAATAATTCTGATAATTTTGACCAATTTCCTAAATAATTTTATTTTTCTACTTTTATAAATTCAAAATTATGTCTCAAGTGCCTGTTTTCATCAATTTTCCATAAGGATTACTTACCATTTCAATACTTTGCTAGTTAACTTGCCTTGATATAGCAGTTGATTGCTAAATGGGTAAAATAACATATTCTCCTTTATTTTCAAATAGTAGGCTTACTTGGCGAAATCCACACTTTGTATCATCTACAAATCTAGGGGCAGTCAAATGCCAAAGACCAAAAATGCCCTTTAATGCTAGTATTTGAAAAAGCAGCAAAATGAGTTTTAAAATACAGACGTCAGATTATTTTAAGTGTCTTTTTTTAAGAATCTAACAACCATATCTTTTCAAAGGATTGTGATCATTTATGCATATCATATGTATGTTCGTGTATGCCGTGCACTTTCAATACACTCATAGGTTGACCGGTGAGGTATCACCCATCGATCGGTGGGAAAATCCTGAACTTAATGCCTAACTGATCAAACATTTGAGGTTGATTGATCAGCGAATCATCTCACTATGTTCATATGTACATTTAATGGTCGAATGGTCATGATCTCAATGTCGACGCTTGTACACTTAAAGCACCAATAAGTTCGACATGGTGTATCTTCGCACGTCTCATTTTGACCATACCTAATAGATCGAAGTTTTGATTGAAAACTATTTTCGTCGGTGCATTCTTGACAAAATGCTAATTGATTTAATATATTATATCATATATTTTAACAAATATTTATCTGAATGATGTGATAACTCTAAGTTACATGAGGAGCGACAAGCTTTGGGTTATTTTTAGCCAACATTAGTGCTACAAAGGCCAAATTACTTGACCAAAAAGTAGTCATAAATGAAATAAGTGGAACCATATGATTTCAGGTTTTGAATCTCACATTTCTTTTAACTCTTACATCATCCCACATTGTTTTTATCATTGCTCTATCTAATATAAACAAGTATAATAATTTTGTTCCTTAACTCCTTCCTATCTCAACCTAATATACCTTTCGCTCATCGAATATACATCAAATTCAATTCTTCAATTAAGTCCTTAATGTACCTTGGTTTCAGTAGAGAACAGTATGAACACTTGCTAAACTATTATGTAACTCGACTAGATGAGCGAGCTTAACAATCTTTTCTGTCATAGCAAATGGACCTACACATCAAGGAGCCGATTTCCCTACCTTCCTAAAGCATATAATGCCTCGCATCAGTAAAACATTCAAGAACCCATGATCACGTATTACAAATTTAGTTTTTTTCCTTTCATCGGCATAACTCGTCTACCTCAACTACGCAAACTTCATTCTGGCGTGAATTAACTCTATTTTCTCATTAGCAACTATTACCAAGTCATGTTTTAACACAAGTCTATCTTCCATGTCCAACCAACAAAAAAGTGACTTTCACGGTCTTCCATAAAATTCCTTAAATATTGCTATTCTAATGCTCGACTTTTAATTATTATTGTAGGCAAACTCCACAAAGTGCAAATAGTCTTCCCAAATCCCTCCGAAATCCTGGACTCATGCCCTCGTCAGATCATCTAGAACTTGGTTCATCCCTTCCGTTTGATCATTTGTCCATGGATTATAAGCCATACTAAAGTTCAACTTTATGCCTATAGTACATGCTAGATTTCTTGAGAACTCTCTGGTAAACAACAGGTCTCTACCATTAACAACAGTGCTAAAAATCCAATAGAGTCTCAAAACATTCTTCATATATAGCTTTGTTAAGCTAGATGTTTTTCTTGTCAACTTCATTGGGATAAAATGAGCGCACTTAATTAGTCTATTAACTAATATCCATATGCTATCGGTTCTCACTCTTAACCTCAGTTATTACCCATATTAAGTCATTAGTTTTTTTAATCCCCTTGTCAATGGTTTAACTTAAGCTATCAACGTCTTTAAAATTTTCAACTACTTTGTTTCTCATCGATAATATTTTCATGTATGTTCTTCACATTTTTAAACTTACCAATTTCTTCGATACTTACAATACAGGTTTTCAATTATCAACCATTTTTCTTAACATTAGTATTATATATCAAGTGACATATTCAAATTTTATTTAATATCTCAAATTAAATCGATTAAATTTAACTTTAAATAGACACCGATACAGTAAATATGTATTCATATAATAAAGAGTATTTTCGATAAAAATGGAATTCTCATATATCGTAGAATATGTTGTGGTAATTGCCATTATTATTGATGTCTTATTACCATTACAACACCGCACATTTAGATGGTATGTTAAACCGTACAGATCACATCGATTATCTTTTATTTTAAACATTTTTAATCGGTAAAATTAATAACGATTGATAAGTGGTAATATAATAAAAATGTTTAGACTTACTTAAGAATGTGAGATTATTAACATCTAGGTCGGAGGCTTCCTATGGTTTGAAATGCTAGTCTATCATCTGACTTACAATACAGTTTATCTCCACGGTCTACAATATGACCAAATGATGCATTTGTTTATGTGTCCTATAGAAGAGCATCAACATGTTGTTAACAGTAATCATATACATTGTTGAATTTAGGTTGATGGGTAAATATAATTTTATTCTTGATCAAAATCATTTCCAAACAGAATTGATTCCCTTCGACATCGCTCACTTGCGATATTGGTTACTCAACGACGTAATCATCAGACTAGCGGCATCAAATGATTTTCGATAATGAACACTTAGCACCATCATTATCTTGACATCGTAGCCCTTCAACATCAATCACTTTAGGGCATCAGTATACCTCTAGCATTGTTTATCATACGCCACAAAATATTGCAGCATTAGACATTTGTGGCATCGAATGCTTACAACATCCATATTGAGACATTGCCACTTGCGGCATTACTAACTTCGGTGCCAATATCAGAAACTTGGGCGCTATTTTAACATGGAGCACTTACCTATAAATATAAGGTCATCTGAATCCCAAATCCACGTTCATCAAGATCGGCGAATTCAATATTATCTAGATCCACAAACTTAAAACAATTTGACCCCTTAAACTCAGCCTTGCTCAGATCTATAAACTCGATTTATGAAGTTAAGACACGTGGTGGCTTGGCTTCCATCGGTTGGTCTTGAATTAATTTTGAACAAATAATGAGGGGAGAAAGAGCGGAAAAGAAAACGTAAAGGAGATGGTAGAATTTGATGTGGAGTGAATCACGTGATTTCATTTGTGTGCTGTAAATCTGGAAATGCCTTAAAAGGAGTTATAATCTGAATTCCAAACCCATTGAGAGAGCTTGGAAATCTTGTAAGAAGTTATAATCTGAATTTACTCATATCTATTTCACAGCAATCATATTACACTTAACAGCAATAACTTATCTTTTTCAGACTCTTATAATAGGAAACAGAGATGACATTGATGAGATGACTGGTGGTAATGCTAGTGTTCTCATTGTCAATGTGAACACCCTTGTCAAAATGTCCTTCAAAGGGAAAAAAGACTCTTCCAACATAAACGACGTGTAGAAACTAAATGATATTATCTCGTTGTCAATGTGAACACCCGAGTTCTTGATTCTTCTAATCTTTGGACCATGTTTTATGGGACCATGTTTTCCAAAATGACAAAACTTCGTTATATGGAGTCTGAGTAAGATTCGTTTGGTGATTCTTGTGATTTATGATTTGACCGTAACCAAATTTCCGACTATTTTCTTCCTCTTTTATCGCAGGAACCAGCTGTAAAACAAGAACCAAAACCAATGAATGTACATAGCACAAATTAAAGGTGAACTAAATAATTACATGCTCTACTTTCTTTTCTAAGTGAAAAATAGCTATAAAGACAAACTTTGAAGAAAAAAATTAGATCGAAGGACAACAAGTTTCATTTCTAGACTGAAGGATAAATTTTAAAAAATAATTAGTCTGAAGTACAATGCTAGTTAGAACTAGCATTTTGTATAGTGTAAAAACCAAATAAAATACTAGTTAGAACTAACATTTTGTATAGTGCAAAAACTGAATATAATGCTACTTAGAACTAGCATTGTCCTTCAGCCTAATTTTTTTCAAAGTTTGTACTTCGCTCAAATAATGAATCTCGGTGTTCTTGAGATACAATTTTTTTATCAAAGTTTGTCATTTTCCCAGGCCTTCTTTTCGCACTATTATGGACAAATTCCCTTTCTTAGGAACACATACAATAAAAAGAATAATGGTAATCACACATATATGATATATCATATATGTGTTTGGATCATATTTGCGTAGGGCCATAGATAAATACCAGTAAGGTAAGATTCCTCCCTCTTCTTTTTATGTTGCATGATAGCAACCTTAATGTTATGTTGCATGCTTGGTCATGAGTTGATAGTGTTTCAGTTTATTGAATAATGTAACCTTCATTCAACAATAATATCAATTTTGCAATATCTATTTTGGAATTAGTCATAAGTTGTGATGTATAATGTGTTAATTTATTGTTTTAATTGTGTTCACCGTGTTTAATTGTGTTCACCGTGTTTAGTGATGTAAGAATCATTTCTCTACATATTGGCTGAATGTTAAAATTAGAAATTTAATCTAATAAGTAATTTACTACTATATAATTTTCAGCATTTCCAATGTTAATTGAAAAAAAAGTTCTTTACTATACATTTATTTTTTGGTATCTGAATTATTGTTGCTTATATTTAAATAATCTTTTTTTCGAATATGTTATCATTCATGAAGTAATTAATTTAAAAATGCAACAAATATTTATATTTGTCAAGTGATATATTTTAATGGTCAATTTTTCCACAATTGCACGGTTGCAGCAGGCCGATTTGTCTCCACGTTCTACAATATAGTCAAACGTTGCATTTGCACCAACAATTACACGTCATATGGAAGAGCATTAACATGTTAACAGTACCCGTATACATTGTTGAATTTATGTTGAAGGGTAAATATTATAAAACGGTAATAATTTTTATTCTTGATCAAACTCATTTATAAACACAATATTTTCATGCCTGAGCAAAGTTATAAAGTCAAATGGTTGTAATATTATTTT
The DNA here is from genome assembly GCA_030765085.1 of Allium cepa. Classification (NCBI taxonomy): domain Eukaryota; kingdom Viridiplantae; phylum Streptophyta; class Magnoliopsida; order Asparagales; family Amaryllidaceae; genus Allium; species Allium cepa. Next base: position 603,152,946 of record CM060941.1, read on the forward strand.
TTTAGTGTAGTGCTATCGGTACCTTGCTTTGCATCAGCGGTCACCATGGTCTGCGGCCAGCCACCATCGTAGTGTAAAAAAAAAAAAATTCGCGATCGGGGTCTGTAGCAAGAAGCCGATTGTTGACATGCTAATTTTTAATAACCAGTGCATAGAAAACATTAAGTATAGATTGAGTATTTATACAACAACAACAACAACAACAAAAGTAGCAGTATTAATAATAAATACGATAATGACGATGATGGTGATCATATATGATCAGATTTGTCACATATTTATTCGATGTGTTATGGAAAAAGTTCAATAACACATCTATTGCCAAGAGCAGGTATTATCCTGTAGCGTTTAAACTCGGCTTGGGTGAAGATTTTGCTCCATTCTTCCTCATCCCGTTCTGCTCCATCAGATAATACCATCATTAACATATCATAGCGTAGCTCGGCCTTTCTTGAATTTTCGTTCGATTTATTCAAACCAACCACTTGATCAATAATGATAACTTTTCCTCCATTTTTATTACAAAGAATCGCCTTCCTGCACTGTTGCAATATCTTTACACACTCTTCATTTTTCCAATCATGGAGTATCCACTGTATATGTATACTTTTCAAAATAAGTAGCAGTAATTTTAAAACATCGTAAACACAAAAACGTAATATGGTAAATAAATAAACCCTTACCTTGAGAAAAATAGCATCTGCTGGAGGTATGAACTCAAACATGTCACCTGCAATAAACCGAGCAAGTATCTTTTCTTCCTCCTTCACAGTGTTCACAACTTGTTGAAGGTCCAACACAGTGCAACTAATGTCTGGAAACTTTTCAGAAATTGCCAAAGCAGCAGATCCCGTTCCACCTCCTACATCAATCAATCGTTCAACTCCAGCAAAAACATGCCCGTGCTCCTTGAGAAGTACGTCCATCACAAACTTAGCATCACTCGCCATTGCTTTGTTGAACAGTTCACTGAAGTCGGAATTCCTCGCAGTCATCTCCCAAAAACTGCAACCGTTTAAAGTATGGAATGGAGTCGAACTTTCTTTGCTCTTAAACCAAGCACTCATTTGATGACATGGATCAACAATTGCTGGATGAAGCACTAGTAGTGCATAGTCACACAAGTTTAAGTCATGGTTCTTCACAAGAAGAGTTGACACTGGAGTTAATGAGAATGCATCCCCTTCTTCACTTTGAACTGTGGTGAAAATACCCGAATGGCTTAATATGCGCATGAGGCGACACATATAAGCTTTTTTTGAAGAGGATATGGACAGCGACGTGAGAAGGTCGTTAATGGTGATTGGTTTGCCATGTGTGTGGATGGCTTGAGGGATGCCTAGCTCCACTGCGCATTTTAAACACATGGAGTCTATGAATTTCAGAACATGGCTCCATAGAAGTGTTTGAGCATGCATTAGCTTTTCGCTGTTATTACTTTCTTTTTTAACCTCCATGGTTGATAATTATTGGTAGGTACCGCTAGCTATTGACGGGTATTTATATACATGCATGCTATCAGTAACCAGTACCCTTCCCCGTATTTATGGTATCAAATTTTCGGTTTTAAGATTTTCTAAACCATTTCTTATTTTTATCCTATCCATTTACTGTAGTACGTGGACAAATGGGAGACGTAATCCGTGGATAAAATTAGATTTCATAACTATTTGCATATCTCGAACATTTGGTCTATCATTATTTGTTTGTACATGTTAATGGTGGCCATCATTGTTTTTAACCGACCATGTGTCATTTTTGCAATGTCATAATTATTAACTGATAACTATTAATGAAATAATTTCAACTTTGCTTTACATGATACGTCAGTATAAGCTTTACGCGGGATGATCAGAAATTGATCTCACTACGGTTATTATAGCAATCCAGTAGATATGAAGATATCAAGTGGTTGATCTAGTTAAGAGAAGTAAAATGAGCATGAGATATATAATGTAGCAAAGCAGCAAGCAACCAAGCATATATCGGACTGCACAGTTCTCAAAACAACAACAACCTTTCATATAAACCTCAACGACATACATTATTATCAAAGATACAGTGGACTGGGCCTTGAGAATGTTCAGCCCAAAGTCATAATACTGTACACACATATATTTCCAGCATTGTACATACTAATGTATCATTCATTTTAGCTTCTCTGTAAAATACTTTCTGTTGATATTCATTTCAATAAAAATCTTTCTATTCAGAACTTCATTTTGGTATCAGAGCAATTCGAAAAACTTTGCTTAGCAGCAATTGAAAGAAAGAAAAACTGAAAATCATCAGTATTCATCATCTGATCTCCAAAACTCATCAGATTGAATCTCATCATCTGAGTTTTTGAATTCATCTGAAGATTTCAAGAAGACAAGTGTCGTGCCAAAGAATTGGACAATTCTGGCTACATCAAATCCCTTAATCTCAGTTGAAAGTATTGCAGAAAATTTCAAAATCAAGAAAATCAAATGCAGAAAGCAAGAAAAGAACACAAAGACATAAAAAAAGAAGTACGCGCCTTGCCAAGAAATCATCAGATTAGTGTCATCATCTGATTCTTGGTTGCAACAAACCTGTCTTCTCGTCTCAGCATTTATCATCTTCTGAGTTTTTCTTGTTTTGAAGAGATTTCATCTTGGCCAGTGAAGGGTCTGAAACTTCAAGCAATGGAGGGAACAGTCAGCAATCAAATGCGGCAAAGAATCTAATCAAGACAATTAATCTTCACAGTCAGCTGATCAATGTACATTTAGATGAGGATAATTATCTTCTTTGGAAACTCTAGATTGGTACAACAATCAGAGGCTATGGACTGGATGGTTTCATTCTTGGGACACACATATCCCCACCAGAGCACATCCCTAATCAAGAAAACAACCAAATCATAAACCCAGAATATATCAGATATCAAAGACAGGATATCTTGATAAGTTCCTGGCTATTATCCTCGATCAGTACTAATCTGCTGCCTCAATTAGTAGGATGTAAAACATCAAATGAAATCGGGACAACTATACAGCAGATATTGAGTTCTCAATCTGCAGCTAAAATCATGCATTACAAGAGACAATTACAGAATATCAAGAAGGAAAATTTATCAATGAGAGTATCTCTCAAAAGTCAAGACAACATGTGATTTGTTGGAGGCAGCATGCCATATGGTGACTGAAACAGAACAAATATTGACTGTTCTCACTGGTCTTAATGAGGAATATGAAGCCACGGTGGCTGTAATATCCCCTAAAGAAACTTTACCATCCATGCAATATGTCAATTCAACATTACTGGCCCGTGAAGGGAGAATTGATCACAGAAAACCACAAGAATCAGATCCATCTATCAACTATGCAGTGAATTCCAAAAATAAAAGTCAAACCAATAACAACAGAGGAGCACAAGTCTTTCAGAGAGGGGGTCAATCTAACAAGTCTAGAGGTGGAGGCAGATGGAATAACAATTCAAGACCAAGATGTCAGATTTGTGAAAAGCTTGGTCATACAGTTATGAGATGTTATTTTAGATTTAATACAAATTTCACACCAAATCAAACAGTTAATACACAAAGAGGTGGTAATTCTAGTGCAAATATGGCACAGATTCAACAAGATTCAGGCAATTCAACAGAAAATTCAAGAATGTGTCATCTGAATGAATCAGCCAGACCTGAACATATCAATGATGAAAGCTGGTACCCAGACTCAGGTGCAACCAATCATATCACTAACAATTTGGATAATGTAAACTTGGGCAATAAAGAGTACAAAGGTAATAGTTCCATTCACATGGAAAATGGTGAGTCTATAAAGATATCACACACTGGTATTGCTTGCATCAAAGGTAGAAGAAAACTTTACCTCAATAACTTATTAAGAGTTCCACAAATTAAAAAGAATCTCATGAGTGTATCACAGTTTGCAAGTGATAACAATGTTTATTTTGAATTTTATCCTACATACTACTTAGTTAGAGACATACTGACTAAAAAAATTCTTTTGCAGGGTGAAGCAGTCAGAGGTCTATACAGATTTAATTCTTTAGACTCAAGAGACTCTGAAAAATGTTGTAACTTTTCTGAAACAGTTCAATCCAACGATAGGTTGAGAAAATTTGATGTATGGCACTACAAGTTAGGGCATCCCAATGTTAATGTAGTGAAGAAAATATTGACAGAAAGTAAAATCTCTGTTGAAAATATTAATTTACCATATGCTTGTACATATTGCCAAATGGGTAAAAGTCACAAACTTCCTTTTTCTGACTCATTGACAGAATATACTAAACCACTAGAATTGATAGCTACTGATCTTTGGGGGCCAACACCTATCAATTCTGATTATGGTTATAATTTTTATATCTCTTTTATAGATGCCTATTCTAGATATACTTGGATTTATTTCTTAAAGTCAAAATTTGAAACTCATAATGCTGTAATAAATTTTATTACACAAATAGAAAAGCAAGTCAATCATCAAGTTAAAATTGTTCAGACTGATGGAGGTGGTGAATTTAAACCCCTCAGCGGTTACTTTAACAAAAAGGGAATGGTTCATAGAATGACTTGCCCCTATACTTCTGAGCAAAGTGGTCTAATAGAGAGAAAGCATAGACATATTGTCGAGTCTGGATTAACTTTTCTAGCTCAGGCATCTTTGCCACTAAAATTTTGGCCAGATTCCTTCGATACTGCAGTGTATCTGATTAACAGATTACCAACTAAAGTATTGAAGGGTAAAGCACCAATTGAAGTTTTATTTAATACAAAGCCAGACTATCAAAACTTAAAAACATTTGGTTGTCTATGCTTTCCTTATACTAGACCATACAACTCTCATAGACTAAATTTCAGGTCTACACCTTGTACCTTTTTAGGGTATAATGGAAAAATATACATTAGTAGGCATGTTGTATTTAATGAATGTGTGTTTCCTCATTCTGATGCAAGTACAAAGACAACCAAGAAAGTTTATAATCCTAGAGTATCACTACCTCCAATACCTTTATGCTCAAGTGACAGGAGTCATGAAGAAACTGAAGCAAATTCAGATAACTCTGCTCCACAACACACTTTGTTCACTGAACCAGGTCAGGCAGAGTTCTCCAAACCCACAGATAAATCTCCCAATACTGCATCAAGCCAAACACAAAATACTGATCAGCAACAAGAATCAGATAGCATTGCAGATAGAAATACTGAGTCACCTCACAGTGAACCATAGATCAGAGGTGGACATCATATGATTACCAGGGCAAAGAGTGAAATATTCAAACCTAAAGCATACACTGTCACTACTATGTCTACAACATCAGAAGAACCAGTTACATTCAATCAAGCAATTAAAAACAAAAACTGAAAAGCTGCCATGGATAATGAATATAGTGCACGCATGAGAAAAAAGACATGGAGCCTTGTTCCACCACCAGAAAATAAAAACATAATGGGTTGCAAATGGACCTATAAACTTAAAAGGAATCCAGATGGATCCATTTCAAAATACAAGGCCAGATTGGTAGCAAAAGGTTACACTCAACAACAAGGGTTTGATTTTAATGAAACATTTTCTCCAGTGGTAAAGCCAACCACAATTAGGATCATACTTACATTGGCTCTACATAAACACTGGAGAATAAGACAACTTGATGTTAATAATGCCTTTTTAAATGGTGATCTGAGTGAAGAAGTTTACATGGAGCAACCTCTAGGATATGAGCAAGATAAAAATAGTGTCTGCAAGTTAAACAAGGCCATATATGGTCTAAAGCAGGCACCCAGAGTATGGTCTGATAAGTCGAAAATCACATTATCTAAATTGATTTTTCAACATACCAGATCAAATAATTCTCTGTTTATCAAAAGAAGTACTAATGTCACTGTTTACATTCTAATTTATGTTGATGATTTAATTGTTACAGGTAATGATGAGGAAGAGGTTAGCAACATTATCCAATATTTGGACAAACAATTTTCAATCAAAGACCTTGGAGATCTGAATTATTTCCTAGGTATTAAAGTAACAAGATCACACTCAGAAATTTTTTTGAGTCAAAGGAAATACATTTACAGATCTTCTAGTTAAAGCAAAGATGAACGAAGCTAACCATCTGCCTACACCTACGATTACCAATCAACATTTCTCCAAAAACAAAGGAGAACCTATACTGAATGATAATCAATATAGAAGCATTGTTGGTGCACTGCAATATATAGCCATAACAAGACCCGATATTTCTTTTAGTGTTAACAAAGTGTGTCAATTTATGCAGAATCCCCTTGATGAGCACTAGAAGGCAGTCAAGAGAATTCTGAGATTTCTCAAAGGGACAGTAAATTATGGTTTAACACTAAAAGCATGCAACACTCTCAAGATAACAAGCTATGCAGATGCAGACTGGGCAAGTGATCCAGATGATAGAAGATCAACAACATGATTCTGTATTGGGAAATAATCTTATATCATGGTATTCAAAGAAACAACCCACAGTGTCTAGATCCAGCATGGAGGCTGAATATAGAAGCGTTGCTGCTGCAACAGCAGAAATCATGTGGATACAGTCCTTATTGGATGAACTAAAGGTCAACACTAATATCAAACCGATCATATGGTGTGACAATCTAAGTGTTGTATCACTCACTGCAAATCCCATACTACACGCAAGGACCAAGCACATAGAAATCGACTTATACTTTGTACGTGAGCAAGTATTAAAGGAAAGATTACAAGTAAATCATGTACCTTCAGCCTACCAATGTGCAGATATCTTAACTAAAGCCTTATCAAGTAAAAACTTTACCAGACTGAGGGCAGATCTGAAGATTCAAGAAAGAAAAGGCAGCGACTTGAACACCAGTTAGCATGCCTTCTATCTCTTGTCAACATTGCTTATGCTGCCATGTTTTCAAGGCATCAATTTTCTCATATATTCATCGCTCGCTTTCGCAGCACTCAAATTCATCATGAAGCCCTCTCAAATCTTCACTCTCAGAGAAATAATGAAGATCGGAGGCTCCTTTTCAACTTCAGGCCTCAAATTGACATCAGATCTGATAATAAGAACCGAAGTCAACAAATTTGAAGAACCAACACCAGATCTATGGATTCAGTGTACTCAATAGCATCTACTCTAACAAAATCACTCAGATCTGAGGATTTCATCGCTAATTTGAGAAGATTTGAAGATATCGCAGTTTTCTCTATAACCCTAGATCGGTTTGAGGGGGGAGTTAAGAGAAGTAAAATGAGTATGAGATATAATGTAGCAAAGCAGCAAGCAACCAAGCATATATCGAACTGCACAATTCTCAAAACGATCACAGCCTTTCATATAAATCTCAATGGCATACATTATTATCAAAGATACAGTGGTCCGGGCCTTGAGAATGTTCAGCCCAAAGTCATAATACTGTACACATATATATTTCTAGCATTGTACATACTAATGTATCATTCATTTTAGATTCTCTGTAAAATACTTTCTGTTGATATTCATTTCAATAAAAATCTTTCTATTCAGAACTTCATTTGATCTCCAGTATACATATAGTGACTTTGGATTTCTAAAGAATTATTAAAATATGGGAACGTGAGAATCAAATTATATCCACGTACAAAGAGAATACACTTTTGAATTTACTTAAATATTCACTTCCTCTTTACTTCCCAACGTAGTTTTCATGACCGTGCCATAGCTCGAACAATTATGACTGAAGGTTTAAGGTTTCGACGGTTCAGCGGGTCGAACCGTCGAAATCATGATTTATTTTTTTTGAAAAATTTGCATATTTAACTACAAACTATATGAAAAAATATTGAAATAATAACGCTCTGTACATAAACTGTAGATGATCTTTAAGGTCTGCAGCCGAAGTTGTGTGTTGTTGCAGTGCACAAGTACAACTATGTATATGGTAGAGTAGCGTACAACAATAGAAGTTTAATGACAACAAATTTGACGAATCTTATAGTGGTATTGGAGGAGTTTGCAGCAGTGAAAAACGAAGTGGTTTTGTTTGTGGTTTAAATTTTGATACGATTATGATTTTTGGAATATATATTTGCTTATTTTCTTCAAAGAAATGCAAAACATGAAAATGAAAGAGAACTAAAAGATGATAAAGTGGGAAAAAACAAAAAAAAAACAAGTTTAACCAGGTAAATTGACGGTTGAACCACTGGTTAGAGGGTCTGACCAGAATTCATAGATGACTGAGGTCTGATTAAGTTTTAAACCATGATGATCTAAGATTTAAGGTTATTCAAGGTCGGACTGAGGCAGAGTAATGAAAACACTGCTCCTAAACGTTTTAATCTTTGGGACTTTTAGTCCTTTCCTCTCTCCCACGCTCTCACCATCTTTATGTCATAGCTTCACAACCAGATTTCTTAAAGTTTCTCTTCTAAACGCTTGCATGTTAAATGTATGCCTATCCTTTTTATATAATTCTTACTTTCTAGATAAATAAATGCTTAATATGATTATATTCATGATTCATGGGCAATCCTAGATAAATAAATTTTCTGCTAAACTCAAAATTTAGTATGTAGTTACTTAATGAAAATAATAATGTACTACTAGGTCAGCTTTTGTTGATGTTCTTCTGGAGGTTAAGTTCTACTATCATTTACAAAATTTGTTTTGCTTAAATCATAAATTGGATTTTAGCAATTTCATTTACCAAGATGAAATCAAGTTAGTTTAATTTATGTACCCAAGTGTAAGCGCTGCGGATTGTGCACAATGGGCTTAGAGATTATTGTTAGTCAATAGACTGTATAACGTTGATGTCAATGAGTTTAGTATCTTTTTGAAGACAATCTGGATAAATTATATGTTTGCATTTCAGGTAAATATTTTGAGAAAGGACAAAGAGTATTATACTTTTAGATCCCTTTTAAATTGAATGCACTTTTTATCATATGATTGTTATGCAAACAGAATTGTAGTAAACTGGAAGTTACATAGAATAGAGTATGTGATAAAATATAGTACTCTTTTAGATCGTTCAAGTTCAGAATAATCTATTTTCTTAAAACAATATTGCTCACTCTATGATGTTTAAGAATATCGAACAATTGTTTTCCAAGTTAAAACGGGCATGTCTCTATGATGCTGCGCAACAATTACAGAGCAACGACGAACTCAAGATAATTTAAGTAAGAACAGAAATTTGTGGATGTAGAAGTGTAGAAAAATTAAGTACTTTTTTCCATTTTCCTTCTATCTATATGTAGGAGCGGAGAGGTGTTTATTCGATAATAGGTTTCTGTTCGCGAACGGTTGTGACGGTTGAAAAGGTTGTGTCCCTTTATTAAATGAAGCAACCATTTCATCACTGCTGTTAGAAATGAGTTTTTGAAAAATCAAAAAAAAATGTCTGGTCTGATAAGCTAAGTTAACAGCCAACTGCAAAGTGATAAGTGTTTCTAATACGCCTCAAACGTCCATTGTCTATGCCTTGGGCGTGGACGCAGGGGCGCACATGCGGGGTGGTGCATTGCACTACCCGCTAAGATGGTCATGCTTTCTTATCTCTCTTTCTCTCGTAGTAACTATAATAGAGACCACATCTTACTATATAAACACATGATGTTTATTATATTTTATTATGTGAGACTATTCATATTCTAAGACATTTAATACCTCACATTTCCTATGCAATGCTCATTCATTTCTAACAAACCCCCACATGAATGAGTAATTGCTCAATTTGTTCTTAAATTTTATGAAACATTTATCCTATCGGTTAAAGTAACACATTGGCCTTGAACTTTCCTAGTATTTATCCTTTTGACCTACCAACGAATCAGTAAACTTTGGTTTTCTTTGAACTGTAAGTTTTTTGTGTAATATAAAATAGACAACACACAATAAGTGTTTTTTTTTATCTTCCTTGGTTTTTGCCGTGAACACGGCTTGGTCTCATGAGTGCTTGGAGAATTTGGTCTTACAATTCTCCTTGAAGCGGCGCCTTCGCACCCATGTAGGTGAATGTATAAAGGGTATTTCACAATACCCTGCTTGATTCTTAATATTACCAAGTATAGATATCATTAAAAGTATCAAAACTTATCCTATTCTCTGGCGAGTAGTGCACTGACTTGTCATGGGAATGGTTTGTGTAACGTCCCGCCTTTCGCACGCTTTAAATCGACACACGTGCCAATTCAAACCATACGGAAGGGCGGATTGTTATGGGGTAAATAAGATAAACACAGAGAAGATGAAGAAAGAAGAAAAAAACAAAATAGAATCTTGCAGCGGAACGATAAAATATAATAATAAACATACAATTCATAAAACTGTTTATAAAATATTTGATTTTCTTTATACAATAAATATCAGAGTTCATATACCAATAAACATCAATGCAGCAGAATCAAATGGTGTAGTGGAATAATATAATAGATAGTAATACTACAAATCTTCGTCTTCGTCCTCCAGAATAAAATCTTCAAATCCTGAAACGCTCGGACTGACCCGAGCGAATTGAAAAGACAAAACACTCGAGTCAGAACTAAAAGATCTTATGTAAGTTAAATCAACAGGGATAAATATGAGTGCAGTAACTTAAAAGATGCTCGGGATTCACATCTCTTAAGGATCCATTAAACTATTTACTATGTAGTATATTTCGCTATTATAATAGTGTCTAATTGTAAAATAAACTTACTTTTAAATAGCGTTAAGGCTTTACATTTTCCACCTTGACACAGTTATATATTCCCATAGTCTATACAGTACCGTAATCTCCCCCGTACTGGGCGTCGTCAGAGGGCACTGCATAGGTATGGTACAAAACCAAAATCGTGTAAGGTGCGCTAGGGTAGGTGACACGGCACAACTAGGCAATGCCAGGGTAGATATACCAATTGCTATCCGGACCGGTGGTAACGCATAGCCGCAGCTACCGCCCACCTCGAACAAACATCCCCAAAATCAAAGAAATCAAAAGTGAAGATGGCCACCAGATCAATCCAAAGTCAGAGTATAGTATCGAAGGGATGTGTCCGATAAAGGGCGCTAACCCCCTTGGCTCGAGAATCGCTCCTGTTTTAGCCACCTTATGCCAACTCACGGGAGTCGGGTCCACGTATTTACCTTACAGGAAACGCCGCCACCAACCTACTTCATTCTGGAATCTCCACCGCGTACACGGTTATTAAAGTGGTTTTCGGAGTTGGCAGAGAGTATGACAACTTCCGATCCCGGTCTTTTTAACAACCAAACGTTATTGTAACACCGCGGTCTTTAAAATAGTTTATATTTTAAAACCAGAAAATAATTATCCATTTCAAAACCCATAAATACGATATCATTTCCATTTCCAAAACAACTCATTTTGATATTATTTTCATAAAACCCAAATCAATAATATATTTTTTTATTTCAAATATATTTCTTTTCCAAAATCATACTGCTTTAAAATTTATAATATCTGGAAACCAAACATTTGAATTATAACTTTCAACATAATACTTCGAAATTCATAGCTTTGAAACCATAACTTCAAAAACTTGAATGGTTTGGATATTCAAACAGTATATAGAATAAAATAGTTTGAATTTAAAATAACTTTGTAAAATAAATAATTTCCGTGACTTACAAATTATTTCATTAAAGATTAGGTCAAAATCCATAAACTTTAAAATCGCTTTCAGTTTCAATAAACCACTTCAGTTTCAATATATTTCAAACTTTGAATATTAAAAAAAATTGGAACTAAGGTTGGAAATTTCTATTCAACAATTTAAAGTCCTATTTATTTAGTTTGAAATATTTGCATAATAAATCTGAAATCATTTAAATAAAACTCAAATTACTTTTAACTAAAAATTTCCTTCAATTTATTCATACTAGAAATATTCATTTAATTCATCTTAAATAAAAATTCAGTTATAAATATCATACCTTTTTAAAAATTTCAAGTTAATAAATTCTACATCAACTTATGATGTTAAATTCTTAATTAAACTCGATTCCAGATCAATTTTTCAATTTAACTCCTAATATTAATTGATTTAAATCATTTAAAACTCTATATATTCTCAATATCTTAACATGTACCTAGCCATATAATATAAAATAATCAAACTCCATTATTCATCTTATTTATTTTATTTAACAAATTTATACACAGCTTAAATTCAATAATTTAACTATATATGCACGTAAAAATAAGATTTTATATAAGATCAAAAATTAATATTTATTAAACCGTATCCTATCCAAACTATTGAAATCATTTTCAGAATATTTATATATATATATATATATATATATATATATATAGACCGACGGTGCCTGTATATAATTTTCTACCCTATGGTCAAGTGATACGGATATCTATCAATTCAATCCGCAATTTAAAAATAAAAATGCGGTTGTATATCATTTCAAACCGCAATCCCGAATGAAACTAAAATGCATAATAACTTGCAGTTTATACAATATAAATACAACATCCATTCATCCATCATATCAATCATCAAACACTCATAAATTTATCATCCAATTCAAACAATCACAACAATAAATATTAATTAATTACTGATAGTTAAATTTTCAATAATGAATTAAATAACTGTTTAATTGTATTTTATATGCAATAATAAATAAATTTAACTAGCAAGTTATATGCAATAAATAAATTTGACTAAAATTTTAACTGACAGTTTTAATGCAATTAATAAATAAATTAACAATTAACTGTCAATTTCAAATGAAATAATGAATTAAATAACGCGTAAATTAATGAATGCAATTTAACTGAGAAAATGATGAAATATGCGCCAAACATCTATAAATAAACTTTAAACACATCATAAATCAATTTAACCAACATAAGAAATTTTAGAAATTGCGAGTGGGTTAAAACACTCGCCTTTTGAATTTAAATTGAATTCAAATCCAATTTAAACCCAAAAATTGGACAGTCTCCAAATTCATCCAAACTAGCACCAAAATGTCTGAAATTCTGATACGATCCCAGCAAAACAAACCGCGCATGAATTTGACCTCGTATGCAAAAGTTATGAAAATTTGAAAATTGCAAAATTCTGGTCGTGGGTCGACTTCGGGTTCGACTTCGGTGCGCCACCTCAAATCCCCGGTTCTTGCTTGGAGTTTTTTCCAAAACGACCCGGAGCGACCCGAGTCATTTTCTTCCTGACCAGAAGTAGATACAGCGTTTTTGCCTCTGAAACTCGAAGCGCGACCAAAAGTTGCTGCAGATCCGCAATTTTTTTTTTTTGAAATTGAAATTGGATTGGGAAGATTAGGGTTTGCAGTGGAATGAGGAAGTTCATACGTTCAAAATGAGGAATAAGCAATGACTCATATATATAGGCAAACAGAATAGAAAGAATTGGCTAGGTTGAATTTGGGTTTTGAACGATAATTGACCCGAAAAGCCCGTTTCGATTCCGGAACGGAAAAGGGTCAACCAATATATCAAAATATATGTTTAAAAATAATTTAAACGCGATGGAAAAAGTTTCACGTCCAAATTCCATCGTATGAAGAAGTTATGTTAAATTCAAATTTTCCAAATTAATTTCAATTGATTTAAATTGCATAAATTTCAAGTCGTTTCGAGTCCGTACGATCAAACGACAAGTCCGATCGCTACGAAACTTGAAACACTATTATAATTCACCGTTACGGATCCGATGAAACTAGTTTTGTCGAAATTCGAGTCAGTGGCCAAAATGGCTATTTTTATATTAATTAAATAAATGTATAATTAATTGATTAAATCAAAATTTTAAATTTCAATTCTAAAATCGACAATTTTATCATCTTATATTTCTCAAACATTTTTAACGATTTAAACAAATTTAAATGTCTATTTAGAGAAGATAAATTTATAAATTTCAATATAAACCTTCAATTTCTTAAATTTCAAAATTATAAATAAAATTTCCAACAATTCTATTAAATTCACTATTCATTTTATTATTAAATTCATCGTTATCAAAAGAATGCAATTTACATTGGTTCACGATTGTTTACATTTATTTTCTTAGGTTTCATCTACATTTCCATTTATCCAATATTTCAAATATTAAGTTTCCATTTAATTGCAATAAATCATATTATCGTAATTTAAATTCAAATAAATGGAAAAAATGTTGATTCTCATTCTTATTATTTAAACATACATTATCCTCTAAACATATTGACCATTTGTTTACATTACATTACATTGATACTTCCAATTTCACCTTTTCGTATTAACTATTTTAATTCCACTTATTGTGTAATAACCACTATATTGAAATTTGTCAATTTCAATCATAAATTTGGATTTTAAAACCAATTAACTAATTTACCTTGGTGCCATCCATTATTACATTAATCGTTACTTTAAATTACATTAATAAAACATTAAATTTAAATATAGTTACTAATTATTTACATAGTTTATTTAACACCTTATATAAGAAGCCACCTATATTACTTGCATTTAAGTTCGTTAGTCATCAAAACCAGATTTATAATTCCATATTCAACACTAATTTATTTCATTGCAATTAATATACGCTTATTTACACACTTCATACTTTTAATTATCAACTATTAATTTATTATGCATTATTTCATCAATTAATATCAATTTTGAATTTATTTCCCAATTTACCGATTTCATTCAATTATACCCTTACGAATTGGTTTCCCTCAATTGGTATTGCATTTCATTCGCTTTATTAATACTTACCTTAGTTAGCCTTAGCATAGTATTAGATTAAAATTTCATTGGTTACATCCTATTGAATTAACATTCTCCGATTACCAAATTAATCTACATCAAATTGCACTAATTAAGTGAATTAACTGTAATTGATTTCACACTAACTTTTACGAACTAAATAAATATGTAACTTATAACCATTGTTACCCTTAACTCTTAATTACCTTTAAAAGTTCATTAATTACAACAAATGTTCCAATCAGCTATATAATTCAAATTTCATCTTTTATTTGTGTTCAATATTTTATTTCATTATGTTGAAATTTAGGCGCTTATACCCATTTAATATCCCAATTCATTGTTTTATCTTGGTTTCAAATTTTTAATTAAATCGATTGCCATCTATGCATAAAATTAACATTTCTATTAAACTTCAATTCACACTTCCATTATTATTTTAACAACTATTAAACATTATGATCAGTTAAAACTTCACAATGGTTTAAATCAATTGGGATTACACTACACATTTAATATTTATCAATTTGTTCTAACCTTATTACCTAAATTTACGTTCAGTCGCTATTCAATATATATATAAATTCATAAATTCAATATTTAAGTTCGTTTCTTATATTAAATTTATTAATAAGTATTCCTTTTCCCGTATTACAATAAATTGGAAATTTCATTAGATCCATTAATTATAAATTTAATTAGCATTGTTACGTTTTTAATTCACTTATTATTTCATAAATAAGTTACCCAAATTTTATTCTCCAAATATTAAATCACAAAGTCTTACGTGATTTACCATTTACATTACCCTTTTTTTCACGTTTGCTTCATTATCAATTACCAAATTTTGTTTCCTTCAAAATTAAATTACTCAATTTTAATTAAAATAACCAATCAAATTATTAAAATTTTACGGGTCGTTACACTCTCCCCCACTCAAAACTTTTCGTCCCCGAAAAGGAAAAAGAAGGGAGAAGAAAGAATTAAGAAATCAATATATCATACTAAAATATTAAATTCATAAACAAATGAATTTACAAAATTTATTACTTTAAATAAAATATACCCATTTTATAACCATTAAATCTTTTATACTTAAATAAATAAAGTTTGGAAAAACATTTTCAAAAAAATTTCTAAGTCCAAAAATTTACGAAAAATTTCGGCAGAGTCTTCTTTGTATGGAGAGGCTCGGGAGAAAATACAGTATCAAAATATAACAATTATATTACATATATTATCCAAAATATAATATCCCAACCCCGGAAAATATATAAAAATAGCGCTTTAAACCGTAATCCGAAACATACCTATTTGTTGGGCAATTTACGCTTAATTTATGGAACCAAAAGCAGTAGCAATTGCTTCCATAACCTGCATTTCACTTATAAAATCCAAAGGGTTAACAATTTATATAAAGTGAAATATTTAAGTGGTTTTAATCACTAACAACAAATCAATACCACAACCATCAATTTCAACAAACATCATACACAATAAATACAAAACAACCATTCAATCAAGCAAACAAATAGTTGTTCGGATTCAAAACTTTTAAATTGTACGGAATGAAGAATAAACTACTAGCGCATCATTTACTCAACAGTCTTAGATGAAACTAAATAGATTATTTTTCATCCAAGCAATTTTAAAGTATCCTAGCCGAGACAACCATAAACCAAGCAATAACAATTCCAACCAACAAATCAAATTAACTTATTATTAATTTTATTTCGTCCATTAGTTTTTTGATTTCCTTTCTTTTATTCATGCATTTATACTACTTCATTTCATTTATTTATCAATTTAAACTTAAGTTTATAACTCTATACCACCAATTCCAATAAATAAAAGCAATTTATTGAACCCTTTCATTACATATTTTTACTGTACAATTTCCATTACATTTCTTATTAAACATTTCAACTTCTAATATTTGGTAAGTTATATATATGCTTTTAAAGAACGTAATTGAAAGTTATACAAGTTTTTTCAATTCTTTTAATTAATTCATTGTTCAATAAAAAATTACCTTTTTCTTATAAGTTACACTTAATTCTCTTACCTACATTATAGATTTCAGTTATTAATTACTTACCTTTCATTTCACTACAATAATTGAACAATTAATTAATTGAAATTTAAGAATTTAATACCGGCTTAAATTTCAAATTATTTTAAAATAATCGATAAATACATTCTTACAACTTATATATCTTTAATTATATTTAAAACAATTCAAAATTTATAATTTTTTTTCAAACATGAATCTGCAGTAAAACTACTACAATGGCCTTTCCCTTTCGAAACTCGAAAATGAAAGTCGATGATGCGGCCGCCATCACCGAAATTATTTTCCAGCGACAGAGAGGAAAGTACAAAACTTATTTCTCCAAAATCTTCTTTAAAACAATACTTCCGAATTATAATAAATATTTATGTCAGAAAGTACTTATAAAAAATATTATTATATTCCAAAATTTATTCGAAAGAAATTTCAAAACCCCGGATCTTAAGTTCTAAATTTCCCAAATTTCATTTATTTTATTTTTCAATCTTATTTCTATTATTATTTATACACTTTATTACCTAACAACCAATCTATTGCAGCCAAATACAGATATCATTTGAAATTTTTTATTTTATATAGAAAATATAATAGGCAAAATTATTTCATTCACCTATATTAAAAATAAATATTATGTCGGTCTGTCCTATTAAGTGTTTAGAAATCCCTATTGATGTCACAGCATCCCATGCACCAACCAGAATTTATAAATACAAAATGGAACAGATTAAACAATATAAAAATCTTTTTTATAACACTAACAAATACGCTCTCTCATATATATACGCTCAGCGACTACCATAGGGTATTTCTACCCTATTAGTAAAGAGTCAAACCCCACAAAGCTAAGGTTTATCGCTAAACCAAAGCTCTGATATTAACTGTAACGTTCCGTCTTTTCGCACGCTTTAAATCGACACACGTGCCAATTCAAACCATACGGAAGGGCGGATTGTTATGGGGTAAATAAGATAAACACAGAAAAGATGAAGAAAGAAGAAAAAAACAAAATAGAATCTTGCAGCGGAACGATAAAATATAATAATAAATATACAATTCATAAAACTGTTTACAAAATATTTGATTTTCTTTATACAATAAATATCAGAGTTCATATACCAATAAACATCAATGCAGCAGAATCAAATGGTGTAGTGGAATAATATAATAGATAGTAATACTACAAATCTTCGTCTTCGTCCTCCAGAATAAAATCTTCAAATCCTGAAACGCTCGGACTGACCCGAGCGAATTGAAAAGACAAAACACTCGAGTCAGAACTAAAAGATCTTATGTAAGTTAAACCAACAGGGATAAATATGAGTGCAGTAACTTAAAAGATGCTCGGGATTCACATCTCTTAAGGATCTGTTAAACTATTTACCATGTAGTATATTTCGCTATTATAATAGTGTCTAATTGTGAAAAAACTTACTTTTAAATAGCTTTAAGGCTTTACATTTTCCACCTTAACACAGTTATATATTTTCATAGTCTATACAATACCGTAATCTCCCCCGTACTGGGCGTCGTCAGAGGGTACTACATAGGTATGGTACAAAACCAAAATCGTATAAGACGCGCTAGGGTAGGTGATACAGCACAACTAGGCAATGCCATGGTAGATATACCAATTGCTATCTGGACTGGTGGTAACGCTTAGCCGCAGCTACCGCCCACCTCGAACAAACACCCCCAAAATCAAAGAAATCAAAAGTGAAGGTGGCCACCAGATCAATCCAAAGTCAGAGTATATATCGAAGGGATGTGTCCGGTAAAGGGCGCTAACCCCCTTGGCCCGAGAATCGCTCCTGTTTTAGCCACCTTATGCCGACTCATGGGAGTCGGGTCCACGTATTTACCTTACAGGAAACGCCGCCATCAACCTACTTCATTCTGGAATCTCCACCGCGTACACGGTTGTTAAAATGGTTTTCGGAGTTGGCGGAGAGTATGACAACTTCCGATCCCGGTCACTTTAACAACCAAACGTTATTGTAACACCGCGGTCTTTAAAATAGTTTTTACTTTAAAACCAGAAAATAATTATCCATTTCAAAACCCATAAATACGATATCATTTCCATTTCCAAAACAACCCATTTTGATACTATTTTCATAAAACCTAAATCAATAATATTTTTTTTATTTCAAATATATTTCTTTTCCAAAATCATACTGCTTTAAAATTTATAATATCTGGAAACCAAACATTTGAATTATAACTTTCAACATAATACTTCGAAATTCATAGCTTTGAAACCATAACTTCAAAAACTTGAATTGTTTGGATTTTCAAACAGTATATATAATAAAATAGTTTGAGTTTAAAATTACTTTATAATATAAATAATTTCCGCGACTTACAAATTATTTCATTAAAGATTAAGTCAAAATCCATAAACTTTAAAATCGCTTTCAGTTTAAATAAACCACTTCAGTTTCAATATATTTCAAACTTTGAATATTAAAAAAATTTAGAACTAAGGTTGGAAATTTCTATTCAACAATTTAAAGTCCTATTTATTTAGTTTGAAATATTTGCATAATAAATCCGAAATCATTTAAATGAAACTCAAATTACTTTTAACTAAAAATTTCCTTCAATTTATTCATACTAGAAATATTCATTTAATTCATCTTGAATAAAAATTCAGTTATAAATATCATACCTTTTTAAAAATTTCAAGCTAATGAATTCTACATTAACTTATGATGTTAAATTCTTAATTAAACTCGATTCCAAATCAATTTTTCAATTTAACTCCTAATATTAATTGATTTAAATCATTTAAAGCTCTATATATTCTCAATATCTTAACATGTACCTAGCCATATAATATAAAATAATCAAACTCCATTATTCATCTTATTTATTTTATTTAACAAATTTATACACAGCTTAAATTCAATAATTTAACTATATATGTACATAAAAATAAGATTTTATATAAGATCAAAATTAATATTTATTAAACTGTATCCTATCCAAACCATAGAAATCATTTTCAAAATATTTATATTTATATATATATATATAGACCGACGGTGTCTGTATATAATTTTCTACCCTATGGTCAAGTGATACGGATATTTATCATTTCAATTCGCAATTTAAAAATAAAAATGCGGTTGTATATCATTTGAAACCGCAATCCCGAATGAAATGAAAATGCATAATAACTTGCAGTTTATACAATATAAATACAACATCCATTCATCCATCATATCAATCATCAAACACTCATAAATTTATCATCCAATTCAAACAATCACAACAATAAATAATAATTAATTACTGATAGTTAAATTTTCAATAATGAATTAAATAACTTTTTAACTGTATTTTACATGCAATAATAAATAAATTTAACTAGCAGGTTATATGCAATAAATAAATTTGACTAAAATTTTAACTGGCAGTTTTAATGCAATGAATAAATAAATTAACAATTAACTGTCAATTTTAAATGCAATAATGAATTAAATAACGCGTAAATTAATGAATGCAGTTTAAGTGAGAAAATGATGAAATATGCGCCAAACAGCTATAAATAAAACTTTAAACACATCATAAATCAATTTAACCAACATAAGAAATTTTAGAAATTGTGAGTGGGTTAAAACACTCACCTTTTGAATTTAAATTGAATTCAAATCCAATTTAAACCCAAAAATTGGACAGTCTTCAAATTCATCAAAACTAGCGACAAAATGTCTGAAATTCCGATACGATCCCAGCAAAACAAACCGCGTATGAATCCGAGCTCGTATGCAAAAGTTATGAAAAATTTGAAAATTGCAAAATTCTGGTCCTAGGTCGACTTCGGGTTCGACTTCGGTGCGCCGCCTCCAATCCCCGGTGCTTGCTTGGAGTTTTTGCCAAAACGACCCAAGTCATTTTTTTCCTGACCAAAAGTAGATACAGCGTTTTGGCCTCTGAAACTTGAAGCGCGACCAGAAGTTGCTGCAGATCCGCAATTTTTTTTTTTTTTTTTTTGAAATTGAAATTGAATTGGAAAGATTAGGGTTTGCAGTGTAATGAGGAAGAGCATACATTCAGAATGAGGAATAAGCAATGACCTAGGGTTTATTACCACATATATATAGGCAAACAGAATAGGAAGAATGTGCTAGGTTGTATTTGGGTTTTGAACGATAATTGACCCGAAAAGCCCGTTTCGATTCCCGAACGGAAAAGGGTCAATCCATATATGAAAATATATGTTTAAAAATATTTTAAACGCGATGAAAAAAGTTTCACTTCCAAATTCCATCGTATGAAGAAGTTATGCTAAATTCAAATTTTCCAAATTAATTTCAATTGATTTAAATTGCATAAATTTCAAGGCGTTTCGAGTCCGTACGATCAAACGACAAGTCCGATCGCTACGAAACTTGAAACACTATTATAGCTCACCGTTACGGATCCGATGAAACTAGTTTCGTCGAAATCCGAATCAGTGGCCAAAATGGCTATTTTTATATTAATTAGATAAATGTATAATTAATTGATTAAATCAAAATTTTAAATTTCAATTCTAAAATTGACAATTTTATCATCTTTTATTTCTCAAACATTTTTAACGATTTAAACAAATTTAAATGTCTATTTAGAGAAGATAAATTTCAATATAAACCTTCAATTTCTTAAATTTCAAAATTATAAATAAAATTTCCAACAATTCTATTAAATTCACTATTCATTCTATTATTAAATTCATCGTTATCAAAAGGATGCAATTTACATTGGTTCACGATTGTTTACATTTATTTTCTTAGGTTTCATCTACATTTCCATTTATGCAATATTTCAAATATTAAGTTTCCATTTAATTGCGATAAATCATATTATCGTAATTTAAATTCAAATAAATGGAAAAAATGTTGATTCCCATTCTTATTATTTAAACAAACATTATCCTCTAAACATATTGACCATTTGTTTACGTTACATTACATTGATACTTCCAATTTCACCTTTTCGTATTAACTATTTTAATTCCACTTATTGTGTAATAACTACTATATTGAAATTTGTCAATTTCACTCATAAATTTGGATTTTAAAACCAATTAACTAATTTACCTTGGTGCCATCCTTTATTACATCAATCGTTACTTTAAATTACATTAACAAAACATTAAATTTAGATATAGTTACTAATTATTTACATAGTTTATTTAACACCTTATATAACTAGCCACCTATATTACTTACATTTAAGTTCGTTAGTCATCAAACCAGATTTATAATTCCATATTCAACGCTAATTTATTTCATTGCAATTAATATACGCCTATTTACACACTTCATACTTTTAATTATCAACTAACAATTTATTATGCATTATTTCATCAATTAATATCAATTTTGAATTTATTTCCCAATTTACCGATTTCATTCAATTATACCCTTACGAATTGGTTTCCCTCAATTGGTATTGCATTTCATTCGCTTTATTAATACTTACCTTAGTTAGCCTTAGCGTAGTATTAGATTAAAATTTCATTGGTTACTTCCTATTGAATTAACATTCTCCGATTACCAAATTAATCTACATCAAATTGCACTAATTAAGTGAATTAACTGTAATTGATTTCACACTAACTTTTACGAACTAAATAAATATGTAACTTATAACCATTGTTACCCTTGACTCTTAATTACCTTTAAAAGTTCATTATTTACAACAAACGTTCCAATCAGCTATATAATTCAAATTTCATCTTTTATTTGTGTTCAATATTTTATTTCATTATGCTGAAATTTAGGCGCTTATACCCATTTAATATCCCAATTCATTGTTTTATCTTGGTTTCAAATTTTTAATTAAATCAATTGCCATCTATGCATAAAATTAACATTTCTATTAAACTTCCATTCACACTTCCATTATTATTTTAACAACTATTAAACATTATGATCAGTTAAAACTTCACAATGGTTTAAATCAATTGGGATTACACTACACATTTAATATTTATCAATTTGTTCTAACCTTATTACCTAAATTTACGTTCAGTTGCTATTCAATATATATATAAATTCATAAATTCAATATTTAAGTTCGTTTCTTATATTAAATTTATTAATAAGTATTCCTTTTCCCGTATTACAATAAATTGGAAATTTCATTAGATCCATTAATTATAAATTTAAATAGCATTGTTACGTTTTTAATTCACTTATTATTTCATAAATAAGTTACCCAAATTTTATTCTCCAAATATTAAATCACAAAGTCTTACGTGATTTACCATTTACATTACCCTTTTTTTTCACGTTTGCTTCATTATCAATTACCAAATCTTGTTTCCTTCAAAATTAAATTTCTCAATTTTAATTAAAATAACCAACCTAATTATTAAAATTTTACGGGTCGTTACACTCTCCCCCACTCAAAACTTTTCGTCCCCGAAAAGGAAAAAGAAGGGAGAAGAAAGAATTAAGAAATCAATATATCATACTAAAATATTAAATTCATAAACAAATGAATTTACAAAATTTATTACCTTAAATAAAATATACCCATTTTATAACCATTAAATCTTTTATACTTAAATAAATAAAGTTTGGAAAAACATTTTCAAAAAAATTTCTAAGTCCAAAAATTTACGAAAAATTTCGGCAGAGTCTTCTTTGTACGGAGAGACTCGGGAGAAAATACAGTATCAAAATATAACAATTATATTACATATATTATCCAAAATATAATATCCCAACCCGGGAAAATATATAAAAATAGCGCTTTAAACCGTAATCCGAAACATACCTATTTGTTGGGCAATTTACGCTTAATTTATGAAACCAAAAGCAGTAGCAATTACTTCCATAACCTGCATTTCACTTATAAAATCCAAAGGGTTAACAATTTATATAAGGTGAAATATTTAAGTGGTTTCAATCACTAACAACAAATCAATACCACAACCATCAATTTCAACAAACAGCATACACAATAAATACAAAACAACCATTCAATCAAGCAAACAAATAGTTGTTCGGGTTCAAAACTTTTAAATTGTACGGAATGAAGAATAAACTACTAGCGCATCATTTACTCAACAGTCTTAAATGAAACTAAATAGATTATTTTTCATCCAAGAAATTTTAAAGTATCCTTGCCCAAACAACCATAAACCAAGCAATAACAATTCCAACCAACAAATCAAATTAACTTATTATTAATTTTATTTCGTCCATTAGTTGTTTGATTTCCTTTCTTTCATTCATACATTTATACTACTTCATTTCATTTATTTATCAATTTAAACTTAAGTTTATAACTCTATACCACCAATTCCAATAAATAAAAGCAATTTATTGAACCCTTTCATTACATATTTTTACTGTACAATTTCCATTACATTTCTTATTAAACATTTCAACTTCTAATATTTGGTAAGTTATATATATGCTTTTAAAGAATGTAATAGAAAGTTATACAAGTTTTCTCATTTCTTTTAATTAATTCATTGTTCAATAAAAAATTTCCTTTTTCTTATTAGTTACACTTAAATCTCTTACCTACATTAGAGGTTTCAATTATTAATTACTTACCTTTCATTTCACAACAATAATTGAACAATTAATTAATTGAAATTTAAGAATTTAATACCGGGTTAAATTTCAAATTATTTTAAAATAATCGATAAATATATTCTTACAACTTATATATCTTTAATTATTTTTAAAATAATTCAAAATTTATATATTTTTTTCAAAAATGAATCTGCAGTAAAACTACTACAATGGCCTTTCCCTTTCGAAACTCGAAAATGAAAGTCGATGATGCGGCCGCCATCACCGAAATTATTTTCCAGCGACAGAGAGGAAAGTACAAAACTTATTTCTCCAAAATCTTCTTTAAAACAATTCTTCCGAATTATAATAAATATTTATGTCAGAAAGTACTTATAAAAAATATTATTATATTCCAAAATTTATTCCAAAGAAATTTCAAAACCCCGGATCTTAAGTTCTAAATTTCCCAAATTTCATTTATTTTATTTTTCAATCTTATTTCTATTTTTATTTATACACTTTATTACCTAACAACGAATCTATTGCAGCCAAATACAGATATCATTTGAAAATTTTTATTTTATATAGAAAATATAATAGGCAAAATTATTTCATTCACCTATATTAAAAACAAATATTATGTCGGTCTGTCCTATTAAGTGTTTAGAAATCCCTATTGATGTCACAGCGTCCCATGCACCAACCAGAATTTATAAATACAAAACGGAACAGATTAAACAATATAAAAACCTTTTTTATAACACTAACAAATACGCTCTCTCATATCTATACGCTCAGCGACTCCCATAGGGTATTTCTACCATATTAGTAAAGAGTCAAACACCACAAAGCTAAGGTTTATCGCTAAACCAAAGCTCTGATATCAACTGTAACGTCCCGTCTTTTCGCACGCTTTAAATCGACACACGTGCCAATTCAAACCATGTGGAAGGGCGGATTGTTATGGGGTAAATAAGATAAACACAGAGAAGATGCAGAAAGAAGAAAAAACAAAATAGAATCTTGCAGCGGAACGATAAAATATAATAATAAATATACAGTTCATAAAACTGTTTACAAAATATTTGATTTTCTTTATACAATAAATATCAGAGTTCACATGCCTATAAACATCAATGCAGCAGAATCAAATGGTGTAGTGGAATAATATAATAGATAGTAATACTACAAATCTTCGTCTTCGTCCTCCAGAATAAAATCTTCAAATCCTGAAACGCTCGAACTGACACGAGCGAATTGAAAAGACAAAACGAGTCAGAACTAAAAGATCTTATGTAAGTTAAATCAACAGGGATAAATATGAGTGCAGTAACTTAAAAGATGCTCGGGATTCACATCTCTTAAGGATCCGTTAAACTATTTACCATGTAGTATATTTCGCTATTATAATAGTGTCTAATTGTAAAAAAACTTACTTTTAAATAGCTTTAAGGCTTTACATTTGCCACCTTAACACAGTTATATATTCCCATAGTCTATACAGTACCGTAATCTCCCCCGTACTGCGCGTCGTCAGAGGGCACTCCATAGGTATGGTACAAAACCAAAATCGTATAAGGCGCGATAGGGTAGGTGATACGGCACAACTAGGCAATGCCATGGTAGATATACCACTTGCTATCCGGACTGGTGGTAACGCATAGCCGCAGCTACCGCCCACCTCGAACAAACACCCCTAAAATCAAAGAAATCAAAAGTGAAGGTGGCCACCAGATCTATCCAAAATCAGAGTATAGTATCGAAGGGATGTGTCCGATAAAGGGTGCTAACCCCCTTGGCCCGAGAATCGCTCCTGTTTTAGCCGCCTTATGCCAACTCACGGGAGTCGGGTCCACGAATTTACCTTACAGGAAACGCCGCCACCAACCTACTTCATTCTGGAATCTCCACCGCGTACACGGTTGTTAAAGTGGTTTTCGAAGTTGGCGGAGAGTATGACAACTTCCGATCCCGGTCTCTTTAACAACAAAACGTTATTGTAACACCGCGGTCTTTAAAATAGTTTATACTTTAAAACTAGAAAATAATTATCCATTTCAAAACCCATAAATACGAGATCATTTCCATTTCCAAAACAACTCATTTTGATATTATTTTCATAAAACCCAAATCAATAATATTTTTTTATTTCAAATATATTTCTTTTCCAAAATCATACTGCTTTAAAATTTATAATATCTGGAAACCAAACATTTGAATTATAACTTTCAACATAATACTTCGAAATTCGTAGCTTTGAAACCATAACTTCAAAAACTTGAATGGTTTGGATATTCAAACAGTATATATAATAAAATAGTTTGAATTTAAAATTACTTTATAAAATAAATAATTTCCGTGACTAACAAATTATTTCATTAAAGATTAAGTCAAAATCCATAAACTTTAAAATCGCTTTCAGTTTCAATAAACCACTTCAGTTTCAATATATTTCAAACTTTGAATATTAAAAAAAATTTGGAATTAAGGTTGGAAATTTCTATTCAACAATTTAAAGTCCTATTTATTTAGTTTGAAATATTTGCATAATAAATCCGAAATCATTTAAATAAAACTCAAATTACTTTTAACTAAAAATTTCCTTCAATTTATTCATACTAGAAATATTCATTTAATTCATCTTGAATAAAAATTCAGTTATAAATATCATACCTTTTAAAAATTTCAAGTTAATAAATTCTACATTAACTTATGGTGTTAAATTCTTAATTAAACTCGATTCCAAATCAATTTTTCAATTTACCTCCTAATATTAAATGATTTAAATCATTTAAAACTCTATATATTCTCAATATCTTAACATGTACCTAACCATATAATATAAAATAATCAAACTCCATTATTCATCGTATTTATTTTATTAAACAAATTTATACACAGCTTAAATTCAATAATTTAACTATATATGTACATAAAAATAAGATTTTGTATAAGATCAAAAATTAATATTTATTAAACCGTATACTATCCAAACCATAGAGATCATTTTCAATATATATATATATATATATATATATATATATATATAGACCGACGGTGTCTGTATATAATTTTCTACCCTATGGTCAAGTGATACGGATATCTATCATTTCAATCCGCAATTTAAAAATAAAAATGCGGTTGTATATCATTTTAAACCGCAATCCCGAATGAAATAAAAATGCATAATAACTTGCAGTTTATACAATATAAATACAACATCCATTCATCTATCATATCAATCATCAAACACTCATAAATTTATCATCCAATTCAAACAATCACAATAATAAATAATAATTAATTACTGATAGTTAAATTTTCAATAATGAATTAAATAACTGTTTAACTATATTTTATATGCAATAATAAATAAATTTAACTAGCAGGTTATATGCAATAAATAAATTTGACTAAAATTTTAACTGACAGTTTTAATGCAATGAATAAATAAATTAACAATTAACTGTTAATTTTAAATGCAATAATGAATTAAATAACGCGTAAATTAATGAATGCAATTTAACTGAGAAAATGATGAAATATGCGCCAAACAGCTATAAATAAAACTTTAAACACATCATAAATCAATTTAACCAACATGAGAAATTTTAGAAATTGTGAGTGAGTTAAAACACTCACCTTTTGAATTTAAATTGAATTCAAATCCAATTTAAACCCAAAAATTGGACGGTCTTCAAATTCATCCAAACCAGCGTCAAAATGTCTGAAATTCCGATACGATCCCAACAAAACAAACCGCGCATGAATCCGAGCTCGTATGCAAAAGTTATGAAAATTTGAAAATTGCAAAATTCTGGTCCTGGGTCGACTTCGGTGCGCCGCCTCCAATCCCCGGTGCTTGCTTGGAGTTTTTGCCAAAATGACCCGAGTCATTTTCTTCCTGACCAAAAGTAGATACAGTGTTTTTGCCTCTGAAACTCGAAGCACGACCAGAAGTTGCTGCAGATCCGCAAATTTTTTTTATATTTATTTTGAAATTGAAATTGGATTGGAAAGATTAGGGTTTGCAGTGTATTGAGGAAGAGCATACGTTCAGAATGAGGAATAACCAATGACCTAGAGTTTATTACCACATATATATAGGCAAACAGAATAGGAAGTATGTGCTAGGTTGGATTTGGGTTTTGAGCGATAATTGCCCGAAAAGCCTGTTTCGATTCCGGAACGGAAAAGGGTCAAAATATACGTTTAAAAATATTTTAAACGCGATGAAAAAAGTTTCACTTCCAAATTCCATCGTATGAAAAAGTTATGCTAAATTAAAATTTTCCAAATTAATTTCAATTGATTTAAATTGCATAAATTTCAAGGCGTTTCGAGTCCGTACGATCAAACGACAAGTCCGATCGCTACGAAACTTGAAACACTATTATAGCTCACCGTTACGGATCCGATGAAACTAGTTTCGTCGAAATCCGAGTCAGTGGCCAAAATGGCTATTTTTATATTAATTAAATAAATGTATAATTAATTGATTAAATCAAAATTTTAAATTTCAATTCTAAAATTGACAATTTTATCATCTTATATTTCTCAAACATTTTTAACGATTTAAACAAATTTAAATGTCTATTTAGAGAAGATAAATTTATAAATTTCAATATAAACCTTCAATTTCTTAAATTTCAAAATTATAAATAAAATTTCCAACAATTCTATTAAATTCACTATTCATTCTATGATTAAATTCATCGTTATCAAAAGGATTCAATTTACATTGGTTCACGATTGTTTACATTTATTTTCTTAGGTTTCATCTACATTTCCATTTATGCAATATTTCAAATATTAAGTTTCCATTTAATTGCAATATATCATATTATCGTAATTTAAATTCAAATAAATGGAAAAAATATTGATTCCCATTCTTATTATTTAAACAAACATTATCCTCTAAACATATTGACCATTTGTTTACGTTACATTACATTGATACTTCCAATTTCACCTTTTCGTATTAACTATTTTAATTCCACTTATTGTGTAATAACTACTATATTGAAATTTGTCAATTTCACTCATAAATTTGGATTTTAAAACCAATTAACTAATTTATCTTGGTGCCATCCTTTATTACATCAACCGTTACTTTAAATTACATTAACAAAACATTAAATTTAGATATAATTACTAATTATTTACATAGTTTATTTAACACCTTATATAACAAGCCACCTATATTACTTGCATTTAAGTTCGTTAGTCATCAAACCAGATTTATAATTCCATATTCAACGCTAATTTATTTCATTGTAATTAATATACGCCTATTTACACACTTCATACTTTTAATTATCAACTAACAATTTATTATGCATTATTTCATCAATTAATATCAATTTTGAATTTATTTCCCAATTTACTGATTTCATTCAATTATACCCTTACGAATTGGTTTCGCTCAATTGGTATTGCATTTCATTCGCTTTATTAATACTTACCTTAGTTAGCCTTAACGTAGTATTATATTAAAATTTCATTGGTTACATCCTATTGAATTAACATTCTCCGATTACCACATTAATCTACATCAAATTGCACTAATTAAGTGAATTAACTGTAATTGATTTCACACTAACTTTTACGAACTAAATAAATATGTAACTTATAACCATTGTTACCCTTAACTCTTAATTACCTTTAAAAGTTCATTAATTACAACAAATGTTCCAATCAGCTATATAATTCAAATTTCATCTTTTATTTTTGTTCAATATTTTATTTCATTATGTTGAAATTTAGGCGCTTATACCCATTTAATATCCCAATTCATTGTTTTATCTTGGTTTCAAATTTTTAATTAAATCAATTGCCATCTATGCATAAAATTAACATTTCTATTAAACTTCCATTCACACTTCCATTATTATTTTAACAATTATTAAACATTATGATCAGTTAAAACTTCACAATGGTTTAAATCAATTGGGATTACACTACACATTTAATATTTATCAATTTGTCCTAACCTTATTACCTAAATTTACGTTCAGTTTCTATTCAATATATATAAATTCATAAATTCAAAATTTAAGCTCGTTTCTTATATTAAATTTATTAATAAGTATTCCTTTTCCCGTATTACAATAAATTGGAAATTTCATTAGATCCATTAATTATAAATTTAATTAGCATTGTTACGTTTTTAATTCACTTATTATTTCATAAATAAGTTACCCAAATTTTATTCTCCAAATATTAAATCACAAAGTCTTACGTGATTTACCATTTACATTACCCTTTTTTTCACGTTTGCTTCATTATAAATTACCAAATTTTGTTTCCTTCAAAATTAAATTACTCAATTTTAATTAAAATAACCAACTTAATTATTAAAATTTTACGGGTCGTTACAGTTTGAGTGTATACCAGTGTCATCAAGTTTATCTTAGACTTAGTTGTTCCTTTGAACCTAGATCTTGGAATCCCTAGTCAACTAGGTAGGATTTCCATTTTAGAGAAACTTTTAGTTTACGGGCCTTAACCCCCTTCCCATTAATAAGATATTTAACTTCTCTCGAGGTAAATCTTTTTTTAGCATATCCACAATGTTATCGTCTGATCTTACATAGTCAATTGTGATAACCCCATTGGAGTAAATTTGTCTAATAATTTTATGTCTACGAAGAATTTGTCTAAACATACCATAGTAAAACTCACTTTTTGCCCGACCAATAACTGACTGGCTGTCGCAATGTATGCTTATTGGAGGTACATGATTTTCCCAATTAGGAATATCTTCTAAGAAACTTGAAGCCAGTCTGCTTCTTCAGTGACTTTGTCTAAGGCAATAAACTCTGATTCTATGTTAGATCTTGTTATACAAGTTTGTTTAGAGGATCTCCTAGATATGGCCCCATTTGCTAAGGTAAACACATATCCACTAGTGAATTTTGTATCTGATGAACCAGTTATCCAGTTTGTATCACAATACCCTTTTATTACATATGGGTTCCTACCATAATGTAATCCACGATTTTGTGTATACCTTAGGTATCCTAGTACTTGAATTCACGACAACAAAAATACCCTTTCACAACTGCCAAAAACAGTTGTGATAGGTCTATTACAACTGGCATCCGCCAGTCTTTATATCCGCACTTGTAATGGAGCAGAATTATTTTACAACGGCCACCTACAATTGCATAAGCAGTTGTAATAAGTCTTTTTGCAACTGCAAATAACAGTTGTAAATGATTTTTTTACAAGAGCTTTCGGCAGTTGTAAAAGATATTTTACAACTACTATTTGCACTTGTACTAAAGTTTATCGCAACATTCAAAATCAATTGTTATAAGACACTTTTGCAACTGCTAACCGGTGTTGTAATAGAATCTTTTACAACCATTTTTGACAGTTGTAAAACACTTATTTACAACTGTTTACGACACTTGCAATAAATATTTTAACAACCGTTTTCGCCTATTGCTTTAACATTTTACAGCAGTTTGTAGTAGTTGTAGTAGGATTTTCTATAACTAGTGATGAAAGTTGCACCAAATATTTTTACAACTGCTACAAATTACTATAATTCATCTTTTCACAATTGTTATTAACCATAAATTTCGTGATATTATAATTAAAAACAATATTTCGTTAGTAATAACCACAATTATTCAACTACATGAAACAACATGAACCATTCACATTCAAAAACAATTCAAGTTTATGTCATTTATAAATTCATGACTCTGTTCCAAAACATAACTAAATCCGTCACATAAATCAGTAAAAGTACATATACCTACTAATCAAAAGAGATAAATTCTTTATGTCAAGCAATAGGCGTCCCGACTGCTTGTCCAATCGTATAGATATCTGAAGTAAACCTAAATAGAAAAGCATCAGGATTCACCATCGCATTGACCCAAACTTTCCAAGTATCTACTCTTAGTGGTACATGATGCACTAAAACAGTAGGGCGGTAGATGCGATTGTTGATTTTGCGACAATAGTCCTTTTCCGACTCAATAATTTTACGTTCTAGGGTGCTGCTGAAATTCTATATTAACAGTAGTTGTGACGTTGTTTTTACTCCGATGAGACTGCAAAAATAAAGCATTATGGTGAAATAAATTCGGAAAAATGAGACTGCAAAAATCATATTACTAACAACAGTTATAATATTACAAGCCATTTGTCACAGGCATAAAAAACTATGTTTAACATATTTTCAAATAATAGAAAATAACCCATCCATTCATATAACCAATTGACCAAAAATTCGACTAAATAGCAAGTAAGAATTAAGATTGATTAATAAAGAAATAATTGATCCATCCACAGGTAGCAACTTTTCTTTAAGTTAATTATGGTCAATTGTTTCCACACGACACTCTTATTCTCTCTCTTTCCAATTTTCAAGGGCTAAAAAGTGAATGCATCAGCTTACTTGTTATTCTATGAAAACTCTCTCAGATGTTCGCATGCAAGGTTAAAACCTCGTAGATCAAATTACATGAAAACTAAATTGAGAATCTTGTTCAACTATTTATACACCGTTTTATCTTTATACCAATAATATTAAACCAGTTCAACAGAGAAACATTGTCCAAACCCACTGTCCAGTTCTAAAATTTTAAAAAAAAATAAATTTATTGCAATTTATTATTGATTTTAATTACACACAAAATAAATAGTACATTGGAACAAAAAAAGAATTTTATATTTGAATTCAAAAATTAGAATTGTAAAACGATGCACATTGAAACTCAAATGTGTGAAAGAAATGCGGCTTACAGATCTTAAGGCTAGGATTAACACTAGAGGATGGGGGGGTGAATAGTGTTTATAAATAATTACTAGATCTTTTTGAATTTATGTTGAATTGAACACGGATGCATGCAATATACAGACACAGATATGATCACAGAAACAAACACAAAAGCAATAAAGTAAAAGCAATAAAGGAAAGAACACATCGGATTTTATACTGGTTCGGAATTACCCTACATCCAGCCCCGCAACACAAGTACGGATTTCCTTTCAAAAGCAATTGTACAATTACACCCTCGATTTCAAGGCTACGAGGTATACCTTCCAGAATCACAATCCTCTGGGGAGAGATACAATTTTATATTGGTTCGGAGTTAACCTACATCCAGTCCAGAATCATAAGTAATTTAAAATTTTGAGGCTAAAATTATTTAAAATCAGGATAGAGGTTTTTGATGCTTTTAAAAGGAAGGTTTTGAAAACATTTTGAAAACATGATATAATTTTGAAAAATCATTTTGAATAAAAAGTTAGCGGATACAAAACAATGTTCCACTAGATTTTTCGTAGGTTCCATCCTACTTAGGGTTCCATCCCTTTAACAGGCTCGAAGTGGATTCCATTCCACGAATAAATTGGATTTTAAGATGCCAGTGCTTTTCTAGGAGTTTTAACAAAATTCCTAATTAAAAACTTATTCTTGAAATCTTGAACGCTTGATAATCTTGATACTTATGAGTCTTCAATCATTGATATCTTGAATCTCTATACTGTACAGTCTTCATTTTTGGTAGCTGCATGGTTAAATCCTGCATATACATATTTATCTAAACTTATAATGTTAGTATTTATATTTTATAATCTATTCTAAAGTTGTTGTCATCAAAACCATCATCTCACGGGCTAACAATCTCCCCCTTTTTGATGATGACAACCTTTGTTTATAAAATATTATTTCTATCTTAACAACTCCCCCTTAATCTATGCCTAATTACCCTATTTTGTATTTCAGGAAATTATTGTCAAGGACAAAATTTCACAGCTTTTTAACCTCAAGGACAGACCTTCAATATTTTATCCTGAAGTACAACTTTCTGTAGGTATCAGTTTTTAGTTATTCATAGCAGTATTTAGGTATCAGTTTGTACTTATCGATAGCAGGTTTTAGGTATCAGTTTATAACTCGGTAGTAGTTTTGTTGTCCTTATGAATAATGTTGGAAAATGTTTGTCCTTATGAATAATTTTTAAAAGAATGTTTGTCCTTGTGGTAAAAATATTGAGGTCGTGCTCTGGAGGCAAAAAATATACAAATCTTTGTCCTTTAAATTAATTCCCCCTTTATATTTCTCCCCCTTTGTCATCAACAAAAACAAACTCTAAACTTTATAACTCCAAACTGTATAACTCTCTCTAATTCTAATATTCTATGCACTGATACCAATTGAAAGAAATGCGGATTACGGATCTTAAGGCTAGGATTAACACTAGAGGGAGGGGGGTGAATAGTGTTTATAAAGAATTACTAAATCTTTTTGAATTTATGTTGAATTGAACACGGATGTATGCAATATACAGACACAGATATGATCACAGAAACAAAAACAAATGCAGAAATAAAGTAAAAGCAATAAAGGAAAGAACACATCGGATTCTATACTGGTTCGGAGTTACCCTACATCCAGTCCCGCAACACAAGTACGGATTTCCTTCCAAAAGCAATTGTACAATTACACCCTCGATTTCAAGGCTACGAGGTACACCCTCCAGAATCACAATCCTCTGGGTAGAGATACTTGATTTTCGGACCACAAGTTTATCCAATTGATTTACCAAGGCTACAATCACACCTTGTCTCGCTTGATTGATTTTCAACGCCACAATCACACCTTTTCTCACTTAATAGATTACAAAGAAGCCTATAACTCCGAATAGCACTGAGAATCTTGTTGAGATAGTGATAGAGAATCAAACTAGAAAGATCGAGTTCGATTCAATGTTGATTTCGGCAGAGTAATGGTAAGAATATGTATTAAGAAATGTGGAAGAAGAAGAGGAGTGAAAAATCAGAAAATCTGATATAAAATTCGTTGAAACTAACCCTATTTATAGAAGAACAACAACCATGTCCATTCATGAAGAGTTATGGCGAATAGACACTTCTTTTGAAATTTAAATTTTAAATTCAACAGACACCATGTCGACATGGTCACCATAGGCATGTCGACATCCCAAAGCAATTTTTGATGATTTGATTTTCTTTGAAAATAACTTTTATCTTATATTAAAACTATTTTAATCTTTTCTAATATACTTGACTATACTTAAAATACATAAGTAAATATAGAAAATAATATATATATATATATACACACACATTTTCACTATAATTTTATATTTAAATCTTAAGTATAAATATTTAAAATTTAAATATATTATTTTAAAAGATAGTTTAAAATCAGGAGTAATTTGACTTTGAAATTAAAGATAATTTTGAGGCTAAAATTATTTAAAATCAGGATAGAGGTTTTTGATGCTTTTAAAAGGAAGGTTTTGAAAACATTTTGAAAATAGTTTTTTATAATTTTGAAAAATCATTTTGAATAAAAAGTTAGCGGATACAAAACAATATTCCACTAGATTTTTCGTAGGTTCCATCCTACTTAGGTTTCCATCCCTTTAACAGGCTCGAAGTGGATTCCATTCCACGAATAAATTGGATTTTAAGATGCCAGTGCTTTTCTAGGAGTTTTAACAAAATTCCTAATAAAAAACTTATTCTTGAAATCTTGAACGCTTGATAATCTTGATACTTATGAGTCTTCAATCATTGATATCTTGAATCTCTATACTGTACAGTCTTCATTTTTGGTACCTGCATGGTTAAATCCTACATATACATATTTATTTAAACTTATAATGTTAGTATTTATATTTTATAATCTATTCTAAAGTTGTTGTCATCAAAACCATCATCTCACGGGCTAACAATCACCCCATTTTTGATGATGACAACCTTTGTTTATAAAATATTATTTCTATCTTAATAACTCCCCCTTAATCTATGCCTAATTAACCTATTTTGTATTTCAGGAAATTATTATCAAGGACAAAATTTCACAGCTTTTTAACCTCAAGGACAGACCTTCAATATTTTATCCTGAAGTACAACTTTCTATAGGTATCAGTTTTTAGTTATTCATAGCAGTTTTTAGGTATCAGTTTATAATTATCGATAGCAGTTTTATCAGTTTTTAACTCGGTAGTAGTTTTTTTGTCCTTATGAATAATTTTGGAAAATGTTTGTCCTTATGAATAATTTTTAAAAGAATGTTTTTCCTTGTGGTAAAAATATTGAGGTCGTGTTCTTGAGGAAAAAAATATACAAATCTTTGTCCTTTAAATTAATTCCCCCTTTATATTTCTCCCCCTTTGTCATCAACAAAAACAAACTCTAAACTTTATAACTCCAAACGTTATAACTCTCCGTAATTCTAATATTCTGTGCTCTGATACCAATTGAAAGAAATGCGGATTACGGATCTTAAGGCTAGGATTAACACTAGAGGGATGGGGGTGAATAGTGTTTATAAAGAATTACTAAATCTTTTTGAATTTATGTTGAATTGAACACGGATGTATGCAATATATAGACACAGATATGATCACAGAAACAAAAACAAATGCAGAAATAAAGTAAAAGCAATAAAGGAAAGAACACACCGGATTTTATACTAGTTCGGAGTTACCCTACATTCAGTCCCGCAACACAAGTACGGATTTTCTTCCAAAAGCAATTGTACAATTACATCCTCGATTTCAAGGCTAAGAGGTACACCCTCCAGAATCACAATCCTCTGGGTAGAGATACTTGATTTTCGGACCACAAATTTATCCAATTGATTTACCAAGGCTACAATCACACATTGTCTCGCTTGATTGATTTTCAAGGCCACAATCACACCTTTTCTCACTTAATAGATTACAAAGAAGCCTATAACTCTGAATAGCACCGAGAATCTTGTTGAGATAGTGATAGAGAATCAAACTAGAAAGATCGAGTTCGATTAATGTTGATTTCGGCAGAGTAATGGTAAGAATATGTATTAAGAAATGTGGAAGAAGAACAGGAGTGAAAAATCAGAAAATCTGATATAAAATTCGTTGAAACTAACCCTATTTATAGAAGAACAACAAACATGTCCATTCGTGAAGAGTTATGGCGAATAGACACTTCTTTTGAATTTTAAATTTTAAATTCAACAGACACCATGTCGACATGGTCACCATAGGCATGTCGACATCCCAAAGCAATTTTTGATGATTTGATTTTCTTTGAAAATAACTTTTATCTTATATTAAAACTATTTTAAACTTTTCTAATATACTTGACTATACTTAAAATACATAAGTAAATATAGAAAATAATATATATATATATATATATATATATATATATGCACACATTTTAACTATAATTTTATATTTAAATCTTAAGTATAAATATTTAAAAGTTAAATATATTATTTTAAAAGATAGTTTAAAATCAGGAGTAATTTGACTTTGAAATTAAAGATAATTTTGAGGCTAAAATTATTTAAAATCAGGATAGAGGTTTTTGATGCTTTTAAAAGGAAGGTTTTGAAAACATTTTGAAAACAGTTTTTTATAATTTTGAAAAATCATTTTGAATAAAAAGTTAGCGGATACAAAACAATGTTCCACTAGATTTTTCGTAGGTTCCATCCTACTTAGGGTTTCATCCCTTTGACAGGCTCGAAGTGGATTCCGTTCCGCGAATAAATTGGATTTTAAGATGCCAGTGTTTTTCTAGGAGTTTTAACAAAATTCATGATAAAAAACTTATTCTTGAAATCTTGAACGCTTGATAATCTTGATACTCATGAGTCTTTAATCTTTGATATCTTGAATCTCTATATTGTACAGTCTTCATTCTTGGTACGTGCATGGTTAAATCCTGCATATACATATTTATCTAAACTTATAATGTTAGTATTTATATTTTATAATATATTTTAAGGTTGTTGTCATCAAAGCCATCATCTCGCGGACTAACAATGTGGACTTCGAAATAGTAAATTTTCAGTGGCTGAAGAGTGAAAACCAAAGGCAACAGTTAAAAACTTGAAAACTACATAAACTAAATGAATTCATTATCAGTCCTACATTAGCTTACTCAGTAAAAATCTTATTCTTCAGTTGAAGTTATAACCTCTCTAAGAGTAAGAATGCAAGAAAAATAAAAGTGTTCCTGTTAAACTATACATTTAAGCTATACACAAAAAGGCAATATTTCATTATTTATAAAAGATTTACTTGTCTAAACATTACCTCCTTCATTTCTTCACTATTTATAAAAGAACATGG